>CM059427.1:107189841-108389841 GCA_030390025.1 Squalus acanthias | reverse complement strand
GCATTGACAGAAATCCAGTGGAATGATCCAAGGCAGCAAGCAGCCCTTAAATGAGGCTGGAAAAGTGATGTCAGCAGAGGCGAGTTTCAGTCCCAAATCACTAATTGACCAAGGGCAACCCACACCTCTGAAATCAACTGAGCAATTAGGGGAACATTGCAATTTTTTCAAACCTATCAGTGGAGGCGGGTTTGGAACCCACCCAAACCGCAACCCGCCTCCAGTTGGAAAATCGGCCCCAATGTAACAGCTCTTTTTAAGAAGGGAGACAAAGATGAACTGAATAACTATAAGCCAGTTATTCCAACATCTGTTGTGGGCAATCTCTTAGAATCCATAGTGCATGATGAAATTAAGAAATAACAGTGCAGATTTGTTAAAGGCAATTCATGTTTGACACAATTTACTGGAGTTTTTTTTTGAGAAATGGCCAAATGAATAGACAGAGGAAATGCAGTAAATGCAATGGATATAGATTTTCAAAAGGGTTTGATAAAATGTCTCAAAGGAGACACACAAAAATTCAGGCATGTGGTGAATGAAAAAATGTAGCAGGATGGATAGAAAGTTGGTTGACAGACAGGGAACAAAGGGTTAGAGAATGAATCAGATTAGAGAAGGGCTGGAAGTGGTTTCCAATTATATATAGATGATTTGAACTAGGGCATAGGGAGCAGAATATTGAAGTTGCTGATGACATTAAAGTAGGGGTGATTTGGTAAACAGTGACTTGTAAAAGACTTCAAGAGGACATAGACAGATTTAGCAAAATGGATAGAGTATAGCAGATGTAGTTTAATCCAGAGAAGTGTGTGATAATACATTTTGGGAGGAAAAATAAGGAATGGCAACATACACTCAACGGAAAGGCACTGAAGTGTGGATGAACAGAGAGACGTAAGGGTTCAAATACATAATTCCTTTAACGTGTGAGTCCAGGTAGATGATAATGGAGTCTCCCATCGAACCAATAGTTGGGTCTATATAAAACTATTTTTTAAAAAGGCAGTCGCAGTTTGGATTTTATAAATAAGGGCATAGAGTGAAAGGGGCAAGAGGTAATGGTAAATTTGCACAAGGCAATAGTTAGGCCATTGTTAAAAGTACTTTGTGCCATTTTGGTCACCCCATTCCTAAAAGGAAATTAAAGCTATAGAGAGCACACAGTGTAAATTCACCAAGATGGTAACAGGGGGAAAAAGTGTAGTCCCAAGGAGAGACTTGAGATAACTGGGACTATTTCTACTGGAACAGAGAATGCTAAGAGGAGATTTAATAATAGTTTTTAAATTGTGAAGGGATTCGATAGGGTAAATAGGGAAAAATTATTTCCTCTGGCTGAGGAATCCATGACTAGGGATCATCAATTTAAAATTGTCATTAAGAGAGTAAGGAGACAGTTTAGTAGAAATCTATTTGCGCAAAGAATTGTTAGAGCATGGAATGCTTTGCCTCAGGGAGTAATTGAGGCAGAGACCATTGCATCTTAAAGGGAAAATTGGATATATATTTAAAGCAGTGGGCAATGGGAAGAGTGTGGAACAGTGGAAAATTGCAAACTTATAAGGTTCTATGGTACTAAACTGGTGAGCAAAAGCAACCAAATAATAACTTTTGTTATCATTGCTATTCTCATCTTGCACAAGTTAAAATGGGTGAAGGGAGAACAAGAGAACAAAAATCTTAAGAGCTTGTTAATAACTATAAAGAGCTTGTTAAAGGCCCGTTTTAAGAAACAATGCAGTTTTTCTGCATTGTGATAATACATTTTGGGAGGAGTGAGTAAAGAATATGGGCCGGAAATTTCCTGGATTGCACTTACACTGAATTTACGCCGCTTTCTGTGCCAAACTTGCCGATGTGAATTTACACCCATATCTCATTTGCCTATGCTAGAATGTAAATACAGTTGCAAAACAAGCGCAATGCCGCATCACCAATAGGGGAATATATCGAGCTGCTGTCTTCTGTCAAGGAGCTTCACTCTCAGAGACTGCTGCCTCTGCTGCTCCTCCTCTTCCTCTTATTAATATGCAGAATCGGAGTATGCTCATTGGAAAGGTCATTCCTGCTGCTTAGTCCTTCTGAACATGTTATGGGTGGCGGGAGTCTGAAAAGTTTTGGGTACTCCGAGACCGACAGCACTTTGATTAAGTATAGTATAGGTCTCAGTAAGAATGAAGAAAATCACTGTCAAACTCCAGAAATCTCAGTTATGCCAATATCAAGTAATTTACATGCTGCCTAAATCTAGGAAACTCACGCAAGCTGGTCTTTTCTGTGAGGGCGGGGCTATGTAATTGAACAGCTGAGGATATCGGTGGATATATCTCGGAAGTAGCACAATCGATTGAGGAAATTTGCTCACAGTGATGTTTCAGCATAAAACTGGCGCAAATCAGTTGCACGCAAATTTCCTTGGGAAAAAAATCTGCGCCAATACCTTCTTTTGCCGTAGTTACCCCGAAACTTTCCAGAAAATTCCAGGACAGTGTTGCTTACTTCCATTTCGAGGTCTAAGAAAGGTGGTCAAGATCAGCACAGATACTAGTTCTGAAAAATAATCAGGCAGATTAAACCCCCTTGTTAATTCAACTCCCACTTGAACATACAAAAGGGAGGAGGCCATTCAGCCCCTCGAGCCTGTTCTGCCACTCAATTAGATCATGGCTGATCTGTATCTTAACTCCATTTACCCGCCTTGATTCCATATCCCTTAATATCCTTACCTAACAAAAAATATCAATCTCAGTTTTAAAATTATAATTGACCTCCAGCCTCAACAGCTTTTTGGGAGAGTGAGTTTCAGATTTCCACTACCCTTTGTGTGAAGAAGTGCTTCCTGACATCACCCTTGAGCAGCCTAGCTCTAATTTTAAGGTTATGCCCCCTTGTTCTGGACTCCACCACCAGAGGAAATAGTTTCTCTCTATCTATCCTATCAAATCTTTAATCATCCTAAACACCTCAATTAGATCACCCCTTAATCTTCTATACTCAAGGGAATACAAGCCTAGTCTACGCAACCTGTCCTCATAATTTAACCCTTTTAGCCTCGGTATCATTCTGGTGAATCTGCGCTGCACCCCCTCCAAGGCCAATATCTCCTTCCTGAGGTGCGGTGCCCAGAACTGAATGCAGTGTCCAGCTGGGGTCTAACCAGAGCTTTATACAACTGTAGCATAACTTCCACCCCTTTGTATTCCGGCCCTCTCGAGATAAAGGCCAACATTCCATTAGACTTTTAAATTATTTTTTGTACCTGTCCACTAGCTTTTAGTGACACTGCACTTTGACCCCTAAATCCTTCTGCTCATCCACAGTTCCTAGCTTCTCACCATTTAGAAAATATTCTGATCTCGCTTTCTTAGGAACTGGCAGCTCTGAGGTTCATTTGCCACTCATGTAAATACATTCATTTATTTCTCAGTGTGATTATTCTTTTTTCTGGAAGCAAATTAACTTCATTAATAACTTCTCTAATAAAGTCACATTAAATACTATGCTACAATACATTAATTATATTTTAGACAAAATGAATCAGAACCTATGTACAAAACATTAGTTATAGTCAAGAATATAGGTTAATTACAATAAATTGAAAAACTTTTAGTTTAGAAGTAGTTTTAATGGAAAGAAAACTTACAGACTGTAATGTCTTTGGCCACAATGTTCGGCTCCTTAACGCCCATTGTTTCAGTGCTACGAGTGCCGTTTTGGCTCCAAAATGGTGTCCGTGGTGCGCGCGCACACTTCTGGTGCGAGTCCCACCGGACGGCATCTTGGTGAGGGCGTTTGCATGCACACTATGAGCGTCCACCGGAAGTATGCAGAGCCTGCAGATCGTGACATCAATCAGCGTGCAATGCTGATTTGACGCCAGCACTGCCATTTTGGAGCTCAACACTCCAGCTAATGCCCTCTCTTAAGCTCGCACCTTAGAGCAGGGCGAGAACAGCATTGCCAGTGGCTGTGAAGGCGACTGTGGCCATGAACTTTTATGCATCCGGCTCCTTCCAGGCAGGAGCAGGAGATATTCGCAACATCTCGCAGTTTGTAGTCCATTGTTGTATAAGGGAGGTCACTGAGGCTCTGTATTCCAAGAGAGCTGAATGCATTTCATTCTCTCTTGCCAGAGAGCAGCAGGCAGAGTGAGCAAGCGGCTTCGCGAGGATTGCAGGCTCCCCCATGGCACAGGGTGCCATTGACTGCACGTGCATCACTTTGAGGGGGCGCATGTCAACTCTGAGATGTATCACAATCAAAAGGGATTCCACTCCCTCAATGTCCAGCTGGTGTGTGACCATATTCAGTGAATCCTGCAGGTGAATGCCCGGTATCCAGGCAGCAGTCATGATGCCTTCATTCTGCGGCAGTCGGCTGTGCCGTCTGTATTTGAGCCACCATGACAAACAAAGGGGTGGCTACTGGGGGACAAGGGCAATCCGCAGACAACTTGGGTCATGACTCCAGTGTGCAACCCACGCACATGAGGGCAGCATGCATACAACGAAAGCCATGCTGCGACACGAAATGTGATAGAACACACCATTGGCGTGCTGAAACAACGCTTCCGCTGCCTGGACCGCTCTGGAGGAGCACTGCAGTACTTGGCAGAGCGGGTGTCAAGATTCATGGTGGTCTGCTGCATGCTGCACATCCTTGCCAGCTATATGGCAAGCAGCTGGGGAGCAGGAGGAAGAGGAGGAGCAGGAGGAGGAAGAGGAAGGGAGGAGGTACCTTTCCAGCCGGGCTGTCCGTGATCGACTCATCAGTCTGTAATACCAGTAAACGCAACCCTCTTTTACTGACCATCATAGCTTCCACTTGGCCACAATGCAAACAAAAACTACCACAAAATAAACATTCCAAACCAAATTTATAAATCAAACCATGCCATATTGCATATAAATGTCAACTAACCACCCTCTGCATTCCTTCCTGTGCCTGTCTTCCATGTGCCTTTGCTTGTCTTAGTGCTCCTATGCAGTGCTACCCCAGTGGCTGCAGCATGGCTCGAGGAAGGCTGCTGATTTTGAGTGGGGGAGACTGCAGATGGCCTTGGAGGACGATCTTGAGCAGCTCTGGGCCTAAAAGGCCCGGCTTCGGACTGCACCATCTCAGCATGGGCGGCAGCAGACTGGGCTGGCTGGCTGACAGGCAACAGCAAGGGCACTTGCGGAGTGCCAGTGGTGGGATGACGAATGCTGTCATCTTGAGAGAGGACACCAGGTTTGTGCTCCATGGACCCTCCTTCGGGGTGGCGCCTCAACAATCCTAGTAATCTGTTCGAGGACAGAGAGCTGTGGAGGTTGGTCATTGAATATATTTGAGGTGGAGATAGACAGATTTTTGAATGATAAGGGAGTCAAGGGTTATGGGGAGCGAGCAGGGAAGTGGAGTTGAGGCCAAGATCAGATCAGCCATGATCTTATTGAATGGCGGAGCAGGCTCGAGGGGCCAAATGACCTACTCCTGCTCCTATGTCTTATGTTCTTCTGTAGGATAGATTGCTGGACTGCTGTGATATCCTGCAAGCTCCTTTGAACACTGGTATCCATAGCCATGATAGCAGCAGTCTTAGCTTCCACTGCAGCACCCAGACGTTGGGTGGCTTCTACTTGTGCTGCAATGAAAGCTGAGACATTGGCCATCAGATGCTGCAACATGGTTGGGTCCAATTGTGTGCTAATAGAGTTGGCCACCACTTCCACGCTGGAAAGGATGGGCACCAGGTTACTGCCTCAGCGATGGCCGCTCCAATGATAACGAGCGCCATCTCCTCTATTGGTGTAAGCCCTGTGCCAAGTTGTTGCTGGACTCCTCCATGCTCCTTGACATTGCACACAGGCTTTCTGGCCAGCCAATACACCAAGCATTTCATTGTGCATACCCATCAGCCTTGTTCTGTAGCCCGCCCCATTGAAGTGCTCATCTGAGTCCTCTGCAGCCGAACTCATGTACGACTTTGCCTTCTGGTGAGCTGGCACCTGCGCTACCCTTGCCCCCTGCCCACTCATGCCCAGTGTCTCACCACGTGTATATTTCACATCTAAGCTATCCTCTAAATTATACATATTGTCAGTATCTGAGCTGGTGGCAGTGAGTGTGAAATCGTGTGATGGTGTTTCTTCATCATCACTGTCTTGTTGCTCTTCCACATGTTGCTCTTCCACCACTGTCTGGCCAGGTGGCAGTTCTTAGGTATCTTAAAGGAGAAATGCACAAGGGTAGAGCTGTGGTGTGGGGATGGGGAGCAAGTATGGTGTGGATGCTTACACCATCTGTAGCTTGTAAATCAGAAGAGATTGTGGGATGAGGGGCAAGTGGGATGTGAGAAGGAGGATTAGGTATAGGGATATCATCATCTTCTGTGGTTTCACCCCCGCCGCTGGTTACTGCCTCAGCGATGGCCGCTCCATCTCCTCTATTGGTGTAAGGACATGCAGCCATGCCTGTCCCCCACCCGTACCTCCTGTTGCATCCGGTTATGTGCCACCTTGTCCTGCAAGAGAGCGGGAAGTGTATCAGTTAGTGTGGTGTAATCTGTTTGGGTGATGTCATTGTTGAATAGTTGGCAGTGAGATGTGGGTGTGAGGCTTGCAGCAGTGCTAAGTGTGTGAGGGTGAGGTGAAGCTATGAATGTGAGGTATGAGTCCTGTTTGATAGAGATTGTTGGTAGGTGTGAGATGGGGGTGTGGTGCATTGAGCAGTGTGTGAGGCTTGTGGTGCAGTTGGTGGGATATGGCAGTTGAAGATGAATTCACTGACCTTTACCACTCGTGCTGTTTGTTAATGTGCTGCCTGCATTGGACTCAACAGGTGCAGGCTAATCGTGATCCCCGCGTCCGTTTTCAGGCCCTGTCCAATTTAGTCCCCTTTGTATTTTGTTGCCATTCTATTTCAGCTCACTTTCTTAATAAGTTTACCATCCTTGGATTCTCCAGCTCTGTTTCTATTTGACTCTCTTTCCCTCAAATTCTCAACCTCTTGTCCCAGTGGTGTGTCCTTTTCTCCACCTTGGTTTATCTTTCTTTTGATCTTTTGGGATCTCTGCATTGCACCTTTGGTTTACCCTTCTATCCACCCTTCAGATTAATTTATCTTTGTTTTCTCTCATTTGATCATTTATCTTAAAAACAATATGCTGGAGAGCAGTTGGGACCCATAGAGCCATGTCCCATCCAGCATGAACAGGAGAGAAGCAGTGGGAACAGAGCAAGAAGCGGTACTGTTAAACCGAGATCCTGTCTGCTCTCTCAGGTGGATGTAAAAGATCACATGGCACTATTTAGAAGTGCAGGGGAGTCCTCCCCAGTGTCCTGGCCAATATTTATCCCTCAATCAACATCACTAAAAAAACAGATTATCTGGTCATTATCACGCTGCTGTTTGTGGGAGCTTGCAGTGCAGTTTGGCTATTGAGTTTCCTACATTACAACTGTGACTACACTTATAAAGTACTTAATTAGCTGTGCAGTGCTTTGGGACCTCCTGAGGTCATGAAAGGCACTATATAAATGCAAGTCTTTTTTCCTTTCTCACTGTAATCTTGATGCTGCTATCCAAGGATATATACAAACACGTATATTTAATCTTCATGTTATGTTACATATTGTTACTATGTCATTGTATTCATAGATAATTTACAAATCTGATGACAGGAAAAATATGTTACTGGACTATAACTCTTGCATTTGTTCTGCTTGAAATCCACACTGACTCCCACCATTAGTTATACAAATACTAATTTGTGTCCTGAATGTTATTAAAATATGAAATGCTTTACATGAACATTACCTGAAAGATGATGAGGCCCTGCAGCTGGATGGCCTCCACATAAGGGTACTTAAGGAAATGGTCAATGAAATTGATCATGTTCAGGCAGGGATTTTTATAGAATCAAGAGAACTGGGAGTCATACTGGGAGAAAGCAACATAATATCTACCTTTAAAAAGGAAACATTTGTACACTGGTGAGCCTGACTTCGGTTGTGGGTAAAATGCTCGAGGCAGTTCTGAAGAAGAGTATTATGAAACACCTGGAGAACATGGCAAGTTAGCATGGCTTTATGGGGGGAGAGAAAATCATATTTCAAACACCTGGCAGAATTTTTTAAGAGGTACTGAAGTTTGTAGATAAAGGGAACTCCAGAGACAAAAGGGTGATTTTAACTCACAAAAACGGGTGGGTTTGAGTGGGGTGGGAATTTAAAATTGAAACAATTTCAAACCCAAACTCAACCCACCTCGAACCCGCGCACTTCTGGTTTTAACAGAAGCGGGATGGGGTAGGGTGACCAACCCGCTCTCAGGAGGCGGGTCCCTCATTTAAATATTTTAATGAGGCTGCGTACCTTTTAACTGTGTTGCAGCTTTAACGCTGGCCGGCTGGGTTTTCCGGGCCTGGGGAAACCCGGCAGTTAAAGGCAGGCGAGACTGCTGGATGGAACAGGTAAGTGCCTTTTCAGCAATGCTTGTGGACCAGGAGGAGCAGGAGTGCTTCCCTCCCGGCCCAGCAAGCTACCATGTTAACCTCCCCAGCAATCGGACCCCGCCCCCCCCAATCCCGCGCGATCCGATGCCCTCCTGATGTCCCTTCCGGCCTGCGATCTTCTCCCCCCCCCCCCACCCGCCATGTGCTCCCCGGCCTCCCTGCGATCTTCCCCGTGGCCTTCCTGCGAGCTGCTCTACATCCCCCACCACCCGATCTTTTCCATGTCCCTCCTCTCCCGATTTCCTCCATGGACCTCCCCGTGATCTTCTCCGCTGCTCCACTGATTTCCTCCATGGACCTCCCCTTGATCTTCTCCCCTCCTCCCCGATTTCCTCCATGGACCTCCCCGTGATCTTCTCCGCTGCTCCACTGATTTCCTCCATGGACCTCCCCATGATCTTCTCCCCTCCTCCCCGATTTCCTCCATGGACCTCCCCATGATCTTCTCCCCTCCTCCCCAATTTCCTCCATGGGACCCCCTGCGATCTTCTCCCCTCCTCCCCAATTTCCTCCATGGCCCCCCCCCCCCGTGATGTTCTCCCCTCCTCCCCTGATCTCTCCAGACCTCACCATCGATGTCCCATCCTCCCCGACCCACGATCACTCCCTTCCTCCTCTACGCTCCCCAGCTGTGGCCTGGTGCCGCAGGCCTACACGCCCAACTGCCAGCCAGCTGGCTGCCTGCGGCTGGGAAACGGATTCCCAAAATGGTAATCAGGTCCTCCCTTTAAATTCGGCAGGACCTAAACGCAGTCCATACCTCCGGGTTTCCTCACCACTGAACTGCACCCCCCCCCCCGCTCCCACACCGTAAATATCAGGGCAATTGTTTACAAAGACTTCAATAAGGCTTTTGATACAGTGCCATATAGGAGATTGATCCACAAGGTTTAAACATTGAATAAGTGGGCAGCTATTGAAGTGGATTGCCAACTGGCTCTTTTAAAGAAGTCAGAGGGTGGCCATGCATGGAGCTGCACCAAAGTAACAGGAAGTGACTAGTGGGGTGCCCAAGCACCAGTGCTGAGATCTTAGCTATTCACATCATACAGCAATGATTTGTAAGCGGGGATAGAGACAAAACTGTCAAAATTTGCAAGATATCAAGTTGAGGGGGGTTTAATCAAGTAAGCTGATCAGGTACAGAGGGATTTAGATAGATTGTCAAATTGGGCTGGGAAATGGCAGATTAAATTCACTGTTGTGAAGTACAAAATGATAAGACTGGGAAAGGAAAATAAACCTTAGAATTATAAAGGAAATGGTGTTATTGGTGTATAGATCATTGAATGATCTGCACAGTCTATGACAGTGGTAGATAAGGCAAATCAAATCTTGGGTTTTAAAGCACGTTGAACAGAACACAAATTACAAAATGTGATACTGAGCTGATTTATCACTACCTTGGAGCACTGTGTACAATTCTGTTTACCATATTGCAAGAAAGATATCGTGACACTAGAAAAGATGCAGCAAAGGGGTACCTGTCCAATATATAGACACCTGAGTTACAATGAGAGACAACAGAAGTTAAGTTTATTTATACTAGAGAAGGCTAGAATACATTATTAAGGTATTGATGATCCTTAAGGGTATTGAAAAAGTGATCTTTGAAGAGCTGTTCACCTCTTAGCCCCAAGAATGATGGGACATGTGGTGATGTTCAGAAGAGAGAAGATGAATGGACAGATCAGAAATAACTACTTTTCACAGAGAATGGTGACTGGAATGGATTGCCAAGGGAGGCAATATAGGTCATCACTAATTTTGGACAGGCATTTAGTGAAAATTTGAAGGATATAGGTAATGAACTCTGTATATGTTCCGAATAAATAAACGGATGCTGTCTTCATAGATATAGTAGATTATTGGTAAATGATTATCAGTGCATTTCTGACATCATGTTAATTAATACTTTTTAACTCTGCATTTGTTTGAAATGACAGTTTAGGAATTTAAGAATAAAGCTGCATGTAATTTTTTAAACAATAAATGAAGCTACATTTATGTTTTAATCTGTCTAATAACAAACACTTCACTGTTTCTCCATAAATGGCCTACATCACCAAAGCAGTTAGGAGGATCACTGGCCAGTCATAGAAAGACTTTCATTCATCAATGACAATGTTAGTATAGCATCTCACCGACACTGTCCATTACAACCTCCAGGGTCTCAGCAGTAAATCAGGTCTCCCGAACATTTTACCTGACACTTTTTGCTTCAGCTTTGCCAAGTCCTAGTGCTCACTGTTGGATGATCAACATTCCTGATTTTAAGTCATGAAGTAGCTCATTGTGGGCTATGAAACAGTGTAATTATAGGTGGGCACTGACTAGCTGCTCTTTGGCCATTCGTAATGCCACATTCACCAGGGGTGAAATAGGTCAGTGGAAAAGAAGATGGGGCGGGGTGTAAAACGGGCTGCCGATTCGCTATCGAAGACCAATTTCACTCTTGCCGTTTCCAAATTATAGTGCAGTGAAACAGCACCAGCTGTTTGGTGACCCATTAAAATTAATAAACAATAAATGGAGGCAAACTTTTCTTTTGTTGAAAGCAAAATATAAGCCCAAGCCACTTAGGAATTTAGCAAGAGTATTGACAGATAGAGCAAAATCAATGCTAAAAAAAATTCAAACATTGTGCAGAAAACTTCAAATTGATAACAAAGATAGCATAATTTTGTTTGGAATCTTCCTTCTTTTCTAGTTATGAGGTGTTCATTACTATCCTTTCCAGCACTCACTCTGTTAATGAGTACCTTAGGGCAAGCAATGATCGTAATACACACCAAAATAATAGAATTATCTTACTATTATTTCCTGGGGTTGAACTTGTCAAGAAGTACATTAATTTCAGTATAAAGCTATCTAATTTGTAGAGTAAAATCAGAAACTAATGGGTTCTCTCAATTATTATCTAGTTTCCTCTTGATCTGAGCAGTAAGTGATACTGCAACAAGTTACTGTGTGAAGTTTCATAGGGAGCAGGTACACTGGACATGAGATCTCAAGATGCTGTACCATTTTATTAACTTTGTCAATAGCACTTTTTTTTCAACTTTAGTAACACTTGGAGTAGAATTTCTCAGCACATTTCCCATTATATAGTCAGTTGAGTATGCTGTGAAGCAGTGCTGTCTCATAACCCCACATGAGGCTATGGTTGTATGCATGTATTTTTGTTCTATCTTGCTGCATTCTATCTTAAAGTAATCAAAGGATTAACATTTCACTATGATTCTTTTGTCAAATTTACCTGATAGATTTTTAAAAAGGTCACCATTCCATCTGATTCAGTGAGACAAGTGTAACATTTTTTGACTGTGCTCCCTCATGGAATTTTGGGCCTGTGCTGCGTTCTGACCATTTAAATTAATGGTCTAAAAAGAACGTGCAGGGCGCCCTTGAATTTGCAATGTGTGCTTCCAGCAGCTGAGGCTTGTCACTGAAAGTGTTCAGTTCGAAAACTACTCCTTATATGCCATCGTTTTAGTATTTTTGATAACATTGCATAGCTAATAATTGCATCTTTATTCACCAGCAGAGGTTGCCAGTATGATTTGAAATAGAGATTTTGCAGAGTGATCATGGAATTTGCATCTATGTATTATTAATCAATAAATCAAATGTAATAGAGTGATAAATGAAAAGCCATGAGTTGTTACTGCCGATCTCCCTCTGTTGACCAAACTATTCATAAATAGCATTTAGCTATTGCTACTCATTACCTTTGGCTATGCAAAATGAAAAATGGTCGCTATTAAAAATGCATCCCTTTTGAACATTATTGAATAAGGGTAGAATCATTTTAGATGGGTGTTGTATTAAATTTATTTTAAAAAATGATAATTATTTCTAGTCCTTGCATTGCAATTAGGAATTCTCCTTTTTTTAGTCTACAGATCACGTTGATCTGTCCAGCTTCCAACAGGTAAAAAATACTTGGCAACATTGTCACTTTAAGTGCTTTGCAGCATGTGGGATAATTTTAACCAAGTGATCTTTTCAACCAGACCAACAACAGTCTTGAATATCATCTTTGCACACAGGAAAAATCTACTGTGATGCAAATGTCTCTAACATTGCTTTGCTCGATATGTTATATACTCTGTGTGGTTTTCCATATTAAGACATAGGACAAAGATCCTATTTCTGTAATAAAAAAACTGAAAAATTGGAAAACTGGTAGACACAGACTACTTTCCAATTAATACAGTCACCTTAACAGATTTCGTGGCCTAGAAATTCGTTCAGGCCAGCACCAGGAAAGCAACCCAATTTTGCATAGAGGGCCTCAAACAGATGTTAGACCAATTATTTTGCATATGCACCTGTTTCAGGCCAGGCCCTGGATGCCTTTTTTTTTGTTGGCTAAAGCAATATGGCGGGCGGCGTGTTTCTGGCTCATAATGAGCGTGCACTTCCTAGCCACCATGGTATGCACCCGTTTAGTGCCTGAAAAACAGGTGCAGTGCCATTGAATTTCTAGGCCAGTGAGTCAAACTTAGTCATAAGCATTGCTCAGAGCTCTGGCCCAGTCTAAGAGCTTTAATCTACAATGTCATTCCAATGTTGACATCTTTAGATGTAGGAATAAAATCCGCTGTCCAATGCATCACAGGGATTCCTGAATTAGGATATCAGGCTCCTTTGTGGACCTTCAGGAATGACTTTTTTTGGTCGCAAAAAGAAACCATATTCATAGGCTTCAGAAAGCACCATCAAAGCTTAACATTTTCTATTCCTGGCTCCTAAAAGACCTACCTTGACTTCCTAACTTTCAAAGCAGACAAAACTCCTTTTTATGTCAGTTCTTCAAACTTTGATTCAGAAGTTCCAAGCAATGAAGTCAGCAAGGCTCCAGAAAGAAAATGACTCCTACTTTATAGTCTCGCAGTGATTCGTAGTCACTCCCAATAGTGGCAGAACCAACAGCTGGGCAACAACAGTGTAGGTTTAACCAGGTTACTTCTGGATAAATTCGATTCATGAGCTCTGTTAATATGCCAGTCTTAAATGCTTTCACCTCGTCTGGCAGGGTGACCAGTAGAACATACTGTGAGGAAAGGCTATGTCCTTCATTTCTCAAGGCAAATGTGTAAATTCAGGATACTTGCAATCAAGAAGATCCGAAAAAACTTTTTTTCCTAAACATGGACCAATTTCTACTTATCTATTAAGCCAGGAACACTCTTGGTTCAATCCTGGTATTTCATAGTCTTGAGCACCTTCATTCAGTAATATTACTATAGGCAGTTCATTTCAGACAGTGGAGTTTATTTTCAGCTGTTTGCAACATTGAAGAAAAATTATTTTGCTAAATTTTATAAACCAATGTCAGGTTAGTGAAAAAAAATTCCTTTAACTGTACACGCAGAGGAAAATATACCAGTGTGTCTGGGGGGAACTGGCTTGCAGTTATAGTTCACCACTGAACTTGGAATGCTTTTTCTCAGGCTACAAGACCTACAGAGAGTTCTTCAAGTCTGATGCCTGCCCATAAATGGCTTTTTCTCAGATAGTGGCACTCATATGTCTTTGAAGAACATAAGAAATAGGAGCAGGACTAGGCCATACGGACCATTGAGCCTGCTCCGCCATTCAATAAGATCATGACTGATCTTCCACATCAACTCCACTTTCCCACCCTATCCTCATATACCTTGATTCCCTTAGCGCCCAAAAATCTGTCAATCTCAGTCTTAAATATACTCAATGACTGAGCTTTCACAGCCCTCTGGGGTAGAGAATTCCAAAGATTCACAACCCTCTGATGAAGAAATTTCTCCTCATCTCAGTCCTAAATGGCTAACCCCTTATCCTGAGACTGTGACCCCTAGTTCTAGACTCCCCAGCTGGGGAACAGCCTCTCAGCATCTACCCTGTCAAACCATCTAAGAATTCTATGGGCCGGATTTTCCGATCGGAGGTTTCCTGCAGAACAAATCTACGAACTTACCTGCTGGTTCCGTAGGCCCCGAGACATCCGATCCTGGGCCCCTGCTCTACGAAATGTGCAGAGGCCCAGGTATCCCAGGGGCGCATGAAGTTCGCAAGCGTCCCTGGGATCACGTGGGCCATGGGGAACTAATCAAAGAAGGGAATCCCCCTGCACACTTTTGACAGGTCTCTATGCACGGATCTGTCAAAAGTATGAATGGGGATCACTTAAAAAACAGTTAAACATTAAATAATTTTTTTTAAATCACTTATTTAAAATTAGTTAAAATTACATTAAATTAAATATTTTAAACGAAAATTAAATTTTTTGCGGGGCGAAAAATAAACTTACCTTTTTTAAATTATAAATGAGTGGGAAAAAAAATTATTTTTTATTTTTTTAAACTCTTATGCTGGTAAAAGCAGGCCTTATGCAGGCTTTTACCAGGCGTAAGATTTTTAAAGGCTTTCAGCGGGCGGAGGTTGTGCAGAAAACGCAACTCCCTGCCCTCGGAGGCCCTTTTCCCGGGCAGGCGGATGATCTGTCAAGAGGATTCTTGACAGATCGGAAGTGCCGGGTTTTAGCGCATGCGCTTCACATGCCTAAACCCGGCACTTGCGAGGCCCCTACGGGTGCGTACACACCTTGTGGGGGTCGGAAAATCCGGCCCAATATGTTTCAATGAGATCACCTCTCATTCTTCTCAACTCCAATGAATATAGGTCCGTTCTACTCAATCTCTCCTCATAGGACAACCCTCATCCCAGGAATCAATCTAGTGAACCTTTGTTGCACCCCCTCTAAGGCAAGTATATCCTTCCTTAGATAAGGAGACCAAAACTGTACACAGTACTCCAGATGCGGTCTTACCAAAGCTACTGTCGCCTTGACATCCACAGGCAGTGCTATTCATGCCCTGGTGCGGGGCTTCAGTTGGTGTTGCAACAGGTGACACCAGCCCTGGGGAGCAGATGCCTTCTCACACACTGCTGCTCAGTGAGATTGAGGTAGGAAATGCTGAATTGTAGGGCCTCCTGTGCCCTTCCCTCCTTCGCCCTCTTCTAGCAGCAACTGCAAGTCTGTGCACTCATCCTTCTGATGCTGCTCCTCATTCTCTAGTCCCAATGGTGGACCCAGCACAGCACCCATGATAAAAATAACTCTGCTGAATACAGAGTCTAGAAAGACTCTTGCACCTCCATAAAGTTGTTCAGAGAACAATTTAAACCCTGCTACAGCAGTAAAAAACAAAAGACCCTCAAGCACCTTAGCAGCCTAAAACGACTAACTAGCGACTTAACTTAAAGGAGATCAGGTTCCCTTTAAATAGCGCTTCTGCAGGTTGCTTCCTGACTGTTCCTGCCATAATTTGCTGGGCAGGCTTAAGAATGAGCAAATCAGGCACTGGCACAAACCAATTTTACAATAAGGTCCTAAAACAGTTGAAGGACTGATTTAAATATTTTAATTGATTCAATGTTTCGTTAAAGCCAGCATTCGGGACGACTAAAGGGCACCCAATCCAAAATGGCGGGCAACACACTTCCTGTGTATATTGGGCACAGGCGAATGGCGCCCGATATTGGTAAGTTTGGCACCCATTTCGCTGCTTAAAAATGGGCAAAATGAGGTCCAATTTTGCACCCAAGGTATTGGCAGCCTTTTTTTTAAGCCTATCCCGTAATGAGTTTTTTGCGAAGCAGGGTAATAACTCCAGGAAACGCTGGAAAAACTCAGCAGGCCAGGCAACATCCGTGGGTGATAACTCATTGGAGACTGCAAGATAATACCAACTATATAGCTTATGACACTTTCTAAATCCCACAATTAAGTCTCATTATTTTCTCTTAACCATCTATGATTCTATAACAATGTGATACTCTCTATAGCTGTGTTTTGGGGTTCCGTATAGTAACTGTGTTATAGCTGGTCTGAGTTATTGAGAAAAGATGGACTGGATTTTCCTTTCCTGTGCTCGCCAGCCCATAGATTTCTGGCCATTGTGTCAATAGGAGTAAAATCGTAACCTGGCAGTCAAAGAAATAGAAAACTCTGGCCAATATTTTATCAGGTTTCTTTGCTAGTGATGAAGCCACAAACAGTACAATGTATATTGGCGAATATTGTAATGAGAAGCTGTTGCACACGGAGTTTGTTATGTTTTGAGGTAAAAGGGCATTTCTGGAAAAAAGTACAAAAGATAGCACAACGTACCAAACAGATTTCTGCCCAAAGGCTGCACTTGTTTGAAGGTTTCATGAAAATTTAACATGGAGTGAGACTAGTTGGGGTAATCTCCTGTTGCTGGCTTCGAACAAAACCCATAGACTATTGTAAAGAAAGTTATTTTTAATTTGCAGTATCCAGGCAAGTGGAGAGTATTCCATCACACTCCTTACTTGTGCCTTGTAGATGGTGGAAAGGCTTTGGGGAGTCAGGAAGTGAGACACTTGCTGCAGAATACCTAGCCTCTGACCTGCTCTTGTTGCCACAGTATTTATGTGTCTGGTCCAGTTAAGTTTCTGGTCAATGGTGACCACCAGGATGTTGATGGTCGGGGATTTGGCGATGGTAATACCATTGAATGTCAAGGGGAGGTGGTTAAACTCTCGCTTGTTGGAGATAGTCATTGCCTGGCACTTCTGTGGCGCAAATGTTACCTGCCACTTATCAGCCCAAGCCTGAACGTCGTCCAGGTCTTGTTGCATGCGGGCATGGACTGCTTCATTATCTCAGGAGTTGTGAATGGCGCTGAACACTGTGCCGTCATCAGAAAACATCCCCATTTCTGACCTTATGTTGGAGGGAAGGTCATTGATGAAGAAGCTGAAGATGGTTGGGCCTAGGACACTGCCCTGAGGAACTCCTGCAGCGATGTCCTGGGGCTGTGATAATTGACCTTCAACCACCACAACCATTTTCCTTTGTGCTAGGTATGACTCCAGCCAGTGAAGCGTTTTCCCCCTGATTCCCATTGACTTCTGTTTTACTAGGGCTCCTTGATGCCACACTCAGTCAAATGTGGCCTTGATGTCAAGGGCAGTCACTCTCACCTCACCTCACCTCTGGAATTCAGCTCCTTTGTCCATGTTTGGACCAAGGCTGTAATGAGGTCGGGAGCCGAGTGGTCTTGGCGGAACCCAAACTGGGCATCAGTGAGCAGGTTATTGGTGAGTAAGTGCTGCTTGATAGCACTGTCGATGACACCTTCCATCACTTTGCTGATGATTGAGAGTAGACTCATGCGGTGGTAATTGGCCGGGTTGGATTTGTCCTGCTTTTTGTGGACAGGACACACCTGGACAGTTTTCCACATTGTCGGATAGATGCCAGTGTTGTAGCTGTACTGTAACAGTTGGTTTGCGGAGCAGAGTCATGAGTCATCTGGTCAAGATATAACCCTTGTCGCCCAGTAGCCACCCTCTAGTTTGTCTTGGTGGCTCAAAGACTGAGGGAACAGTGGATTGGCACAGAATAGAAGCATCATGATTGCTGCCAGCATACTGGGCATTCATCATCATGATGTGCTGAGCATGGTCGCACACCAACTGCACATTCAGCGAGTGGTAACCTTTGCAGTTGCGGTACATCTCAGCATTTATATATGGTGCCCGCAAAGCCACGTGTGTGCAGTCGATGGAGCCCTGCACCATGGGGAAGTCTGCTATCCTGGCAAAGCCACATGCACTCTCTGTCTGCTTCTCTCTGGTCAGAGAGAAGACAATGAAGTCCCCTCTTCTGGCATAAAGAGTGTCTGTCACCTCTCTTATTCAGCAGTGGACGGCGAACTATGAGATGTTACAGATGTCACCTGCTCCAGCCTCGAAGGATGCTGATGCAAAGAAATTCAGGGCCACGGTCACCTTCACAGCCACTGACAGCACTGTCCTTGTCCTGGAGAGAGGCTGTAGGTCTTGTTGCAACAGGTGGCAGAGTTCTGTGAACACCTCCTTCGTAAAGCACAGACACCGCAAACACCTAAGTGGGTAAAGTCTCCTGCTGAGAGCCTTTCTCCCCCTCCTCCTCCTAACTCTGCGAGCAGCTTGTCCTCTTCTTTGCTGCCTCTGCTCCATCTCCCTGTCACACTGCAGGCCAAGGGGGATGACAACTAGAGCACCCATGACTGGGAGCAAGTGGTCTGACCAGAACCCTTAAAGTCAGAAGCAAGGCCTTCTCCACTTGCAGCACCACTCCCTGTCACCTCACCAACTATAATTAACTCTAGAAAGCTCCATACAGTTCCACAATCTTACACAGAGCCAATAGAAGTCAAAAAGAAAGTTACCTGAAATTTGTTGATGATCCCTTTAAATATCGTTGGTGTGGGATCCTTCGTGCTACTGAACGCATGTTCAGCTTTGCAAAGTTAACGCAGGTCGTTACTTCCAGAGTTAAGGGCGAAAATGGCAGCGCTGGCGTCAAATCAGCGTTGCACACTGATTGACATCACAAACTGCCTTCTTACCATACTTCCAGCGCACACTCCTAGCGGTTGCCCTACTGCTAAGAAGTGTATGCACGCTGCTCAGACACCATTTTGAACCCAATTCTGCACCTGTAGCGCTGAAACAACGGACGCTATGCAACTGAATTTCTAGGCCATAAACTCCAAAAGCAGTGTTGAGGCACCTGTTTAATACCGTGGTTAACACATCAAAAGCAACATCATTAAAATGAGCAGTTCTTTTCATCCTGCAGTGAGTGAAACTGGAAATACAATAATCGCAGCATAATAACCAACAGTAATCTCTTTGATAAATTCCAGGTGTATGCTTTTGTCATTTGTTTAAGACGAGGTTACTATGAACTATGATAATTACTAATGAGCTCTTGTAATGCACAATGTTTCATGTCTGCAGTGGTTGTTAAACTCCACTGTTTCTCCCATTGTTCTTATTTTAATTTAACAATATTAAGCTAGCATTCTTCAAAGAGTGTATGATTTTATATTTTTTAAATGTCATGTACAATAGCTTGAGCTTGGGTTTAAAAAAAAGACATTTCTCCTCCTGATCTGAAAGCCTTTGAGCAAAGAACAAAGTGGCTAGATTTCAGTTGTGAGATGGGAAAAAGAATCTTTTACATTTTCTTTTTGAATGGCATTTTAGTCTGAGCTTTGCTGCACCTGCACGTTGTATAGAATTTCAAATGGTTCAGACCGCAATAAATAGAAACATTTCTGCGATGAGTTTAATGGGCAATTAATGTGCAAATGTAGCAAGTTCTTAAAAATAACGGGGAGGCTACGAGCGAGAGGCTGTTTGTGCAAGGCAAATGGTGGAACGGTGTAAATCAACCTGCAAGTTCTGGAGATTCGCAAATCACAGCATATCTCTTAATCCCCTGAACTTGCTGACCAATTTGTACATTAATAACACTGTGCATCGTTAACACGCCATTATTTTCCAGCAAGATTCGGCCCATTGATGATTACAACTGCTAGCATTCTTCAGAGAGTGTATGATTTTATATTTTTTAAATGCCATGTTGTATAGATGTTCATACTGCTAGGATATAGACCAGACCGGTTCCTAGTTGCCGTCCATATCTCACAAATAAACCTTTCTTTCTGTTATGTTTCACACACCAAACATTCCTCTCCCAGTTTATGTCCTATACATGAGCCTTCATCTCTCTATCCGTACCTATAGCACCACCCATTCTACTTCACGTATACGCCATTTCTCTCCATCTCCAACCTCCCTTTACTCTCCAAAGTCCTTGAATGAGTTGTCACCTCCCAACCCCGTGCCCATCTTTCCCGCAACTTCATGTTGAATCCCTCCAATCAGGTCTCCGCCCTTGCCACAGTACCGAAACGGCTCTTATCAAAGTCGCAAATTACATCCTATGTGATTGTGACAAAGGTAATTTATCCCTCTCGTCCTTCTCAACCTGTCTACAGTCTTTGACACGGTTGGCCACACCATCCGCCTCCGACGTCTCTCCACCATCGTCCAGCTGGGTGAGACTGCACTTACCAGGTTCCATTCTTATCTTTCTAATTGTAGCCAGAGAATCACCTGCAATGGCTTCTCTTCCCGCTCCTGCACTGTTACCTCTGGTGTCCCCCAAGGATCTATCCTTGGCCCCTCCTATTTTTCATCTACATTCTGCCCTTCAGCGACATCATCCGAAAACACAGCGTCAGTTTCCACATGTATGCTGACGACACCCAGCTCTACCTCACCACCACCTCTCGCAACCCCTCCACTGTATCTAAATTGTCAAACTGCTTGTCCGACATCCTTCGATAAGGCCTCACATAATAGACTAATGAATAAGGTCAGGGAATGCGGAGTCAGGAGACAAGTAGCAGAATGGATAGCTAGCTGGCTTCAAGACAGAAAGCAGAGAGTAGGGGTAAAGGTTAGCTATTCAGAGTGACAGAAGGTGGGAAGTGGTGTTCCACAAGGATCAGTGCTGGGACCACTGTTGTTCACAATTTATATTAATGATTTAGACCTTGGAATCAAAAACACAATTTCTAAATTTGCGGATGATACGAAATTGGGGGGGATAGCCAATACTGAGGAGGACTGCAACAAATTACAAGAAGACATTAATAAACTTGCAGAATAGGCATATAATTGGCAAATGAAATTCAACACAGATAAATGTGAGGTATTACATTTTGGTAAGAACAATAGGGAGGTCACATATTACTTGGAAAATAAGAATCTAAATGGGGTAGAGGAACAAAGGGATCTCGGAGTACAAATACACAAATCACTAAAAGTATCGACACAGGTTAACAAGGCCATAAAAAAAAACAAGCACTAGGGTTTATTTCTAGAGGGATAGAATTGAAAAGTAGTGAAGTTATGCTAAACTTGTATCGAACCTTGGTTAGACCACACTTGGAGTACTGCATACAATTCTGGTTGCCATATTATAAAAAGGATGTGGATGCACTGCAGAGAAGATTTACAAGGATGATACCAGAAATGCGAGGTTATACCTATCAGGAAAGGATGAACAGGCTGGGTCTCTTTTCTCTTGAAAAGCGAAGGCTGAGGGGTGACCTAATAGAGGGCTTTAAAATCATGAAAGGTTTTGATAGAGTAGATACAGAGAGAGTGTTTCCACTTGTGGGGAAGAGCAAAACTAGAGGCCATCACTATAAGATAGTCACCAAAAAATCAAATAGGGAATTCAGAAGAAACTTCTTTACCCAGAGAGTGGTGAGAATGTGGAACTTGCTACCGCAGGGAGTGGTTGAAGTGAATAGTACAGTTGCATTTAAGGGGCGATTAGATAAGCATATGAGGGAGAAGGGAATAGAGGGTTATGCTGATAGGGTTAGATGAAGAAAGAGAGGAGAAGGCTCGAGTGGAGCATAAACACCAGCATAGACTGGTTGGGCCGAATGGCCTGTTTCTGTGCTGTATATCCTATGTAATCCTATGTAATCCCGTACTGGATGAGCATAAATTTCCTCCAACTAAATATTGGAAAGACCGAAGCCATCAACTTCGTTCCCCGCCACAAACTCCGTTCCCTGGCAACTGTCTGAGGCTGAACCAGACTGTTCGCAACATTGGTGTCATATTTGACCCCGAGATGAGTTTCCGACTGCATATCCACGCCATCACTAAGACTGCCTAATTCCACCTCCGGAAGATCGCTCGATTCCTCAGTTCATCTGCTGCTGAAACCCTCATCCATGCCTTTGTTACCGCTAGACTTGACAATTCCAACGTAGTCCTGGCCGGCATCGCATGTTCTACCCTCCGTAGCCTTGAGGTCATCCAAAACCCTGCTGCCCATGTCCCAACTCGCACCAAGTCCTGTTCACCAACACCCCTTCCCGTATTGTTGGGGCTGAATATAGATATGTCTTTATGTTGTTTTTAGTACGGAACAAAGACAGGACAAGCTAATGTGGGAATTATAGTCAAATCATTTTTTTTTTATTCGTTTATGGGATGTGGGCATCGCTGGCAAGGCCAGCATTTATTGCCCATCCCTAATTGCCCTTGAGAAGGTGGTGGTGAGCTGCCTTCTTGAACCGCTGCAGTCCGTGTGGTGAAGGTACTCCCACGGTGCTGTTAGGGAGGGAGTTCCAGGATTTTGACCCAGCGACGATGAAGGATTGGCGATATACTTCTAAGTCAGGATGGTGTGTGACTTGGAGGGGAACTTGGAGGTGGTGGTGCTCCCATGCGTCTGCTGCTCTTGTCCTTCTAGGTGGAAGAGGTCGCGGGTTTGGGAGGTGCTGCCGAAGAAGCCTTGGCGAGTTGCTGCAGTGCATCTTGCAGATGGTACACACTGCAGCCACAGTATGCCGGTGGTGGAGGGAGTGAATGTTTAAGGTGGTAGATAGGGTGCCAATCAAGCGGGCTGCTTTGTCCTGGATGGTGTCGAGCTTCTTGAGTGTTGTTGGAGCTGCACTCATCCAGGCAAATGGAGAGTATTCCATCACACTCCTTACTTGTGCTTTGTAGATGGTAGAAAGGCTTTGGGGAGTCAGGAGGTGAGACACTCGCCACAGAATACCTAGCCTCTGACCTGCTCTTGTTGCCACAGTATTTATGTGTCTGGTCCAGTTAAGTTTCTGGTCAATGGTGACCCCCAGGATGTTGATGGTGGGGGATTCGGCGATGGTAATGACATTGAATGTCAAGGGGTGGTGGTTAGACTCTCGCTTGTTGGAGATAGTCATTGCCTGGCACTTCTGTGGCGCGAATGTTACTTGCCATTTATCAGCCAAGCCTGAACGTCGTCCAAGTCTTGTTGCATGCGGGCATGGACTGCTTCATTTTCTCAGGAGTTGTGAATGGCACCGAACACTGTGCAGTCATCAGCGAACATCCCCATTTCTGACCTTATGTTGGAGGGAAGGTCATTGATGAAGCAGCTGAAGATGGTTGGGTCTAGGACACTGCCCTGAGGAACTCCTGCGGCTGTGATGATTGACCTTCAATCACCACAACCATCTTCCTTTGTGTTAAGTATGACTCTAGCCAGTGGAGAGTCCCCCGCCCCCGCCGCCGATTCCCATTGACTTCTGTTTTACTAGGGCTCCTTGATGCCACACTCAGTCAAATGCTGCCTCGATGTCAAGGGCAGTCACTCTCACTTCTCCTCTGGAATTCAGCTCCTTTGTCCATGTTTGGACCAAGGCTGTAATGAGGTCGGGAGCCCAGTGGTCTTGGCGGAACCCAAACTGGGCATCAGTGAGTAAGTGCCGCTTGATAGCACTGTCGTTGACACCTTCCGTCACTTTGCTGACGATTGAGAGTAGACTGATGGGGTGGTAAATGGCCGGATTGGATTTGTCCTGCTTTTTGTGGACAGGACATACCTGGGCTGTTTTCCACATTGTCAGATAGATGCCAGTGTTTTAGCTGTACTGGAACAGCTTGGCTAGAGCCATGGCTAGTTCTGGAGCACAAGTCTTTAGCACGATAGCCTTTGCTATATCCAGTGCGCTCAGCCATTTCTTGATATCACGTGGAGTGAATCAAATTGGCTGAAGATTGGTTTCTGTGATGATGGGGACCTCAGGAGTAAGCCGATATGGATCATCTACTCGACACTTCTAGCTGAAGATGGTTGCAAACGCTTCAGCCTTGTTTTTTGCACTCACGTGCTGGGCTCCACCATCATTGAGGATGGGGATATTCATGGAGCCTCCTCCTCCCGTTAGTTGTTTAATGGTGCACCACCATTCACGACTGGATGTGGCAGGACTTTGATCTGATCTGTTGATTATGGAATCGCTTAGCCCCGTCTATAGCATGCTGCTTCCGCTTTTTAGTATGCATGTAGTCCTTTGTTGCAGCTTCCCCAGGTTGGCACCTCATTTTTAGGTACGCTTGGTGCTGCTCCTGTACGCTCCTTATTGAGCCAGGGTTGGTCCCCTGGCTTGGTGGTAATGGTTATGCTGGGCCATGAGGTTACAGATTGTGGTGGAATACAATTACTGCTGCCCCTCAGCGACGCCCAGTTTTGAGCTGCTAGATCTGTTCTGAATTTATCCCATTTAGCACAGTGGTAGTGCCACACAACGGAGGTTGTCCTCGGTGTGAAGACGGGACTTCGTCTCCGCAATGACTGTGGCAGTCTCTGCTACCAATACTATCATGGACAGATGTATTTGCGATAGGTAGATTGGTGAGGACGAGGTCAAGTAGGTTATTCCCTCGTGTTGGTTCTACTCACCACCTGTCACTGGCCTTCAGGACTCAGCCAGGCTACTGAGCCACTCTTGGTGATGGACATTGAAGTCCCCCACCCAGAGTACATTCTGTGCCCTTGCTACCCTCAGTGCTTCTTCCAAGTGGTGTTCAACATGGCAGAGTACTGATTCCTCAGCTGAGGGAGGGCAGTAGATGGTAATCAGCAGGAGGTTTCCTTGCCCATGCTTGAAGCCATGAGACTTCATGGGGTCCAGAGCCAATGTTGAGGACTCCCAGGGCCACTCCTTCCCGACTGTATACCACTACCCCTGGTGGGTCTGTCCTGCCAGTGGGACAGGACATACCCAGGGATGGTGATGGAGGAGTTTGGGACATTGGCTGAAAGCTATGATTCTGTGAGTGTGACTGTGTCAGGCTGTTGCTTGACTAGTCGGTGGGACAGCTCTCCCAATTTTGGCACAAGTGAGGAGGACTTTGCAGGGTTGACTGGGGCTGGGTGTACCGTTGCCATGTCCATAGCCAGTGCCAAGGTTGATGCCAGGTGGTCTGTCCAGTTTTATTTTTATTATTTTGTTTCGTAGCAGTTTGTTACAACTGAGTGGCTTGCTAGGCCATTTCAGAGGGCAGTTAAGAATCAACCACATTGCTGTGGGTCTGAAGTCACTTATAGCCAGACCAGGTAAGGACGGCAGATTTCGTTTCCTAAAGGACATTAGTGAACGAGATGGGTTTTTAACGACAATCCGATAGTTTCATGGTTATCATTACTGATACTAGTGTTTTATTCTATTATATTTAATTAACTGAATTCAGTGGTGGGGTTTGAACTCACATCTCTGGATCATTAAGTCCAGGCCTCTGGATTACTAGCCTAGTGACATTACCACTATGCTATCGTTCCCTTAATGTGAGTAGATCAGAATTGGTTTAAACTGTGTGCTTGCAGATCCTATGGGCTAAAAATTCGGGGGTTATTGCTACCCATTACTGACAGAATCGGGAAAAAAATGGCTGCCGCCGCACTTCCACCCGCTGCCAGCGGGTGGAAGTGCGGCCGCCGCCATTTTTGGGTGGCTGACAGCGCTGCCAATGTCGGCGCTTGCGAGAATTATGTAGGTAATGCAGATTGTGACGTTAGTAAGTGTACGACGCTCACTTGATGCCCGATCTGCGAGTTTCAACTTCACCGCTCCACTTACCGGCATGCCTTAAGTGTGACCAGCTGAGCAAGTATTGCCAAGCAGGAAGGAGGCTCGAGCAGCATTATTTAAAGAGATCATCAGCAACAACTTGCAGCTGCCATATTTCTGCAGTTTGTCTGGCTCTGTGCAACTTTCTGGAACTCGATCAGCTTTATAAACTTCTTTCAAGGTGCGAAGGGAATAGGGGGTGTTGTTGCAAGTGAAGAATGCCTTCATTCTTATTTAAAGGCTTCTGCTCACAACACTTGCTCAGTCACGGGGGCTTTACTGGCAGTCCCCCTCGTGCTCGAGTATGTTCGGGAGAGAGAGCGGAGGCAGCTAAGACGAGGAGAAGATGCGCACAGAGGGAGGAGGAGGAGGGCCAGGAGGACTCTCAACAGGAGGTCTTCCGAGAGCACTTCTCTTACTTCCACTTAAGCGAGGAGCAGTGCATTAGGAGGCTCTGCTTCACCAAGGAGGTGGTCACAGAATTCTGGCACCTCCTGCAACCAGACCTGCAGCCTGAGAGCAGGGCAACCACGGCTTTCCCAGTGGCCCTCAAAGTCACCGTGGCCCCCCAAGGGCTATCCGCTCTGCATCTGTCTCATGACTCCCCTCCGTTACCCCACCACTTGTGCCCAGCACTCATATAATGCTTCCACCAGGAACATCATCGAGCAGTCCATCAGGCTACTGAAGCAACAGTTCTGCTGCCTTGACCACTCGGGAGGAGCCCTCCAGTACTCGGTGGAGTGGGCGTCGCTTTTCATGGTGGTCTGCTGCATGCTTCACAACTTGGCCATCACGAGGACGCAGCCCTTGCAGCCAGGGATTGCGGGACCACCTCAGGAGGAGAAGGAGGGAGAGGAGGAGGAGGAAGATGAGCAAGAGGAAGAGCACAAGGAGGAAGGGAGGAGGCAGGCAGCCAGTCCCCCTTCCAGATGTGCTGGCTGTGAACGCCTCATCAGACTCTGATTCCAATGGCCCAGAAATTAAAGACTGAGTGTTGACGCGGGGGTAAGGCTTCCCCGCGATCTCTCACTCCGCGTTGGCTTTTTCAGATCCAGCTCGCGCGAACTTGATGTTCTAGACATCAGCTGGGCAGTGCTTGCGTATCCCACCGGCGTAGTGAATTCGTGCGAGCTGTGGGATCACGTGACTCAGTTAGAGCCAATGGCAGCACACCATCTTCCATTCATAAGTTTCACATACGTGCTGTGAAAGCTATGAATCTTACACACCCCCAAAATAACAGCTAAACCTCAATTAAATTAAAAAAAAAACCATCACATTAATAAAATAAGTATAGTTAAATAAATTAACCATTTTAAATAAAAAATTAAATTTTTGAAAAAATTTAAAATCTTTTAAAAAGTTATAAAAATAAACTTACCTGTCTTTAAAGTCTCTAAAAAAGATATACCTGTTAAAAAAAAATCAAAATAATACTTAATTAACTACTTACCTTGTTAAAAGTGGGTCTTACTCCTCCTTTTTTCATTTCTAAAATCTTCCGTCCTTACCTGCGCGTCCAAAGCACTAAGTGCACAACGTGCGCGCAGCCTGTAGCGCGCACGCGGTGCACCGAGGAACCGCCCCCTTTTCCAAAAACCAAGTGCCGGTTTTCAGCGCATGCGCAGTGCATGCAGAAAACCGGCAATTGGAGACTGTGTACTCTCGCGTCGCGGGACTAATTTTTGGGCCATTGAATGAAACCTCAGATCCCTGTTGCTCACCACATCCCCATCATATCATCCCTCTGTCACGGAATATCACAGCGTTCTCCTGGGCACAAAGCTGAAATGAGAGACACCACAAAAGATTCCAAACAAAATTATTACATTTATCAACAATCAATTCACACTTACGATATCAATTAATCACCCTAATGCAATCCCTGAGTACCTGTCATTCGGGTGCCCTTTCCTGATCTAGTGTTGCTACAAAGTGCTCTCTCAGTCGCTGCAGCATGGCTGGTGGAAGGCTGCTGAGTTTCCATGGGGAAATCTTCAGATGACCTTGCAGGACAACCTCGAGCAGCTCTGGACATAGAAGGCCTGGCTATAGACTGCACCACCTCTGCAAGGACGGCAGCAAGGGCAAGGGCAATGGCGAAGTGACAGTGGTGGGAAAAGGAATGCTGTTATCCTGAGAAAGGGCAGGAGGGTCCTGCTCCACTGACCCACTGCAACTCCCACGAAGCAACGCCTCAGCATTCCTAGCAATCTGTTGGAGCACAGATTGCTGGGCTGCTGCGACACCTTGCAAGCCCCGGTCAACAGTGATAAACCAAAGCACGATGGCAGCAGTCAGAGCTTGGGTGGCAGCAAGCTGAGTTTGCATGAGAGCTGTTTGCACTTCCACTACAGCACTAAGACGTTGGGTAGCTTCCACTTGTGCTGCACTGGCAGCCGCGACATCGCCCATCACACGCAGCATCATGTCTGGGTCAACACGGTCTCTTCGGGAGTTGTCCATCATTTCCAGTCTGGAAATCCTGGGGTCCAAGCTCTGCACGTATGTTGGAGGCGGAATCCTCCATGCTCCTTGACATTGCCAAGAGGGTCTCTGGCAGGCTTGCCATTGCACCTAGTAATTCGGTGTGCATGCCCATCACCCTTTTTCTGAATGCCGCTTCATCGAGGTCCTTATCTGAGCCCTGTGCAGCAGAACTTGCACACCAACTCGCCCTCCAGGGAGCTGGCACCCAAACTACCCTATCCCCCTGGCCTTGCTGCAGTCCACTCATACCCGGTGCCTCACCCTGTGCAGATCCCGCTTCTACACTACCCTCTAAATTTCATGCAGTGTCAGTTTATGAGCTGATGTCTGCGAGTGACAGATGCAGTGACACTGTGTCGTCGTCATCTTCTTCCCCCTCGCTCTCCACTATCGCCTTGGGGACAGGCTGGGCTGGTGCTTGGTCTTGATTATCTGAAAGCAGAAAGGTACAAGAGTCGGGTTATGGTGCGGGGGGGGGGGGGGGTGGGAGGGGAAGAAAGGAAGATATGCATGCGTACTGCATCAGCAGCTTGAAAGTGAGAAAAGATTGTGGGATGAGGGCAAAGTGGGATATGAGAAGAAGGATTAGGAATGAGCATACCTTTGTTGCCTCCAAGGGCTTCAACCTCGCCAGTTGCCACAGCCTCCATGACTTGCTGCCCAATGATTTCCAGCACTCACTCCTCCAGTTGGCTGAAGTCTGCTGTTGCTCCCGGCGATTATGTGCCACCTTGGCCTGCAAGAGAAAGGGAAATGTGTGATTGGTTTTGGTGAGTATGTTTGTGTGATGTGCCTGCCATAGTTGAATACCTGTCAGTGTGCGCAAGGCGTGAGATGTGGGTGTGAGTGTTGCAGCAGTGGTAAGGTTGTGAGGGTGACGTGAAGCTATGATTGTGAAGTCTGAGTGGTGATTGGTAGCGATTGTTGGTAGGTGAGTGCTGGGGGTGTGGTGCATTGAGCAGTGTGTGAGGCTTGTGGTGCAGATGGAGGGATATGGCATTTGCTGAAGCCTTCACTCACCTTGACCTGCCATGCAAGGTCATTTAACTTCTTTCGGCACTGGATCGCCGACCTGGGGAGTGGAACCACAGTGCTGGCCGTCACATAGTTGGCTATCTCCTGCCACAGCCTTCTAGGTATATGGGGCGAGAGCTTCCTGCCAGTCTGTGGGAAGTAGACAGCCCGCCTCCTCTCCACGGGCACCACCAGTGCCTCCAGAGCCACATCTGAGAATCTATGGGCTCTCTCCCTGTGCTGAGGCTCAGCCATCTGTTTCCAGTACTGTCTGCTTCCAGGTGGAGTTCGAACTGGATTGACAATGAGATGCTGTAGCATCAATGCACCTCCCCTTTAAGTATTGAATAAAGCCTGTGCCACGCATGACTAGATATTAGACTGGACACGATATTGGCCCACCTGTTGAGCGGTAAGCCAATGAGTAGCGGATTTGGTGCTGAGATCAGCACCATAATCATGTTAATGAGGACTGAGTATGAATTTTGCATGCTACCTAGACCATTTTGACCCGGCGCAGCTTAATAACGTTGGGCCATGACACTGCCCATTTTCAGGCCATATCCCATTTTTAGCCCTAACTTTGACCCCAATGACACTCGAGTAAACTTATATATCAAGAAGAGCAAAGATCCTTGGGAGGTCTTCCAAGAGGAGATAGTTTGGGTACAGACTAGACACATTCCCACGAGGGTGAAAGGAAGGTCATCCAAAGCTGGAGCTCAGTCTCTGGTGGGGGGTCCAGGCTACGATCCCAGGCTGAAACCCACTGGCGGGGCCCATCTCCACCTATCTGAAGGCTGATCCACCTCATCTCACTCGGTACCAGCCTTCAAAACTTACACCGGGTCCTTTTGAAGCTGAGAAAGTTGGAACTTCCAGTATTGGGGATCTCTCAGCCCTGTCCCCTTGCATCATTGGCCTTATTTGGGGAAGGTAGAGGCTTCATTGTAATTCGGCACCTGGCATATTCGGATCCTGATAGAATTTGCGGCTGTTCTACTGGACTTATGCTAGAGTAATGGTGGGTATCTCGTGGGATAAGCCAGCAATTCCAGGGCCATATTTTCTAAAACAGTATGTTGAATATGGCCAAATAAGTTTAGCATAAGAAAATTGAAATTGGAGTACAGTGACAAAAATCAGAACCAACGCCTGTGTTTTTGAGCATTTGTAACAGAATTGCAATTGCATGGCTCTCAGACCTGAACTTATATTGCTATAATATAATGGCCCAGAAATTGATCTCGCTCTGTTCCCGCGTGGGTAAGCCTTCCCCGCGATGTCTCACCTCGCTTGTGCTTTTTCAGATCCAGCTCGCACGAACTTGATGTTCCAGACATCAGCTGTGCTGGGCTTGCGTATCCCAGCGGCGTAGTGAATTCGTGCGAGCTGTGGGATCACGTGACTCAGTTAGAGCCAATGGCAGCACACCATCTTCCATTCATAAGTTTCACAGACCTGCTGTGAAATCTATGAATCTTACACCCCCCCAAAATAACAGCTAAACCTCAATTAAATTTAAAAAAAAAACCATCACATTAATAAAATAAGTATAGTTAATTAAATTAACCATTTTAAATAAAAAATTAAATTTTTGAAAAAATTTAAAATCTTTTAAAAAGTTATAAAAATAAACTTACCTGTCTTTAAAGTCTCTAAAAAAGATATACCTGTAAAAAATAATTCAAAAAAATACTTAATTCACTACTTACCTTCTTAAAAGCGGGTCTTACTCCTCCTTTTTACATTTCCAAAATCTTCCCTACTTACCTGCGCGTCCAAAGCATGAAGTGCACAGTGTGCGCGCAGCCTGTAGCACGCACGTGATGCACCCAGGATCCGCCCCCTTTTCAGAAGAGCAATTGCCGGTTTTCAGCGCATGCGCAGGGCATGCAGAAAACCGGCAATTGAAGTGGGAATACGCGAGAGTACGCAGTGCGTACTCTCGCGTCCCGGGATCAATTTTCGGCCCATTGTGTATTCATTTTAATTAAGTGCATAACTAAAATTTGTACGAATAGTTAGTATAGCCCTGTATAATGTAAACAATTATTCATATTTATTCACATCGTTAGTTTTAATATGTTTTCATATATTATTTATACATCACTGATAATAGCATTATATATGATTGTTACAATATCATCAGCAGAATACTAAATGAGCCCTCAAAGATTTTCTAGTGGAGGACTGTCCAAGCTTTTTGTCCTTGTAGGCCACTTAGTACATACTCTGGAGCTTCATGGGCCACATATAAAGATTGCATTTTCCCATTAACTTGCATATATTTCAAGCTGTTGATTCTAACAGAACTTAGTGGTGTGATTACCAATGTATCCACCAATGAGGCAACAGCGGTAAGCAAATCCCTCTTCCCATGCTTTCAGGCCCACAGAATTCAAACAGTACAAAGCAGTGAGTAAGAAATAGAACTGTATTGCTTTGCGGGCCGGATTGTCAGGGTTTGAGGGCTGGAAATGGCCCACAGAGTGTTTTCCTGTGAGTGTCTGTGGTTTCAGCCTCCTTAAGCCTTTCACACCCATCCGCAATTAAACGATTGGCTGATCGATTATTCCTATGTCCACAGGGACAGCCATTGAACGAGCACTTGCTAAAAGAATAAACTCAGCAAACATCCCTTGATGCCTGTACGGGATCTGAATTTCATCCTTCACAATCCTTTGTACTGGCCATTTAAGCAAGTATTTTTTTAAGCTTATATAATTGAAATCAATGTTCCTGGTTGGCTTGGTTCCAGCTAGGAAAGTTAGAGAACACATGGGCCTAGAAATTTGATCGTGTCGCATCCGCTTTTTGGGCACTAAGGGGGAAAAATTCAGTATCACCCCGTTTGGGGCGCAATTATCGGCCGGGCGCAAAGATTAGCACCTGGCGCTAATTATCGCCTCCGACTGCAAACTTGACTTTTATCGCCCCTGGAGGTGATTGGAGCGCTAAATCAGGCGCTACACATCTGTCTTAAGGCGCAAAAGCCGAGGAGCGCGGCGCTAACTCAGAGCGCTGGCGAAGCTCATGTGATGTCAGTCAGCAATGGAACACAGACACAATGGCCCCAGCCAGTTCCTAAAGGGGAGGGTTGATCTTGCTTTCCATCCACATCCTGCTCATTGCAGCCTTGAATCTCGGCCTGGAGAGACCTGTACATCAAATCTGCTGGAAAGAACAATGGAGAGACCCAGGCAAAGAGCTCAGAGTGCAGCCTCCACAGTCTCTTCTAAATCGATACAAGGAAGGGCAAATCAAAATGAACCTGCAAAGTGCTGCTCAGTACCCAAAACTCCTCCACACAGCGTTGAATCTCTCCAGAAGTCTCTCTCTCTCACTCTCAGAATGCGTGGTTCAAAATGGTCGCCAACAAAAAAAGGCAGGAAGCAGTTGCCTTTAAATAGCGCCCCCCCAGTCCCTTCCTGACTGCAAAATGCTCCCCTCAACCTGTCGTTGCTAGCGGCAGGCGGTAAGGCAGGGGGCGCCAGTCAATATCCGCTCCGGGGCGCTACCGGGGCGTTGCACACTCGACTGACGTAACGATCTGCCGGTGCAGGAGAGCGTGGCGGTACTGTTTAGTGCTGCCGCAAAATGTCTAGTTAATTTTGCGAGCAGCGCAAACATCGCCGCGCCCGGACGCTAGTTGCTTTGCGGCCCATTAGCGCCCTCTTAAGGCGCTAACGGGAGGCGCAACCAACTGAATTTTTCCCCCTAAGAGTCCAAATATCACGCGCTCATTTCGAATCGGAAGTGCACCCACTCCATATTAAATCGGGATCTCCGTAGGCATCCAGAGCATGCACCAGACCTATTTAAAGCAGTAAATAAGGGTTCTGCACTTGTTTGGAAGACCCTTTACTAATTTTTGGACTGCCCCAGTGCCTGACTTGCCATGTGCTAAACTCGCCCAGTAACTCGTGGCGCAAACTGGCAGGAAGGACCCTTCACCAGCACTATTTAAAGGGATTCAGTAGTACTTACAGGTTTGTTATTTCAGGCTACTGGTTAATTTCTGGGGGGGTTGGGGCCTGGGGCCTGATTTCTGACTCTGGAAAGTTAAGTTTGAATGCTGAGAAGGAGATTTTGCTGGTGCTGCACTGTTCTTGGCTGCTTTATAAACAGTTTGACTGCAGTCATGGGTGGTGGACTGGTAGGGCTGCCTTTGGGGCTGGGGGGAAGAGGAGGGGAAGCAGCAAGGCAGAGACCAGGAGCAGCTATGAACAAGAGGGAGGAGGAAGAGGGCACTGTGCAGGAGGCTATATCCACACCGAGTATTAAAGGAGCACTTCTCCGACATTAACTTCACTGAGGAGCAATGTATGAGACGCCTACACTTCACCAAGGTAGCTGTCACTAAGCTATATCATCTGCTGCAGCCACAACTCGAGCCTTGAACCAGTGCATGTGCATGAGATCCTTGGTTGGCTGCCCAGTACACCTAGCATTTGCTGGTGTATGCCCATCAGCCTTTGGTAGATTGGACCCTCAAAGTCAGCATCTGAATCCTCTGCAGCAGAGCTAGTATGCAATCTTGCCCTCCAACAAACTGGCACCTGTGGCGTTCTATCCCCCTGACTTGCTGCTGCACTCATGTGCCTGATGATCTGCCACGTGAAGATCCCTCTTCTAGCCTAGCCTCTACCGTACACGTGATGCCAGTCTGTGAGCTGGTGCTTGTAAGGCTGAGATCGAATGATGCTGCATCATCAGGAAGGCTGCCCCCCTCTTCCTCAGGGGCAGAGGTATATTTTCGTCTTCAGCATCTGAAATGAAAGAGAGGGAGAAGGGATAGATTTTAGTGTGAAGGGAAAGCAGAAAGAGTGAAGTGGCTGGTAAAAGCAGCTTCAGTTTGTCATAGAATCATAGAATGGTTACAGCACAGAAGGAGGCCATTCAGCCCGTCGAGCCTGTGCTGGCTCTCTGCAAGAGCACTTCAGCTAGTCCCACTCCCCCACCCTTTCCCCGTAGCCCTGCAATGTTTTTTCCTTCAGGTACTTATCCAATTCCCTTTTGAAAGCTGTGATTGAATCTGCCTCCACCACCCTTTCAGGCAGTGCATTCCAGATCCTAACCATTTGCTGCGTAAAAAAGTTTTTTCTCATGTCGCCTTTGGTTCTTCTGCCAATCACATTAAATCTGTGTCCTCTGGTTCTCGACCCTTCTGCCAATGGGAACAGTTTCTCTCTATCTACTCTGTCATGCAGTATGTTGAAGTAATAAGGGAAAAAGAGGATAAGGTGTGAAGAAACCCTGCATGACATCTCCTCTAACATTGCCAGTCGTCATGGACTCAACTTTGCCCATGCCCATGATGGCCAGTACACTTCATTCGATGGGGGAGAGGATGTGAAGGCAGGCTTGGCCTCCTCTACTGGCAGCTTCCTGTCTGGAGTTGTGGATGACCTTCGCCTACAAGAAAAAAGGGAATGCATTAGTAACATTCTTGTGAGGTGTTTAGAGAATATGCCTATCATGAGAATATGCCTATCATGGTAGAATAGCTAGTATGCAGTGTGTTAGATGTGACCTGTGGGGAAGTGAGAGTTGCAATAGTGGTGAGTGTGTAAATCGGATGAGAAGGAGGTGGAGTGGAGTGTGTTGCAGTGATTGTAGGAGAGTGAAGTGAGCAAGGGGAGCATTATCAGTGGTGAGGCTGGAGTTGGTGGAGCTGTGAGCAGAGAGTAAGAGAACAGTATTCTTTGGGTGCTTCAAGCATTACGACTGAATCTGGATAACCTTCTATTGCAGCATAGTATCTTACAAGATGAAAGGATAAAATAGCAGAGATAGCCTTTCCTGCTCTTCTTTTTGTGGCAAGTACTTGTTATGCATAACAGTATTGTTGACTTACTTTCGCATCTTCTGATATTCTCTTCCTTCCAAGGGCTTGGGAAGACAGCATTGATCAGAACCACAATTTGCTCCCATGTTTCTGTGCCAGATGCTTTAGGAAGTGTGCTTGGGGCAGGTAAAGCCCATTTGTCCCACAGAGTATGTCCTCCCTCTACTCTTACTCTCTTCAGCAAGGCTTCGAGAGCCTCATATGTAAACCTGTCTTTCCTTCACCTGGATGGCTACACTGTTCAGCAAAATGGCTGCAGTAACAGCTGACTGAGTACCTCTACTATTTCACAGGTTCAAATTCTTCAGTGTTGCACTTAACAAGTGCTACTTTCTATTAATTAACACGACTGCCCATTGGATTGCCCACTGTGCAGCTGTTAAAGTACTTCCTTCGGTGTACCTACTGAAATCAGGTCTTCAGCAGCATCCTTTGTACTGCTGTAAACCTAAAATACTGCTCAGTTAGTCTTTGAATACCATGCTAACAGTAATTTATAGGCCCTGGACTTCCACCGAATGACATGTGCAGGATGATTCCATTATTTTCAGGAATGACTCTAATCTCAATTTATAAACTAAGCACATGAATTACTGAAAAGAGTTTATATATACTACAATCTCCAGTGTATAAAATAGTCCGCTGTATTTAGAGACATCAAAATGTGCACATAGGGGTACATTGAATACCAGATTACACGTGAAATCAAGCAATGAATCGTACATTTATCAACTGCTGATTTTAATTTCAGAAATTTTTTCAAGGTTATTCACTTGATTGATCTGCTAAAAACAATCCAGGATGTAATGGTCAATTCATTTGGACCCTAGGCTCAAGAGTAGTATTTTACTTTGCAGTTTCGGTAGAGAAGTGAACCAATTCAATAGACAAACTATCCCTGTGCAGCTGACTCTTCTGTCAAAATTGTTTTAGTCACTGATATAAACGCAGTGTAGTATTGTGAAGCTAATGGATTTGGTTTAAATCAGGAGTTCTCAACTGGGACACCGAGAGAAGGTTTCAAGGGGTCTGCCAAATCATCATTTTTCAAGTACAATGGGCCAGAAATTCGGCTCCCTGGCTTCCCGCGGGTGCAAGGATCGCGCGCGCACCTACCTACCGCGCCTGCCGTTGACCTCTGGGCCCACGGGGACTTCAGCTCCTGGGCCTCCTGCAGCTGCCGGTGCGCAGTGCTTGTGTATCCCAGGGGCGTAGTTAGTGCGATGCGTCCCCTGGGATCATGTGGGCCATGGACAGCCAATGGCAGCAGACCATCTTTCATTCATAGATTTGACAGGAAGACCTGTCAAATCTATGAATTGAAATCGGCCCCAAAACAACACCTAAACTTCAAATAAATTTTAAAAAAAACCATCACATTTTTAAAATAACTATAAGTTAAATAAATTAACTACTTTAAACAAAAATTTAAATTTTTGAAAAATTAAAATACTTTTTAACAGTGCTAAAAATAAACTTACCTTTCTTTAAAGTATCTAAAAAAAGATAAACCTGTTGAATAAATTTTTAAATTGTAATTAATTAACCACTTACCTTGTTAAAAACGGGTCTTGCGCCTCCTTTTTAAAAGCACAGCTTCTTCCATACTTACCTTCCCGGAGAAACCTGAAAAAAAAACGAAGTTCGCTGCGTGCGCGCAGCCTCTCCCGCGCACGCGGTTCACCTCTGAACCCCTCCCTTCAGGGGAACGGAAGTTCCGGTTTCCCGCACATGCGCAGTGCATGCAGGAAACCGGCACTTCAGGAGGCCTTACGGTACTCACCCGGCAAGTGCCGAATTTCTGGCCCCTGGATCTTTTTAAAAATCCATTCTGAAAACAGGGTCAACAAAAAAAAGAGCGAGACTGATCACTACCGATGTCAGTGGTGGCCCGTTTATTACTAAGAATGTAGGCTTTTTTTTTAATTCAGTGCACCGACGCGAGGTTGAGCCGCTGTGCCGCCGCCGCTGCTGATGTTGGAGGAGAGAAGACCCCGCCCCCTCGCTTCCCCCAGATCCGTTAGTGACAGTTGGTAGCGGGTTCTTTCTCCACACGGGGCGCGCTCTCCTGCCCGCCATGTTTAAACTGGGTAAGCAGTGCAACAGGTCGGTGGGGTTTGATGTCCGTTTTGTGGAGTAATGGGCCGAGAATTAACCAAAGAGACTCGGTGAATATTCGGCTGACTTCACCTTTCGTTCTTTATGCGGCTGACTGCTGCTTGCCCGTGGTAGCTGTTTACAGAGCCGAGCATGGCACGGGCGGCTGATCACACTTCCCACTGCCACCGCCGGGAGCTCGCGGTCCCGGGTCCGAATCCCAGAGGCATAACGTATGCGTTGTGTGGACGGCCATGAAAGTTGACCTTTTACAATACACTATTTTGCATTGGGAAGTGAGCCTGGAGTTTCAGTGCATATCGTATATGGTGATCCATCTGATTTTTCTGTTATGGGATCTTGCTGTGCGTAAATTTGCTGCTGCTTTTTTCCATGTGACAGGAGCCACTGTTAAAAGATAGTTGTGTTGTGTTACAGGGGGGTCCGTGGAACTTTATAACACGGGCGGGTTCCTCAGAAGCAAAAAGGTTGACAACCCCTGGTTTAAATGACCAGAAGCTGGCAATTACAGAATAAAATTGTTTGGTATCATTAAACCAGATTTCATTATATAGGATTACATAGGATATACGGCACAGAAAAAGGCCATTCGGCCCAGTCAGTCCATGCCGGCGTTTATGCTCCACTCGAGCCTCCTCCCGTTTTTCCTCCTCTAAATCTATCAGCATAACTCTCTATTCCCTTCTCCCTCGTATGCTTGTCTAGCCTCCCCTTAAATGCATCGATACTATTTGCCTCAACTACTCCCTGTGGTAGCAAGTTCCACATTCTCACCACTCTCTGGGTAAAGAAGTTTCTTCTAAATTCCCTATTTGACTTCTTGATGACTATCTTATATTGATGACCTCTAGTTATGCTCTTCCCCACAAGTGGAAACATTCTCTCTGTATCTACGCTAGCAAAACCTTTCATAATTTTTAAAGACCTCTATTAGGTCACCCCTCAGCCTTCTTTATTCAATCGAAAAGAGACCCAGCCTGTTCATCCTTTCCTGATAGGTATACCCTCGCATTTCTGGTATCATCCTTGTAAATCTTCTCCGCACCGTCTCCGTGCCCCTATATCCTTTTTATAATATGGAGACCAGAACTGTTCGCAGTACTCTAAGTGTGGTCTAACCAAGGTTTGATACAAGTTTAGCATAACTTTGCTACTTTTCAATTCTATCCCACTAGAAATAAACCCTAATGCCTCGTTTGCTTTTTTTATGGCCTTGTTAACCTGTCGCTACTTTTAGTGATTTGTGTATTTGTACTCCGAGATCCCTTTACTCCTCTACCTCACCTAGACTCGCACCCTCCTTCTTCTTCTTAGGCAGTCCCTCGGAACCGAGGATGACTTGCTGCCACACTAAAAGTGAGTTCTCAGGTGACTGGTGAGTCCAATGCGGGACCTACAGTCTCTGTCACAGGTGGGGCAGACGGTGCTTGAAGGGGCGGGCGGGTGGGGTTCCTGGGTTGACGTGCGCTCCTTCCGCTGTTTGCGCTTGGCTTCCGCTTGTTCCCGGCGAAGAGACTCGAGGTGTTCGGCGCCTTCCAGGATGCTTCTCCTCCACTTTGTGCAGTCTTCAGCCAGGGATTCCCAGGTGTCGGTGGGGATGTTGCACTTTTTCAAGGAGGCTTTGAGGGTTACCTTGAAGCGTTTCCTCTGCCCACCTGGGGCTCTCTTGCCGTGTTGGAGCTCCGAGTAGAGCGTTTGCTTTAGGAGTCTCGTATCGGGCATGCAGACGATATGGCCCGTCCATCAGAGCTGATCGAGTGTGGTCAAAGCTTTGATGCTGGGGATGTTGGCCTGAGCGAGAACACTGATGTCGGTGTGCCTATCCTGCCAATGGATTTGCAGGAACTTGCGGAGGCAGCATTGGTGGTACCTCTCCAGTGTTTTGAGGTGCCTGCTGTACATGGTCCATGTCTCTGAGGCATACAGGAGGGCGGGTATCACTACTGCTTTGTAGACCATGAGCTTGGTGCTGGGTTTGAGGTCCTGGTCTTCAAACACTCTCTTCTTCAGGCGACCGAAGGCTGCACTGGCACACTGAAGGCGGTGTTGAACTTCGTCATCGATGTCTGCCCTTGTTGACAGTAGGCTCCCGAGGTATGGAAAGTGGTCCACGTTGTCCAAGGCCTCGTCATGGATTTTGATAATCGGGGAGCAGTACTGTGTGGCGGGGGAAGGTTGGTAGAGGACCTTTTGTCTTACGGATGTTTAATGTAAGGCCCATGCTCTCGTACGCTTCGGTGAAGATGTTGACGATGGTTTGGAGTTCGACATCCGAGTGTGCGCAGACACAAGCGTCGTCTGCATACTGTAATTCGATGACAGAGGATGGGACAACCTTGGATCTGGACTGGAGGCGACGTAGGTTGAACAGTTTCCCGTTTGTTCTATAGATTAGCTCCACTCCAGCAGGGAGCTTACTGAGGGTGAGATGGAGCATTGCAGCCAGGAAGATCGAGAAGAGCGTTGGTGCGATGACACAGCCTTGCTTGACCCCGGTCCGTCGTGAATTGGGTCTGTGGTGGATCCATTGGTCAGGATCACGGCTTGCATGTCGTCGTGAAGCAGGCAGAGGATGGTGACAAACTTTTGAGGGCAGCTGAATTTGAGGAGGACACTCCATAATCCCTCACGGTTGACAGTGTTGAAGGCCTTTGTGAGGGCAAAGAAGGCCATGTTCAGCGGTTGGTGCTGTTCCCTGCATTTCTCTTGTAATTGACGCGCGGTGAAGATCATGTCCATTGTGCCCCTTAGTGGGCGGAATCTGCATTGCGACTCTAACAGAAGCTCTTTAGCCACTGGGAGAAGGCGATTGAGGAGGATTCTTGCAATTACTTTCCCTGTGGCAGACAGCAGGGAGACTCCTCTGTAATTACCGCAATCGGACTTGTCACCTTTCTTGAAGATGGTCACGATTACAGCATCTCTGAGATCCCCTGGTATGCTCTCCTCCTTCCAAATAAGAGAAATTAGTTCATGTATTCGTGCCAATAGTGCTTCTCCGCCATGTTTTAGCACCTCGGCGGGGATTCCATCTGCTCCTGAGGCCTTGTTGTTCTTCAGTTGTCGGATGGCCTTTTCAACCTCATGCCGGGCTGGGGTTGTGCTGAGGTGGTGGTGGGTAGCATGCTGCGGGATGGAGTTGAGGACACTCACATCGAAGACAGAGTCTCGGTTAAGGAGATCTTCGAAGTGCTTCTTCCAGTGGGCACTGACTGCCTCTCTGTCCTTGATGAGTACCTCTCCGTTCTTGGCCCGCAGTGGGGTAGGACCTTGGGTGCTTGGGCCATAGATGGTCTTGACTGCGCTAAGGAATCCACGCACGTCGTGGTTGTCGGCTAGCTGCTGGATCTCCTGCGCTTTCTCCACCCACCATCTGTTCTTTAGGCCGCGAGTTTTTTGTTTGACCTCGGCCTTCAGGCGTCTCTAGAGCTGCTTTCTTGCTCTCGAGTTCTGTTGCTGTTTCCAGATCAGGAATGCCTTGCACTTGCGGCTTATTAGCTCCTGGATCTCCTGGTCGTTCTCGTCAAACCAGTCTTGGGGGGAGAAATTCTGTATCGCCCCGTTTGGGGCGCAATTGTCGGCCGGGCGCAAAGTTTAGCGCCTGGCGCTAATTATCGCCTCCGACTGCAAACTTGGCTTCTATCACCCCTGGAGGTGATTGGAGCGCTAAATCAGGCACTACACACCTCTCTTAAGGCGCTAACGCCGAGGAGCGAGGTGCTGCCTCTGAGTGCTGGCGAAGCTCATGTGATGTCAGTCAGCAATGGAACATAGACACACTGGCGCCGGCCAATTCTTGAAGGGATGGGTCGATCTTGCTCTCCATCCACACCCTGCTCATTGCAGCCTTGAATCTCGGCCTGGAGAGACCTGTACATCAAATCTGTTGGAAAGAACAATGGAGAGGCCCAGGGAAAGAGCTCAGAGTGCAGCCCCCAGAGTCTCTTCTAAATCGATGCAAGATCAAATCAAAAAGAACCTGCAAAGTGCTGCAAAGTAACCAAAACTCCTCTCAACACAGCTTTGAATATCTCCTGCAGTCTCTCTCTCTCACTCAGAATGCGTGGCGGAAAAATTTCGCCAACAATATAAGGCAGGAAGCGGTCGCCTTTAAATAGCGCTCCCCCAGTCCTTTCCCGACTGCAAAACGCTCCCCTCAACCTGTCGTTGCTAGCGGCAGGCGGTAAGACGGGGGCGGCACTCAGTATCCAGTCCGGGGCGCTACCGGGGCGTTGCACGCTCGACTGACGTCATGATCTGCGGGCGCAGGAGATCGCGGCGATGGTGTTTAGCGCCGCCGCAAAATGTCCGGTCAATTTCGTGAGCGGCGCAAACATCGCCACTCATGGGCGCTAGTTGCTTTGCGCCCCATTAGCGCCCACTTAAGGTGCTAACGGGAGGCGCAAACCAACCGAATTTTTCCCCCTTGGTGTTTCCTGGTCGAGTGACTGAGCGTCTCTTCACAGGTGCTGATTATGGAGGCCTTGAGTGCAGACCAGGCACTGTGGACACTGTGTGTCTCTGAATCACTGGGAGTCGCCAGGTTGGTTGTGAGGCGCAGGCTGAATAGGGCTTTTTTAGCAGGGTCTTTGAGTGCTCCAGTGTTGATTTTCCTGCGGCATTGCTTCTGTTGCCGCCGCTGTTTTGGGGCTACGTTGATGCAGATGACAGGTCGGATTAGGCGGTGGTCTGTCCAGCAGTCGTCAGCTCCTGTCATGTCGCGGGTGATGCGGACGTCCTTGCGGTCCCTCGCTCGGACGATGACGTAGTCCAGCAGATGCCAGTGCTTGGAGCGAGGGTGTTGCCATGCAGCCTTGTACTTGTCTTTCTGACGGAACAAGGTGTTGGTTATGACAAGGCCATGTTCTAAGCATTTCGTCAGGAGGAGGGTACCGTTGGAGTTGGCTTTCCTTTCCCCCTCTCTGCCGATCACACTTCCCCAGAGGTCTGTGTCCTTTCCAACTCTGGCGTTAAAGTCGCCAAAGAGGATCAGCTTGTCGCCCGGTGGGACTCGGGACAGGGATTGTTCGAGGCTAGAGTAAAATTCCTCTTTGGTCTCGTCTGTGGCTTCCAGTGTTGGGGCGTACGCACTGATGACCGTGGCGCACTAGTTCCGGGCTAGGGTGAGCCGTAGAGTCATGAGGCATTCATTTATTCCGCAAGGGGAGTCTCTGAGACATTCAACTAGTTCATTTTTTATGGCGAAGCCTACCCCATGGAGGCGGCGTTCTTCTTCAGGTTTGCCTTTCCAGAAGAAGGTATAACCACCGCCTTGCTCCTTGAGCTGGTCTTCCCCTGCCCGCCGGGTTTCGCTTAGGGCGGCGATGTCAATGTCAAAACGTCTGAGCTCCCGGGCACCAATAGCAGTACGGCGTTCCGGTCTGTCACTGTTAGGGTTCATGATGTGGAGATGCCGGTGTTGGACTGGGGTGGACAAAAGTGAGAAGTCGCACAACACCAGGTTATAGTCCAACAGCTTTATTTGAAATCACAAGCTTTCGGAGCGCTGCTCCTTCGTCAGGTGACCTTCACCTGACGAAGGAGCAGCGCTCTGAAAGCTTGTGATTTCAAATAAAGCTGTTGGACTATAACCTGGTGTTGTGCGACTTCTCACTGTTAGGGTTGTCCATGAAGGTCCTGACATTCCAGGTCCCGAACTTCATTTCCCTCCAAGTAATAAGTGACCTCCCTATTCTTCCTACCAAAATGTAATACCTCACTGTGTTGAATTTCATTTGCCAATTATATGCCCATTCTGCAAGTTTATTAATGTCTTCCTGTAATTTTTTGCAGTCCTCCTCGGTATTAACTATCCCCTCCCAATTTGGTGTCATCCGCAAATTTAGAAATTGTGTTTTTGATTCCAAAGTCTAAGGGGGAGAAATTCGGTTGCTTTGCGCCTCACGTTAGCGCCCTAAGCAACTAGCGCCTGGGTGCGACGCCGCCAACGCCTCCCGTGAAATTCAGTGGGAGGTTAGCGCCGTTAGCGCCCTGGCCACGATCTTCGGTAGCGCCCCCTGACTTCCTGCCGGACGCTATGTCCGACGGAGTCAGGGGGGCCTACCTGCGCCCGGGGCGGCGCTATTTAAAGGCGAAGTGCCGGGCGGCCATTTTTGTTTCTGGCCGACTGCCAGCACCTGCCTCCGCTGCCGTCCCTGGCCTCCTGAGCAGCCCCCCCGTGGAGTGCCGGCTGCGCTCCATGAGCCATGCACTTCTCTTGAGTGCCGGGCTCTTTTGCCGGTATTCCGATCCCGGTGGCCCAGCTGGGCCCCGGATGGCGCTGCGCAAGGCCCCTCCCCTTAAGAAGGGGAGGAAGGCCTGCACTACCGTGGCTCAAAGTTAATTTAATTATTGCGCTGTCAAAAGGGGATTTCCAATGTACAGCAGTAGTGATGTCATCAAGCTATCTACGTAACCAATTACATTGAAGAATTCTCACAGACAGCAAACTAGGAAATAAAAAGCAACTTTTATCATTCACTTTTTTAAAATTTTACAGCGAGCGAAATAAAGATTGGGACATAAACATGGGGCTAAGGTAGACTCTGGAATATCAAACAAACTTTAAAAGAATTTTTTTTTTAATATTTTAAAAATCTAGTAATTTTTATCATAATAGAGAAATTTGACATTCCACAAATATAAAGTTAGTTTTTATGGGCCAGAACGGTTGTTCAGCAGTCAATAAGCCGTTAAAACCCCAGTTCCACCTCTTTCAACAAGGCTTAACTTTTTATGGGGTGTCTAACAGCGATATTAGAGCAGAACAGGAGAAGTTTCCATCAGATCAAGGGATTTCATTGATCGCCAGCTCTGGGGAGTTCCATTGCGCAGCCTGTGGCAGAGCAGGGAATGACTGACCATAACTTCAGGATTTCCGCATTTATCTGCGCATGCGTTAAGTTACGGTCAGTTTCAGAGGGGTAATGACGGCGAACACTGACAGTATCGCTGTCATTACCACCGCAAAATCCCAGCCATTCCGTTTTTCTTAGAAGGCCTGTTCCTCACATTTTTTTTTTGAAGTCTTGTTGCCTGATGTCTTTTTTGTCTTTTTCAAAGTATCTTCCCTTGTACCCTTTGTCCTTTTTTTTCAGAACTCCTATTGCCTATTGTCTCTTTTAATTTCTTTCTCCCAAAAAATGTTTCCGTCACCCACCCACCAACTCAAAATCTTATTCTACTCTGCACACCTCAGTTCTTGCCTACTCCATATGCTTCAGAGACTCACTCCACATTACTTTCTTCACTAATCCTGCATTCCCTACTTTCTTCACTACCCCTGCATACCCTTCAGTACTATGTACCAAGTACCAGCTACCCCAAAAATCTTCAATACCTTTCTTACCCATACTAAGTTACACCCCACTTAATTGCTCTCACACCAATCTCAAATCCTTACAAACCAAGATACCTTCTCCCACGATCAAAATTGTCACACCTGCTGTATTGATCTCCTGTAGTTCTGCTCATTGTGAGTAAATAGTAAGTGTATTTTTCAGGTGAAGTAGAGTTTGACAGTGTGGGATAATTGGCCAGGGCAAGCAGATGTAATTCAGTCCACATTTTAAATACGAACATACGAACAATGACGTTCAGATAAAGGCCCACTGGTCCATCCAGCCTGTCCCACACAATTGCGATACCTTGTGTATCACAACATATACACCCCACCCCACCCGAAACCATGTGATCTCATGGGAGAGGCAAAAATACAGGTAAAAACTGAGGTCAATTTGGGAAAAAAAATCTGGGAAATTCCTCTCCGACCCATGTGGGCGATCAAAACTAGTCCAGGAGATCACTCTGGCCCTGAATTCCCTGCAGTACCTACCTTCTGTAAGAGGTGATCTCTGCACCAGCCAGAAACAAATCCAGCTCTCACTTGAAGGAATTCAGTGAGTCTGCGTCCACCACACGAGATGGCAGCCTGTTCCAGAGGCCCACTATTCTCTGGGAAAAGAACCACCTCCTGACATCTAACCTAGATCTGGCCTTAAATTTGTGACGCCAGGTCCTGCCTAACCTGTTTAATTGAAATTCACTGTCAGCTGAAACCCAATCTATTCCCTTCATAAACTTATAAACCTCGATCCGATCACCCCTAAGTCTACGCTTCTCTAAGGTATAGAGTTCCAACTCTTTTAGCCTATCTTGATAACTAAGATGCTTTAGACTGGGAATTAGTCTAGTGGCTCCTCCTCTGCACCCTTTCCAAAGCCTCAATATCACCCACCATGCGAGGAGACCAAAACTGGACACAGTATTCCAAGTGCGGCCTGACTAAGGTCTTGTACAAGGACAAAACAGTATGCCTCGTCTCGTACTCAATTGTCCAATGGATACATCCCAACACACTATTCGCTCTAGCTATCGCTACACAGCATTGCTCATGTATCTTTAGGGATGTATGCACTAGAATGCCCAAATCTTGTTCTATCTCCACCATATTTAATGCCTTTCCCTGAAGGGTGTATGAATGTTGAGCATTTGCCCTGCCCACATGCATAACACTGCACTTATCTAAGTTATACACCATTTTCCAGTCTTGAGCCCTCTCCCAACACATTAAGATCTGCCTGAAGCAGACAAGCATCATCTACAGTTCCAACACTCGCACAGATCTTGGTATCATCTGCAAATTTGCAGATTGTGCCCCCAACACCTACATCCAGATCATTAATAAAAATAGTAAAGAGCAACGGTCCCAACACTGATCCCTGTGGGAGACCACAGATCCAAATCCATCTGTAACTACTTTTTGCCTCCGTTCTGCCAGCCAGTTCTGAATCCAGCTCAATATATTACCACTAATACCAGAGGCTTCGATCTTATAGAGAAGCCTCTTATGCGGTACCTTGTCAAAAGTTTTTTGGAAATCTAAGTAGACAATATCTACTGAACTTCCCTCATCCACCAACTTTGTAACTTCTTCAAAAAATAGAATCAGATTTATAAGACATGACCTTTTTATGAAGCCATGTTGGGTGTCCCTAATATGTCCCTCTCTATCCAAGTATTCATATATTGCATCCCTAATGATTCCTTCAGGCATCTTGCTTATTACTGATGTTATACATTTGGTCTTTGTTTTGTATAATACGTTGATTTTATATGATATTTTAATAGAAAAGTAGTAAAAATTAAGGCAATTTGGGAAACAGAGAAGTAGAGTTATAGTATAGGCTGAGGAGCTGAGAGATACAAAACCGAGGTGTTACCACACCACCACTGGCAGGAGAGTGTAATTACTGCATGACAATTTTACATGGGCAATTTCCATTATAAATGTGAACAAAAGAATTCATAATGGAAAATGTTAACAACAGGAACTAGGGTTTTGTAGACAGGAAATGCATTGAGACATAAGAATTTTAATATATAACTGATATGTATGTATATATCCCAATGGTGATGCTGACAGGACCAGCATATCTGTGGGAGAGCCAGAGACACTGGTTAGTGTGGGAAGCAGCGGTAGAAATAGGTACAGGACTGTTTGGGAAAGGTAGGATGCGGGGCCAGTGATGAGGATAAAGCAGGCCCCAGCTGATGGAAGAGCACGACAGGAGGGCTGGGAGGTAAATGGGGAAGGCCATACAAAGTTAAAACTTACCACTGGTAAACGGTCAAAATTTCAAGCTTCAGGAAAAAGGCCTTTGAAATTTCCTCCACAGAACCACCTAGTGGCCTGAGTCTGCAACCACACTGCAAAATTACATGTTGATGTGAGAGTTTATAATCGGAAATGCTGTATGCAAGATTTTTGCAAGTGTTGTGACAGACATTGAGGGCCAGATGATTCCACTCATTTGTCGTATGACAGAACATCACTGAAGAAAGACTTGCATTTATATAGCGCCTTTACACAACCACCGGACGTCTCAAAGCCCTTTACAGCCAATGAAGAACTTTTGAAGTGGAGTCACTGTTGTAATGTGGGAAACGCGGCAACCAATTTGCACACAGCAAGGTCCCACAAACAACAATGTGCTAATGACCAGATAATCTATTTTTGTTATGTTGGTTGAGGGATAAGTATTGGCCAGGACACCGGGGATAATTTCCCTGCTCTTCTTCAAAATAGTGCCATGGGATCTTTTACGTCCACCTGAGAGAGCAGACAGGGCCTCAGTTTACCGTCTCATCCGAAAGACGGCACCTCGTGTCAACCTAGCTTTATGTGCTCAAGTTCCTGGAGTGAGACTTGAACCCACAACCTTCTGACTCAGAGGCGAGTGTGCTACCAACTGAGCCACAGCTGACAAGGAGCCACAGCTGAAGGATTGAGATTCTGACATGATTATTTGTAAATGTATCTAGTGATAATATAGACAGTTGATTACTGGAGAATAAGAGTCAGTAACAGTATATTTTAAACGTATATTGATGGCACATTTTGTGTTACCAGCAAATTGTGCACCTATGCCTATTGACCCCTAAAAGCAAGGCACCTAATTTACTTGAAAGGTGTTTTCTGGTTTATTTTTCTCTTTGAACAAGCCTCTGTTCCACTGAATTATACATGCACTGAACAAAGCACTTAAACACAAAATGTACTTGTCTCAATGTGGTTTACACTGTGCCAGAACTGACTGCTTTGTTACATCCTTGGAGTTAAAGCATATATAGTTGTTTATTGTTAAGCTTACTCATGGCAGACAAATCCAGACAAATGTAAATCAAATCCCCAGAGTCTTAAGCTATAAATATATAAAAATTGAAGCACTTTGTATATTTATATTCACCACGTCAAATCTATGGTACTGAAATTACACCTTGGAATACTGGCCTACAAACGATTAACTTGCTCATCTGAAATTCCTCTACTTTAGCAGAGCCATTAACCCACTTAAAATACATGGGGGGAGAAATTCAGTATCGCCCCATTTGGGGCGCAATTATCAGCCGGGCGCAAAGATTAGCACCTGGCGCTAATTATCGCCACCGACTGCAAACTTGACTTTTATCGCCCCTGGAGGTGACTGGAGCGCTAAATCAGGCGCTTCACACCTGTCTTAAGGCGCAAAGGCCGAGGAGCGAGGCGCTAGCTCAGAGCGCTGGCGAAGCTCATGTAATGTCAGTCAGCAATGGAACACACACACAATGGCACGGGCCAGTTCCTAAAGAGGATGGATAATCTTGCTTTCCATCCACATCCTGCTCATTGCAGCCTTGAATCTCGGCCTGGAGAGACCTGCACATCAAATCTGCTGGAAAGAACAATGGAGAGTACCAGTCAAAGAGCTCAGAGTGCAGCCCCCACAGTCTCTTCTAAATCGATACAAGGAATGGCAAATCAAAATGAACCTGCAAAGTGCTGCTCAGTACCCAAAACTCCTTCACACAACGTTGAATCTCTCCAGAAGTCTCTCTCTCTCTCTCTCTCAGAATGCGTAGTTCAAAAATGGCACCAACAATAAAAGGCAGGAAACGGTCACCTTTAAATAGCGCTCTCCCTTTCCCTTCATGACTGCAGAACGCTCCCCTCAACCTGTCGTTGCTAGCGTCAGGCGGTAAGGCAGGGGGCGCCACTCAATATCCGCTCCGGGGCGATACCGGGGCGTTGCGCACTCGACTGACGTCACGATCTGCCGGCGCAGGAGATCGTGGCGGTAGTGTTTAGCGCCGCCGCAAAATATCTAGTTAATTTTGCGAGCGGCGCAAACTTTGCCGCGCCTGGGCGCTAGATGCTTTGCGCCCCATTAGCGCCCTCTTAAGGCGCTAACGGGAGGCGCAACCAACTGAATTTTTCCCCCATGGACTAATGCCTCCATCAGAATAGTGAAGAGAGGATTTGCAGACAATCAGGGTAAGTATTCATGTGCCGGTATCCCACAGTGTAATTTCTGGAGAAATTATTATTTTTTTAAACAAAGATCAATTATAAGTTTGTTAATTTTGCACATTCCTTTTCAAAGATCTTGTTGCTCTTTTTGTTTCAGAAAATTACCACGGTGCGGTGTAACTGTTATTTGTCGTACACTGCAAGCTAGTAGCCCTTTCCTAGTTTAACCAGATTTGGATCCCGAACTACCCAGTTAACCAGTCAAGATTATTTGGTAATGGTTCTGTAATATGAACCACTGACTTGGCGCTCAATTTGATCAGTTGATACTACAGGCCAGATTCTACACCACCAGAGCATCTGCGCATACACAGATTTGCACGTGTACAGTTGCTAAAAGTTGAGAATGTTACTACAAAGTCATGCTTCTGACTTTCATTTTGTCCATGGACCTTCCCTGATATTGGACGATGGTCCAATTTGGAATTCACATTGTTGGTCTGTATGGGCAGGCTGAGATGTTTGTCTGCATATGGGCCAAGTAAAATTGGGCATGTGACACCAAATGTCACCTTTGCTGCTGATGGCAATTTGCCTTCAGAATGACTCTGCCTCCTGAGGATAGTATTGGTGCCTCAGATGGCTCCGCTCCTATATCGCTTATGTTACATGATTTAGTCCAATAATAAACATGCCATCAGTGGCAACCCTGTAAGATACATGGGATACAACTTCACCTGGTACATTATAGTGTCTTTTACTCATAATGTACTGAGGTTTGCATCTGAAAACATGAATCATAATTCATAACGTTTTATAGGTTTAAACCACATATTCATGGATCCTTTAAATAACAAGAAAGACCTTTATGAATTGAATTATCCTCTATAACAATTTCCAGCACTAGGATATACTTTCATACAGGTAGATGATGCAAGTAGGCCTGTGAGTGCCAAAAGGAAACCAGGTCTCACATAAAATGGGGGAGGGTGGGAAGGAAACCAGAAAAGATAAATCCGAAATATTGGTTTAAATTAAATTGTGAGACTGGGACGACGGGACTCAGGTTCAAACTAGTAAAAGTTAAATTTCATATTGATAAGAGGAGCGATCAATACATGCGATAGATTTCCAGATAGAGAACTGGAGGCGAAAACACTGGAATCATTTAACAAAAAACAGATGCTGAAATGGGGGGGAATGTAGGATATTTCTCGACTGATGAATTAAAATGGGCCGAATGGCTTTCCTCATCCGCAAGGGGGTTGGAGTACAAGAGTACGGAAGTCTTATTACAATTGTACAGGGCTTTGGCGAGACCACACCTACTGTGCACAGTTTTGGTCTCCTTATCTGAGAAAGGACATACAGTGCCATTTTGTGTTGCGCACACTTCTGGTACGGGCCATGTGGATGCCATTTTGGTGAGGGCGGTAAGGCAGGAGTTAGGAGCGTGCGGCGGAAGTATGTAGAGTAGGCAGATCGTGACATCAATTAGCGTGCAATGCTGATGTGACACCAGCGCTGCCATTTTCGTCCTCAATGCTAAAGCTAATGCCCTGTCTTAACCTTGCACAGCTAAAAATGTGTTCAGCAGCAGCAGCGAGGACCCACCACCAATTATATTTAAAGAGATCAGCAACCACACTTAGGTTAGTTGCTGATTAATTTCTACTGGCTCTGTGTAAGTTTGTAGCAGTGTTTGGTGCTTTCCAGAGTTGTTTAAAGTTGGTGAGGTGACAGGGAGTGGTGCTGCAAGTGGAGATGGCCTTGGTTCTGACTTCAAGGGTTCTGGTCAGACAACTTGCTCCCAGTCATTGGTGCTGTAGTTGCCATCCCCCTTGGCCTGCAGCATGACCACCAGCCATGCTGCAGCCACTGGGAGATGGAGCAGAGGCAGCAAAGAAGAGGAGAAGCTGCTCGCAGAGGAAAGAGGAGGAGCAGGAAGAAGGGAGGAAACAACCAGCACATCCCGTCTCCGGCCGGGCTGCCCATGATCACTTCATTCGACTACGGTTCCACTGAACACAACCCCAAATCCCCACAATCACACACCTTACCATCCCTCTGTTACTGACCATCACTGCGTCCTCTTGGCCATAATGTTACAATAAAAGCCACCACGAAACAAACATTCCAAACCAACTTTACACATCAATCCATCCAATATTACAAGACAAAGTCAACTAATCACCCATGTGCATTCCCTTAGTGTCTGTCTGCCGTATGCCTTTGCCTGTCCTAGTGCCCCTACGAAGTGCTTATCCAGTGGCTGCAGCATGGCTGCTGGAAGGCTACTGACATTCAGTGAGTGAGACTGCAGATAGCCTTGCAGGCCGACCTCGATCAACTTTGGGCCTAGAAGGTCCGGCTGCGGACTGCACCACCTTAGCATGGGCGGCAGCAGTCTGGGCTGGCTGGCAACAGCAAGGGCACTGGCGGAGTGGTAGTGGTGGGAGGATGAATGCTGTCATCCTGAGAGACAATAGCAGGTTGGTACTCCACAGAGCCACGGGCACTCCCTTGGAGCAGTGCCTCAGCAATCCTAGTAATTTGTTGGAGGACAGACTGCCGGACTGCTGTAACACCCTGCAAGCCCCTTTCTACACTGGTAAATGCAGCCACAATGGCAGCAGTCTGAGGTTGAATGGCAGCAGTCTGAGCTTGCGTGGCAGCAAGCTGAGCCTGCATGTGAACAGTCTGAGCTTGCATGACAGAAGTCTGAGCTTCCACTGCAGCACTCAGACATTGGGTGGCTTCTGCTTGTGCTGCAATGGAAGCTGAGACATCGGCCATCAGACGCTGCATGATGGTTGGGCATACAAGTGCGCTAATCGAGTTGCCCATCACTTTCATATTGGAGATCGTGGGCTCCATGCTCTGCACAAAGCCCTGTGCAAGGTTGGTGCCGGACTCCTCCATGCTTCTTGAGATTGCACTCAGGCTTTCTGGCAGGCCTGCCAATGCACCGAGCACTTCAATGTGTACACCCATCAGCCTTCTTCTGTAGGCCACCCCGTCGAAGTCCTCATCTGAGTCCTCCGCAGCAGAACTCGTGAGGGGGAAGTAGGATGTGAGAAGGAGGATTAGGTATGAGGATACCATCATCTTGGATTGTTTCAGCCCTGCCGCTGGCCATAGGCTCAGCGATGGCCTTCCCAATAATGGCCTGTGCCGTCTCCTCCATCGGGGTAAGGTAATGCAGGGGCGCCTGTCCCCCATCGGTTAGGTCCTGTTGTGAGCCACCTTGTCCTGCAAGATAAAGGGAAGTGTGTCAGTGAGTGTGGTGCAATGTGTTTGGGTGGTATGCCTGTCATGGTTGAATAGCTGACAGTGTGAGGCTTGCAGCAGTGGTACGTGTATGAGGGTGAGGTGAAGATATGAATCTGAGGTATGTGTCATGTTTGGTAGAGACTGTTGGTAGGTGAGTGATGGGGATGTGGTGCAATGAGCATTGTGAGGCTAGTGGTGCAGTTGGTGGGATACAGCATTTGAAGATGAATTCCCTGACCTTGACCACTCGTGTGATGTCATTAAACTTCTTCCTGCACAGCATCCAGGACTACATTGCTGGCATTGACTACGATGGCAATCTGCTCCCATTGCCTTTTCTGCATTTGTCTGGAGGGCCTCCTGGTCCCCTGTGGAAACAGGACCTCTCTCCTTGTGTTAACCGCCTGTACCAAGGTCTCCAGTGCTGCATCTCCCCATTGTTGTGACATCAGTTGTTCTTTTTCCTACTCAGACTCTATTCCCCAGCCAGTTGAATCACCTGCTTCAGGCAGAATGCACCTCCCCTTTAAGAGGTGTAGACTGCCTTCAAGAAGTGCAGGCTAGCTTTAATTGGTGCTAGCCTCGCACGAATTTGGGCGCCCTGCTGAGCATGCAGCCACTTAGCAATGCATTTAGGACTGGGCTGTGCACCACAATCATGTTAATCAGCAGACAGCACGAAGTTCGCGTGCTGCCTGCATTACTTTGAACGGGCGTAGGGTGATCCTGCATCACGATCCCATGTGCATTCCCTTAGTGTCTGTCTGCCGTATGCCTTTGCCTGTCCTAGTGCCCCTACGAAGTGCTTATCCAGTGGCTGCAGCATGGCTGCTGGAAGGCTACTGACATTCAGTGAGTGAGACTGCAGATAGCCTTGCAGGCCGACCTCGATCAACTTTGGGCCTAGAAGGTCCGGCTGCGGACTGCACCACCTTAGCATGGGCGGCAGCAGTCTGGGCTGGCTGGCAACAGCAAGGGCACTGGCGGAGTGGTAGTGGTGGGAGGATGAATGCTGTCATCCTGAGAGACAATAGCAGGTTGGTACTCCACAGAGCCACGGGCACTCCCTTGGAGCAGTGCCTCAGCAATCCTAGTAATTTGTTGGAGGACAGACTGCCGGACTGCTGTAACACCCTGCAAGCCCCTTTCTACACTGGTAAATGCAGCCACAATGGCAGCAGTCTGAGGTTGAATGGCAGCAGTCTGAGCTTGCGTGGCAGCAAGCTGAGCCTGCATGTGAACAGTCTGAGCTTGCATGACAGAAGTCTGAGCTTCCACTGCAGCACTCAGACATTGGGTGGCTTCTGCTTGTGCTGCAATGGAAGCTGAGACATCGGCCATCAGACGCTGCATGATGGTTGGGCATACAAGTGCGCTAATCGAGTTGCCCATCACTTTCATATTGGAGATCGTGGGCTCCATGCTCTGCACAAAGCCCTGTGCAAGGTTGGTGCCGGACTCCTCCATGCTTCTTGAGATTGCACTCAGGCTTTCTGGCAGGCCTGCCAATGCACCGAGCACTTCAATGTGTACACCCATCAGCCTTCTTCTGTAGGCCACCCCGTCGAAGTCCTCATCTGAGTCCTCCGCAGCAGAACTCGTGAGGGGGAAGTAGGATGTGAGAAGGAGGATTAGGTATGAGGATACCATCATCTTGGATTGTTTCAGCCCTGCCGCTGGCCATAGGCTCAGCGATGGCCTTCCCAATAATGGCCTGTGCCGTCTCCTCCATCGGGGTAAGGTAATGCAGGGGCGCCTGTCCCCCATCGGTTAGGTCCTGTTGTGAGCCACCTTGTCCTGCAAGATAAAGGGAAGTGTGTCAGTGAGTGTGGTGCAATGTGTTTGGGTGGTATGCCTGTCATGGTTGAATAGCTGACAGTGTGAGGCTTGCAGCAGTGGTACGTGTATGAGGGTGAGGTGAAGATATGAATCTGAGGTATGTGTCATGTTTGGTAGAGACTGTTGGTAGGTGAGTGATGGGGATGTGGTGCAATGAGCATTGTGAGGCTAGTGGTGCAGTTGGTGGGATACAGCATTTGAAGATGAATTCCCTGACCTTGACCACTCGTGTGATGTCATTAAACTTCTTCCTGCACAGCATCCAGGACTACATTGCTGGCATTGACTACGATGGCAATCTGCTCCCATTGCCTTTTCTGCATTTGTCTGGAGGGCCTCCTGGTCCCCTGTGGAAACAGGACCTCTCTCCTTGTGTTAACCGCCTGTACCAAGGTCTCCAGTGCTGCATCTCCCCATTGTTGTGACATCAGTTGTTCTTTTTCCTACTCAGACTCTATTCCCCAGCCAGTTGAATCACCTGCTTCAGGCAGAATGCACCTCCCCTTTAAGAGGTGTAGACTGCCTTCAAGAAGTGCAGGCTAGCTTTAATTGGTGCTAGCCTCGCACGAATTTGGGCGCCCTGCTGAGCATGCAGCCACTTAGCAATGCATTTAGGACTGGGCTGTGCACCACAATCATGTTAATCAGCAGACAGCACGAAGTTCGCGTGCTGCCTGCATTACTTTGAACGGGCGTAGGGTGATCCTGCATCACGATCCCCATGTCCGTTTCCAGGGGCAAACGAATTTCTAGCTGAACTTACTGTAATTGCATTATTGGCCAGAATGTTGACACCTCAACTCACAGGACTGAGCATACAAGTGATTGCTGCACAGAACAATTCTTTGGAAAACAAAATTATACCTTGATTCGTTCTATCTGAGCAAAGCATTTATTTTCTGATTTTTCATCTGCCTTTCTGTGCAGTTGAGCAAATCGCTCTGAATTGAATGTATTCAACAGAATTCATTAGATTTCTTTGGCACACCAGCTATTATCAACTTTTGCACTTCATTAAATAGATTGTTGGGTGGCAGACTTAAATTGCCTTTATTTATGTAGGAGTGAAGATTTGACAGTTTGTAATGCTAATCAAGTCTACAGGTATTGCTTCAAGTTTTTTTCCAGTTGCCCCTGGATTTTGCTTTGGTCAATATCGTGGAATTTCCTGAAAAACTTGCGGTGCAAGGAAATTCAGGCGTAACTCACTTACGTCCATTTTTACAGTACGCTCGGATTTCCATGATCTTTTCTGCCAATTCCACAAAACCTCTGCTCTTCATTAACATAGCTCCGCCCCCATGCAAAAGTGAAAGTCACATGAATTTAAGCCAGTTCTGATTGGCTGTAAATTTACACCTAAAATTTTAAGCGCAACAGGATCCAAATTTATGTTTCTTGTGTTTTTTTTAAGGGATTTAAAAAAAAATCTCCTCATTGAGACCTGCAATATATTTTTGGTTTCTTTGAATGATTTGCATTAAAAATTGAATAACTCTCACAATTGCATTTCCCTAAATATGCTGTGGTTAATGCACATAAATAATGATGGTTTGATGGCTTCAGACTTTACTATTCATGCATGAACAGTAACTTAAAAAATGAATATGGTGTAAGTTTGGCGGTATCCTTTATTTTACTCTGATTACCACTTGTTTTACGCTGATTTTTACATCCGGTGTATGGTAATAAAATCCGTTGGAAATTTTGGCGACGGGGAAATCGGCGTAGATTTTGGTGTAACGTGTTGGTTACACATTTCAGGATATTCCGGACCATGTCTTTCGTAACATAATAAAGGGCATTATCGGCATGAAAAATAGCTGGGGAGCAATCTAGCATGTTTACAAATAGTTTACACAACGCCATGAGCTATGCCAAAGTGTATCAGCACACCATTTCTGCGACTTTGTAAATGGTACATGACTCACCTGGCTCTTTTCTCTAACAAAAGCAGGATTTGCCAAAGATTTTCTTTGTGAAGAAAATGCCCTTTTAGGTGTAAATTTATAAAGAAATGCAGTGTGCAGGCTATTGCATTTTTAATACCAATCTGGGTCACCTTGTTTATCCACAGTATAGGTGAACCATACAACACAGGAAACGCAGGTGAGGGCAAGTCAGGCTCAATTGTAACACCCACTCCCCATAAGTAATAGGCCATCCACACTCACTTTAAATGGCTAACATTTGATACCATTCTGTGCAATCTTGTAATCTTTTATTCATTTATTCTCAATTTTCTTCACCAACTCTCTTCCCCCTCTGCTTTTCTCTCTTGAAGTTGTTGACTCTTCGTTGGAGTACGGCTTCACAGGCAACAGTCGCTCTCCAGTGGTTTTCCCAAATAGCTATTATTTAAGTGTTAGCCTTTACAGTGAGTGTCGACAGTCTATTACTCTTTAGAGGTTTTCATGTGGATTCTCCCAAAATAATCTGAAGACCTTTTGATGCTTTTTGACAGTCGCCAGGACGCTAGCCTCTGAGTCAGAAGGTTGAGTTTAAGCCCCACTCCAGAGATTTGAGCACAAAATCCAGGCTGGCACTCCAGTACTGAGGGAGTGCTGCACTGTCGGAGGTACTTTCTTTCAGATGAGATGTTAAATCGAGGTCCCGTCTGCTCTGTCGAGTGGGCGTAAAAGATCCCACGACACTAATTGAAGAAGAGCAGGAGAGTTCTTCCCAGTGTCCTGGCCAATATTTATCCCTCAACCAACATCACTAAAACAGATGATCTGGTCATTATCACATGAGTGCAAATTGGCTGCTGAGTTTCCTACATTACAACAGTGACTATACGTCAAAAGTACTTCATTGGCTGTAAGGCGCTTTAGGACGTCCTGAAGTCGTGAAAGGTGCTATAAGTGCAAGTTCAATCTTTCTTTTCCCATGTCAACAGCTTAAGAGGCCTGCATCCATGCTCTGATTTTCTCCCTGCTCATCAGGTACAAGGCCCAGCTGGGGGGCCATGCAATGTGCCCACACCCTGCAAATAGACCGAGGCAGGAAAATCACACGGTTCTCTATAATGTCAAGTGCAGCTCAGCTCAGCTGCACTGTGTCTGTTAGACGGGCACCAAGAAAACGGTCGCCATTGTCCCTCTGTAAAGATCTAAATGCTATTGGCATTAAGCATGATCACCAAATCTTTTATTACAGTAAATGATTATTTATAGAATTGACCAAGCACGTTGATTAGAAAATATTGAGACGATTCTTAATGGGAACTGAAAATGGTTTAAGTAGCTAGCTATATTATTGAATAGTATGAGGTGTGAATATTTTAAGATAATTGGCAAAAAATGCAGGGGGGAAATAAGGAGAATCTTTTTACACGGCGAGTTGTTATGATCTGGAGTGCACTGCCTGAAAAGGTGGTGGAGCAGATTCAACAACAACATCAACTTGCATCTATGTAGCGCCTGTAATGTAATAAAACGTTCCAAGGCGCTTCACAGGAGCGTTATCAAACAAAATTTGACACCGAACAACATAAGGAGATATTAGGACAGGTGACCGAAGTTTGATCAAAGAGGTAGGTTTTAAGGAGCATCTTAAAGGAGGAGAGAGAGGCAGAGAGCTTTAGGGAGGGAATTCCAGAGCTTAGGGCCTCAGCAGCTGACGGCACGGCCGCCAGTGGTGGAACGATTAAGATCGAGGATGCGAGGCCATTGAGGGATTTGAAATCAAGGATGAGAATTTTAAGCAGATTATACACGATTGCCTTGGTGTTCACTGTGATCACAGAAAAGCTTGGAATATCGTATTTAAGTACCAATGTTTGACTACATTTATATACAAGGAAATCGTTCCAAGCTACACTGACTGGGAGGAAGTTCTACAGGCAGGAGATGCAGTACGTGAGGCTTCTCCATTGGTACTCCAAGCAAACATTTTGCACTGATACAGTGCACTGTGTTCCTAGCAGTCTGCCTTAAATACTAACAACTCTGCTGACTCCCCAAAGCCTTTCCACCATCGACAAGGCACAAGTAAGGAGTGTGATGGAATACTCTCCACTTACCTGGATGAGTGCAGCTCCAACAACACTCAAGAAGCTCGACACCATCCAAGACAAAGCAGCCCGCTTGATTGGCACCCCATCCACCACCTTAAACATTCACTCCCTCCACCACCAGCGTACTATGACTGCAGTGTGTACCATCTACAAGATGCACTGCAGCAACTCACCAAGGCTTCTTCGGCAGCACCTCCCAAACCCGCGACCTCTTCCACCTAGAAGGACAAGGGCAGCAGGCGCATGGGAACACCATCCCCTCCAAGTTCCCCTCCAAGTCACACACCATCCTGACTTAGAAGTATATCGCCGATCCTTCATCGTCGCTGGGTCAAAATCCTGGATCTCCCTACCTGACCATTGTGGGAGTACCTTCACCACACGGACTGCAGCGGTTCAAGGCGGCGGCTCACCACCACCTTCTCAAGGGCAATTAGGGATGGACAATAAATGCTGGCCTTGCCAGCAACGCCCACATCCCATAAACGAATAAAAAAACCTCTCGTGATGCTACTCTGATACAATCATGTGGAGGACTGACAGGCTGGCCACATCTTTCCAATATTGTAGAGGGTGGACTCTGTTTAAGGATTTATTGGCCCAAAAATTCGGCCCTTCCCGGGTGAGTACGCAGTGCGTACTCACCCGTAAAGCGTCCCGAAGTGCCGGTTTCCTGCATGCACTGCGCATGCGCGGGAAACCGGAACTTCCGGTCTGGTGAAGGGGGCGGTTCCTATGTGAACCGCGTGCGCGGTAGAGGCTGCGCGCACGTAGCAAACTTAGGTTTTATTTCAGGTTTCTACGGGAGGGTAAGTATTGAAGAACTTGCACATTTAAAAAGGAGGCGCAGGACCCGTTTTCAACAAGGTAAGTGGTTAATTAAGTATAATTTAAAAATTTTGTCAACAGGTTTATCTTTTTTAGATACTTTAAAGAAAAGTAAGTTTATTTTTAGCTCTGTTAAAAAGTATTTTAATTTTTTCAAAAATTTAAATTTTTGTTTAAAGTGGTTAATTTATTTAACTATAGTTATTTTATAAATGTGATGGTTTTTTAAAAATTTATTTTAAGTTTAGCTGTTCTTTTGGGGCCGATTTCAATTCACAGATTTGACAGGTCTTCCTGTCAAATCTATGAATGAAAGATGGTCTGCTGCCATTGGCTCTCCATGGCCCACGTGATCCCAGGGGACGCATCGCACTAACTGCACCCCTGGGACACGCAAGCACTGCACGCCGGCACTTGGAGCAGGCCCAGGAGCTGAAGTTCCCGTGGGCCCAAAACGCAACGGCAGGCACGGAAGGTAAGTGCGCGCGCGATCCTTACCCCCGCGGCAAGCCGGAGAGGCGAACTTCAGGGCCATTGTTTAGTGCATGGTTTATATTATTGGTGCTATCATAACATGGGTATGGGCAGGGGGAAAGCGGTTCAAGAAGAAGGCCCACCACCAGCTTCTCAAGGAAAACAGCCGACAGGCATATCCCGAGAATAAATAATAATTAATAATAAAAGGCAAAAGGATCAGGAACACTCAGATTTTATCCCTTCTTTGGTGGGGGGTGAGCAATGGCTTTGAAAGATGTAAATTGTATTGTTTATGTAGAATATATGTACCAGTACCATCATTTAACATCATGTTTGGGATGAGGTTAAACAAAGACTTTTCAAAATAGTTGCTAACATTGCAACTGGACTCATCTCTCTGCTCTGCTCTTGTCTATTTAAATATAAAATAGCTAACTTTTGGGTTGCAGCAACATGAAGACTGCTATATTTCTGCAGCTTATCTCTAACATATGGAATTTACTTTGGTGGTGTTTAAAAGATCAGCACTTTTGTTAATGAAGATACAATTTATGGTAATTCCCAGAGTAGACACTTATTTAGTTAGAAAAATTAATTTGCCTGTCAGATTCAGTCATTTTGCCTGTCAGATTCAGTATTCTCTATCGGCACAAGCACACTATTTTTGGTCTTAAGACCTCATGCGCAGCAATATGGGGGAGATCAAACTGCTGTATCATTATGGTGCATTGATTACATTTATGACTCGCAGAGCTTTAATGCTGTTCCAACACAAAATTAGTCGCATCTGTATGTAAGTTAGAGCTCCCAGTTTGTAGGTCATAAAAAGCGGGTTGTTACTTATTTGTCTTTCACAGTATTCAGTACAGTTACACCTTTTGAATTGAATGAATCACACTTGGAGTACTGGACCACAAATGGAGTACTGGACCACACAAAGAGTACTGGACCACTTGGAATACTGTACCACACTTAGAGTACTGTGCACAGTTCTGGTCTCCATATTATAAAAAAGATATAGAGGTACTGGAGAAGGAGCAAAAATAGATTTACAAGAATGATACTGCAACAGAGAGGTATTAACTATCAGGAAAGACTGAACAGTCTGGGGCTCTTTTCTCTGGAAAAGAGAAGGCTGAGGAGTGACCTGAAAGAGGTCTTTAAGATTATGAAAGGGTTTGATAGGGTAGACGTAGAGAAGATGTTTTCACTTGTGCGGAGACCAAAACTAGTGGCCATAAATATAAGATAGTCACCAATAAATTCAATAGGGAATTCAGGAGAAACATCTTTACCCAATAGAGTGGTTAGAGTGTGGAACTCGCTACCACATGGAGTAGTTGAGCCGAATAGCAGAGGCATTTAAGGGGAAGCTAGATAAACATATGAGGGAGAAAGTGATAGAAGGATATGCTGATAGGGTTAGAAGAGGGGTGGGAGGAGGCTCCTGTGGAGCATAAACACCGGCCTGTTTCTATGCTGTACATTCTATGTAATTCTATGAATTTGTACAAATTCCATCTGTGCTTTGAGCCCAGATTAAGTTTTAATTCAGAACATTTTATCTTTTTCATAGTATTCTTTCCCTACTCTCATTTGTTTTCCTTTTATTTAGTTAAAATATCTTTTATTATTGATTATTCCTTCTGAGATGGTGATACTGCCTGAGACTTGAGCACCTCAGAATTGACTCTGGGGACAATAATTACATGAAGACAGAGTGGCACAGAAATGAGTCCGAACCACTCTTCCCCGCGGGGGCGCGCACTCGCGCTCACGTGGCACACTGTAGCTTCGCGCGGGGGCACTGACTCAAGGCGGGCAGCTGCGCGGTAACTGCCCCTCACTGGCAGCTGTATGATTGGCAGGCCTGTCCAGCCACTGACGTGCGTCTGCAGGCTTTCTCAACCGGAGTTCCCCGGCCAATCAGTGCACAGAGAAGGTGGGACTCCTCCGAAGCACGTCATTGGCTGGATTGGCCTGCCATTCAAACGGCTGCCAATGACACTGGCCTGCCAATCAGATGGCTACCAATGACACTAATACAAAAAGAAAATACTGCAGATGCTGGAAATCTGAAATCAAAACAGAAAATGCTGGAGATACTCAGCAGGTCAGGCAGCATCTGTGAAGAGAGAAATAGAGTTAACGTTTCAGGTCGATGACCTTTTGTCAGAACTGGGAAAAAAGCAGGAAATGGAACAGATTTTTAAGCAAGTGTAGGAGCTGGGTAGGGGGGAGGGGATGAAAGAACAATAGGGAAGGTCTGTGATAGGATAGAAGGCAGGAGAGGTTAAGAGACATTATGAGATATTCAAGGCAAAAGGAGATGGTAATGGGACAGGTTAAGAAACAAAAGATGACTAGATGAAGTGTAAATTGCGCTGGCAGATTGAAAGAGGCAGGACATATTGAGAGAGTGGTTAACGAAGCATATGGGATCTTGGGCTTCATAAATAGAGGTATTGAGTACAAAAGTAGAGAAGTTATGCTGAACCTTTATAAAGCGCTGGTTAGGCCACAACTAGTGTACTGCGTCCAGTTCTGGTCACCACACTTTAGGAAGGATGTGAACATAGACATCGAAGATAGGAGCAGGAGTAGGCCATTCAGCCCCTCGAGCCTGTTCTGCCATTTAATGAGATCATGGCTGATCATCCAAATTCAGTACCCTGTCCCTGCTTTCTACCCATATCCCTTGATCCCTTTAGCCTTAAGAAATATATCTAACTCCTTCTTGAATATATTTAATGAATTGGCCTCAACCGCTTTGTGTGGTAGAGAATTCCACAGGTTCACCACTCTCTGGGTGAAGAAATTCCTCCTCATCTCAGTCCTAAATGGCTTACCCCTTATCCTTAGAGTGTGACCCCTGGTTCTGGACTCCCCCGCCATCGGGAACATCCTTCCTGCATCTAGTCTGTCTAGTCCTGTTAGAATTTTATAAGTTTCAATGAGATCCCCTCTCATTCTTCTAAACTCTAGCGAATATAAGCCTAATCGACCCAATCTCTCCTCATACGTCATTCCTGCCATCCCAGGTATCAGTCTGGTGAATCTGCGCTGCACTCTCTCCATGTCAAGAACATCCTTCCTCAGATAAGGTGACCAAAACTGCACACAATACTCAAGGTGTGGTCTCACCAAGGCCCTGTACAACTGCAGCAAGACATCCTTGCTCCTGTACTCGAATCCTCTCGCTATGAAGGCTAACATACCATTTGCCTTCTTAACCGCCTGCTGCACATGCATGCTTACCTTCAGCGACTGGTGCACAAGGACACCCAGGTCTCGTTGCACTTCCCCTTTTCCCGTTCAGATAATAATCTGTCTTCCTGTTTTTGCCACCGAAGTGGATAACCTCGCATTTATCCACATTATACTGCATTTGCCATGCATCTGCCCAATCACCCAACCTGTCCAAATCATACTGGAGTTTCTCTGCATCCTCCTCACAGCACACACGCCCACCCAGCTTTGTGTCATCTGCAAACTTGGAGATATTACATCTAGTTCCCTCGTCTAGATCATTAATATATATCGTGAATAGCTGGGGTCCTAGCACCGATCCCTGCGGTACCCCACTAGTCACTGCCTGCCACTCGGAAAAAGACCCGTTTATTCCAACTCTTTGCTTCCTGTCTGCCAACCAGTTCTCTATCCAAGACAGTACCTTACCCCCAATCCCATGTGCTTTAACTTTGCACGCTAATCTCTTATGCGGGACCTTATCAAAAGCCTTCTGAAAGTCCAAATACACCACATCCACTGGTTCTCCCTTATCTATTCTACCAGTTACATCCTCAAAAAATTCCAGTGAAGGCCCTTGAGAGGGTGCAGAGGAGATTTATCAGAATGGTTCCGGGGATGAGGGATCTTAGCTACAAAGACAGGTTGGAGAAGCTGGATTTGTTTTCATTAGAGCAAAGGAGTTTGAGGGGTGATTTGATAGAAGTGTACAAGATTATGACGGTTTTGGATAGGCTAGAGGGGGAAAGGCTGTTCCCACTAGTTGATGGCACAAGGACTAGGGGACACAGATTTCAGGTTTTGGGCAAGAGATACGGGGGTATGTGAGGAAAAACTTTTTTACGCAGCGAGTGGTGAGGACCTGGAATTCGCTGCTGACAGAAGTGGTTGAAGCAGACACACTCAGTGTTTTCAAGGGGAGACTGGATAGGCACTTGAGGGAAATAAACTTGCAGGGCTACGGGGATAGAGCGGGGGAATGGGACTGACTGGATTGCTCTACAGAGAGCCGGCACGGACTCGACGGGCCGAATGGCCTCCTTCTATGCCGTTATGACTCTCTGACTGTAATCTGCAGGGCTATTGGCCACGCTGTTAAGTCCCCTGGAAGTCCTTTGGAGAGGCCAGAAATTGTATCGGGACGTAGAACCAACAGGTCTCAGTCTTTGTTGGTAGTTTCTGTGGGGACTTGTTTGAGACAGAACTTCCATCTGCTCCAAAAATGGCCCTTGATGTCAGGAATTTCCTCATTCTCAGCCTGGTTTATGCAAAGCAGCCAGTATGCCTGCATTAACCAGCCAAATAAACCAGAGGGTCCAGGCATGGGTGTTAGCCAAAAATTCAAGCATTACCGGAAAGTCCGACCCCCTTTACAAGGGACCTGATTGGCTCTTTTAAAAAAAGCTGTTGTGCCAGTGATGTCAATGATTCTGCAGTACTTACTCCAAATATAACAGCTACCCTTTGTTTATGGCTCAAATGCTTTTGGATCAACTGTTTGATTTGACACCAGTTTTTGGGCCATTCACTTTGGTCCCCAATTTTAACATGCAAAGGCTGAAACACTTTGCTTAAGAACATAAGAATTAGGAGCAGACCATACAGCCCCGTGAGACTGCTCCACCATTCAATAAGATCATGGCTGATCTTCAGCCTCAACTCCACTTTCCCACCTGATCCCCATATTCCTCGATTCACTTAGAATCCAAAAATCCATCTATCTCAGCCTTGAGTATACTCAACGACTGAGTATCCACAGACCTCTGGAGTAGAGAATTCCAAAGATTCACAACCATCTGAGTGAAGTAATTCCTCCTCATCGTTGTACTAAATGGCTGACCCCTTATCCTTAAACTATGCCCCCTAGTTCCAGATTCTCCAGCCAGGGGAAACAATCTCTCAGCATCTACCCTGTCAATCCCCCTCAGAAGCTTGTATGTTTCAATGAGATCACCTCTCAATCTTCTAAACTCTGGAGAGTATAGGCCCAATCTACTCAATCTCTCCTCATAGGGCAACCCTCTCACTCCAGGAATCAATCTAGTGAACATTTGTTGCACCGCCTCTGAGACAAGTATATCCATCCTTAGAGAAAGAGACCAAAACTGTGCACAGTACTCCAGATGTGGTCTCACCAAAGCCTTGTACAATCGTAGTAAGACTTCCTGGGGGAGAAATTCAGTATCGCCGCGTTTGGAGCGCAATTATCGGCCGGGCGCAAAGTTTAGCACCTGGCGCTAATTATCGCCTCCGACTGCAAACTTGACTTCTATCGCCCGTGGAGGTGATTGGAGCGCTAAATCAGGCACTACACACCTCTCTTAAGGCGCTAACGCCGAGGAGCGAGGCGCTACCTCAGAGCGCTGGCGAAGCTCATGTGATGTCAGTCAGCAATGGAACACAGACACACTGGCACGTGCCAGTTCTTAAAAGGGGAGGGTCGATCTTGCTCTCCATCCACACCCTGCTCATAACAGCCTTGAATCTTGGCCTGGAGAGACCTGTACATCAATTCTGCTGGAAAGAACAATGGAGACGTCCAGGGAAAGAGCTCAGAATGCAGCCCCCATAGTCTCTTCTAAATCGATGCAAGGAAGGTCAAATCAAAATGAACCTGCAAAGTGCTGCTCAGTACCCAAAACTCCTTCACACAGCGTTGAATCTCTCCAGAAGTCTCTCTCTCTCTCTCTCAGAATGCGTGGTGCAAAAATGTCGCCAACAAAAAAAGTCAGGAAGCGGCCGCTTTTAAATAGCGCTCCCCCAGTCCCTTCCCGACTGCAAAATGCTCCTCTCAACCTGTCGTTGCTAGCGGCAGGCGGTAAGGCAGGGGGTGCTACTCAATATCCGGTCCATGGCGCTACCGGGGCATTGCACACTCGACTGACGTCATGATCTGTGGGCGCAGGAGATCGTGGCGGTAGTGTTTAGCGCTGCCGCAAAATGTCTGGTCAATTCCGCGAGCGGCGCAAACATCGCCGCGCCCGGGCGCTAGTTGCTTTGCGCCCCATTACCGCCCTCGGGAGGCACAAAGCAACTGAATTTTTCCCCCCCTTACTCTTAAGAGCAGGGATTAATATTGTGGAGAATGTTTGAGAGCAAAACATTAGAAGCAAAATTCGTAAATTAACATCTATACGTCACCAGACTAGTAAACATTTCCAAATTAGTCTGATTGGTTCTTCTGTCCAGGAAGAAAGATGAATGTTTATTTCTGTTAAATCATAGATTTTCCTGTTTTTAATTCAGTAACACAAATTGTGTTTGTGTTTTTCTGCACTTCTGAATAAGTGCTGCATTTCTGACATGATACATGGTGGGGTGTGCTGGTTCAAGAAGACAACGGGCCAAAAATTGATGCCGCTACGCGAGAGTACGCACTGTGTACTCTCGCGTATTCTCTCTCCAATTGCCGGTTTTCTGCACGCACTGCGCATGCGCTGAAAACCGGCACTTGGTTTTTGGAAAAGGGGGCGGTTCCTCGGTGCACCGCGTGCACGCTACAGGCTGCGCGCACGCTGTGCACTTAGTGCTTTGGACGCGCAGGTAAGGACGGAAGATTTTAGAAATGAAAAAAGGAGGAGTAAGACCCACTTTTAACAAGGTAAGTAGTGAATTAAGTATTATTTTGAATTTTTTTTAACAGGTATATCTTTTTTAGAGACTTTAAAGACAGGTAAGTTTATTTTTATAACTTTTTAAAAGATTTTAAATTTTTTCAAAAATTTAATTTTTTATTTAAAATGGTTAATTTATTTAACTATACTTATTTTATTAATGTGATGGTTTTTTTTTAAATTTAATTGAGGTTTAGCTGTTATTTTGGGGGGGTGTAAGATTCATAGCTTTCACAGCACGTATGTGAAACTTATGAATGGAAGATGGTGTGCTGCCATTGGCTCTAACTGAGTCACGTGATCCCACAGCTCGCACGAATTCACTACGCCGGTGGGATACGCAAGCACTGCCCAGCTGATGTCTAGAACATCAAGTTCGTGCGAGCTGGATCTGAAAAAGCCAACGCGGAGTGAGAGATCGCGCCTGCTCCTTACCCCCGCGGGAACAGAGCGAGATCAATTTCTGGGCCATTATTTATTAATGGAAGTGATTGAAGTTGAAAATACCCGTTTTTGTTCAATTCTTTTTAATACTGTGAACTAAAGAACTTACAGCACTTTATATTTGTTAGGTGTCTGGTTGCATTGTGAATAATATTCCGATTACTTATGTGGACGTCCAGCACGTCGGCGCCATAGGATAGCTGCTTGTGCGGCCGTTGCTATAGTGACATGAGGGATGTGCTAATACCTTGAAAACTTTAAAATTAATACAAATTGCACGAATAGATATGCCTCTTTCAGCTCACCTTGGACTTTTGGATTGTTTGTCGATGCACAACCATGTAACTGAGTGACGTTTCTGAAGTGTTAATGCATTATTATGCAGTTCTTTTATATCCCAGTCATTCCTGACAAGTAATTTTTTTTAAATAGAGTTTCTACATGTTTGTAAAAGTTTTTAATTAATTCTACCACAAACAAACTTGCAGAATGGGCATGTAAATGACAAATGAATTTCAATATAGATAAGTGTGAGGTGGTGCATTTTGGTAGGAGGAATAGGGAAGCTACCTACTCCTTGGAAAATAAGAGTCTAAATGGGGTAGAGGTGCAAAGGGATCTAGGGGTATAGATTCACAAATCATTAAAAGTGGCAATGCAGGTTAAAAAAGCCATAAAAGTGCAAATAAAGCACTGGGTTTCATTTCTAGAGGAATAGAATTCAAAAGCAGAGAAGTTATGTGAAACTTGTATAGAACCTGGTCTGATTGTCTCATGATTTGAGACGGTGGGGTGGCAATATGGCATTCCGGGATATATGCTTTTAAGTGGTTGCTCTTGCTGCAGTTGTTGTTAAAGGAAAATTTGCCCACGGACCAAAAGGTCACGCTCGAAGGAGTTCGTGGCCCGCTCAGTAAAAAAAAAATTTAGAGGGGACATTGGTACTAATCCTCAGTTTCCTTGTCCTTATTAAGGACCCATTGGGGTAGAAATTGGTATGCGTTGGGCATGTTTTTCAGGCATAAAACAGGCACCAAGCATACCAATTTAACAGTGGGATGGCCTGCCCGAAATCCACTCAGGCGTTGGTCCCACAGTTAAATTCGTGTTAAGGCAACCCCCACCTCCCAAGAAATGCGAGCTAAAGTGAACAGCACAGTCACCTTTGCCTTACTCCTAATAACAGCACAACATTAAGTTTATTTACCCCTGGGAAAGTTCCCATCCTTTTAAGAATCCCATATTAAGCAAAATGGGGTCTTGACCCCATCCTATCTTGTTGGACTCCTATTTTTCCTATAGCACTGTTAAAGGAACAGGGCAGCATTAATACAACGTTATCGACAGAAATTTAACCATCTCAACACCATAAGTGAGATTATTCACCTGGGTTTGACAGTTCTCTTCCTGATTTGATCTGCAAAAATGTGCCAAAGATCAATCTAGCAAATCTGGGCTTTTGTTTAACTGAAAAATGTTTTTTGCATCTAGTATTCAGTCAATAGAAACCTATTTTTTCTGAACATGCTGCCACCTCCAAAATGGGTAATAGGAATTAATGAAGGAAGGGATGGAAAAAAATGTAGACACCAGAAACAGCGGTGCACCAAATCAGTCATCCACTATAGAAGGAGGCTACCTCTTTTCAACATAGCTTCATAAAGTTGGAAGCAGACTTGTGACACCAATTAGACGGGGATGGAGAATGGATCGAATCAAAGCAAGCCAGGTTACAATTCCCAAACTGTTCAAGTAGTCTGTACATGCCACCTATACGTCTAGCTCAGACCTGGCACTAACAGGATGAACTCATCCAGAAAACCTAAAAAGATGATTGCAACAGTGAAATTAAACAGTGTCAGCCATGGCTCGGTGGGAAGCACTCTCGCCTCTGAGTCAGAAAGTTGTGGGTTCTGGGGACTTGAGCACAAAAATCTAGGCTGACACTCCAGTGCAGTACTGAGGGAGTGCTGCACTGTCAGAGGTGCTGTCTTTCGAATAAGACATTAAACCAAGGCCCCGTCTGCCCGTGGACGTAAAAGATCCCATGGCACTATTTTGAAGAAGAGCAGGGGAGTTATCCCTGGTGTCCTGGCCAATATTTATCTCTCAACCAACATCACTAAAACAGATGATCTGGTCATTATCACATTGCTGTTTGTGGGAGCTTGCTGTGCGCAAATTGGCTGCCGTGTTTCCTACATTACAACAGTGACTGCACTTCAAAAATACTTCATTGGTTGTAAAGCGCTTTGGGATGTCCGGTGGTCGTGAAAGGCGCTGTAGAAATGCAAGTCTTTCTTTTTAAATCCCATTACGGCAGCCATGTCCATTCAGAGGATGAAGGTGGAAAGGAAAAATCCGATTGCCATGTATTTCAGTTAAGCAAATTTCCTGTGTCGAGGTAAGAAATGTCATTCAACAGTTTGGCAAGATTATAAATTGTAGCACACCCACCACCACCAGTGCAACTGAGATTAGAAAACTTACCATCGATGAAGGATTGAACGTGGAACTTTTACTGGTCTGTGTGCCTCTGTACCACATCCGTCGGCAGAGCTCCCTAGCTAGTTCGCAATAAACCTAAGTACATGCTTGATGCTGTATTCTTTGTGCATCCACAAAGAGATAAATATCTGCTTACACAAACATCTGATTAGTTCCTTGTTAAAACTTTTCCCTCCGTGGCGCTTGGTATTTATGACTGGAGTGACAGTATCAACGATACAGAATTTTATTTAATTTTTTTAACTTTGTAATATTCCTACCCTGTGAAGGGACATCTAAGGGGTAGCTTTCCTACTTTATATTCCTGGTAGTGAGGATCAGCCACCAAGAGTGCATGTTGGAAATTCCACTTTTGTGGAGTCTTCTGATTTCTAGTGGCCTAATGGTTGCGCATGGGTCAAATTTCCTTTTTTGAATGTTGAGTTTTTTTTAATACTTGATCTAGTGGGAGTATTAAATCCTTGGGAGTTTAATGGAAGGTAGGTTTGATACTTCATAATCATGGTGATAATGATATGCCCATATTGATTTGAAGCTTTGGCAGTTTAAACTGTCCAAATGTAAGTAATAAGTATGCATCCAGTCTCTGCAATATAAATTTGGGATGAGCTCCTGAATGATCAAAAAAGGTTTCTTCAGTGAACGACTGAGCCAAATAGATCTCCTTATGAATTCAGCTTTGATCCCTAGTCTGTGCTGAGTTAGTCAATCTCACCCAGGGTACCGCAAGGGGCACTACAACTGGCCTCAGTACCCTCAGGTTAGGGAGGGGGAAATTGGCCAGGATTTTGTCCCTGATCACTACCTAACCACCCATTCTGGGAGTGTATGTGTGTAGAAAAATTGGTTTTGGTTGTACAGCCTGCTGAACATTTGTTGTCAAGGCTAATACATGGGCGATTGCTACTTAAATGAGGTACCAGTGGGCAATTGACACCTGTGGAATTGTACTACGCCGAGGAATCAATGTCTTCAGCGAGAAAGAAAAGTAAGAAAATCAGCAGGGGGGGAGGGGTGGAAATTTAGGATGCATCCATTTTCCTAATTGTTTATAGAGGCCCATGTACCATGTATCAATTGAAAGCAATGTTTGGTTACACTTGATCAATGCAAAGCATTGTTTTCCTACATCTCTTTTGTGTTCCAGTGATCACATGCAGTATTGCATCCAGAATTGTTGCATATTATTGTAGCATTTGCAATTTTTCTTGTTTCTGTTACATTGAAGAAGACTCACTAGAAACCTTTTTCAAATAAAGAAATGATAGCTCTGTACGATACAGAATAATCTTAAGTATTTCAGTGCTTACATTGAACTTACTTTTTTCACTGTTCTCTTAGAAATATTAAATGCCCTCTAGAGTGAGCATAGATTATAAAACTGTCACAGTGGTTTTCACCTGTAATATTTATCGCTGACTCACTGCTGTTAAATCAAAAATGTCTTCTTTAATGCAGAATTTCAAAGCATGTAGTGTGAGTGGTTGAATCCATTATTCATCCAGGCAAATTCTTTAAGTTATAGCAATTCAGTTAACTGCTGGCTCCTGCTGATGGAAGAGCAGCAAATATCCCGTCATCTCAAAAGTCCTTCAGCGCAATTGAATTTTTTCACTTAACCGGCGCAGAAATTGAAGGGGTGTTCAGATAACGTTAACCAAAGAAACAAACAGACTAGTCAAGTTTATACGCTGGATTAGAGCCAGCATCCGCTTGGTGCTTCCAAGCAGAGAGAACCATGCTTACTTGTCAAAACTGAAATAAATATTTGTCAAGTTCCAGCTGCCAAGATGGAATGGAGCTTGCAGTTTAGCAAATTGAATCCTCAGAGATGTACACAGAGAATAAACATATAATGCTGAAGAGTGAAGAAAACCTGAATTACATAGAATGTACAGTAGAGAACAGGACAATCGGCCCAACAGTCTATGTCGATGTTTATGCTCCACACGAGCCTCCTCCTTCCCATCTTCATCTCGCCCTATCTATATTACAGATACCAAATTGTCATTGTGTGATAGCTCTTCCTTTCACTAGTCTCAATTAGTTTTCATATAACAGGCAAATGAATATAATAATGTTTGATTAAATACTAAAGAGTCATGTTCCTTTTTTAAAGATGCATGCATAGTGTTGCATTCCATCACATTAACTATCGGGTCAATTTAGCATGTTTTGCTGGAAGTCATAATTAAAGGTTGTGTAGAGGTGAAGAATTAATCCTTAAAATATTGACTTCAAAATGTTGTGATGGAATTCTAATTAATGTTGCATTTGGTTGTCTGAATTTCTCTTCCCTTTCCAACTATGGGCTGACCTGATATTTACAGCATATGTGCCCTCATTTGTAATATTTAATTTAAAAATGTGCAGGTGCAATTACATCTGAAAACAAGAAAGTTGATGCCTAAAATGAATTTATAACTAGGTGTTCATCACTATATATAATGCATTCACAAACAATGACTTCAGGAAATGGTGGATTATGTAAAAAAAAAACTATATCTGCACTCCTCCAATTCTGGCTTCTTGCACATCCCCGATTTTAATTGCTCCACCATTGGTGGCCGTACCTTCAGCTAGCGAGGCCCTCCCTAAACCTCTCTGCCTCTCTACCTCTCTCTCCTCCTTTAAGATGCTCCTTAAAACCTACCTTTTTGACCAAGCTTTTGGTCATCTGCCCTAATAGCTCCTTATGTGGCTTAGAGTCAAATTTTGTTTGATAATCACTCCTGTGAAGTGCCTTGGGATGTTTACTATGTTACAGGCACTATATAAATACAAGTTTTTGTGTTAAGAAGACACATAACTTATGACCACCACTAATCCTTATGTGCATTTTCATTATATCACCAGTCCTATTGTATTATTTAAAAAATATTAAATGTCATTCTTGTAAATGATAATTTTTGCAATGGAGGATATAGTAGTAAGTCTAAAATATTCAGCATGTTTGCTGGTGGTCTTACTTAAAGAATACATAGAGATGAAATGAAAGTCCATAATATATTAACTTAATAAATTATTGCAAGAACGTATTACTGTAGCTAAGTGAAATAGCCACAATATTAATGAAATCACATAGGAGAATAATATCCATGTCATGAACTGTATATGTGGTCCCAATCATAGAATAGTAGGTACCAGCCTTGGCTCAGTGGTAACAGTCTTGCCTCTGAGTTAGAAGGTTGAGGGTTCAAGCTCCACTCCAGAGATTTTAACACATAACCTATGCTGGCACTCCAGTGCAGTACTGAAGGAGTTCTGATGAGATGTTTCAGATGAGACATTAAACCAAGGCCCTCTCAGGTGGATGTAAAAGATCCCTATGGTACTGTCGAAGAAGAGCAGGGGTGTTCTCCCGGTGTGCTGGCCAATATTTATCCTTCAACCAACATCATTAAACAGATTATTTGGTCATGTAACTCATTGTTATTTGTGAGATTATAAGAACATAAGAAATAGGATCTTGGCTGCCAAGTTTCCCTACATTACACAGTGCCTACACTTCAAAAATACTTCATTGGCTGTAACGTGCTTTGGGACATACTCACATCATGAAGGATGCTATAGAAATACAAGTCTATTCCTTTCCTTTTACAGCTGTTGAATTACCAAGCTACAGATTGAGCTGTTGGGTTGTGTACAGGGTTTTCATGAATCATGAATCAAAAGAAAAATCACATCTCGTTTGAAAAATGCTTGGACTAGCTTTGAGCATCATTTTCTTAAATGAAATCCTAGCCATAGCCCTAGCTCTAGCCCCACCCTTCAGAATTGTGTAGGTGTCAGAGTCCCATCTGCCTACTTCACCTTGAGCCAAAAACTGGAACAGAACTTGCTTTTTTAGCCAAACTGTTTGGATTAAGATAATTCTGTGGCAAATTTATTTTTAGCAACCATGTGTTTGAGGCAGTGTTAGGCTCCCACCGTAAATTGTTTATAGCATTTTTTTATCCTTGCAGTGTGTAAATAATACTAATTTATCCTAGTGTCGTGCAATTACATATGAATTACAACAATCTATCTACCATACCTCCATAATTTTGATATCTCAGTGACACTGTTAATTGAAATCAAAACTAAGATTTTTATGAGGATAATAAGCATTATTGGATCAAAATGAACATAACCAAGTACTATGATAAACTGATTTAACTGGTTTTAATTATGATATTTAAGGGGAAATAGCTTATGTAGACTTCTGGAAAAAATACCCATCTACTGCGGTAAATTATGCATGAAATCTGACTGGCTTTTAAAACTCCTGCACCAGTATCCAGTACTGATAAGAAAGCCATCAAGCCAATCATTGCAATCTGTTTAATCTTGTTGTTAATGTTCAGTTTCTCCGAATACTTATTTTAACTTGGTGTTTGCAGATGGCATATATTTGTGATAGCTGTTGTCATTTTGTAACATTTGTAGGAAGTTCTATTCTGGTAGCTCTATACATGCAACACCAAAATAGCTGATTAATAGTCCTGCGGAGCTACATTACACTGGCAAGTACCTCTGCATCCTTTAAAAAGCTGCAGTGAGCAGGATAGGAGCATGTACGAGTGTGTGACAATAGAGTGATTCAATGGGATATGATGTAAGAGAAGTTTTCAAGAATTTTATTAGAACTGGCTGTTACATTTGGCTGTGTGGTGCAGTTCTTGATTTACCCAAATAAAAGGCATTAAAAAATTACTGCCGGGAATTTCTTAAGCTTCTCCCACTCGGAAGTGTACTGGAAACCCTGTTTATAAATAATCACTCACTGTGTTTGTTTTCATGTATCATAAAGGGTTTAAGAGGTATAATTTAATCGGTATTATTGGTGATAGAATTACAAATATTTAGATTCTACCAAAAGCAATTTGCTAAATAAAAATAATTCCTTAAATAAATATTATTTACAAGGGGAGTAGCAATCCTGCTACCATTTATTACTATTATAAATGTGCACAGGCTAAAAGACCCGTGGCTCCAGATTTCTTTTCACAGACAGCTGAATTCTGTTTCCCAGATAGCATGAGGTGCAGTGACAGACATTTTAGATATTGGCCCAGATTTTGCGTGGAGAATAACAGTGAGGCTATCAGTGCTCGCAGTTATTACAGGGAAAATCGGACAGCTACTTCTGGCATCCACACTTGCTCATTTAAACACGGAAATCCGGAAGTTGCTATCAGAGATACCCGCTTCTCCACAGGGTATGCTGTAACAGTTCTTGTCGATTATATTCGGCATTGAAAAACATGCAACAGCGTGAACTTAGGTACTTTCCCACTAGTTACGCACTAAAGATGCCACAATGGCCCAATATTTACGGTCAGCGGTGAAGCGACAATGCTCACCACTGACCTCAAAGAAAGCTGCCCACAAAGATCTAGGTCGGGAGAGCTGAAATTCACGCCACAGACATCTCTGTGGCGTGAATTTCAGCTCTCCCGACCTTGGGTTGAATCTGGAGCCAAATCAAGCGAATCTCCAGCGTCAAGCAACAGTGATGTCATCAAGCAGGCTAAGCAGCCAATGACATTGAAGAATTCTCAGACAGCAAACCAGGAAATAAAATGCATAGATAATGGCCCAGAAATTAAACATCGATGGTTCCCGCGGGGGTAAGGATTCCCCGCGATATCGCACTCCACGCCTACCTTTTTGTTTGGGGCCCACACGAACTTTAGTTTCAGAGCCTCTTCTTGTTGCAACCGTGCAGTGTGTGCGTATCCCAGAGGCGCAATTAGTTCGTGCGAGCTCTGGGATCACGTGATTCAGATAGAGCCAATAGCAGCACACCATCTTTCATTCATAGTTTTGACAGCAAGAGCTGTCAAAGCTATGAATACTACAAACCCCCAAAAGAACATCTAAACCTCAATTAAATTTAAAAAAAACCATCACATTAATAAAATAAGTATAGTTAAATAAATTAACCACTTTAAACAAAAAATTACATTTTTGAAAAAATTTAAAATCTTTTTAAAAGTTATAAAAATAAACTTACCTTTCTTTAAAGTCTCTAAAAAAGATAAACCTGTTGAAAAAAATTTAAAATAACACTTAATTAACTACTTACCTTGTTAAAAGGGGGTCCTACGCCTGCTTTCTTTATTTGTAAAATCTTCACCACTTACCTGCGCGTTCAAAGCTGAAAAAAAAACTAAGTGCACTGCGTGCGCGCAGCCTGTAGCGCGCATGCGGTTCACTTAGGAACCGCCCCCTTTGCAATTCACGAAGTGCCGGTTTCCCGCGCATGCGCAGTGCATGCAGGAAACCGGCAATTCGGGATCTAATACGCGAGAGTACACAGTGCGTACTCTCGCGTATTAGGTTTAATTTTCGGGCCTATAATTCACCTTCTATAAATTGTACATAGACCGAAATAAAGATTGGGACATGCACATAGGATTAAGGTAGAAGCTGAAATATCGTAAACAATCTTTTTAAAGAAATTATTATATTAAAAGCCATGTAATTCTTATGATATTGGAAAAAAATTGACATTCCACAAATATAAAATTAGTTTGTCAGAATGGTTGTTCAACAGTCAATATGCCATTAAAAACCCAGTTACACCTCTTTCAACAAGGCTTAACTTTTTCGGGGGTGGGGGGGGGGTGTTTAACACTGATTTTCCAGCGTAAGTTATCGTCAGGAACTGTGATTTGAATTGATTGCCGGCTCTGGGGAGTTCCACAGCACAACCTGTGGAGGAGCAGGGAATGACTGACAGCAACTTCTTGATTTCCGCATTTATCTGCGCATGCACTAATTCCAGAGGATATGGGGTCGGAAGCTCAGATCAGGGTCAAATAGGACATTGAGGTCCTGACACCCACTCCATTACTGCCAGACCCCAGGAATCATTCATTAACTGAAACCCCAAAATACTATCCCTTCTATTAACAAACCCTAAGTTCCCTCACTGTAGTGCTGCCATGTGCCACAATCACTTCCCAATTATATCAAAGCCATGCACTGTCATAATGGCTACTACCCACCACAAGTCCTCCTACCACTAAATCTGTGACCCATCCTTCTCCCCAAATTGTCAGTTCATGCTTTGTTGATTGAATCAAAATAGAACAGCAGTAAAGAGAACTAAAGAGGTAGGCAACATACAAATCAAAAGTGTAGTGAGTAGCTCGAAAACTACCAATGAGAAACTACGAATTAATTACAAAAACAACTTTTCTTGAATAACCAGCCAGGGGAAAAACCTACTAATAGAAAGGAAGAGGTAAACTACACTACGGTTGACCCACTTTCTTCCAGGTCACACTGCCTAGTTCTGGGTCTCGGGATCTCTTTCACCTGTTTGATGCTGGGACGGCCCTTTCCCCACACCAGCCATTGTGGCCCAACCCTTCGATCTATGACTGACAGGTACAGTGGCCATAACAGAAAAATATCAATACCTTTCCTACTGCAGTAGGATATCTCTCGATTCCTTCCTCCTTGCAACAGGGTCTTTCCCCTTTCTGTCTCCTGCTCAACAGGGTGTCGCTCTATTATCCCTAGAACACAGATAGAACCTCATTCTTCCTCTTATTCCCCTTCCTCCTACGGTTTGTGTCAATGTAAAGTCAGCCGTAGCTCAGTTGGTAGCACTTTCGCCTCGGAAGGTTGTGGGTTCGTTCCCTATTCCAGAGACTTGAGTACAAAAGCTAGGCTGACACTTCAGCACAGTACTGAGGGAGTGTTGCACTGTCAGGTGCCATCTTTCATGAGACATTACACCGAGGCCCCATCTGCTCTCTCAGGTGGATGTAAAAGATCCCACGGTATTATTTTGAAGAAGAGCAGCGGAGTTCTTCCCAATGTCCTGGCCAATATATATCCCTCAGCCATAATCTAAAACAGATTATTTGGTCATTATCACATTGTTGTTTGTGGGACCTTGCTGTGCACAAATTGGCTGCTGCGTTTCCTACATTACAATAGTAACTACACTTCAACGTACTTCATTGACTGTAAGGCACTTTGGGACATCCTGAGGTTATGAAAGGCACTATAGAAATGCAAATTTTTCTTTGTCAGCTTCATCATTTTTTAATTTGGGTGCAATGTTACCTGAAACGCATGAAGGAAAGAAAATAGAGATAGTGTTACATATCTTAAGCTTCACTCCTTCCAGGGAACTTTTTTAACTTAATTTTTAATATTTACAGAGAGTTAGTGGTCCTGTATTGTTGAAATAGGTCAGCTTGAGCTGTGAGTGGTAATTTTCAGATACCGTGCTGCAGACATGGAGCCTTGACCACTGCAGTACTCATTTAAAATTCAGACATGCGTGATGCAAGGTTTTCCAAACAGTGAAAGTTAATGGACAGATGATCGTATATATTGTGCCCCTGAATTTCCGATACAAGCTCCCAGTGAACAATGCTCCCCACCGGGAGAATGAAATAGGACGACTATTCCTCTGGTGCTATCATTTTTGTTTTTTGTTTTACGAAATCCTACTGTAGTTATGTGTGGCCCATTTCTGAAGGCAAACAGCACACCAAGGTGTCTGCTCCTATCACCTATGTTTGGTGAAGACACTCCTGCTCCAGCCTGCTAAGAGCGACAGAGAGAGAGGGGGTTTGATAAGAGAGATATACATCCAGACAGAGGGGTAGAGTTTCTGCCCAAAATTGGCCAAACCAGCACAGAAGATTGAGGAATTTCAAGCGCAAGTTATGTCCAGCGCAAATCAGTTTCCTCGATCTTTTGTGTATTCCATCACACTCCTTACTTGTGCCTTGTAGATAGTGGAAAGGCTTTGGGAAGTCAGGAGGTGAGACACTCGCCGCAGAATACCCAGCCTCTGACCTGCTCTTGTTGCCACAGTATTTATGTGGCTGGTCCAGTTAAGTTTCTGGTCAATGGTGACCCCCAGGATGTTGATGGTGGGTGATTCGGCTATGGTAATGCCGTTGAATGTCAAGGGGCGGTGGTTAGACTCTTGCTTGTTGAGATAGTCATTGCCGGGCACTTCTGTGGCGCGAATGTTTCCTGCCACTTATCAGCCCAAGCCTGAACGTCATCCAGGTCTTGTTGCATGCGGGCATGGACTGCTTCATTATCTGAGGAGTTGTGAATGGCACTGAACACTGTACAGTCATCAGAGAACATCCCCATTTCTTATCTTATATTGGAGGGAAAGTCATTGATGAAGCAGCTGAAGATGGTTGGGCCTAGGACACTGCCCTGAGGAACTCCTGCAGCGATGTCCTGCGGCTGTGATGATTAACCTTCAACCACCACAACCATCTTCCTTTGTGCGAGGTATGACTCCAGCCAGTGGAGAGTTTTCCCCCTGATTTCCATTGACTTCAGTCTTACTAGGGCTCCTTGATGCCACACTCGGTCAAATGCTGCCTTGATGACTAGGGCAGTCACTCTCACCTCACCTTTGGAATTCAGCTCCTTTATCCATGTTTGGACCAAGGCTGCAATGAGGTCAGGAGCAGAGTGGTCTTGGCGGTACCCAAACTGGGCATCAGTGAGCAGGTTATTGGTGAGTAAGTGCCAATTGATAGCACTGTCGATGATACCTTCTATCACTTTACTGATGGGGCGGTAATTGGCCGGATTGGATTTGTCCTGCTTTTTGTGGACAGGACATACCTGGGCAGTTTTCCACATTGTCAGATAGATGCCAGTTTTGTAGCTCTACTGGAACAGCTTGGCTAGAGGCGCAGCTAGTTCTGGAGCACAAGTCTTCAGCACGATAGCCGGGATGTTGTCAGGGCCCATAGCCTTTGCTGAAGACTGGTTTCTGTGATGATGGGGACCTCGGGAGTAGGCCAATATGGATCATCCACTCGGCACTTTCTGGCTGAAGATGGTTGCAGTCACGTGCTTCACCATCATTGAGGATGGGGATATTCGTGGAGCCTCCGCCTCCTGTTAGTTGTTTAATGGTCCACCCCCATTCACGACTGGATGTGGTAGGACTGCAGAGCTTTGATCTGATCCGTTGATTGTGGGATCACTTAGCCCTGTCTATAGCATGCTGCTTCCGCTTTTTAACATGTATGTAGTCCTGTGTTGCAGCTTCCCCAGGTGGGTACCTCATTTTTAGGTACGCCTGGTGCTGCTCCTGGCATGCTCTTCTACACTCCATATTGAACTAGTGTTGGTCCCCTGGTTTGATGGTAATGATAGAGTGAGGGATATGCCGGGCCATGAGGTTACAGATTGTGGTGGAATACAATTCTGCTGCTGCTGATGGCCCACAGCGCCTCATGGATGCCCAGTTTTGAGCTGCTAAATCTGTTCTGAATTCATCCCATTTAGCACGGTGGCAGTGCCACACAACACGATGGAGGGTGTCCTCAGTGTGAAGACGGGACTTCGTCTCCACAATGATTGTGTGGTGGTCACTGCTACCAATACTGTCATGGACAGATGCATCTGCGACAGGTAGATTGGTGAGGACGAGTAGGTTTTTCCCTTGTGTTGGTTCTCTCACCACCTGTCGCAGGCACAGACTGGCAGCTATGTCGTTCAGGAGTCGGAAATATATTGGTGTTCCTTCATTGTCGCTGGGTCAAAATCCTGGAACTCCCTCCCTAACAACACTGTGGGAGTTCCTTCACCTCACGGACTGCAGCGGCTCAAGAAGGCGGCTCACCACCACCTTCTCAAGGGCAATTAGGGATGGGCAATAAATGCTGGCTTTGCCAGCGACGCCCACATCCCATGAATGACTAAAAAAAATGCTTATTTTTTGTGATAAACCCATTTTCAGCTGTATTAATAAAACTACACCAGGTTACCAGTCTTAAATATATCACAGAATATTTTTTAATGCAAGAAAAAAAACAATTACATGATAAAACGCTGCCCGATTGCGCTGGTCATGTAAAATTTTCCGTTTATGATTATGCAAATGAGTTTGAGCGGAAACTTGAACCATAACTTCACTTCGGAAAACTAGCACAAATTGCGCCCAAAGTGGAATCTGTATCCCATATACGTTCGCACGTTCTGTCTCTTTGTGTCTTTTTGAATCTGGAGCGTGTCAGATTTAGCTGTAATTTCAAACTCTTTCGTTTAGCTTTAAAAAGAATGTTTCTGCTTTTTATTCATTTCTTGCACCCTCTTTAAAGAGCTTTCTATTTAGATGTAGGTTATGCATTTCAACAGGTTCGCTGATTTTATTCCTGATCCTGAGGTCATCATTTTTGCACTCACTGACAATGTTTTTCTCCCTGTGTTGGGAGCTATGCCTTCCAGTAGTTGTTGCACCATCTTGCATTTCCCCTATTGCAGAAGATTTCAGACAAATTAATGGGCATTAAGTATTGATTTTGATTTGAAGATTAGGGGGATATCCTTTTTTACGCAGTGAATTGTTATGATCTGGAATTCACTGCCTGAAAGAGTGGTGGAAGCAGATTCAATAATAACTTTCAAAAGGGAATTGGATAAATACTTGAAAGGGAGAAAATTTGCAGGGCTATGGGGAAAGAGCAGGGGAGTGGGACTAATTGGAGAGCTCTTTCAAAGAGCCGGCACAGGCCCGATGGACCGAATGGCCTCCTTCTGTGTTGTACAATCCTATGATTCCATGATCTGCTAACAAAAGGAACAGAAATATCTCCCCGGAATAGAGTTGGAGCCTGGTTTAAAATGACATTTTCTGGACTCTTCCTGTAAACCAGAATTCTCCATGTTTACGCATGAACACCAAAGCGACGTCAGTAACTGAACATTGTATAACATTCTAGTAAGTCTGCCTTTAACATCAACTGCAAAACTTTGCACACCAGTTGTGTTGCCTATGGAATTATTTCCCAGATGGTGTTGGAGCCTGGGAATCTTATATGCAGTAGTTTGAATAGATAGTTAACAGTTTGTTGTTGTGCCCAGGCTGTTGAAGCATAGATTAAGCAATGTGCAGCCCAACAGAAGTCCAACATCAATTTTGTGAGACATATGTCCTCGCTGTTGTGTGTGTGAAAATGGGTTTGAATAAAATTGAAGAGAAATCACTCCTTATGTAGGATTTGGTACTTTCTCCAGCAGTGCATATTCTAACTTGTTAATCCTTCACATCTCAGCCAGGAGTTCATCAACTGAATTTTTGTTTCTTATTAATTCTTAGGAGATGGGCATCGCTGGCAAAGCCAGCATTTATTGCCCATCCATAGTTTAGGGATGCCAACCCTCCAGGCTTGCCCTGGAGTCTCCAGGAATTAAAGATTAATCACCAGGACACTGCTAAGAGCAACCCGGGAGAAAAATCATAGGGACTTTGAAAAAATTGTGTGACTTTTTTTTCAGTTACTTTGAACATTTATTTGTGATAAGAATATTGGAGATGGGTATGTCCAACCAGACTTGGCAAGCATACACCCTAGTTGCCCAGGTATGATACACCTGACTTCTGAAGGCAGGTATGAGTCAACCACATTTATTGGAAAGACTAGGTAAGGACAGCAGGTTTCCTTACCCAAAGGACATTAGTGAACCAGTTGGATTTTTATGGTCACTTTTACTGGTACCAGTACTTTTTATTTCCTGAATTCAAATTCTCAAACTGCCATCGTGGGATTTGAACTGATATTTTCTTGAGTACTAGTCCAGTAACATAACCACTACACTACCATACCCTTATATGACTGTGAAATTTCCATAATTATACTTCCTTATTAGGTACATGTGTAATTACATAATATAGTCTTAAACTCTACACTCACTAGTATTGTCCTTGGCTGCATCCTATTTTTAGGCCATGTTGCCTAATGTAGAAAAAAATATGTAATTCTTCCTTTTTTTGTATTTCTGTTTTTAAGGCTAAATTGTTAAATGAATAAATAAACCATGGTGGAAAGATTTACAAATTGGCTATCTTTATCTGTAGTTTACAAGATCAAAATCAAATGCAAGCTGAACATTTCTTGGCAAATCAAATATATTTATCAGGATTCAACTATGTTGGCTCTTCTAGTGATCCACCTTATTGGCATGTTTCATACATCTCTCTTTCTTTCTTTGTACACATGCATATTGGAAACCTTTTAAAGACAAATACAAAGATTGTGATTGCACATCCTGCAGAGTTTACTCTGGTGTGCCAATTTTACCCTTTTCTGCTTCTGAGGCCAGCAACGGCAAACGGAGATCAAACTGGTTGCAAAGGCATGATCAATAATAAAAAGTCATATCAGAGCTGGCAAAAACACAAGGAAAGAACTGGTGCATGTTGAGGTACAGCATTAAAATGTTGGGTTGCTGCTGTTACTCTAATGAAACCACAATCTCCAACAGTGACAGAAAAACTGCCACACATTCTAATTAAAAAAGTAGGCTAACAAAAGTAATGTCTATCAGTCATTATAAAGAAAAAGATATACATCAAGAGAATAATTGGAACCTAGGAGTGAATAAGTCTCATTTAGGGGTTCAGAAGATAGGAATTGTTAATGAAGTTTGAGGATTTATATAACCTTTATCTCAATCCCTGATGAAATTACTGTTTTCCAATCATTGCCCTGTATCTATCATTTTTGAAATAGTTTTTTATGAAGTTCACAGTGGCAACCTTATTCAGCAATCAAGATGCTTCCTTTACCTCAGGGATACTTACTAACTTTTGTTCAAGGGCCACGATCCCCAACAGTGATGTGCTTAAGGGCTGATCTCACAGACCCATCATAAGACAGCACTATGTGCTTATTTTCATAAATAGCATATGTACCAGTAATTAAAAGTGTTGCATCTGACAGGTGTCCCCAGAGGGTGGAAAAGTACCCACAGGGCACAGAGCATGCTAATTGCCACAAATTGATTCGCTTGCATTTCGCATTCACTGAAAACCAACCAATCAACTAAAAAATACTCATTTCACAATCTCTCCAAAAAATTCCATTCACAAAACAAAATCCCATCTTTGAAATGTTTTAATTCCCTTTCAGCAGCCATGTTGATACCCCACTCACCCCATTTACACAGCACTAAAATTGCATTTCTCGCCTAACAATTCAAAATGTCTGAAAAATATCACAGTTTACTCACAAACCTATCCATCCTTTTGCTAATAGCTGGAATGACTTACCCCTCAACAGGCCTGCCCCTGTTTCATGGGACTTGGGTTTGCTGTCTGCCTTGTTTTCAAATCATAGATCCTTGCGCTGGTGCATTTGAAGCTGGCTAGAACATAAGTTTGACTGTGTTCCGTAGCTAAAATCACAACCTGTAGCAATTATTAAGTATAAGATGACTAGTTTGGTAATGTTGTGACTTTTTCATTGCACTGACCCAAAGAAAATAATATGCTCAATATCTGCTATATCTTATTGAGATTTTGAATTTATCCTTTTGCTTGTACATTTAGAATTGCATTACTGCGTTACAGGTGATAATTTTATGAAATCATTTTTTTCACAATAGAGTACTTTTTTTTGCAAAGATGTCTTTATGTACATGTGATGCAAGAAAACCCTAGTTAATTCTACTGATGTTTGGTTATAATGCACCTTTAATTTACATGCTAAGCATGTACATTAATGGTCAATAAGGACAACGTTCTTGCACAATTTCCATGGTAACTGTAATTTGTTGTGTCCTTTTTAATAAGAATGCACCCTAGCAATTAGCAAAGTCTCGCTGAAGGTCCGATGATTGTCTATATTAGTCTTCATTAAGCAATTTTAGTTTGCCACAGAATATTTTAATGTTTAATTGGGTTGCATTTTAAGCAGTAGTATTGAGTGCAAAGAGATAAAGTTTTTGCAACAGTGATTTTCTACTACGAAATGTGACCAGTGGCCTTGTAAGTACTCAACCATAGAGTATATTTAAACAAAATAGTTACTATTACTTTACATAAAACAGTGAATCAGTATTTAAAGAACTCTGGCCTAGAAATTCAATCATGGCCACTCTCTTCTCGAGCAGAGCCGCAAAAGTGCTGAGGCACAGACCCAGGAGAGTGGTCTTGGCTCCATGGGAAAGGCACCTGCTCTCCACCAGAGCCCTTGTTAGTGCCACACAGACAGCTGGGCCAGGCTGCCCCGGCTCAGGCTGAGATGCTGCAGACTGCAGCCGGCCCTCAAGGTTCAGAGCTGCTCGAGGTCACCCACCACGTGAAATGTCCTCAATGGAAGCTCAGCAGCCTTCCACCTCCCAAACTGTAGCCACTGGGGAAACATTTCATAGGAGCACCAGGATAGGTAAAACAGCACTAATGGCAAATCTTAATTATATCTGTTAACCATTAGAGATGGAATTGAATTGTTTAATAAATTAGTTTTTGTTCTGGATTTGGTGGTGCTGATATTTGTAGTGAAATGAAAGCAAGACCCATAAGGCTGGACTGAAGGAAGGCAATCGGATGGCAGCAGTAAGGATGGTGGACAGAATTGTGGGACTGTTGGTGTATTGGGAATAGGAGGCAAGGTTTAGGTGAAACTCTCTCTGAGAGCTCTGGCATTTGGGGGCACTGGTGGTCGATGCCTCTCTTGCTCTTCCTCCTCTTCATGCTCCTCCTCATCCTCCTGCTCCTGCTGCACTTCTTGTTGCCCAGGTGGTGGTGGTAAGGACTGGTCCCTCATGATGGCAAAGTTAAAGAATATGCAGCACATGACTACAAATCTGGATGCCTTTCTGGGATGTACTGCAAATCTCCTCCAGAAGGGTCCAGGCAGCAAAAGCGATTGTTCAATTCTATTTCTTTTAGCAGCATGGATGTCATTGTAGGCCTGGCTCTGCAGCTGTTCCCAGGTTCCTGACATGAGTCATGAGTCCCTGTCACTCAATAACCAGCCTGTAATTTGACAGCCTGGGTGAAATAAAGGAGGCACAGAGGACTAGTGCAGGATGAAAGAGTCATGACTGCTGCCGGGATAGTGGGCACAGACCTGCATGATGCACTGCAAGTGGTCGCAAACTAGCTGTACATTGAGGGCGTGGAATCATTTTCAAATGATAAAGATGCCAAGCTGGTGCTGGGGAGCATGCAAGGCACTATGGGTGTATTCTATGACACCTTGTACCTTGGGGGAAGCCTGCAATTCGGGCAACGTCTAGTGCTCTCTTGTTCTGCTTTGCTCTGTCCCTCCTCCCTCTCGCCCCTCCAATCCACTCTCTCTCCCCTCCCCTCTTTCTTCATCCTCCGATCATCTCGTTCGCACACTCCCCCCCCTCCAATCCTCTCTCTCCCCCTCCGAACCCTCTGACTCTCTCCCTCTCTCTCTCCCCCCCTCTGATTCCCGCTTCTCTCTCCTCCCCTCCGATCCTCTCTCTCTCCTTTAGATCCTCTCGCTTCCCCCCTCACACCCCCAATCCCCAACGGATCCAGCCACCATCTCCTTACGGAGCCGAGGAAAGTGTGGCCAACAGTGAAGGCTGCAACTGTTCCTGACCTTCTACCACCCCCCTCCCAACCACCGAGTTCCTGACCTTCTCCCCCACCCGGGTTCCTGACCTCTCCCCAACAAGATCCTGACCATCCCCTCCTTCCCCCATATATGGGATATTGTGTGTGGGTCATAGATTGTTAACAGGTTTATTGGGTATGAAATGAATAGTGACAGTGTCATGACTTCCGGATTTCGTCCAGTCCAATGATGTCACTTGCCACACACGCACCAAGCTTTCGAGAAATCAACCAGGTCTAGGGGGAGGAGAGGGAGAACGTGGTGCGGGTGTAAAGGGGGTGGGGGTGGGGGTGGGGTTGGAAGAACGTGATCCGTCTTACCATCTGGATCACATTCTTGCTCTCATCCCCCCGCCCCACTTTAGACCTGGATCACATTCTTCCCCCATCCTCATTGTGGTCTCCATGCTCCTTACCCCCACCACCGAGTCCTCACCTCATCTCCCCTCCCCTCTGATCCTCTCTGTTCCCACTTTGATTCTCTCTTCCCCTCCTCTCTCTCTCTTTCACCCTCCTATCTCTCCCTCTCCTCTCTCTCCTATTCCGATCCCCTCTCTTTCTCCCCCCTCCGATCCCCCGCTCTATCCCCTCCTCTCTCTACCCGCTCCGAACCTCTCCTCTCTCTACCCCTCTCTCTCTTTCCCTTCCGATCCCCTCGCTCTCTTTCCCTTCCGATCATCTGGCTCTCTCTCCCCCTCCGATCCTCTCTCGCTCTCGGCCCTCCTATCCCCCCTCTCTCTCTCTCGCCCTTCCTCCGAGCCTCTCTCTCTCTCCCCCCTCCGATTTCTCCTCTCTTTCCCCCCCTCCGATCCTCTCTCCTGCTCTCTCTCCCACCTCCGATGCTCTCTCCTTCTCTCCCCCCTCTCCGATCCTCTCTCTCCTCCCCCCCCCCGATGCTCTCTCTCCTCTTCTGATCCTCTCTCTTCCCCCTCACCCCCCCCCCCCCCCAGCCCCAACCACCAACGGATCCAGTAACCTTCTCCTTATGGAGCTGAGGAAAGCGTGGCCCACGGTGCAGGCCGGAATTGTTGGGTACTGCGCATGCGCGGCTTCGGTAAACAACGCGCATGCGCAGAAGGGGATCTGGTGTGCATGCACGGCTCCGGGATACCGCGCACATGCGCAGAAGGCTGCAAAGATGTTCGTGCAGATAATCACAGCGGATTAAATGACAAAAGGGATGATGGTGCAAGGCAAAATGGGTTGGCAATGGGACAAGTAAAGAAACAAACAATTGGTCTAGAGGAGGTTTAAATTGCAATATCAGAATCATTATCAACAGCTGCTGTCCGAAAAAATGGGAGCGGTGGTTATGATCTTTAATGGTTAATCGGTGGTTATGATCTTATGATCTGTATTAAAGGTACAGTGGTAACACAGGTACAAAATTGGCTAAGGGATAGGAGGCAGAACGTGGTGGTGAACAGATGTTTTTCTGACTGGAAGGAAGTATGCAATGGGGTCCTGCAGGGCTCGGTATTAGGTCCATTGCTTTTCTTGTTATATATAAATGACCTGGATTTTGGTATAGGGAGTAGAATTTTGAAGTTTGTGGATAATACAAAACTTGGCAATGTAGGCAATATAGTAAATAGTGAACAGGATAGTAACAGACTTCAGGAGAACATAGAAAGACTGGTGAAATGGGCAGACACATGGCGGATGCAATTTAATGTGTATAAGTGTGAAGTAATGCACTTTGGGAGGAACAACATGGAGATGCAGTATAATCTAAATGGTACTATTTTGAGGAGGATGCAAGAATAGAGGGGCCTGGGGGTGCATATTCACAAATCTTTGAAAGTGGTAAGGCAAGTTGACAAGGCTGTTAAGAAAGCATATGGAATACTTGGCTTTGTAAATAGGGGCATTGAACACAGAAACAGGGAAGTCATGCTAAGCCTTTACAAATCACTGGTTAGGCCTCAATGGAGTACAATTATGGGCACTACACTTTAAGAAGGATATCAAGACCTTTGAGAGGGTACAGAGGATGTTTACCAGGATGAGGGAGTTCAGTTATGTGGCGAGATTGGAGAAACTGGGATTATTCTCCTTCGAGCAGAGAAGGTTAAGTTGAGACCTAATAGAGGTATTCAAAATTCTGAGGGGTTTTGTTAGAGCAAGTAGGGAAAAACTATTTCCTCTGGCAAGTGGGTCGGTAACCAGGGGTCACAGATTTAAAATAATTGCCAAAAGAACTAGAGGAGAAATGAGGAGAAATTTCTTACACAGAGGGCTGTTGAGATCTGGAACACACTACCTGAAAGGGTGGTGGAATCAGATTCAATCTGAACTTTCAAAAGGCAATTGGACATGTATTTGAAGAAGACTGATTTGCAGGGTTATGGGGAAAAAGCTGGGGTGTGGGACTAAATTGGATAGCTCTTTCAAAGAGCCGACACAGGCACGACGGCTGAATAGCCTCCTTCTATGCTGTAAGATTTTATGATTCTATAATATCCATCTAATTATACTGTAAATGTGTAGTGCTCCTTAACATTTTCTGTAAATTATATGTCTGTAAATTGCACATTTACATGTCAGAATTATTTTCCTTTAAATTGTACAAGTCTGCCTTCAAATATGTGCACTTTTCCTTTGCCTGTGGCAACATACAATGATAATTCCCCATAACTGATTGCACAAGTCTAGGAAGCTGTCAGTGGAGTCTTTAGTGCCATTGACCATTATTCTGCACAGAAAAGGAAGTACAAAGCAACTTCATATATTATATAAAATAACATGGTTTTGGAATAAATTACCAACATGTACTGGTCTCATTTTTTTTGTGCTCTATACTCATAAATAGCGACGTCATTCATGTAAATACTGGCTCCAAATTAGATTGATGCTATCTACATTTCTGTGATTCACCCAAATAGTTTATTATTGTATATAAACGCTGCATGTAGAATTTCCCATTAATCACTGGAATGCGTCTCAATGAACTTGCTGTAATAACCACACAAACCACTAATACTGTTGTGTGAATGTTACTGAACGTTAATGGCACTACCAACTGCAAACAGTACTAAAACTGACTGAGAATGGAACACACTGGGCCAGAAATTCGGCTTTCCGGCTTCCTGCGGGTGCAAGCATCGCGCGCGTACTTGCCTACCACACCTGCCGTTGTGCTTTGGGCCCACAAGGACTTCGACTCCTGGGCCTCCTCCAGCTGCCGGCGCGCAGTGCTTGCGTATCCCAAGGGCGCAGTTAGTTCGAAGCGTCCCCTGGGATCACGTGGGCCATGGATAGCCAATTCTAACAGGGCATTTTCATTCATAGATTTGACAGGAAGACCTGTCAAATCTACGAATAGAGATCGGCCCCAAAACCACACTTAAACTTCAAATAATTTTTTTTTTAAATCACATTTTTAAAATAACTATAAGTTACATAAATTAACTACTTTAAACAAAAATTTAAATTTTTGAAAAAATTAATTATACTTTTTAACGGTGTTAAAAATAAACTTACCTTTCTTTAAAGTATCTAAAAAAGATAAACCTGTTGAAAAAATGTTTAAATTGTAATTAATTAGCCACTTACCTTGTTAAAAACAGGCCTTGCGCCTCCTTTTTAAAAGTGCAGCTTCTCCATACTTACCCTCCCGGAGAAACCTGAAAAAAAACTAAGTTTGCTGCGTGCGCGCAGCCTCTCCCGCGCATGCGTTCGACTTCTGAACCCCTTCCTTCAGGGGAACGGAAGTTCCGGTTTCCCGCGCATGCGCAGTGCATGCAGGAAACCGGCACTTCAGGTGGCCTTACAGGGTGAGTACACAGCGCGTACTCACCCGACAAGAGCCGAATTTCTGGCTATTGTGAACAGTAATAGATACCATGAGTAAGTTCAAGGTCAGAACCTAATCTTTTGGTCCAGGTGGAGGTAATGAATGGTTCAGATTTCATTCTCATGGTTTATTATAAGGTTAGTTAACACGCAAACAGACACAACCAGCTATGTTGTTCTCTGTATACACATGTATAAAGTGCTGTATTTTCCAGTAATCCACTGTTTAATAAAAATAAACACAGCTTGGTAATGTTACAAATCTAATACTTCAGGCTCTACTTTCATAAAATCAATGCAACTTCAGCTCCTGCCTCCTCAAAAAGCAATGGGATCAAAGCATAGTGCTGAAATAGTAAGATTTTTTTTTAAAAATCATCCTTTTATTTCAGGGTATCTTTTACAGGACAGTATTAATCTTGGCATTTAGATGAAACCCCTCTACTTCATAGTTTTCCAATATGTGGGGATGGTCAGCTTTAGGGCTCTTTAATAAAGTTATTTTCATGTAAAGCTATATATGAACATTGCAATTTCCAATCAGCACCAGCATGACTTCTGTCTGTTGGGGAGTTAGGTCACCCAATCAAAGCTTGGCCCTATAATCAAAGTTTAGCCTTTTACCTAGCAGGAGTGGAGCACCTATAACACACTAAGAAAATAGGAATCCGAAAATTGCAAGCTGATGATGCAGAAAACATGAAGGGAGTGTTTAATTAACTTGAAAGTGGTCTTTTACAGTTCAGGTGATATTGCAAATGAGAATGGTGACTTTGGCTAAAGCATTCCCAAACCACACACAATTATTTCAACATAGTGGGATCATAGGAAGAAGGAAAGGAATGTAGGAAGAAGGAAAAGCATGCAGAATAATAAATATGTAGCTTAGAAGGAACAAGAGGGGGGAGATTCAGATGAACATTAACTGTCAATGTAATGACATGAAAGGTTGGGGACCAGATGTCAGAGAGCAATCACCCATCAGATGACAAACCTTTTCTTTTATCCTATTAATGAGTGTGCGAGAGATGCTGGAAGGCTCTTTCCAGAGCAGTGTTCAAGTGTTGGATAGATTTGGACTTTCTTGAGAGCTACAGGTTGTTGAAGGGAAAAGAAAGAGGAAACTGAGCTTCTGGGAGATAGTTTTAACAATGGAGATATGGGATCTTCAGAGGAGTTAGTGAGCCCAAGAATATTGGTAGGTGAAGCAGGACTAAGTGTGGAACCATTGAAGGTAATACACAGTTTTTCTGTCCATGAACCAACCTAGACCTTCCAATTTGGCTGCCGATGCACTTCCTGAGGAGATCGGGCACGGGAGATTGCGGCTTGTCCTTCATATTATGCCCAAAAAATGGGCAAAACAATTTGGAATTTCTCCCCCACAGTCTCTTCTTTCACTGTCCTAATTCAATTAACAGTTTTTTTGATATTCCTGCAAGTCTGGTTGTCAATTTTTTTTATCTGTCATAATGTATTGTATAAACCACTCTATAAGCAACCAGAAGTGATTTATAGTATAAATTCACATATAAATGTTTACAAAGTGAAAGAAATTCAACTAAATTTAAATGTAACAATTCAAAATCTCAATTTTCTCTCTCCAATTTGAGCCCTTAAGGAAAGGAAAGGACTGCATTTAGATCTGATAATGACCAGATAATCTTTTTTAAATGGTGATGTTGGTTGAGTGATAAATATTGGCCAGAATGCCCCTGATCTTTGAAATAGTTCCATGGGATCGTTTACGTCCACCTGAAAACAATGGAAAGGAAAATCAGACTTTTTTTATAACGGGGCAGTCAATCAGCAACACTAGTTTTACAGCCAGGCAGCCAAGTTGAAAATCTACCCCACTGTCAATGATCTCACATTGCTAGATATGAGCATGGCTGCCTATTATCTTACACTGACACAAATGGCTATGCATGGAGGTTTAGGTGGCAGCCATGTTTGCCGAAATAGTTTCACAGAAGAGTATTGTTGTACCCAAGTTTAACCTGTAACTTGGTGGAAGTAAGGTACAAAATTTCTCATCTGAAAGGTAGCACTCCCTCAGTTCTGCACTAGTGTGCCAGTCTAGATTTTCTGCTTGAGTCTCTGGAGTGGGACTTGAACTCACAACCTTCTGACTCAGAGCTAAGAGTGCTATCACTGAGCAATGGCTGACACCACACAGGTCTAAACAAAATTGCTCACTTGCTGATATTTCTTTCTGCTATGCAATACTTACAATGTTGTGCAGCCTTTGCTTCTCTTAGCACCATCTCATCACATGCAATGTATAAGGGCTGGCAAATTATGATAACAAGACGACTTTGCATTATCAGATGAGGCCAGCCTCTTGGGCGCAGAAGAGCCCAGTGCCACTCTGCTAGGACCACAATATTGAACCAATATTTGTAAGGTGTCAGCCGTGGCTCAGTGAGTAGCACTCTTGCCTCTGAGTCAGAAGGTTGTGGGTACAAATACCAATGCAGACACTTGATCACATAATCCAGGCTGACACTTACTGAGGGACTACTGCACTGTCGGAGGTTCTGCCTTTCAGGTGAGACGTTAAACTGACTGCTCGTCTGCCCTCTCTAGTGGACGTAATAGACACCACGGTACTATTCAAAGAAGAGCAGGGGAGTTCTCCCCGGTGTCCTGGCCAATATTTATCCCTCAACCAACATCACTAAAGCAGATTATTTGGTCATTATCACGTTGCTGTTTGTGGGACCTTGCTGTGTGCAAATTGGCTGCCACATTACAACAGTGAATACACCTCAAAAATACTTCATTGGATGTAAAGCTCTTTGGGACGTCTTGAAATGCGATATATCAATGTAAGTCTTTTGGTCGGTCGGTTTTTATAATGGAGCAACCGATCAGCAACACCAGTTTTGTACCTGGGTATAAAGTTAAAAATCTACCCCTGATTGGTTGCCTTAGCACTTTCCTTCAAGTTGGTCACCTTTCTCAGCACATCCTTCTAAACGCTATGCTTACCTACTGTGTGATTCCATCCAATGCCAACTGCTGAAGCCTTGATTTAGTAATGGGATCCTTCTGACCAAAAGAGGGCATTTTGTCATTCCTTTATGCCACGTACAATAATCTACAAGGTCTTTTCTGTAAAGTGGGTGCTTTAGGATCTCTTTGCTCCTTCCAGTCCCCAAATGTGTGCCCTCCACAGCTGGATTGATGCACTGAGTATTCTTTATTGTGTTTATCATAGAATCATAGAAAGGTTACAGCACAGAAGGAGGCCATTCGGACTGTTGAGCCCGTGCCGGCTCTCTTCAAGAACACTTCAGCAAGTCCCACTCCCCCGCACTTTCCCCGTAGCCCTGCAAATTATTTCCCTTCAGGTACTTATCTAATTCCCTTTTGAAAGCCACGATTAAATCTCCCTCCACCACCCTTTCAGGCAGTGCATTCCAGATCCTAACCACTCGCTGTGTAAAAAAGGTTTTCCTCATGTCGCCTTTGGTTCTTCTGCCAATCACTTTAAATCTGTATCCTCTGGTTCTCGACCTTTCCGCCAATGGAAACAGTTTCTCTCTATCTACACCTTCAACGATTTTTGCACATATACCCCCAGGTCTCTCTGTTCATGAACCCCCTTTAGAATTGTACCCTTTAGTTTATATTGCCTCTCCTCGTTCTTTCTACCAAAATGTATCACTTCGCACTTTTTTGCGTTAAATTTCATCTGCCATGTGTCCGCCCATTTCACCAGCCTGTCTTTGTCCTCTTGAAGTCTATCACTCTCCTCCTTGTTGTTCACTATACTTCCAAGTTTTGTGTCATCTGTAAATTTTGAAATTGTGCCCTGTACACCCAAGTCCAAGTCATTAATATATATCAGTAAAAGCAGTGGTCCTAATACCGACCCCTGGGGAACACCACTGTGTACCTTCCTCCAGTCCGATAAACAACTGTTCACCACTACTCTCTGTTTCCTGTCACTTAGCCAATTTTGTATCCATGCTGCCACTGTCCCTTTTATTCCATGGGCTTCAACTTTGCTGGCAAACCTATTATGTGGCACTTTATCAAACACCTTTGGAAGTCCATGTACACCACATCAACCGCATTGCCCTCATCAACCCTCTCTGTTACCTCATCAAAAAACTCAAGCAAATTAGTTAAACACGATTTGCCTTTAACAAATCCATGCTGGCTTTCCTTAATTAATCCACAGTTGTCCAAGTGACTGTTAATTTTGTCCTGGATTATTGTTTCTAAAAGCTTCCCCACTACAGAGGTTAAATGGCTGGTCTGTAGTTGCTGGGTTTTATCCTTACACCCTTTTTTGAACAAGGGTGTAACATTTGCAATTCTCCAGTCCTCTGGCACCACGTCCGTATCCAAGGAGGATTGGAAGATTATGGTTAGTACCTCCGCAATTTCCACCTTTTCTTCCCTCAGCATCCTAGGATGCATCTCATCCAGTCCTGGTGACTTATCTACTTGAAGTGCAGCCAGCCTTTCTAGTACCTCCACTTTATCAATCTTTATCCCATCCAGTATCTCAACTACCTCCTCTTTCACTATGACTTTGGCAGCATCTTCTTCCTTGGTACTCATTTAGCACCTCAGCCATGCCCTCTGCCTCCATGCGTAGATCTCCTTTTTGTTCCCTAATCGGCCCCACCCCTCCTCTTACTACTCGTTTACTATTTATATGCCTATAGAAGACTTTTGGCTTCCCTTTTTATGTTAGCTGCCAATCTATTCTCATACTCTATCTTTGCCCCTCTTATTTCCTTTTTCACTTCCCGTCTGAACTTTCTATATTTAGCCTGGTTCTCACTTATATTCTCAACCTGACATCTGTCATACGTGCCCTTTTTCTGCTTCATCTTACTCTCAATCTCTTACATCATCCAGGGAGCTCTGGCTTTGGTTGCCCTACCTTTCCACCTCGTGGGTATGTACCCGAACCATCTCCTCTTTAAAGGCAGCCCATTGTTCGATTTCAGTTTTGCCTGTCAATCTTTGATTCCAATTTACCTGGGCCATATCCATTCTCAACCTATTGAAATTGGCCTTCCTCCAATTAAGTATTTTTACTCTAGATTGCTCCGTCCTTTTCCATAGCTAATCTAAACCTTATGATACTGTGATCACTGTTCCCTAAATGTTCCCCTACTGGCATTTTCTCCACTTGACCCACCTCATTCCCCAGGTCCAGATCCAGCAATGCCTCCTTCCTCGTTGGGCCAGAAACATACTGATCAAGAAAGTTCTCCCCTCTCTGCCCTTTACACTATTACTATCCCAGTCTATATTAGGATAGTTAAGTCCCCCATCATCACTACTCTATAATTCTTGCACCTCTCTGTAATTTCCCTGCAAATTTGCTCCTCTGTAGCCTTCCCACTAGTTGACGGCCTATAGAATACACCTAGTAGTGTGATGGCACCTCTATTATTTCTGAACTCTAACCAAATAGATTCTGTCCTTGACCTCTCCAGGACATCCTCTCTCTCCAACACTGTAATATTCTCCTTAATCAATACTGCTGCCCCACCTCATTTCTTTCCTTCCCTATCTTTCCTGAACACCTTATATCCAGGAATATTTAATACCCAATCCTGCCCTTTTTTGAGCCAAGTCTCCATTATCGTCACAACATCATATTCCCATGTGTCTATTTGTGCCTGCAGCTCACCAACCTTATTTACCACACTTTGTGCATTCATACACATGCACTGTATACATATCTTAGACCTTCTTGTATTCTCTCTTAATCTGACCCCACCTAATACCGTTCTATTTTTTACTGTAGTGCTGTCTCTCGCAATCCTTTGTGCACCTTGTTTCTCCTTTCTAATGCTACATCCTGGTGCTCATCCCCCTGCCAAATTAGTTTAAACCCTCCCCAACAGCACTAGCAACCCCCCCCCCCCCCGTGAGGACATTGGTCTCGGCTCTGTTGAGGTGCAACCCGTCTGGCCTGTACAGGTATCACCTCCCCCAGAACCGGTCTCAATGTTCCAGGAATCTAAAGCCCTCCCTCCTGCACCATCTCTCCAGCCACGCATTCATCTGCTCTATCTTCCTATTTCTATACTCACTAGCTCGTGGCACCGTGAATAATCCACAGATTACTACCTTTGAGGTCCTGCTTTTTCATCTCTTTCCTAGCTCCCTAAAATCTGCCTGCAGGACCTCATCCCTCTTTCTACCTATGTCGTTGATACCGATATGGACCACCAGCTCTGTCTGTTCACCCTCCCCCCTCAGAATGTTCTACAGCCGCTCAGTGATATCCTTGACCCTGGCACCATGGTGGCAACATACCATCCTGGAATCACATCTACGGCCGCAGAAACGCCTGTCTGTTCCCCTAACTATCAAATCTCCTATCACTATTGCTTTCCCGATCTTCCTCCTCCCCTCCCTGTACAGCTGGGCCACCTGTGGTGCCATGGACTTGGCTCTGGCTGTACTCCCCAGAGGAACCATCGCCCTCACTAGTATTCAGCCCTGAATACTGGTTAGAGAGTGAGATGCACTCAGGAGGACTCCTGCACTACCTGTCTGGTCCTCCTTGTCTATCTGACGGTCACCCATTCCCTCTCTGCCTTCACACTCTTACGCTGCATGGTGACCACCTCCTGAAACGTGCTTTCCACGTAGCTCTCAGCCTCACGGATGGACGAAACCTGGAGCTTGAGCTTCTCCAGCTGACGACACTTCCTGCACATGTGGTTGTCCAGGACACGGGAAGCGTAATGGAGTTCCCACATGGCACAAGATTTGCATTCCACTGGATCGAGGTGCCCTGCCAAGCCTCTACTTAATAGACTATTAAGTAACTTAACAGAAATAAACTTAAGACTTAAAAAAAAATCACCAGCTACTCACCAATCAGCTCCTTCCCTTGTCATAGAGTCATAACGGCACAGGAGGCCATTCGGCCCATCAAATCCGCGACGGCTCTCTGTAGAGCAATCCAGTCAGTCGCACTCCTCCATTCTATTCCCATAGCCCTGCAAGTTTATTTCCCTCAAGTGCCTATCCAGTCTCCCCTTGAAAACATTGAGTGTCTCCGCTTCCACCACTTCCGTCGGCAGCAAGTTCCAGGTCATCACCACTCACTGCATAAAAAAGTTTTTCCTCACATCCCCCCCTGTATCTCTTGCCCAAAACCTTAAATCTGTGTCCCCTAGTCCTTGTATCATCAACTAGTGGGAACAGCCTTTCCCCGTCTAGCCTATCCAAACCCGTCATAATCTTGTACACCTCTATCAAATCACCCCTCAACCTCCTTTGCTCTAATGAAAACAAATCCAGCTTCTCCAACCTGTCCTTGTAGCTAAGATCTCCCATCCCCGGAACCATTCTGGTAAATCTCCTCTGCACCCTCTCAAGGGCCTTCACATCCTTCCTAAAGTGTGGTGACCAGAACTGGACGCAATACTCCAGTTGTGGCCTAACCAACGCTTTATAAAGGTTCAGCATAACTTCTCTGCTTTGTGCTGACGTCACTTACCTTGCTCCCTGATGCTCGCGCTCCCCCAGGGCTCTGGGCTATCAGGCCTACCTTTATCTGCGGCCGCTCCTGTCGCTCTCCCGCAGGTCCGCTCTTGTGTCTATTAACTTAGAGACCTTGGGTTCTGTGGCTTCACTCCTCCTTTTCAGTTAGGTGTCTCACCTGCCTTCCTCCTCTCCATCGATTCCTACGCTCACCAAATTCCTCCATTCTGCTTACGATTCACTCCGTTTGCGTTCTCCCAGCTCTGTCTCCAAGCTCTGTGCTCAAGCTCTCAAACGCTCAGGCTTATATGCCATTTAAAAGGCGGGGGGGAATTTAAAGGATTAAATCGGCAGTGATATTACAGGCACATTCTGATAAGTTTAGCATTAGTTATTAGCATACAAACTCCACAAAATGTACTGTGTGCTCCTGCTAAATAGCAAAAAAGAACTTCCATTCAGTGCATAGTGAGTGCATCGTTATCATAAAAGTAAATGAATCCCCTATAGTGTGCTATCATAATAGCATGATGGTTTGGCAAATTGCTTTAATTGTCACCTTTTTATATTCTCAAAGTGCGCATTAAACTAGATTATTTATAGGATTAGGGTACAATGTAGTTTATGGATGAAGTGCTTTTGTCAACTGTATTCCTCATGGTATTCAAGAAGATATTTTGATATGCTAATACAGTAAACAAATGTTTGAAAATCCCATTGCATTACGTTGAAACCATGCTTATCATCTCCTTTTCTAGCCTAGCTCTTCACCCACGGAAACAAATCCTGGTGACTGGAAGTGATGAGCGCCTCTGGAAGATGTGGTCCATTCCCAATGGTGACATTATCATGACAGGTGAAGGTCACGGTGATTGGCTTTCTGGCTGCTGCTTCCATCCCAGGTTAGTGTAAACATTGTATTGAGTCAGCACGAATCCCTGCGGAGAGTAACTTTACATACTTTTGTTTGCACTAGTTTGTTCATTTCCAAGCTAAACTGAGGACACAGTGCTTCATGTTTGCTTTTGTTTCCCTTCCATATTGTGTAATGCATTTATAAATGATCTTGGTAGTTTTCCTTGACAGCCTTGTGATAGTGACTGGAACATTGCTGATAGTACAGTGTGAGTCTCTGAGTTTGCAAGGATGTGCTGCCAAAATGGCCAAATATTTACAGCCCATTTATCAGTCCTCAACCAAAATTAAATGAACATATTCATTTGGTTTTCATAAACCATAGAATAATGTTAGATTTTGAATGAAATATGATACATTTCTGATTTTCCAACCTGAAGTTATCCACACAATTTTGTTTACTTTGTCCCAGCCATACAAGCACCCCAATTCATAACGTTAGGAAATCTCAACTCTGCATTGTCTTCATTTATTGTCTCCCTGGGAGCAGGGATAGGTGGTCCCTTGGATTTGGATACTCCACGAACACATCTGGGGCCTGAGTTATTGTAAATGTTTTATCTTTCATCATTCAATCTCTTCAAGTTTAAGGTAACCCATTTCAGCCTATGGGGCCCATCATAGGAACTTAGAATCAGAAGTAGGCTATTCAACTCCTCGAGCCTGTTCCGCCATTCAATTAGATCATGGCTGATCTGTATCTTAACTCCATCTTCCGCCTTGATTTCATAACCCTTAATACCCTTGCCGAACAAAAAATCTATCAATCTCAGTTTTGAAATTTTCAGTTGACCCCCAGCATCAGCAGCTGTTTGGGGGGGAGAGTTCCAGATTTCCACTACCCTTTGTGTGAAGAAGTGCTTCCTGACATCATCCCTGAACGGCCTAACGCTAATTTTAAGGTTATGCTCCCTTGTTCTGGACTCCCCCAACAGAGGAAATAGTTTCTCTCTATCTACTCTATTAACTCCTTTAATCACCTTAAACACGTCAATTAGATCACCCCTTAATTTTCTATATTCCAGGGAATATAAGGCTAGTCTATTCAACCTGTCTTCATAATTTAACCCTTTTAGTGCCTGCCTGCTGCTGTTAGCAGCTGAGCTTCAGGACTGTACTTGCATATACTGTTGACTTCTCAACGCTACCCTGCTGCTGTGTTAGGTCCTGGGCAGAAATCTGCCGCTTTCTTGGCTGATTTCCATTGCTTCTGGGTTTTACTGTGGCCTCCACCAATGCAGCTTTCTCTTCAAACTGTATTCTCCACCGAATTGCCTCTATTCCAGTACCTGGCCTGCTTCTGCGGACTCCGTCTTTGCTCCTCTTTTCCCTCTATGCTGAGCCGGCTTTGATCTGTTCCTGCTCGTTCCCATCCTGCTCTGGATTCTGCTCCCATGTTGCTAAATAATCTCTGCTTTGCCTCCGCCTGCTTACCACTGCGAGGCCACTGACTCTGCTCTGATTCACTCGTCCTTCAGAACTCCTTCACTTAACTGGTTTGGACCTTTCACTCTTCCCGGCTACCTGGACTTCATTGCTCTTGGGCCTCGGGTTTCAATTCCACTGTTCCTTGTTCCTCTGCTGTTATCTTGGATCTGCTGGTGCACCCTGCTAATACCTGAGCCCATTACACACCTCTGATGGACCCTGGATCAACCTCTGCTGGCTAACAGTCAGCTCTTCACTCCTTCTTGGCCCTCTGACTTAACTGGAAAACTTCCAGCAGTGCACCCATTAATACTCTGGCCCTCAAAAACATCTCCAGTATCCACTCCCTCTCCACAACTGTCTCCAAACTTCAACACTGGCTTGTGGGTGCTCCAAACTGACTCAGCCATGTCTACAAGGCAGCTCCATCCTACCATAGAAACTCAGAATTTAACTCTTGAGTCTTTCATATCTTCCATGAGACCCACCTCTGTCCTTAACTCGGCTGCCCATGTCCTAACTTGCGCCAAGTCCCGTTCGTCCATCACCATCCCGGTTAAGCAGCACCTAGATTTCAAAATTCTCATCCTTGTTTTCAAATCCCTCCATGGCCTCGCCCCTTTCTATCTCTGTAATCTCCTTCAGCCCCACAACCCTCTCCCCCCCCCGCCCCCCCCCCCCCCCCCACTGAGATATCTGCGCACCTCTAATTCTGCCCTCTTGATCATAGAATCATAGAAGATAGGAGCAGGAGTAGGCCATTCGGCCCCTCTAGCCTGCTCCGCCATTCAATGCGATCATGGCTGATCATCCAAATTCAGTACCCTGTCCCTGCTATTGAGGATCCCTGATTATAATTGCTCAACCTTTGGTGGCCGTGCCTTCTGTTGCCTAGGCCCTAAGCTCTGGAATTCCCTGCCTAAACCTGTCCACCGCCACCTCTCTTTCCTCCTTTAAGATGCTCCTTAAAACCTACCTCTTTGACCAAGCTTTTGGTCACCTGCCCTAGTTTATCCTTATGTGGATCCATGGGACGTTTTACTATGTTAAAGGCGCTATATAAATACAAGTTGTTGTTGTTGTTACAAACTTAACATTCCACATCCAACCTCCCTTCCCTATCTAAAGTCCTTGAACATGTTTTCGACTCCCAAGTCTGTGTCCATCTTTCCCACAACTCCTTGTTTGAATCTAGCCAAGGTCATGAATGATATCCTCAGTGATTGTGACAGTGGTGCATTATCCTCCCTCTTCGACCTGTTTGCAGCCTTTGACATGGCCAACCACGACATCTTCCTCCAACACCTCTCCTCTGCTGTTCAGCTCAGTGGGAATGCTCTCACTTGGTTCTACTCTTATCCAATCATAGCCAGAGCATCTGCAGCAATGGCTTCTCTTCCTACCCCCACGCCATTACCTCTGAATTGCCAAGAATCTATCCTTGGCACCACCTCTTCATCTACATGCTGCCCCTTGGTGACATCATCCAAAGACATGAGGTCAGCTCCACATGTACGCTGATGACACCCAGCTCTACCTCACCACCGCCTCTCACGACCCCTCTACTGCCTCTGTTGTGCTTGTCTGATGTTCAGTCTTGGATGAGCTGCAACTTCCTTCAGTTAAACATTGGGAAGACCAAAGCCATAGTCCTTGCTACAATCTCTGTACCTTTGCTACAAATTCCATCCTCCTCCCTGGCCACTGTTTCAGGCGGAAAAAAAGTATTTGCAACCTCAGTGTCATATCTGATTCCAAGTTGAGCTTCCCACTCCATATCCTCTCCATCACAAAGACTGCCTACTTCCACCTGCTTAACATTGCCTGCCCCCACTCCTACTTCAGCCTATCTGCTGCTGGAACACTCATACATGCTTTTTTCACCTCCAGACTTGAGTACTTCAATACTCTTCTGGCAGCCTCCCATCCTCCACCCTCCATAATCTGCATTCATCCAAAATCCTGCAGCCCATATGATATCCCACATAAACTTTCGCTCATCCAAGGTATCTGCTCGCTGACCTACATTGATTCTCAGTTTGGGTTCCACCAGGACCACTCAGCTCCAGACCTCATTACAACCTTGGTCCAAACATCAACAAAAGAGCTGAATTCCAGGGGTGAGGCGAAAGTGACTGCCATTGACATCAAGGCAGTATTTGACCAAGTGTGGCACCAAGAAGCCCTAGTAAAATTGAAGTCAATGTGAATCGGGAGAAATCTCTCCACTGGCTGGAGTCATACCTAGCACAAAGGTAGACGGTTGTAGTTGTGGGACGCCAATCATCTCAGCCCCAGGACATCACTGCAGGAGTTCCTCAGGGCAGTGTCCTGGGCCCAACCATCTTCAGCTGCTTCAACAATGACCTTCCCTCCATCATAAGATCAGAAGTGGGTATGTTCGCTGATGATTGCACAGTGTTCAGTTTCATTCGCAATTCCTCAGATAATGAAACAGACCTTGCCCGCATTCAGCAAGATCTGGACAACATCCAGGCTTGAGGTGATAAGTGCCAAGTAACATTCTCGCCACACAAGTGCCAAGCAATGACTATCTCCAACAAAAGAACGAGTCTAATCACCTCCCCATGACATTCAATGGAATTACCATCGTCGAATTCCCCACCATTAACATCCTGGGGGACATCATTAACCAGAAACTTAACTGTGGCTACAAGAGCAGGTCAGAGGCTAGGTATTCTGCGGCGAGTGACTCACCTCCTGACTCCCCAAAGCCTTTCTACCACCTTCAAGGCACGAGTCAGGAGTGTGACACTTGCCTGAATGAGTGCAGCTCCAACAACACTCAAGAAGCTCGATACCATCCAGGACAAAGCAGCCCGCTTGATCGGCATCCCATCCACCACCTTAAACATTTACTCCCTCCACCACTGGCGCACCCTGGCTGCAGTGTGTACTATCTAAAAGATGCACTGCAGCAACTATTCAAGGCTTCTTCGACAGCACCTCCCAAACCCGCGACCTCTACCACCTAGAAGGACAAGGGCAGCAGGCGCATGAGAACACCGCCACCTGCAAGTTCCCCTCCAAGTCACACATCATCCTGATTTGAAAATATCTCGCCGTTTCTTCATTGTCGCGGGGTCAAAATCCTGGAACTCCCTCCCTGACCTCACTGTGGAGTACCTTCACCACACGGACTGCAGCGGTTCAAGAAGGTGGCTCACCAGCAGCTTCTCAAGGGCAAATAGAGATAGGCAATAAATGCTGGCCTTGCCAGCGACGCCCACATCCATGAATAAATAATAAAACAACTCCCAGTTCTTTAAATGCATCCAATTTAAAATTCTCAATCTCATGTTTAAATCTCTTCTTGTCCTCACCGCTTCCTATCTCTATTCTGCTCCAGCCCTAAAACCCTCTCTCCAAACTCTGTTCCACTAACTCTGGCTTCTTGTGCATCCCGCCTCCCTTTGCCCTATGATTTGTGACTAAACCTTCAGCCCCTAGGTCCATGCTCTGGAATTCTCATAATCTCCTTTGCCTCTCCTCCTTTAAGACCCTCCTTAAAACCCAGTTCTTCAAGCAGTGCTTTGGCCAACTCGCCTAATACAACTTCTTTCGCTCGGGCTCAATTCTTTTTGATTATGCCTCTGTGAAGTGCCTTGGGATGTTTTTCTTTGTCAAAGGTAATATATAAATGCAAGTTGTTGTTTTGTCATTTACACTGGTTACGTGGCTCCTGAGCTGCTTGACCAACATTAAAAAATGTAATAAATTTGACCAATTTCAATTGTGGTCGTAAAAGTTGTAACTCTTAACCCCCTTAACTATATACTAAATACTGTAGATAGTTTTCTTAACAGAAGTCACAGCAATAGCTGATGTGACAAATGGAAATATACTTTTTTGTGATGCAAGTTCCTTATTTGAGGTTAGAATTGAAGAATTATATAATTTTACAGCATCGAAGGAGGTAGTTATGCCAACTCTGTGACAGAAATATCCACTTAGTCTAATTCCCTGCCCTTTCAGCATACACTTTCTTTTTCAGATATTTAATGGGTATTCCAGGCTTCTAAAGGGTATTCTGTATTTTTGATTTTGCTTCCACCACCGTTTGATCGGCTATTCCATGTCCTAATAACATAAGAACACAAGAAATAGGAGCAGGAGTAGGCCATACGGCCCCTCGCGCCTGCTCCACCATTCAATAAGACCATGGCTGATCATCGACCTCAACTCCACTTTCCCGCCCGATCTCCATATCCCTTGATTCCCCCAGAGTCCAAAAAATCTATCTATCTCAGCCTTGAATATACTCAAAGACTCAGTATTCACAGCCCTCTGGGGCAGAGAATTCCAAAGATTCACAACCCTCTGAGTGAAGAAATTCCTCCTCATCTCAGTCTTAAATGGCCTACCCCTTATCCTGAGACTATGCCCCTTAGTACTAGACACTCCAGCCAGGGGAAACAACCTCTCAGCATTTACCCTGTCAATCCCCTTCAGAATCTTATATGTTTCAATGAGATCACCTCTCATTCTTCTATTTTCCAGAGAGTACAGGCCCATTCTACACAATCTCTCATTATAGGACAGCCCTCTCATCCCAGGAATCAATCTAGTGAACCTTTGTTGCACCGCCTCCAAGGCAAGTATATCCTTCGTTAGATAAGGAGACCAAAACTGTGCACAGTACTCCAGGTGCGGTCTCACCAAGGCCCTGTAAATTGTAGCAAGACTTCCTTACTCTTATACTCCAACCCCCTTGCAATAAAGGCCAACATGCCATTTGCCTTCCTTATTGCTTGCTGTACCTGCATGCTAGCTTTCTATGTTTCTTGCACAAGGGCACCCAAATCTCTCTGAACACCAACATTTGAAAGTTTCTCACCAGTTTAAAAATATTCTGTTTTTCTATTCTTCCTACCAAAGTGAATAACTTTACATTTCCCTACATTATACTCCATCTGCCACCTTACTGCCCACTCACTTAGTCTATCTATATCCCTTTGCAGATTATTTCTGTTCTCCTCACAGCTTACTGTCCCACCTAGCTTTGTTTCATCAGCAAACTTGGATACATTACACTCGGTCCCTTCATCTAGGTCATTAATATAGATTGTAATTAGCTGAGGCCCCAACACTGATCCTTGCGGAACCCCACTAGTAACAGCCTGCCAACCTGAAAAAGATCCGTTTATCCCTACTCTCTGTTTTCTGTCCGTTAACCAATCCTCTATCCATGCAACTATATTAGAGTCCATTATAAAAGATGTAATGGCCCAGAAATTTGACTCGGAGGCTTGCCGCGGGGGTAAGGATCGCGCGCGATATCACACTCCGCGCCGGCCGTTGTGTTTTGGGCCCACAGGAACTTCGGGTCCTGGGCCTCTCACTAGTGCCGGCGCTCAGTGCTTGCGTGTCCCAGGGGCGCAGTTAGTGCGATGCGACCTCTGGGATCACGTGGGCCATGGAGAGCCAATGGCAGCACACCATCTTTCATTCATAGATTTGACAGGAGACCTGTCAAATCTGTGAATTGAAAGAGACCCCAAAAGAACAGCTAAACCTCAAATAATTTTTTTTTAAAACCATCACATTAATAAAATAACTATAGTTAAATAAATTAACCACTTTAAACAAAAATTTTAATTTTTGAAAATTTTTTTAAAAAAGTTACAAGTTATAAAAATAAACTTACCTTTCTTTAAAGTCTCTAAAAAAGATAAACCTGTTGAAAAAAATTAAAAATTATACTTAATTAACTACTTACCTTGTTCAAAAGGGGTCTTACGCCTCCTTTTTTCTTGTGTAAAATCTACAATACTTACCCTCGCGTTGAAAACTGAAAAAAAACCTAAGTGTGCTGCGTGCGCACAGCCTGTAGTGCGCACGCAGTTCACCTAGGAACCACCCGCTTCACCATACCGGAAGTGCCGGTTTCCCGCGCATGCGCAGTGCATGCAGGAAACCGGCACTTCGGGAACGAATACGGGTGAGTACGCAGCGGGTACTCTCCCGTATTCGGCCGAATTTTTGGGCCAATAGCAGAGCACTTGGAAAACAGTGACAGGATCGGACAAAGTCAACGTGGATTTGCAAAAGGTAAATCATGCCTGACTAATCTACTGGAATTTTTTGAGGATGTAACTGGTAGAATAGATAAGGGAGAACCAGTGGATGTGGTGTATTTGGACTTTCAGAAGGCTTTCGATAAGGTCCCACATAAGAGATTAGCGTGCAAAGTTAAAGCACATGGGATTGGGGGTAAGGTACTGATTTGGATAGAGAACTGGTTGGCAGACAGAAAGCAAAGAGTTGGAATAAACGGGTCTTTTTCCGAGTGGCAGGCAGTAACTAGTGGGGTACCGCAGGGATCGGTGCTAGGACCCCAGCTATTCACAATATATATTAATGATCTGGACGAGGGAACTAGATGTAATATCTCTAAGTTTGCAGACGACACAAAGCTGGGTGGGCGTGTGTGCTGTGAGGAGGATGCAGAGAAACTCCAGTATGATTTGGACAGGTTGGGTGATTGGGCAGATGCATGGCAGATGCAGTATAATGTGGATAAATGTGAGGTTATCCACTTTGGTGGCAAAAACAGGAAGACAGATTATTATCTGAACGGCAATAGATTGGGAAAAGGGGAAGTGCAACGAGATCTGGGAGTCCTTGTGCACCGTCGCTGAAGGTAAGCATGCAGGTGCAGCAGGCGGTTAAGAAGGCAAATGGTATGTTGGCCTTCATAGCGAGAGGATTCGAGTACAGGAGCAAGGATGTCTTGCTGCAGTTGTACAAGGCCTTGCTGAGACCACACCTTGAGTATTGTGTGCAGTTTTGGTCGCCTTATCTGAGGAAGGATGTTCTTGCCATGGAGGGAGTGCAGCGAAGATTTACCAGACTGATACCTGGGATGGCAGGAATGATGTATGATGAGAGATTGGGTCGATTAGGCTTATATTCGCTAGAGTTTCGAAGAATGAGAGGGGATCTCATTGAAACTTATAAAATTCTAACAGGACTAGACAGACTAGATGCAGGAAGGATGTTCCCGATGGCGGGGGAGTCCAGAACCAGAGGTCACAGTCTAAGGATAAGGGGTAAGCCATTTAGGACTGAGATGAGGAGGAATTTCTTCACCCAGAGAGTGGTGATCCTGTGGAATTCTCTACCACAGAAGGCAGTTGAGGCCAATTCATTAAATATATTCAAGAAGGAGATAGATATATTTCTTAAGGCTAAAGGGATCAAGGGATATGGGGAGAAAGCAGGGGCAGGGTACTGAATTTGGATGATCAGCCATTATCTCATTAAATGGCGGAGCAAGCTCGAGGGGCCGAATGGCCTACTCCTGCTCCTATCTTCTATGCCTCTATATTACCCCCAACCCCATGAGCACTAATCTTGTGCAATGACCTTTTATGTGGCACCTTATCGAATGTTTTTTTGGAAATCCAAATATACTACATCCACTGGTTCCCCTTTATCTATCCTGCTAGTTACATCCTCAAAAAACTCTAATAAATTTGTCAAACACAATTTCCCTTTCATAAAACCATGTTGACTCTGCCTAATCATGTTATGATTTTCTAAGTGCCCTGATACCACTTCCTCAACAATGGATCCCAGCATTTTCCCGACGATTGATGTCAGGCTAACTGGCCTATAGTTCCCTGTTTTTTCTCTCCCACCTTTCTTGAATAGTGGTGTTACATTTGTGACCTTCCAATCCACTGGGACCATTCTAGAATCTAGGGAATTTTGGAAGATCAAAACCAATGCATCCACTATCTCTTCAGCCACCTCTTTTAGAACCCTAGGATGTAGGCCGTCAGGTCCAGGGAATTTATCAGCTTTTAGTCCCATTAGCTTCTCTAGTACTTTTTCTCTACTTATATTAATTACATTGGCCCAAAAATTTGTGTTGATACGCGAGAGTACGCACTGTGTACTCTCGCGTATTCTGTCTCCAATTGCCGGTTTTCTGCATGCACTGCGCATGCGCTGAAAACCGGCACTTGGTGAATGGAAAAGGGGGCGGTTCCTAGGTGAACCGCGTGCGCGCTACAGGCTGCGCGCATGCAGTGCACTTAGTGGTTTCAACGCGCAGGTAAGTATGGAAGATTTTACACATAAAAAAAGGAGGAGTAAGACCCACTTTTAACAAGGTAAGTAGTGAATTAAGTATTATTTTGAATTTTTTTTAACAGGTATATCTTTTTTACAGACTTTAAAGACAGGTAAGTTTATTTTTATAACTTTTTAAAAGATTTTAAATTTTTTCAAAAATTTAATTTTTTATTTAAAATGGTTAATTTATTTAACTATACTTATTTTATTAATGTGATGGTTTTTTTTTAAATTTAATTGAGGTTTAGCTGTTCTTTTGGGGGGCTATAGTATTCATAGCTTTCACAGCACTTATGTGAAAGTTATGAATGGAAGATGGTGTGCTGCCATTGGCTCTAACTGAGTCACGTGATCCCACAGCTCGCACGAATTAACTGCGCCTGTGGGATACGCAAGCCCAGCACAGCAGCTGTCCAGAACATCAAGTTCGTGCGAGCTGGAACTGAAAAAGCCAACGCGCAGTGAGAGATCGCGGGGAAGCCTTACCCTCGCACGAAGGCTTCCTCACGAATTTTTGGGCCATTAAGTTCTTCACCCTCATTAGACCCTTGGTTCCCCACCATTTTTGGTATGCTTTTTGTATCTTCTACTGTGAAGACAGATACAAAATATTTGTTTAACGTTTCTGCCATTTCCTTATCCCCATAATAATTTCTCCTGTCTCAGCCTCTAAGGGACCAACATTTACTTTTGCTACTCTCTTCCTTTTTACAATCTGCTTTCATATTTCTTGCTAGTTTTCTCTCATTCTATTTTTTCCCTTTTTATCAATTTTTTGGTCAACCTTAGCTGGTTTCTGAAACTCTCCTAATCCTCGGGCTTACTGTTATTGTTTGCAACATTATAAGCTTCTTCTTTCAATCTAATGCTATCCTTAACTTCTTTAGTTAGCCACAGTTGGATCACTTTTCCCGTGGAGTTTTTGTTTCCCAATGGAATGTATTTTTGTTGAGAATTATGAAATATTTCTTTAAATGCTAGCCACTGTGTAAAAAAAAAATTCTCCTCACCTTTTCCTTTGTACTTTTGGTGATGTTCTTAAATTGATGCCCTTTAGTTACTGTTTCACAGACTAGTGAAAATAGATTTCCCCTATTTACCTTATCAAAATTCCTCATAATTTTGAACATCTGTATCCGATCTCCTCACAACTTTATGTTCTGGTGATAAGAGCCCAGTTTCTCTTGTAACTCCCCAGAGCTAATGCCTCTCATTCTTGCTATCATCTTAGAAATCTCTTTTGTACCCTTTCCATGGCCTCAATGTCCTTCCTAAAATAGGGCACTGAAAAAGGAAATTAAAACACATTATTAAAGCAGTGAATTGTTGATGTCACATTACTGCCACTCATGGTTTACTTAATGATTTATTGACATTGCGCTATTGTGTTAATACACTACTTATGCTGTGCCTAACTAGGAGAATATTTGAAGCTGACATTTGTAATGATCTGGAGTGACTGGGCTTTGAGAAGGTACTACATTTTGGTAAGAAAAATAAGGAGGTCACTATTACTTGGAAAATAAGAATCTAAATGGAGTAGAGGAACAAAGGGATCTGGGAGTACAAATACACAACTCACTAAAAGTAGCGACGTAGGTTAATTAGGCCATAAAAAAGTAACCCAAGCACGAGGGTTTCTTTCCAGAGAGATAGAATTGAAAAGTAGAGAAGTTATGCTAAACCTGCAACAAACCTTGGTTAGACTACACTTGGAATACTGTGAACAGTTCTGGTCACCATATTATAAAAAGGAGGTGCAGGCACAAATAGCCACATGGGAATATGATGTTGTGGCAATAACTGAGACCTGGCTCAAAAAAGGGCAGGATTGGGTATTAAATATTCCTGGATATAAGGTGTTCAGGAAAGATAGCGAAGGAAAGTAAGGAGAATATTAGTGCTAGAGAGAGAATATGTCCTGGAGGGGTCAAGGACAGAATCTATTTGGTTAAAGTTAAGAAACAATAGCGGTGCCATTACACTACTAGGTGTATTCTATAGGCTACCAACTAGTGGGAAGGATGTAGAGGATAAAATTTGCAGGGAAATTACATAGAGGTGCAATAACTATAGAGTATTGCTAATATCCTAATATAGACTGGGATAGTAATAGTGTAAAGGGCAGAGAGGGGGAAGAATTTCTGAAGTGTGTTCAGGAGAACTTCCTTGATCAGTACGTTTCCGGCCCAATGAGGAAGGAGGCATTGCCGGATCTGGTTCTGGGGAATGAGGTGGGTCAAGTGGAGCAAGTGTCAGTAGGGGAACATTTAGGGAACAGTGATCATAGGATCATAAGGGTTAGATTAGCTATAGAAAAGGACAAGGAGCAATCTAGAGTAAAAATACTTAATTGGAGGTGGACCAATTTCAGTGGGTTGAGAACAGATCTGACCTGGGTAAATTGGAATCAAAGATTGGCAGGCAAAACTGAAATCGAACAATGGGCTGCCTTTAAAGAGGAGATGGTTCAGGTACAGTTGAGGTACATTCCCACGAGGGGGAAAGGTAGAGCAACTAAAGCCATAGCTCCCTTGATGAGGAAAGAGATAGAGTAAGCTGAAGCAGAAAAAGAACATGTATGACAGATGTCAGGTTGAGAATACAAGTGAGAACCAGGCTGAATATAGAAAGTTCAGACGGGAAGTGAAAAAGGAAATAAGAGGGGCAAAGAGAGAGTATGAGAATAGATTGGCAGCTAACATAAAAGGGTAGCTAAAAGTCTTCTATAGGCATATAAATAGTAAACGGGTAGTAAGAGGAGGGGTGGAGCCAATTAGGGATAAAAAGGAGACCTACCCATGGAGGCAGAGGGCATGGCTGAGGTACTAAATGAGTACTTTGCATCTGTCTTTACCAAGGAAGAAGATGCTGCCAAAGTCATAGTGAAAGAGGAGGTAGTTGAGATACTGGATGGGATAAAAATTGATAAAGTGGAGGGACTAGAAAGGCTGGCTGTACTTCAAGTAGATAAGTCATCAGGACTGGATGAGATGCATCTTAGGATGCTGAGGGAAGTAAAAGTGGAAATTGCGGAGGTATTGGCCATAATCTTCCAATCCTCCTTAGATACGGCGGTGGTGCCAGAGGACTGAAGAATTGCAAACGTTACACCCTAGTTCAAAAAAGGGTGCAAGGATAAACCCAGCAACTATAGGCCAGTCAGGTTAACCTCGGTGGTAGGGAAGCTTTCAGAAATGATAATCTGGGACAAAATTAACAGTCACTTGGACAAGTGTGGATTTATTAAGGAAAGCCAGCACGGATTGGTTAAAGGCAAATTGTGTTTAACTAACTTTATTGAGTTTTTTGATGAGGTAACAAAGAGAGTTGATGAGGGCAATGTGGTTGATGTGGTGTACATGGACTTCCAAAAGGTGTTTGATAAAGTGCCACATAATAGGTTTGCCAGCAAAGTTGAAGCCCATGGAATAAAAGGGACAGTGGCAGCTTGGATATGAAATTGGCTAAGTGACAGGAAACAGAGAGTAGTGGTGAACGGTTGTTTTTCGGACTGAAGAAAGGTATACAGTTGTGTTCCCTAGGGGTCGGTACTAGAACCACTGCTTTTCTTAATGACTTGGACTTGGGTGTACAGGGCACTATTTCATAATTTGCAGCTGACACCAAACTTGGAAGTATAGTGAACAGTGAGGAGGATAGTGATAGACTTCAAGAGGACATAGACAGGCTGGTGGAATGAGTGGACACGAGGCAGATGAAATTTAACGAGGAAAAGTGCAAAGTGATACATTTTGGTAGGAAGAAAAGGAGAGGCAATATAAACTAAAGGGTACAATTCTAAATGGGGTGCAGGAACAGAGAGACCTGGGGGTATATGTGCACAATCGTTGGCAGGACAGGTTGAGAAAGCAGTTAAAAAAGCATACGGGATCCTGGGCTTTATAAATAGAGGCACAGAGTACAAAAGCAAGGAAGTTATGATGAACCTTTATAAAACACTGGTTCGGCCTCAACTTGAGCATTGTGTCCAATTCTGGGCACCGCACTTTAGGAAGGATGTGAAGGCTTTAGAGAGGGTGCAGAAAAGATTTACAATGGTTCCAGGGATGAGGGACTTCAGTTACATGGATAGACTGGAGAAACTGGGATTGTTCTCCTTGGAGCAGAGAAGATTGAGAGGAAATTTGGTAGAGGTGTTCAAAATCATGAGGGGTCCAGACAGAGTAGAGAGAAAGAAACTGTTCCCATTGGCGGAAGGGTCAAGAACCAGAGGAGACAGATTTAAGGTGATTGGCAGAAGAACCAAAGGCGACATGAGGAAAAACTTTTTTTACGCAGCGAGTGGTTAGGATCTGGAATGCACTGCCTGAAAGGGTGGTGGAGGCAGATTCAATCGTGGCTTTCAAAAGGGAATAGGATAAGTACCTGGAAGAAAAAAAATTGCAGGGCTACGGGGAAAGTGTGGGGCAGTGGAACTAGCTGAAGTGCTCTTGCAGAGAGCCGGCATGGGCTCAGCGGGCGGTGGGGGTCGGTGGACGGAGGGCCGGGTGGTGGGGGGTGGTTAGAGGATATCCCTGCTCCTGTCCACTGCCTGCACCAGGGCCTCCAGAGCAGCATTGGAGAACCTTCGCTGCTCACTTCTCTACTTGTTTCGACCATTTCTTCAATCAGAAGTGTTTCCCTTGTGCTGCAGCCAGAATGCGCCTCCCCATGCTGGCTGCCTTTAAGTGGCATTATAGACATCCAATATCCACCGCTCCCGACAAGTCTGCAACCAATGAGTAGCAGGAATATCATTGCCTGAGTCACTTGAAAGACGCGCCATTGCATTTCTCGGCCTCTATAAATGTCTCTTTACGAGTAGCTAGCAACAGTCTCCCCCAAAATGCTGTTGAGGCTGGGAGTTAATTGAAAATTTCAAAACTGAGATCATAGATTTTTGTTAGGTAAGGGTATTAAGGGATAAGGAACCAAGGCGGATAAATGGTGTTAAGATACAAATCAGCCATCATCTAATTGAATGGCGGAACTGGCTCAAGGGTCTCAATGCCTCCTCCTGTTCCTATGTTCAGTTTCTGCCTTCTTTAGAAAAGAACTGAAATGTCATCATGAAGGTTTCTTCCATATAGGACAAGATGGGATGTTCACAATGTCAGGGCCCCCAGTATCACAACATGTTGAAGGGACAATATTCCCCATGGCAGTATGAGCTTCCTCTTTTGATATGTCAGAAATGCATCCATTTGTAAAGCGAAAATGACCCAAATAGTAGGCAATCTAATTTTCTTCAAATTCATAGAGCATGCGAAGAATGATCTACAGAACCCATTAAGCATACAATTATTTATTTTCCTGGTCTGAAAGAGACAGAACATTCTAATCACATTATTTTGTGATATACAATGGAATGCTATCTAGCAAGGAAGATTAAAGTTTTGGCAGGGAAGGGAGTTTTGCTAGATTAAGGTTTCAGTGAAAAATGAGTCGGAACACAGCCTGTTAGGCATAAAGTTGTATGTGGATGCCAAATTAATCCATCGTCATTTGTCAAATGATTAGATTTATCTGAGATGGTATTGACAGATAGGGGAGGCCTTAGGAAGCACAGAAATGGTGTTACACAAAATGGTTCTGAACTTGGGATGAAAAGAAGGGGTAAGTTTGAGGGAGGAAAATCAGGTATAATGTTAGTGATGAGAGCATACATTGGAAAATGTTTCATTCTGGTCTTATTTGAACCACCGCTTTTCTAATTTTTCCATAAGGTGCAAATAAACTACTGAATATCTCAATGGATTGACAGCTTAAAAATATAAATATGTGAGAATGAGCTCTTGAAAGAAAGCTTGGAAGCCATACAAATTGTAAGCATGTACACAGTGCTGCTCTATCTCCACACTTTATGACAAGCGGATAAAGTTAGTGACAGTGACAAAATCATTGGTAAATTAACATGAAACTAAAAATGCAGTGGTCTCCTTTACATGCACTGAGAGTTGTAATCTGATTAGCCTTGGTCTGACTCCCATCTAGAGTGCTGCGTTCAGTTTTGGGCAGTGCACCTCACAAAAGATATATTAGCCTTGGTCCCTGCCACAACCTCCATTGTCTAGCCACTGACTCCATCCCTCTCCTTGGTCAATGCCTGAGGCTGAACCAAACCTCTCGCAACCTTGGCGTCCTAATTGACCCAAAGATGAGCTTCCGACCACATATCCGCTCCATCACCAAGACCACCTACTTCCACCGCCATAACATGAAACCCTCATCCATGCCTTTGTTACCCCTAGACTTGACTATTCCAATGCTCTCCTGACCGGCCACCCATCTGCCACCCTCCATAAACTTGAACTCATCCAAAACTCTGCTGCCTGTACCCTAACTCGCACCAAATTGCATTTACCCATCACCTCCATACTCGCTGACCTACACTGGCTCCTGGACTGGCAACGCCTCAATTTTAAAATTCTCATCCTTGATTTCAAATCCCACCATGGCCTCACCCTCCATATCTCTGTAACCTCCTCCAGCCCTACATCCCTCCAAAATCTCTGCGCTCCTCCAATTGTGGTCTCTTGCACATCCCCGATTTTCTTTGCTCCACCATTGGCGGCCATGCATTCAGCTGCCAAGGCCCTAAACTCTGGATTTCCCTCGTAAACCTCTCTACCTTGCTCTTCTCCTTTAAGATGCTGCATAAAACCTACCTCCTTATGTGGCCCGGTGTCAAATTTTGTTTGATAACGCTCCTGTGAAGCACCTTGGGACGTTTTACTATGTCAGTTAAAGGTGCCATATAAATGCAAGTTGTTGTTGTTGGAGAGGGTACAGCGCAAATTCACCTGAATGATATCAGGACTTAAAGGGTTAAATTGAGGATAGGTTGCATTAACTTGGCTTGTATTCCCTTGAGTTTAGCTGCTTGAGGGGTGATCTAATCGAGGTGTTTTAAATGATTAAGGGACTCAATAGGATAGATACAGAGAAACTTACCGCTAGTGATGGAATCCAAAACAAGAGAGCAAATCTTGAAATTAGAGCTAAGCCATTTAGGTGTGAAATCAGGAAGCATTTTTCCACACCAAGAGTAGTGGATGCTGAGATAAAATGAAAGACTAAAATCGATAATGTTTGTTGGGTAGGGGTATCAAGGGATATGGAGAAAAGGCAGGTAAATGGAGTTGTGGTACAAACCAGCCATGATTTAATAGAATAGCAGAACAGGTTTTGAGGGGCTGAATGGCCTACACCTGTTCCTATTATATTTCGACTCTCAACATGCTTAGCACGACCAATAACCAAGGTTGAACAGGAATGGGTATTTTTGCCAACAACATTTGCTAAATAATTGCTATTCTTTAGGATCTGTTTAATGTTTTAAAACAAAATCACTATAATTTAAATTCAAAAAATAAATTTCTCAAAACATGTTTAAGACTTTGGAATAACTGGTACCTACAGGGTGAAATGGTACACTGATCATGGTTTTTGTGACAGAGACATACGTACACTTAGTAATCCTCTTCGGAGAAGAATGACTCAGAAACAGTGGGAAACCATATTATTTTCCAGTGTAACAGGTATTTAAAAACAATTCTGCTTATTTTAGTGACTTCTGGTATTTGAGATAAAGAATTCATTTTCTGATGACCTAATTTTATATGCAAATGAGCATTAATTGTTCAAAACACTGAATTTCAGAAATATACTTTGGAGACTTTTGTAGATAAGACCTTACCTTTAGCACAGATTAAACTTGGTGCCATGTATTAAGCTTTGACACACTTTGATTTTAGATTTTTTTTGGTTTCCTGCAATTGAACCTGAATTAACATTTGTTGATCTCCCGAAGCATTGCTCATGGACAAATGAAATAGCTTAGTAATGGGGGCAATTTTAATGGGCAATAAAACAGACTCAAACTTGCCCATGTCCCGCTGGGCAGGGAAGGTTAAAATTACCCCCAATATCTCTCTTTGTTTCATTACTTAATTATTTCTGTTTGCCTTCCAGTCTTCTCTCTCTCATACACATGTTCTTTTACTGCCTGTATAGTTGTTTGTCACATTTTGTCTCACTCTTTGTGATTAAATTCTTTCCGCAGTTTCCCATATGCTCTGTTTGTCTCTCACAAATTTCAAGTCTGCTCTAGATGCCCACAGCATCACTGGTCACTCCAGTAAGCAGATCCCAAGTCCCTTATGATCAGGAGTTCACCTTTACTGCCCTGTATCTTGTCATGGGATCACGTGACCCTGAGGGTTGTAATAATGAAACCACTTGTTGTATGAACTAGATACTGTGATCCCTGGATGACAAAGGAAATTGGACAGCTCTTTCAAAGAGCTGGCACAGGCATGACGGACCGAATGGCCTCCTTCTGTGCTGTAAGATTCTACTCTATCGACTTACGTGCCTCTACATACGCTTGGGAAGCAGTCAATCAAGTGTACTCGGGTGGACTCTGTGGGAGATAGACATCAGAGCTACAGCACTTGGAGCAAGTCTGGGAAGAAAGCAAAGCTAGTGTACTCAATGTACACCTGAGAGGGGGCAGAGCAAAGGCTAGGCAGGGTGAAGGATTAACAGAGAGAGAGGACGAGAAACTATCATGACTGACAAAAATGAGTTGCAAAGTTTTTTTTCCTCAGCAACCTGGTCAGTGATGTCGCATGTTTAGCTTGCGATCTGATTGCTCCCTGGTGCCATCTGTTTAAGAACATAAGAAATAGGAGCAGGAGTAGGCAACACAGCCCCTCGAGCCTGCTCCGCCATTTAGTAAGATCATGGTTGAACTTATACATCAACTCCACTTTCTTTCCCTATCCCTTAGTGCCCAAAAATCTATCGATCTCTGTCTTGAATATACACATTGACTGAATATTCACAGCCCTATGGAGTAGAGAATTCCAAAGATTCACAACCCTTTGAGTGAAGAGGTTTCTCCTCATCTCAGTTCTAAATGGCTAATTCCTTATCCTGAGCCTATGACCCCTAGTTCTAGACTCTCCAGCCAGGGGAAACTTAGACTTCAACCCCCTGGCAATAAAGGCTAACGTACCATTTGCCTTCCTAATTGCTTGCTGTACCTGCATGTTAACTTACTGTGATTTGTGGCAAAAACACTCAAGTCCCTCTGAATACCAACATTTAATAGTTTCTCCAATAGCAAAATACTGTGGATGCTTGTAAGCTTTTTATTTCGACTGGCATTAAATTGACAGCAAGACCAATTCTTTTGAAACAATTTGGAATAAGTTTATTAAACACACACTCATGCAAGTTTATTAAACACACACACTCATGCACATCAAAACAATAGCCTACTGGTATTTATGGACTCTACTCGATTACAACTCATAAGGTAATGGGTTAGATTTACACAGACTAGTACTTCCCTGAGTTAGGCAATGCACGCGGCCTTTTTCCTTGCTTCTTGGTCTGGTCTGTAGAGGGAGGGCTTCTTGTTCTTCCGCGTGGTCGTCGAGAGAGAGAGAGCCTTTGGTTCCTTGTTTTTATATCTTTCTAAAGTCCATTGTCTTCTAGTTTAAATTCTTAAGACGCCATGACTGGGTCTTAGATTCTGGCAGTTCTTGATTGGCTTTCCTTTGAACATGTGTCTGTCTGCAGTGGCTGGTGCCATTTCTTACTTAAGTTAATTGTTTGTTGACACCTTTAAGTGGCTCTTGAGTTTCGATGGTGAGTTTCGATGTTGTCTCTGTGGGGGGTTATCCTGTTTTGCAGGTTTCCTTTGTTAAGTTTCGCGCCGTTGCCTTACCCAAGGGAGATCTATACACATCAAATTTATCTTTCTCTTATATTATTAGTCTCGAGTCCATCACACATACAAAACATATATTTTTATTCTTACAACTGGAAATCTGAAATAACAACAGAAAATGCTGAAAACATTCAGCAGGTCAGGCAACTGACCAAGGGTCACAGACCTGAAACGTTAACTCTGTTTTTCTCACTCCACGGATGCTGCCTGACCTGCTGAGTGTTTCCAGCATTTTCTGTTGTTATTTTTAATAGTTTCTTACCTTTTAAAAAATATTCTGCTTTTCCATTCTCCCTACCAAAATGGATGATTTCCCACTTTCCCACATTATACTCCATCTGCCACCTCCTTGCCCACTCACTTAACTGGTCTATATCCCATTGCAGACCCTTTGCATCCTCCTCACTGCTTACTTTCCCACCTAGCTTTATATCATCAGCAAACTTGGCTGTATTACACTCGGTCCCCTCATCTAGGTCATTGATATAGATTGTAAATAGTGGAGGTCCAAGCACTGATCCTTGCAGCAGTCTACTAGTTGCACCCTGCCATCCCGAAAATAACCTGTTTGTTCCTACTCTTTTTTCTATCCGTTAACCAGTCCTCAATCCATGCTAATGTATTACTCCCAATCCCATGAGACCTAATCTTGTGTAACAACCTTTTGTGTGGCACCAGCCTCTTGTGTGGCACCTTATCGATGTCTTCTGGAAATCCAGATATACTACATCCAATGGTTTCCCCTTATCTACCCTGATGATTACACCCTCAAAATTATAACAGATTTGTCAAACACGATTTCTCTTTCACAAAATCGTGTTCACTCCACCTAATCATATTGTGATGTTCCAAGTACCCTGTTACCACGTCCTTAATAATAGATTCTAGCATTTTCCCTACTACTGATGTCAGGCTAACTGGCCTATATAGTTCCCTGTTTTCTCTCTCCCTCCTTTCTTGAATAGCGGGGTTACATTTGCTACCTTCCAATCCACGGTGACCGTTCTAGAATCTAGGGAATTCCGGAAGATCAAAACCAATGCATCCACTGTCTCTGCAGCCACCTCTTTTAAAACTCTTGGATGTAGACCATCAGGTCCAGGGGATTTGTCGGCTTTTAGTCCCATTAATCTCTCCAGTACTTTTTCTTTACTAATATTAATTACTATTTTCTTTGCTAATATTACATTTTCTGGTATGTTCTTTGTGCCTTCTACTGTGAAGACAGATACAAAATATTTGTTTCAAGTCTCTGCCATTTCCTTATTCCCCATTATATAATTTCTCCTGTCTCTGCCTCTAAGAGACCCACGTTTACTTTCGCTAATCTCTTCCTTTTTACATACTTGTAAAAGCTCTTACAATCTGTTTTTATATTTCTTGCTAGTTTACTCTCATATTCTATTTTCTCCCTCTTTGTGAATTTCTTGGTCATCCTTTGCTGATTTTTAAAACCCTATCTATACTCAGGCTTAGTACTCTTTTTGGAAGCCTCTTTTAAACAAATACTATTCTTAACTTCTCTAGTTAGCCATGGTTGTAACTCTTTTCCAGTGGAGCTTTTATTCCTCAAGGGAATGTATATTTGTTGAGAATTATACATTTTTTCTTTAAATGATTGCCATGCTTATCTATCATCATATCTTTTAAACTAATTTTCCGAGCTACCTCTGCCAACTCGCCCCTCATACCTCCATAATTGGCTTTGTTTAAATTTAAGACCCTAGTTTTGTACTTAACCACATCACTCTCAAACTTATTATGCAATTCTATCATTTTATGATCACTCTTCCCATGAGGATCCTTTAGTATAAGATTACTGATACTGATACCCTGGCTTTAGAGTCCAGAACACAGGTCATCGGGGGAAATTTAACCTAAAAAAAAAGGGTGGGTTTGGAGCATGGGGGTAGTTAAATTGTTAAAAATCAGATTCCCGACCTGAACCCACCTCCAACCCACCCACTTCCAGTTTTAACGGGGGTGGGGCGGGGCAGCCAACCCAGGAGGAGGAGGGACATCAATTTAAATATTATAATGAGGCTGGAAGGCTCTTTATTAACCTCCATTTTGTTTTTAACTGCATGTGGACCGGTTTTACACACTTCGTAAAACCCGGCAGTTACAACAAGGTGGGGACTGCTGCATCCAAGAGGTAAGTGCCTTTACACCTACCTCCTGGAACCAGGCTCCCTGCCTAGCCCCCCCGCCCGCCCAATCATCCGGTCCTGATCCTCTATCCCCTCCCCCGATCCTCTGCCCGACTCCCCACCCACCCGATCCTTTTAACTAACTAACCCCCCCACCATGATCCTTTTAACGGACTGGCCCAACTCCCGATCCTCTGCCCGACCTCCCCCCACCCGATCTTTTTAACAGCCCGGCTCCCACACAAACCCACCCTCCCGCCCTCCTCTGTTCGGCCTAGTGCCGCAGGCTCAATCCGGCTGGCTGCGGGCGGGAAACCGAGGGTTCACATGCAAATCAGGCCCTGCCATTAAAGTTGGCAGTGCCTGCGGGAAACCCGGCCTGCCGGGTTTCCTGACCACCTCGGAGCCCCCCTGCCCCCAACCCGCCTTCCTCCTTAAAATCCAGCCCATAATCGCTGGATAAGGGGTCAGCCATTTAAGACTGAGATGAGGAAAAAGTCCTTTATTCAGATGATTGTGAATCTTTGGAATTCTCTACCCCAGAGGCCTATGGATGCTCAGTCATTGAGTATATTCAAGGCTGCGATAGATTTTTGGGCACTAAGGGAATCAAGGGATATGGGGATAGGGCGGGAAAGTGGAGTTGAGATAGAAGTTCAGCCATGACCTTATTCAATGGCGCAGCAGGCTCAAGGGGCCATATGGCTTACTCCTGCTCCTATTTCTTATGGTCTTATTATGTACTTAATTATTAACCCTGTCTCATTACACAATACTAGATCTAAAATAAGCTGTTCCCTAATTCGTTCCTTGACATATTGTTCTAGAAAACTGTCTCAAATGGATTCCATGAACTCGTCCTCCAAGCTACTTTTGCCAATTAGGTTTGCCCCGTCTATATGAAGATTAAAGTCCCCCACAATTATTGCATTACCCTTGTTATATGCTCCTCTAATTTCCTGATTTATACACTGTCCAATACTATGATTACTGTTAGTGGGTCTATATACTACTCCCACCAGTGTTTTCTGCCCTTTGTTATTTCATAGCTACACCCATACTGATTCTACATCCTGATTTTCTGGGCTAAGGTCCTTTCTCACTACTGCCTTTATCTCATCCTTTATTATCAGGGCTACCCCACCTCCTTTTCCATTTTTGCTATCTTTTCTAAAGTCAAGTGCCCTGGAATATTTAGTTCCTGACCTTGGTCACCCTGCAAGCACGTCTCAGTAATGATTACCTAGATCAAACCCATTTATCTCTATTTATCCCATTACTTGTTACGGATGCTTCGTGCATTCAGATATAGTGCCTTTAATTTTAACTTTTAACCATTTTTCTCATAGCATATACAGCACAGAAACAGGCCATTCGGTCCAACCAGTCCGTGCCGGCGTTTATGCTCCACCTCCTCCTCATCTAACTCTATCAGCATAATCCTCTATTCCCTTCTCCCTCATATGCTATTTTTCTCCTAATGTGGCCTTAGTCGCTAACGCCACATTAACATTATTAAACTCTCTGACCCTTCCTGACACAATCTGCTTGATTTTACCCAAATCACTACTCTGCTCTACAGCCTTGACTTTTCTCTTCAGACCTATATTTTTACCTTTACCAGAACCCTCCCTCCCCCTAAATCCCTTTGTATCGCGCTAGTTATTTGATTTGCCAGGACACTGGTTCCAGCCTGGTTTAGGTGGAGACCGTTTCAACGGAACAGCTCCCTCTTTCTGCAGTACTGATGCCAGTGCCCCATGAATTGAAACCCCTGCCTCCCCCACCACTCTTTCAGCCTCGGATTAAAACCTCTAATCTGTTTGACCTTATGCCAATTTGCACGTGGCCCAGGTTGTAATCCATAGAGTTTGAGGTTCAGCTTTTTAATTTGTACCCTAGCTCCTCAAACTCCCTCAACAGAACCTCATTCCTAGTTTTACCTATGTCACTGGTTACTATGTGGACTATGACAACTGGATCCTCCCCCTCCTGCTCCAAGTTCTTCTCCAGCCACAAGGAGGTGTCGTTAACCCTGGCAGGCAACACAGCCTTCAGAACTCCCGGTCGCAGCGACAGAGAATAGTATCTATCCCCCCGAGTACACTGTCTCCTAACACTACCACAATCCCTTTCGCCCGCCCACTTGAATGGCCTCCTGTACTATGGTGCCATGGTCAATTTGCCCATCCTCCCTGCAGTCTTTGGTCTCATCCACACCGGTAGCAAGTACCTCGTAGCTGTTGGACAATGGCAAATGCTGAAGATCCACCACCACTGCAGCTGTAGTCCCCTTACCTGCTTCACTCGCAGTCACATCCTCCTGTCCCTGACCACTAACCAAATCTAAACCACTACCTAACCCAGGGTTGTGACTGCCTCCTGGGTGAAAATGTTCAGGTACCTCTCCCCCTCCCTGAAGCATCATAATGTCTGCACCTCGGACTCCAGCTCAGCAACTCTGAGCTGAAGTTCTTTAAGTTGCAGACACTTCCTGCAGAGGTGGCTGCCTGGGATCACACTGCTCTCATAAGAACATAAGAACATAAGAAATAGGAGCAGGAGTAGACCAATCGGCCCCTCGAGCCTGCTCCGCCATTCAATGAGATCATGGCTGATCTGATCCAACCTCAACTCTAAAGAACACAAGAAGCAGGAGAAGGACCAGGCCACTTGGTCCCTGGGCCCGCTCCGCCACCCACAGGGCCTTGACCGATCCGAACTCAAACTCATGTCCAATCTCCAGCCCGCTCCCCGTAACCCCTGATTCCCTTTACTTCCAGGAAACGGTCTATTTCTGTTTTAAATTTATTTAATGAAGTAGCTTCCACAGCTTCCTGGGGTAACAAATTCCACAGACCCACTACCCTCTGAGTGAAAAAGTTTCTCCTCATCTCAGTTTTGAAAGAGGAGCCCCTTATTCTAAGATTATGTCCCCTAGTTCTAGTTTCACCCATCATTGGGAACATCCTCACTGCGTCCACCCGATCAAGCCCCTTCACAATCTTATATGTTTCAATAAGATCTCCTCTCATTCTTCTGAACTCCAATGAGTAGAGTCCCAATCTACTCAACCTCTCCTTGTATGTCCACTCCCTCATCCCCGGAATTAACCGAGTGAACCTTCTTTGTACTGCCTCGAGAGCAAGTATGTCTTTTCTTAAGTATGGACACCAAAACTGTATGCAGTACTCCAGGTGCGGTCTCACCAATACCCTATACAACTGCAGCAATACCTCCCTGTTTTTATATTCTATCCCCCTAGCAATAAAAGCCAACATTCCATTGGCTTTCTTGATCACCTGCTGCACCTGCATACTAACTTTTTGATTTTCTTGCACCAAGACCCCCAGATTCCTTTGTACTGCAGTACTTTCCAGTTTCTCGCCATTAAGATAATAACTTGCTCTCTGATTTTTCCTGCCAAAGTGCATAACCTCACATTTTCCAATATTGTCTTGCATCTGCCAAATCTCTGCCCGCTCACCCAGCCTGTCTATATCCCCTTGTAGGTTTTTTATGTCCTCCTCACTCTCTACTTTCCCTCCCATCTTTGTATCATCTGCAAACTTTGATATGTTACACTCGGTCCCCTCCTCCAAATCGTTAATATAGATTGTAAAGAGTTGGGGACCCAGCACCGACCCCTGCGGAACACCACTGGCTACTGGTTGCCAGTCCGAGAATGAACCATTTATCCCAACTCTCTGCTTCCTGTTAGATAACCAATCCTCCACCCATGCCAGAATATTACCCCCAATCCAGTGATTTTTTATCTTAAGTAATAATCTTTTATGTGGCACCTTGTCGAATGCCTTCTGGAAGTCTAAATACACTACATCCACTGGTTCCCCTTTATCCACCCTGTACGTTATGTCCTCAAAGAACTCGAGCAAATTTGTCAGACATGACTTCCCCTTCATAAAGCCATGCTGACTTTATCCTATTAAATTATGTTTATCTAAATGTTCCATTACTGTCTCCTTAATAATAGACTCCAAAATTTTACCCACCACAGATGTTAGGCTAACTGGTCTATAATTCCCAGCCTTCTGCCTACAACCCTTTTTAAATAAGGGTGTTACATTAGCAGTTTTCCAATCTGCCGGGACCTTTGCTGAGTTCAGGGAGTTTTGAAAAATTATTACCAAAGCATCCACAATTCCTACTGCCACTTCCCTCAAGACCCTAGGATGTAAGCCATCAGGTCCAGGGGATTTATCCGCCTTGAGTCCCATTATTTTACTGAGTACCAATTCCTTAGTAATTTTAATCGTATTTAGCTCCTCCCCCACTAGAGCCCCCTGTTTGTCCAGTGTTGGGATATTCTTAGTGTCCTCTACCGTAAAGACTGAAACAAAATATTTGTTCAGCATTTTTGCCATCTCCATGTTTCCCACCATTAATTTCCCGGTCTCATCCTCTAAGGGACCTACGTTTGCCTTAACCACCCTTTTTCTTTTTATATAACTATAGAAACTCTTGCTATCTGTTTTTATATTTTTTGCTAATTTATTTTCATAGTCTATTTTCCCTTTCTTAATCAATCCTTTAGTTACTTTTTGTTGTCTTTTGAAGACTTCCCAATCTTCTATCCTCCCACTAACTTTGGCTACCTTATATGTCCTTGTTTTTAGTTGGATACTTTCTTTAATTTCTTTACTTAGCCATGGATGGCTGTCATTTCTTTTACACCCTTTTTTCCTCAGTGGAATATATTTATTTTGAAAGTTGTAAAATAACTCCTTGAATGAACACCACTGCTCATGTACCGTCTTACCCTTTAATCTATTTTCCCAGTCCACTTTAATCAATTCTGCTCTCATGCCATCATAGTCTCCTTTATTCAAGCTCAGTATGCTTGTTTGAGAACCAACTTTCTCACCCTCTAATTGGATATGGAATTCAACCATGTTATGGTCACTCATTCCAAGGGGATCCTTAACTAGGACATTATTAATTAATCCAGACTCATTACACAGTACCAGGTCCAAGGTTGCTTGCCCCCTTGTAGGATCAGTTACATACTGCTCAAGAAATCCATCCCTAAGACACTCAATAAACTCTTCCTCAAGGCTGCCCTGCCCAATTTGATTTGTCCAGTTAATATGATAGTTAAAATCCCCCATAATTATAGCTGTTCCCTTATTACATGCCCCAACTATTTCCTGATTAATCCACAAACTCCCACATGCTGCAGATGCGGCACACCTCCTGCACTGCCATCTCTATGTAACCTTGTTTTATATATTTAACAAAGTTTTATGTAATTAATTCACTTGGTTTATTTTTAGGTTTTTTAAAACTAATTAATTTAACTAGTTTAAATTATTAATTTAAAGTATTCGTTATAGGTTCCTAGTTTATACCCCTCCCTTCGCTTAGAGAGCAGAAAAATGTATTACTCCCCAATCAATCACCAACCTGCTGTCGTGTGACATCACCGGGTCCAGTAATTGCTTACCCGAGCTGAACGGACGCTACTGGAAAGTCTGACACTATTTTTAAACCGGGTTGAATTATCCTAGTTCTTTATCTTTGGTCCTTGCCTTATCTTGGTCTATATTTATTTTTAGGTAATTACTCTGTTTTAAGTTTTTTTATTTACACACTAACTTGCACTGTACTAAAACACTGGACAAAATTTGAAATACTTATTGCCTCAAGCTTGCCCAAACCATTACAAGTATTGAAGGCAAAAAGGCGCACCTCCTACCTTTTGCCCCCTTGCCCCAAATTCTCAACTTCCCACTCTGTTTACATTGCAATCTGTGATTTAGCTCTGTGATTTAGCAGATACCTTCTACTTTTATACACCTTTTGAGCCACCCCCAAGTTACAACGGCTCAGTCCGCTTCCAGCTCACTGTAATTACCCCCTATTCAGGCAATCAGTTACAGCTATAACAAAAGCAAAACACTGCGGATGCTGGAAATTTGAAATAAAAACAGAAAATGCTGGAAATACTCAGCAGGTCAGGCAGCACCCTATCACAGACCTTCCCTTTTGTTCTTTCCTCCCCTCCCCCCTTTCCCTGCCCCAGCACTCGATTAAAATCTGTTATATCTCAAATTTTTTCCAGTTTTGATGGAAGGTTATCGACCTGAAATGTTGGGCTGGATTTTGCGGGAGGTGAGCAATTGGTTGGCGGGTTTGATGGGAAAGTGTTTTTTTTCCCTCAGCGGGTCGGGACCCTGCTGTGAACCCTCTGCCATGCGCCTTTACCAAATGTCGGGTCTGTCAGCGCTGAGCAGACGCGACACGCAGCGATGGGGGAGGCAATTAAAATCATTAGTAGTTTGTTTACAGCCACTTAACAATGGTTTTTTTCCCAGCTTTTTGAATTTGACAGATCGCCCACCGGTTTCCTGCTGTGCCTAGACCTCATCTGTGAAGCTGATGCGGGAGGTCAGTGGCCATTGAATCAGCTGATGAGTTGACAGCTTCAAATGTCAAGTCAAAGCTCCCAGCTGATTGAGAAATGTTCCCTTATCTACTAGCTTCTCTAAACTGCATTTCCACTACAGATTCAGGATGCTGCAAGTCTCCATCCAGTCTGACCTCATGACCTCTCCCACCATTGACAGATCGCTTCTGTCATCTCTACTTCACCTGCCATCTATTCCATCAGCATGGGTGCCACCACGATGAACCCCAACACCAGCAGCACCAGGCACACCAGCAGCACCAACAACAACACCAACCTTCTCCGCAATCACCTGATGCTGCACAGGACACAGGGCATCAGCACCCGACCATGTTGCTGCCTGTGAGGCCAGGGATGGCCTCACCATGGCCAGATTTACTTCACTTGAAGCTGTACACCCTGGCTGCCACGTGATGCGCCAGGTTGGCACCACCCCACACCAGCACCATAAAGCATCCCTACAATGTCCAAGCCATTCCTTTCACACTCATCACCATTGCGGGGCGGGGGGTACCGTTATGTCTCACCATTCACTGCAACTCACTAAACCACTTCCAAAGGTGCACACAAATCTGTCCAAGAACGCAAAGTGTTGAAAATAAAGGTTTCAATATTTGACACCACATTAACAGAAACTTTACATGAACATTGCATAAAATACCCAAGTGCCTACCCTTATGTGTTGTTAGTTGGTATGATTGCATTAGGAGGAGGGTGAGTGTGAGGGGTGGCTAGTGAGATGGGGATGTGATAATTTAGATAGAGAGGGATGGGTGGAGGTGCAAGGTAAGTTGGTGTGAGTAAGGATGTGCAGGAGTAGAGTCGGGAAGGCAGTGTGATGGAGATGTGATGAGAGGCACAGCAGGATGAGGTTGAGTGTGGCTTTGTACTAATGTTTCGTGATCTACTGAGATCATTGAAAGGTTGACGCCACTGCACCCAGGTCCTCCTGACCACATCCCTGCTTATGCCCACCTCTGTAATGTGCAACCAGGCTGTGTTGATCTCCTAGGGAGGTCTTCTCCACCCATGAGAATGGAAGAGAACCTCCCTGTGTGCTGTAACTCCCTCCATAAGCACATGGAGGGAGTCATGGGAGAGTCTGGGTATAGCCCTGCACATCTGTGCAGTGCATGTCAGTGTTTGCAGCACCTCAATGCTGTAGAACACTGGCAGCACAAATGTCAAATAAGAGTTGGCCATGGTCCATTTAAGGAAACCGGCTGACGACATGTCATCAAATGACGTCACCAGACCCGCTATCTTTAATTGGCCGGGAAACGCGCTGGGCAGGCTTAACAAGCCCAAGCAAAGTAAATTCATTCTACACAGCGGGCTGGAGCCAGCAGCGGGGTCGGGACCCACCACCGACGTTGCCCGCCACGGACCCGCCGAGGTTCATAAAATCCAGCCTGTTAACTCTGTTTCTGTCTCCACTGATGCTGCCTGACCTGCTGAGTATTTCCAGCATTTTCTGTTTTTAATCAGTCATAGATGATTGACTGTTAACTGCCATCTGTTAACTGACTTGGGGGGAAAATTCGGTTGCTTTGCGCCTCCCATTAGTGCCCTAAGAGGGTGCTAATGATGTGCAAAGCAACTAGCGCCTGAGTGCGGCGCCGCCAGCGCCTCCCACAAAATTCAGCATGAGGTTAGCGGCGGCGGTAACCGTTAGCGCCCCGTGGCGTGCGCCGCCGGTGATGACATCATCCCCGTACGCAGCGACTGCTCGCGCCCCGGCCACGATCTTCGGTGGCGCCCCCAGCTTACTGCCGGACGCTATGTCCGACAGGGTCAGGGGGCATCTACCTGCGGCCGGGGCGGCGCTAGTTAAAGGGGAGGTGGCGGGCGGCATTTTTGTTGCTGGCCGCCTGCCAGCACCTGTCCCCGTGAAGCCCCCCCGCGGGGTGCCGGCCGCTCTCCGTGAACCCGCCACTCCTCGAGTGCCGGGCTCGTTTGCCGGCACTCCCGATCCCTGGTGGCCCAGCTGGGCGCCGGGACGCGCTGCACCAGGCCCCTCCCCTTTAAGGGGAGGAAGGCCTGCAGTACCACGGCGCGATGTGCCGCAGCGCGTGGCGCTGTTGCACGTCACACTGCGATATTCCCTTGCAGCGCCCCAAGAGGGAGGCAGGGCGCTTCCAGTAGCACCCCGCTTCCCTCTTGGGGCACTACCATTCAATTTTGGCCGCGGGGGCGCTAATTCTTTCGGGGCGCTAAAAGTAGCGCCCCAGCGAAGTTAGCACCCCAAAGGGGGAGCGACTCAATTTTTCCCCCGTGCAGTTTTAAAAGTTCTAAGTTAAATTCTAAGGGGTAAAAATTCAGTTGGTTGCGCCTCCCGTTAGCACCTTAAGAGGGCGCTAATGGGGCACAAAGCCGCTAACGCCCGGGCGCAGCGATGTTTGCGCCGCTCGGGAACTTAACTAGACATTGTGCGGCGGCGCTAAACTTTACCGCTGCGACCACCTGCGCGCGCAGATTGTGACGTCATTCCATGGTGCAACGCCCTTGTGGCGCCCCGGAGCGGAAATTGAGTGGCGCCCCCTGCCTTACCGCCTGGCGCATCCAACGACCAGAAGACTGGAACGCTATCAATCGCTGTGGGGCTGGGGGGGGCGCTATTTAAAGCGGGCCTCTTCCTGTCTTTTATTGTTGGTGGCATTTTTGAACTACGCATTCTGAGAGAGAGAGGGAGAGACTTCTGGAGAGATTCAACGTTGTGTGAAGGAGTTTTGGGTACTGAGCAGCACTTTGCAGGTTCATTTTGATTTGCCATTCCTTGTATCGATTTAGCAGAGACTATGGGAGCTGCACTCTGAGCTCTTTGCCTGGTACTCTCCATTGTTCTTTCCAGCACATTTGATGTGCAAGTCTCTCCAGGCCGAGATTCAAGGCTGCCTAAATGTTAAGACAAAATTTCAGTTTGACCTACTTGCCCACTACTTACCAGAGGACCACTCTCACCAAATTTTCAACTTCTTACTCTGTTTACGTTGCACTCGATTCACATTGCGATCTGTGGTTTAGCTCTGTGCCTTAGTATGGACCAATCAGCAATATTAGACATTCACTATAATGTTTAATCATATAATACTGACATGTGTTTTCTAATATCATGTACATAGACTTGGCTAGTCAGAAAGGAACCTAATAGATCAATTGATTTTCCTTTTTATTTGGAAGATTTAGGTGGGGAAGTAGCTAGGTGGGAAAGTAAGCTGTGAGGAGGACACAAAGGGGGAATTTTTCGGGGGGTCAGCGGGCGTGTTTGGTGGCGGGTCGGGTGGGAAAAATGTTTGTTTTTTACAGTGGGTCAGGAACTCGCTGTCAACCTGCCGCCACGCGACTTTCCCAGATGTCAGGTCTGTCAACACTGAACAGACCTGACACGCAGTGGCAGGGGAGGCAATTTAGGTCATTATGACCTTTTTAAGAGCCACTTAAATAGTATTTTGAGCTCAGCTTTAAATTTTACGAATTCGCACATGGAGTCCACGCTGCTCGGGGATCACATCAGGTAAGGAGGTCGGGAGTTGTGTTACCATGAAATGATCTCTTTCCTTGACAGCTGCAAATGTGCTATAAAAGCTCCCATCTCACAGCTGTTCACTTTTCAAGCTCAGAAGCTGTTGCTTACTGCATTTGAAAGACAAATTGAGCTTTATGCAGGTTGCAAGTGTTTGGAGTAAACTTCTGTATCCAGTGTCACCTCATTGGAAGAACTCTCTCACCATTGACAGATCGCTTCTGTCATCTCAGCTTCACCTGCCACCTATTACATCAACATGGGTGTCCTTGAAACTATCTCACCTTGGTCCTCAGAATCCCATCACGATCAGCCCCAACACCAGCAGCACCAGGCACACCAGCAGCACCAACAACAACACCAACCTTCTCCGCAATCAACTGATGCTGCACAGGGCATCAGCATCCAACCACATTGCTGCCCAGGAGGCCAGGGATGGCCTCACCATGGCCAGATTTACTTCACTTGACGCTGTACACCCTGGCTGCCACATGATGTGCCAGGTTGGCACCACCCCACACCAACACCATAAAGTATCCCGACAATACCCAAGCCATTCCTTTCACACTCATCACCATTGCGGGGGGTACCATTATGTCACACCATTCAATGCAACTCATTAAGCCACTTCCAAAGGTGCACACAAATCTGTCCAAGAACGCAAAGTGTTGAAAATAAAGGTTTCAATGTTTGTCACCACATTAACAGAAACCTCACATGAACATTGGCTAAAACACACAAGTGTCTACCCTTGTGTGTTGTTAGTTGGTATGATTGGACTCGGATGAGGGTGAGTGTGAGGGGTGCCTAGTGAGATGGGGAATTGATAATGTAGATAGAGAGGGATGGGTGGAGGTGCAAGGTAAATTGGTGTGAGTAAGGATGTGCAGGAGTAGGGTAGGGAAGGCAGAGTGATGGGGATGTGATGAGTGGCACAGCAGGATGAGGTTGAGTGTGGCTTTGCAGTAACGTTTCCATGATCTACTGAGATCAGTGAAAGGTTTGCGCCACGACAGCCAGGTCCTCCTGACGACATCCCTGCTTGTGTCCTCCTGTGCAATGTACAACCAGGCTTCGTTGATCTCCTGGGGAGGTCTCTTCTGCCCATTGGAAGGGAAGAGGACCTCCCTGCATGCTGTGACTCCCTCCATAAGCATATGGAGGGAGTCTTGGGAGAGCCTAGGTGCAGCCGTGCACCTCTGTGCAGTGCTTGTCGGCATTTGCAGCACCTCAATGCTGCAGAACACTGACAGCACAACTGTCAACATCAATTTGCACATGGTCCCTTTAAGGAAACCGGCTGATGACGTGTCATCAAGTGACGTCATCAGACCCGCTTCCTTCAATTGGCTGGCAAACGCAATGGGTGGGCTTAACAAGCCCAATCACGGTAAAATCATTCTACAGAATGGGCTGGAGCCACCGACCCCGGCCGCACCGGACATGCCGAGGTAGGGGAAATCGCAGCCAAAGAGCCTGGTTTAGTGAGTGAGCAGCAAGGTGGCAGATGGAGTATAATGTGGGGAAATGTGAGGTTATTCACTTTAGTAGGAAGAATAGAAAAACAGAATATTTTTTAAATGGTGAGAAACTATTATATGTTGGTGTTCAGAGAGATTTAGGTGTCCTCGTACAGGAAGCATAGAGAGTTAGCATGCAGGTACAGCAAGCAATTAGGAAAGCAAATGGCATGTTATACTTCAACCTCCTTGCAGTAAAGGCTAAGTAAGGAAGTCTTGCTGCAATTATATAGGGCTTTGGTGAGACCACATCTGGAGTACTGTGCACAGTTTTGGTCTCCTTACCTAAGGAAGGATATACTTGCCTTAGAGGGGGCACAACAAAGGTTCACGAGATTGATTATTGGGGTGAGAGGGTTATCCTATGAGGAGAAATTGAGTAGATTAGGCCTATACTCTCTGGAGTTTAGAAGAATGAGAGGTGATCTCATTGAAACATATAAGATTCTGAGGGGGATTGAGAGGGTAGATGCTGAGAGGTTGCTTCCCTGGTTGTAGAGTCTAGAATTAGGCGGCATAGACTCAGGATAAGGGGTCGGCCATTTAAGATTGAGATGAGGAACAATTTCTTCACTCAGAGGGTTGTGAATCTTTGGAATTCCCTACCCCAAAGGGCTGTGGATGCTGAGTCATTGAGTATATTCAAGGCTGAGATAAATAGATTTTTGGACTCATGGGGAATCAAGGGATAAGGGGATCGGGCGGGAAAGTGGAGTTGAGGTCGAAGATCAGCCACGATCTTATTAAATGGCGGAGCAGACTTGAGGGGCCGTATGGCCTACTCCTGCTCCTAATTGTTAGGTTCTTTCGTTCTTATTTATTGGAATGCAACAGCTAGTTTCTAGTAGACCTGTTAAGTAACATCTTTCTTTAAAAGAATAGAAAAATTCGGCTCTGATTAGAGGGTTTGTGTTGAAGGTTCCAATGCATTGAGCCTCCCTTATTTTCCCTTAGGTTTAATCCTTTGTTCTGGTTGAATGAGACAAGGCAGAAATAAATGGATATCATTAAATCTGTGAATTGCCAGGTGTTGGCACAGTAATTGAAAGTGACCTTCAAAACCAAAAACCAATGTGGATGAATTTTAAAACTTGCATTGTCAGAAAAACACCGAGGCAGCATTCTCAGCAACAACAGAGTAGCTGATTCCGATTTTACTGAAAAACTCCTTGATGTTTTCACACAGGATATTCTACAGCGCTGGCCTTTCAACTTTAAATTAGCAGAGTGTGACGTCAATCGGCGTGCAACGCCTGATTTGATGCCACGACTGCTAATTTGGATGCTCTTGCTTTCCATTACGCTGTGTCCTGAATGCGCACAGAAAAGCATCCATGAAGCAGCCCTGCAGAGGCGCTGTTGGCACTTCTTAAAGGAACACACACATCTTTAAAATTTGGATTTCAACTTTGGGACTTGTTAAAAAAAAATTGAAGTAGTGGCTTGGTGCAATAGATTTAAAAAGTTGTTAAAGTGTGCAGGGAGTTCTGCTGGATGCTTGCGAGGCTTCGGATGGTAAAGGAAGGGCTCGGAGAAGACAGAAAATGTTGGAAATATTCAACAGGTCAGGCAGAATCCATGGAGAGAGAAACAGAGTTAACGTCTCAGGTTGAGATGCTACCTGACGTGCTGAGTATTTCTAGCATTTTCTGCTTTTATTTCAGATTCCAGCATTTGCAGTATTTGGCTTCTGTGTAGACCACTTGCTCACAGTCATGGGGGGCACATGGAGATGAAGCAGAGGCAGCAAAGGGGACAAGTAGCTTGCAGAGGGAAGAGGAAGAATCAGAAGAGGAAGAAGCAGAAGAGGTGGAAGCGGAAGGAAGGAGACAACCCAGACAGCCCCTTTCTGGCCGGGATATCTGGGATGGAATCATCCGCCTGCGGTACCAGTGACCACAACCCCAATTCCACTTTCAACATTTGTCCCACACCTTACCTTCCCTCTGTTACTGACCATCACAGCGTCCTCTTGACCACAATGCTGAAATAAAAGCCACCACAAAGCAAACTTTCCAATCCAACTTTATGCATCCATCCATCCAATATGACATCAAGAAATCAACTCATTACCCCTGTGCATTCCCTTAGTGTCTGTCTTGTATGTGTATTTGCCTATCTTGCTGATGTCACGCAATGCTACCCCAGTGGCTGCAGCATTGTTGGTGGAAGGCTGCTGACTTTCAGTGGGGGACATTACAAATGGCCTTGCTGGTGGACCTTGAGCTAGTGGCTGGGAGTGTCAAATCAAGTGACTGTGTTTCTTCTTCTTCTTCACTCACCTCTCTCTTTCTTGGTCACCCACTGGCTAGGCAGTATTTCTTGGGTGTCTGAAAAGAGGAAGGCACAAGGGTAGAGATTTGGTGAGGGGAGGGTGGGAAAACAAGAGCTGCATACTTACACCATGTGCACCTTGTAAATCAGAAGATATTATGGGATGAAGGGGAAGTGGGATATGAGATGGAGGATAACGTATGAGGATTCCAGCATCTTGTATTCTTTCAGCCCCACTGCTGGCCAAGGGCTCAGCCATGCCCCTGCCAAGAATGGCCAGCACTGTCTCCTGCAAGGGGGTGAGTTGAAGCAAGGAAAGTGAAGTGTGCCTCATGTTTGGTATAGATTGTTGGCAGGTGAGTGATGGGGGGGCGGGGCGGGGGGAGGGGGGCGAGGGGGTTGTGCAATGAGCAGTGCATGAGGCTAGTGGTGCAGCTGGTAGGAGATGGCTTTTGAAGATGCATTCACTGACCTTGACCTGAGGAATTATTTTTAATGTTTATTTTTTTCAGAAGGCAGTTGAGCTCTAAGGGCTAAAGACAGCCTATTTTTAAATGATCTTTATTTTTTCATTTTAGATGGCAGTTCCCCTTTAAGGGCTCAATACTGCTTTCTAAAATGACAGGCTAGCTTTAAGACAATGCTGCCTTGCTCCAGGGATGCTATGGCCACACTGCATTGGGCCTCCTGCTGAGACTACTGCGCGAAACAGTGCGTTACACAGTAGGTTTTGTGCTCCGATCATTTAAATCAGCAGGCAGCACCAAAATATCGGTGCTACTTGCACTATTTTTGTGGGCAGCCATTAACCTTGGCCAGTGGTGGCTCCGCCAATTTTCAGGCTAAATCGAATTTCTAGGCCATTGTTAAAAAGCATATCTGAAACACAGCATCTTGAAAGTGAACATAGTGCATGAATAAAAGAATTCCAAGTAGTCTCTACAAATAGTTTATATGACCCAAATGTTTCCTCTCCGTTAATTCTGGGATAATTCATCTTGCAACAATGGTGATGTTGCCATCTAGGAGAAAAAGATGAATTATATATTAATCTTAATCTCCCAGTAGTCAACTGTAGATTTTTTTTCTAAATTTGTAGTAATTACAGCATAATCATTAATCTTGCTTTCTGAGTGTTATCACAGATCAATGAATTGGACCACACTGGTGGCTGCTATTGACAATAAAGGAATTAAAGCTAGAAAATGTGCATGAAATTGAAACAGTGGATATTTTTAGAAGAATAAACAAAGGCTGACTGTATGTTTAGAGAGCATTTCCTACATTACAATAGTGATTACACTTTAAAAGTACTTCATTAGCTATAAACCGCTTTGGGATGTCCTGAGGTTGTGAAAGGCGCTATATAAATGCAAGTCTTTCTTTTGCTTTCATTACAAAGGGTAAGTATAAAGTCCAAATGGTTTGAACACTCATCTAAACCCCACAAACTTGTAACAGCCTTGCCCACAATCCCAGAAATTATTTCTAGTGAAACCTTCATTACTTGCGCTGTTCCAATTCTCCACCAGAATTTTCATTTGACAAAGTCTGGTTGGAGACATTGAAACCACATGCTTCTTTTGTTATATTTTTCTTCTCCTTTACTTAGTGTTTAAAACTACAAAACTGTTTTTTGTTGTTTATTTCCTATGAATTTTCGTACCTGGGGCCTATCTGTAATTCATGTATGGCATACGTTAAATCGACATTTGGGAAATCTCAATTATCAGCCAATGACCATTATTCATGAAGGGGTCCCCTCCATTATTTGTACATAGGAGGTCTCATTGTGGAGTTTTACTGTTGGAGTTTGTGTCTTTATGCCGACAGCTGACTCTTTTTATTCATTCATGGGATGTGGGCATCACTGGCAAGGCCAGCATTTATTGCCCATCCCTAATAGCCCTTGTGAAGGTGGTGGTGAGCCGCCACCTTGAACCGCTGCAGTCCGTGTGGTAAAGGTACTCCCACAGTGCTGTTAAGTAGGGAGTTCCAGGATTTTGACCCAGCGATGATGAAGAAACGTCGATATAGTTCCAAATCAGGATGGTGTGTGACTTGGAGGGGAACTTGGAGGTGAAGCTGTTCCCATGCGCCTGCTGCCCTTGTCCTTCTAGATGGTAGAAGTCGTGGGTTTGAGAGGTGCTGTTGAGGAAGCCTTGGCGAGTTGCTGCAGTGCATCTTGTAGATGGTACACACTGCAGCCACAGTACGCTGGTGGTGGAGGGAGTGAATGTTTAAGGTGGTGGATGGGGTGCCAATCAAGCGGGCTGCTTTGTCCTGGATGGTGTCGAGTTTCTTGAGTGTTGTTGGAGCTGCACTCATGCAGGCAAGTGGAGAGTATTACAACACACTCGTTACTTGTGCCTTGTAGATGGTGGAAAGGCTTTGGAGAGTCAGGAGGTGAGTCACTGGCCATAGAATACCCAGCCTCTGACCTGCTCTTGTAGTCACAGTATTTATGTGGCTGGTCCAGTTAAGTTTCTGGTCAATGGTGACCCCCAGGATTTTGATGGTGGGGGATTCGGCGATGGTAATCCCATTGAATGTCAAGCGGAGGTGGTTAGAATCCCTCTTGTTGGAGATGGTTATTGCCTGGCACTGTGTGGTACGAATGTTACTTGCCACTTATCAGCCTAAGCCTGAATGTTGTTCAGGTCTTGCTGCATGCGGGCATGGACTGCTTCATTATCTGAGGAGTTGTGAATGGAACTGAACACTGTAATCATCAGCAAACATCCCCACTTCTGACCTTATGATGGAGGGAAGGTCATTGATGAATCAGCTGAAGATGGTTGGGCCCAGGACACTGCCTGAGGAACTCCTGCAGCGATGTCCTGGGGCTAAAATGATTGACCTCCAACAACCACAACCACCTTCCTTTGTGCTAGGTATGACTCCAGGTAGTGAAGAGTTTCCCCCCTGATTTGCGCATTATGCCTGCTAACATTCTTCATAAGTCTACATATCATCTGGCAGGAGAAAAGGGAGGTTTACCACATTATGATGCTATACTAGAGATACAAAGGGGATCACTGACAGGAAAAAGGGTTTCTCTGAGACATAGGGCTGGATTTTGAATGACCCATGGAGTCGGGTTTGGAGGCGTGTGGGGGGTTAAATTTGCGTGGTCGGGGGTTCCGACCCCATCCCGACTCCATCCCGCCTCCACGCAATTTTGACAAAATCAGTCGTGGGGTTCCCGACTCCGTCCTGCCTCCAAGAGACGGGAGAGGCCATTAAAGCCCTTAACAAGCCCTAAATTGGCTCTGTAATGCCATTTTGAAACGTTTTAGCTAGTTTAACCCTTTTCTGACGTGAAGTACGCCTGATGTGAAACACTCCAGTGAAACCTGGCGGGAGCACAAGTGGATAGCTGACTATCAGCTACAGGTCCACTATTACAACGGAGATGTCATGAAGGTAGTAGTATTAGGTGTGAAAGTCGCCTCTGATGCTGCTGCATTGAATGTCTTCAGAGACTGCATTACCTTTGCTATGAGAGGACTTGGATGCAAAAAAATTCAAATTCTCTCTCTCTCTCTCATATATTCATATATATCCAGGTCCACTCACATCAAAAGCCAGGCAGGTCCTCTCTCACCAACAGCCAGACAGTCTCTGAGGCCAGGCAGTCAGTCTCTGACCTGCAATGCAGCAGCAATGATGACATCATCAGAGGTGACTTTCAGACTGAAACCACTAATTGGTTCATGGGTTCCCACATGCTGGAACTCAATTGCCCAATTAAGTGAAAATTGCATCATTCATCCACATTAATCTGGAGTCGGGGGGGGAACACGAAATGCGGATGACATGACCCCAACCCGACCCCAAGACAAAATCTAGCCCATAATGTACTATGTTTTAAAGAGGTAGTATATATTGTATATATTAAAATGAGGAATGATTCCAAGGCAGTAGTCCATTCCTGGGGTTCAAATGACAACTTTTTTGGTAATTTTTCTCCTTTTCTTTTCTACAAAACCCACATCCTCCTCTCCTTGAAGCCTCCTTACTGGGGTATGGTTTTACCGTCACTCAGGCATTTCACCCAAGTAGCCATTCTTCACGGGAGGCGACACTCTGAGTGTTGACAAGTTATTCTATCTTGTCCTCAGCCGATACCTACACATGTGCAGTTTCAGCAGATGACCCTGATTAAGAGCAGGTAACCCCGGCTGATTTTTCTCTCCCTGACCCCGGGGCACTGAGATCAGATTAGTGCTGACCCAGCGAAGCTCAATTAACTCAGCGCAACCAGGCTTCGTCCTGCTCAGCTAGCTGCTGCTGTAACCAGCAGCCTCATCGGGAATCATGTTATACACTCCTTGAGCTTCACTCCTGCAGCTTAGAGTGTGATATGAATCACTCTACTAGATTGCCATCTTTAAATCACTCTCCAAAATGTATTGTTCTCTATCTAAAAAATATGGCAAACAGCTGAAACTGTACAATCAGACCATCAATGATCATTTTCTAAGTTGTGTGCAGGAGGAATGCACCTGTGAAGCCCTTCATCCTTACTAATCCAAGAAGTAAAATTTACGAGCTTGCTATAGGGTCACTGAAAGAAAGAAAGGAAGACTTACATTCATATAGCGCCTTTCACGACCACCTGACGTCCCAAAGCGTGCTACTGCCAATGAAGTACTTTTTTGAAGTGTAGTCACTGTTGTAATGTGGGAAACGCGGCAGCCAATTTGCGCAAAGCAAGCTCCCACAAACAGCAATGTGATAATGACCAGATAATCTGTTTTAGTGACGTTGATTTTTACTTTTTGGGTGATCACTTCTTTATGGTCAGTAACTAAAAAAGTGCTGTAAAAAGCAAAGCAATAGCACTGCCTCTTCACAACGACTTAATTATTTTTAAAACTGATTTAAAAAATAAAGTGTTTGAAATCTAAAACGACCCCACTAGTCTATGTAACTATGGGCAGGGATCCAAATTACCTCCAATGCTATTTTGTTGTGGTTAGTCCACTCTGAAGAAATGATAAACCTTTTCAGATCAAAGTGGTACTATCCACCTTGAGCATGGTGTTGAGCTGAAATATATACAAGCTCCTCACTCATTTGTCCCTGTCCTAGCATTTCATAAGATGAACTTAACAAGGATTTCTGGGCCAAAGGTCTGGGCAATTCCATGGTTGACGGAAAGCCTCAGGGCTGAGCAATGATGATCATTGTGATTGGAACACAGTTAAAGGTGGCATCCTACAGTAACAGAATCACTCACCAGGACAGATTTTTCTTTATTCTTTATCACCTCAGTTTTTCTATGTCAACATTTTGAATACTTATTACATAATTTCAAAATATTATGTTATGGGATGAATGTTAACAGAGAGTGGTTAGAATGTGGAACCCGCTACCACAAGGAGTGGTTGAGGCGGACAGCATAGATGCATTTAAGGGAAAGCAAGATAAACACATGAGGGAGAAAGGAATTGAAGGTTATGCTGATAGGGTTAGATGAAGTAGGGTGGAGGAGGCTCGTGTGGAGCATAAACACTGGCATAGACTAGTTGGGCCGAATGGCCTGTTTCTGTGCTGTAAATACTGTGTAATGCTATGTAACTAAAAATGTGTACCTGAAAAACTGTTTTGTTCTGATCCAATTTGACTTAAGCTACTCTAAAGTTACATTTTTTTACAGATAACATGCACACAATGGGACTGATCGCACCACCCACTCGATGGTACTAGCCTCAGTTGAATTTGTTCAGTGGGATGCAAGCACTCAATGAGACCTGACCGGCAGCTCACCAATCCGGGGTGGGCGGGACTTCTAGCACCTCCTACGCAGAGCCAAGCTGGAAGTTAAACCTTACAGGGAGGAGGAAGCAATCGTGGGCTGGGAGGGGGGAGGCCACTTTGCGGATCTCAGCGGGTGGGAAGATTTTTGTGGGGCCAGGAGGAGATTTTTGCCCTCTTCAGAGTGGCCTACAAATGTCTCTTCGGGACGGCTGGATAGGCTGCTTAATGTCTGATAGCACTAGTGGAGAGTGTGTGGTGCATGTTCTGTCCATTGGTGCCTTAAGGCAGTGTCAGAGTCCTACAAACGGCTCCTGCTGCTTCAGGTTGGAGTGCTGGCTGCCCATTTTGAGGCCTGCGAAAATCGCGTTGGGCAGGCCTTGAGCAGCCAGTCCACAATAGAGGAGGTTTTTTTAAATGTCTGTCTACCATCCACCCCTCATCCCGTTTTGCAGGGCAGGGGGGTGCGCGTCGGTGGTTAGGCAGAGGAAAACTGCTCCCGATGTATCCCTTGGGGGAACTGTGCATTTATAAATGCTTCATATTTCTCGACATATGCGTCAGTAGCAGTATGTGGTTTAATTTGTAAATACTGTTAAACGGTTGTTGTAGTTTCATTCTTCAATTCCTTGGATGGTATACCTGAGAGGATTACTTGGTAAAACAGAGCTAGAGTGTATAACATAGGGCTTAGCAGTCAGGAAATTGATTGGCAGGATGCCTATTTTGCTGGCAAGTTGCGAGTGCATTGAGCATAGCAGTATGCATGCGGGAAGCTTGCACTTGGTTGACTGAGCATATGCTTGTTTGGTGTGATTTAGAAAGTTGCTTGGTAGTATTAGGCACGGTAGTATAACTGTCCTATGATTTCTCCATTTGTCAGACTAAGAGAAGAATGTGATTTATATATGCCGTGGTCAATAAAGTTCAATTTTTGTGTCATGACTCATGCTTGCATTGTTTCCCCTGGGGATGAGAGGGGGAAGAATGTTTGAAATGTAAAGCAACCACATTAGCTGAATTTGGAACAGCAGAACAAGAGCTTCTTCACCCAAAAATGTTTCTAAATTATATTGAAAAAACTTTTTTGGCAAGATTATGGGCAATTGCCTAATGTAATTGCCTGTATATGAGAAAGAAAAACAAGAGGTCGTGTTAAAGGAGCAGTAAATAAGAACATAAGAAATAGGAGCAGGAGTAGGCCATATGGTCCCTCGAGCCTGCTCCGCCATTCAATAAGATCATGGCTGATCTTCTACATCAACTCCACTTTCATGCCCTATCTCCATATCTCTTGATTCCCTTAGTGCCCAAAAATCTATCGATCTCAGTCTGGAATATACTCAGCAACTGAGCATCCGCAGCCCTTTGTGGTAGAGAATTCCAAAGATTCACAACCCACTAAGTGAAGAAATTTCTCCTCATCTCTGTCCTAAATGGCTGACTCCTTATCCTGAGACTTTGACCCCTAGTTCTAGACTCTCCAGCCAGGGGATATAGCCTCTCAGCATTTACCCTGTCAAGCCCTGTAAGAATTTTATACGCATCATACCATTCACCTCTCATTCTTCTAAACTCCACGAGAATATAGGCCTAGTCTCCTCAAATGCTTCTCATAGGACAATCCCTCCATCTCAGGAATTAATCTAACGAACCTTCGTTGCACCCTCTCTAAGGCATGTATATCCTTCCTTAGGTAAGGAGACCAAAACTGTACACAATGGCCCCGATATTGACGGGCGATTTTTCCAAGTGGGGGGGTGGAACATAATCACCAAAACTGGGTGGATTGGTGTCGGGTGAGATGTAAAAATTTAACTCGACATCGTGCGTATTTTTTTTTGGACAATATCCCCGCCCGGAAGTCAGCCTGATTGTCAGGCATGGCTTCAAGTTGGGCGGGGAGCACTCCGGAGCAAGCCACAGCAGCAGGTAAGGAGCCTGCAGCTGTGAATGGGAGCGTGGGGGGGGGGGTTCTGATGCCGGGGTGGGACCGATCCCCGACCCCGGCGGAGGGGGTGGGTGGGGTCCAATCCCAGGGAAGGAGGTAAGCTTGGGGGGGGCCAGGAGGCGAAGCACTCGTGCTCCTCTTGGCCCACAAACAGTGCTGTCCTCTCCTCCCTTGAGCTGCCAGGTTTCCCGACGCCTAGGAAACCCGGTTGGCCAGGGTTAATCTGTAAGGAGAGTTAAATGTGAGACTCCCAGTCTCATTATAATATTTAAATGCCCAACCCGCCTCCTGGGTTGGCTGCCCGACCCCTGTCCCACCTCTGTTAAATCTGGAAGTGGACGGGTTGGAGGCGGGTTTGGGTCAAGTTTGAGATTTTTTAATTTTTACATCTCACCCGACACCAACCCACCCAGTTTTGGTGATTAAAATTCACTCCAGGCGTGCTCTCACAATAGCCCTGTATCATTGCAGCAAGTCTTCCTTACTCTTATACTCCAACCACCTTACAGTACAGGCTAACATACCATTTGCCTTCTTAATTGCTTGCTGTACCTGCATGTTAACTTTCTGTGATTCGTGTACAAGGACACCCAAATCCTTCTGAATACAAACATTTACTAATCTCTCACATTTTAAAAAATATTCTGTTTTTCTGTTCTTCCTACCAAAGTGGAGAATTTCACATTTCCCCACATTATATTCCATCTGCCACCTTCTTGCCCACTCATTTTACCGGTCGATATCCCTTTGCAGCCTCCTTATGTCCTCCTCACAGCTTACTTTCTCATCTAGCTTTATATCGTCAGCAAACTTAGATATAATTTTTTTGGCTGCATTTTTTGTTTCAAAAACTGGATGAGTCCAACAGTGAAAGAGTAAAAAAAGGATCTCGTATTTTGTAATGGATGATGTCACACGACCTTGGTCTGCATGAGACCATGCTATTATAATCCTCGTAATTTCTCCTAAATACTACACAGAAATACCGAATAAACCGGACTAGCAGCTTTTAGCTGGGAGTTTACTGAAAAATAAGCCTACTCCATAATTTTGAGGCCACATAATCCCCTTGTCTTTCAAATTTGTGCTTGCAACATCATACAGGGAGCTTTATATTGAAAAGGTGTAGCTTGATTTTATGTTGCATGTATCTATATAATAGGGTTTGTGCCTTAGGAAAGGGGAGAGAAATCAGAAATTCATGTGATTTGTTTCTTCTGAACGTTAGCACAATTGGAAGTTTTCAAATGTTCTGTCACTATAGCTTTTCAGGAGTACAATCATTTCCGGGGACAGCGGAGCATTTTGACTCGAGCAATTTGCCATGCCTTGGAGCACATCGTGCGGCTACTTGATTGCACCTGGATATCTGCCATCATTTTTATGTTAGTATGGTTAATGTACCAAGTTCCATTCACTCAGCACCCCTGTGTTCGCTGATCTACATTGGCTCCTGGTCCATCAACGCCACAAATATAAAGTTCTTATCATGTTCAAATCCCTCCATGGCCTCATCCCTGCCTATCTCTGTAACCTCCTCCAGCCCTATAAAATCGCTGAATTCCTCCAGTTCTGATCTCTTGTTAACAGGTAGTTAACAGGCAGTTAAGAGGCTTTTTCTCCATATTGAGCCTTCTGCTGCGGGCTTCCCGACATCGGGGAACCCCGCCAGGGTAATTGAGGCGTGCTGTGGGTCTGTTGTTATGTTGGTGCTTGGATGACAGCTGCAGAATTGGTGTGAAGGATACAAAGTGACAATGGTTAGTATCAGAGGTAAGGAAATCTTATGAAAGTAATGTTTAATGTGTTTAGATGTTTCTGCAGGTGACAAGCTGTGAAGTGTTTGTGTAGACTCATCTCATCGGGAGAAGTGACAGATGGCTTCTGCAATCTCAGCTGCAGCTGTCATCTGTTTTATCCTAAGGAGAGAGTAGTTGGAGAGTCTGGGTGCAAGGGCTCACCTTTTGACAGTGATTGTCAGTGTTTGACAGCACCTCAATGCTGTCAAACACTGTCAAATCATCTGTCAAAGAAGTGTGGTGCATATGACTTTAAGAAAAGCGGCAGATGAAGCGTCATCAACTGACGTCATCTGACACCGACTTTCCCTTAATTGGCCGGCAAGCCCACAGGGCGGGCTTAATAAGGTCAATCAGGGCAAAATAGCGTCAGTTCGTCAGACGTCGCTGGGGGCGGGACTAGAACCCAGAAGGCAGCAGTCCCACCCCCAACTCGTCTCGATAAGTAAAATCCAGCCCCAGCTCTCTGGGCACAGATTGGAAATTGAACCTGGGACCCTCTGGTCTGTACAGCTTGGTGATATGCCAGAAGTGTCTTCACCCACTGAGCCATTTGGGGAGGGAGAGTCATAAAAATGCCTGGATGAGTGTTAAGGTTAAAAAATGTAGTAACAATTTTAAATGTTGCTTCAGTATCGACAGAATAAATTCTCTCATACAGCAGCTGTTTTAGGTCCGGCAAAAAAAAGACTGCAAATTTAATTACCATCCATCATTGGAGTACCACCCAGGCAATTACTTTACAGAGATTTGCAGGCATGTACTTTGGTAAAATTAACTAAATATTTACCACCATTTAGAAATGTACGTTGTTTTATTCATAATCACGGCCGAACTTACTGTGATAGTGCAAGATATCCATGAAACAGATCTTATATTAATGTCTTTGAGGGTGGGTTTCCCATTAGATTAATGCCAACAGGCGATATGGCACTGAAAGAGTTAACAACATTTGTTATTTTGTTATTAACTATTATTTCTTGATCATCTTGAGCAACAGGAAGAGGCTTCTTAATATTATCAATATAAATTTGTTTCCACAAATTCTGACTGTCAATGAACAAACCATGGAGCATGGTTTCTAGGAGTGTTACTATCCATATATCCAGGTTTGTTAACACTAATAATCTCCTATGTGAAATTCTCCTGGTTTTCCACTGCGAGCTATCATCTCGCACCTTTGAGGACTTCCCCTCTTTTTACATGAATTGCCATTTTTGGCCTCACTACTTGAACTGACCTCAAATATAGCTCCCACATCTCCTCCTTTGTTAAGTCTGCCTCTAAGAAACCTGGTTTACTATTTCATGCCAACCTCTTTTTCTTCTTAACTCTGGACTTTGAGCACTGCTCCCATACTGAGATGGCTCTTCTGGCATCTCTGGTATCCTGGACAGATGGATATCAGATCATCCCCCTTACACCTCCAGCCTCCAAACGTTCTGTTGCATCCTCTCTTTTCTCACTCTCTTGCTTCTCTGAAATGTCCTATGTTTTTCCTCCTAAGTGGCTGTTTCTCATTCCTACATGCTGTTTCTCTTCCCCTCATCCTCGCGATTAAAGTCAAGGCTGATTACAGTCTCCTACTCCTTGCTGCTTCTTTCCTAGAACTTATTGAATTCCATACCTCTCTCAATCTTTTCTTCCTCCTGCAGTCTTCAGACTTTTAAAACCTGTCTGACATCATCTAATTACTATTGACTGACTTATCTACATAGAATTTACAGCACAGAAACAGGCCTTTCAGTCCAACTGGCCCATGCCAGATCTCATCTGCTCGTTTGCTTCTTCCAACCTCAATGATATATTGGGCCTTGTTTCTCAATTTTAAAACAAAATTACGTGATCACTTCCTGTTGGGGCCTGAAAGCTACCAACAGCATTGAAATTTCTTTCTGCTGTTACCTGACTGCCACAGACTGTAGTCCCTGAAGATCATCATTCAGGAGATGGCTAGTCAATAAGCACTCTGGGCAGCCTAACCTTTGTGCATACTGCATGCATTATGAACAGGTAGCTGCTTCTTGGCTTGTAGTAGTGGGGCAGGGTTTTCTGAGCCTTCTTTGAAGCCTTCTTTAATGCAGGTGATTGTGAGTATTCTGTAACGTCTTTGCTGCTACTCTGCATACTGTGTCCTCCAGCAATGCAGGGCATCACATATTGCAGCTATATTGCTCACTATGTTTAACTGATCCAATAACTCCAACTTATACCAAGAGTGCTACCAATGAGCCACAGCTAACACCTAACAGGCAACATTAGAGAATTTATTGTGCTCAATGAATAATGAAACCAACTGCATTAAGAGCCACTAACAAGCCTATAATTGGAATTATTAAGTCATGGGTGTAACATTAGAAAATAAAGCCTACTAAGTTCTTTATTCACGGAACAGAAAACTCAGTATAGTGCTAAAATCATAAGGTGGTGTTAGGATTTTGACCCCTAATAAGCTAAGTATACATTGGGTTTTTACAGAATAATCTGTATCCAGACAAGCTTGAAAACTAGGAGACAATGAGACGTCAGTTTGATGCTTTTTAATCATATTACACATACAGTGAACATGAGATTACTGGTACAGACAGATACTCATGGGAGGACTCATTAGGAAGAGTTGTAAGTGCATAGTTCTAATCCGTTTACGCTGGTCAAAGCTAGAAGTTCAAGTCCACCTGAACTTTTGTGCGTTGTACCATTTATAGTGTTAATTACATCTTGCTAGCATGATGATAACGTCAACACGTTCTGGTTATCTTTAACAAATACGTAACATGTTAACCCATTAAGTCATCTTGTAAATGATGTAATCCTCTTTGGGCGCGACATTATCTCATAGTATTGTAACTTACTATCTCATTTTTTCTCGTACCTTTTTCTATTAGTCTAGTGTATTCAGTAAGTCTTCCAAGCATCTGCTAACTGCTCGACTCACTATGTCTGTCCTTGCAGATTATTAGTTCATTAATGTCTGTTCACAGGTTCTAATCTTGTCCTGAATATGACCTCTTAGAACTTGCTTATATTGCAGATCCTTAGTTTTAATATGTGTAAGTGTCTTTAAGATTGAGTAATGTTTAATGAAGTTATTAGAATTATTAGGGTCTTCCCCATTGGTCCTACCCCTGTCTACAGCTGGCACACACCCCTTTTTTCATCACTTTTAATACCAACTTCTGTAGAGTGTTGTTATTCAAAGTTTGTGATATCAGAATCCAATGTAATAAATGTACCTTTTTTAATCCTTTCCTTAATGTATAAATATATAACAATGGTTGCCAGGGAATCACTCAAGTGAGTAATGTAATGGTTCAGTTATTTAAGAATTCTATATTCATCATCTGAATACTAAGATTGGATTACACCCTTAAATTGACCCTCGAGCATCTCCTGTCACATTTATAAACATACTGTTGAAATTTTAAAGGGGTTTTATTTTGTTTTAATTGAGATTTGATGCCAATGGTGGCTGTCGGGATGCACCATGCCCTTGATTATGATGTTAATATCATTATGGCAAATTTATTGAGAAATAGGCAAACTGATTATCAGGGAAATCTATCTTCAGCTTATACTATCTGAAGATTACATATAGTTAGAAAGAAAGAAAAGGTATAAGCCTTGGCTCAGTGGTAGCAGTCTTGTCTCTGAGTCAGAAGATCATGGGTGTCAAGCCCCACTCCAGAGACTTGGTATAATCTTGGACACTATTCAAAGGAGAGCAGGGGGTATATGGCCAACATTTATACCTCAACCATCACCTACTAAAACAGATTATATGGTCATTAATTCTTTGTTGTTTGTCTGACCTTGCTGTGCACAAATTGGCTGCTGTGTTTGTCTACATTGCAACAGTGACTACACTTCAAAAAACTACTTCATTGGCAGTAAAGCTTTTTGGGATATCCTGAGGGAGTGAAAAGCGCTTTATAAATTCTTTCCCTGTATAGTTACTGCAAAAGTGCCACAAAGAGAAATTCCTGAATTGTAATCTTATTTAAGAATTCCATTTCATGATAAATATATCCTTATCATTCCTTTATAATATAGGGTAATATTTCTTTTTTAACTTCTCCAGTAATAACCAGCTAGATGCAGGCAATTTATTTGATGTGAATCATATGGAAATGTTTCATCATTAGAAGTCTTATAGCAGAAAAAGGTGTGTATGATGGGAGGGGATTCCGACATGCTCACCTCCCAAGTGTCTGCACCAGGTGTTGCTTAGTCCTAGGTTTTCAGAGCTGCACCACAAAACCCTATTTGGGGTATGATGTCTAAGAATGATCAAATGAACTACTAATTATTTTTGTCAGTGCAGTATCCAATTAAAGTTGTTCTATGTTTATATAGATCGAGATTTAAAACCAAATGTACCTGCAATGTTACTCCTCAGAAACACTGCAACATTTGTCAGTTATACTGCTCTCTGATGTCCCTGCAATACTTTTACAGGTTAGCTGATTAGTCTCATCCATATAACATATGGTATAACATGCTTGCTTCTGTTTGGACCACTCATTGCAAAAAAAAAAATTACCGATAAACTTCTGTTTGAAAAAGCATCTCAAGGAAAAAGTTGATATTTTAATAAAGTATTGGTTGTGTATTAGTAGCTTGCAATTTCTATTCCCTGATCATGTTTGTAAGTGGTTAGCTAAAGTGTTCCATAGAAGTGAAATGCCAATTTGTTTGAAAAGCATCAGGGGGGAAAAATTGGGTCGCGCCCCCTTTGGGGTGCTAACTTCGCAGGGGCACTATTTTTAGCGCCCCCACACCGGAAATTGAACGGTAGCACCCCAAGCAGGAGGCGGGGCGTTACTGGAAGCGCTCCCCCTCCCTCTTGGGGCGCTACCATTCAATATCGCGGCACTACATGCAACAGTCTCAGCACGTCGCGCCGCGGTACTATAGGCCTCCCTCCCCTGATTAAAGGGGAGGGGCCTAGCGCAGCGCGCACCGGGGCCCTGCTGGACCACCGGGGAGTGAGGTGCCGACAAAAGAGACCGGCACTCAAGAGGAGTGCCGGGCTGACCGATCGCGGCCAGCACCCCACAGGAGGAGGCGAAAGGGGGCAGGTGCTGGCAGGCGGCCCAAAAAAATAGCCGCCCGGCACCTGCCCTTTAATTTACGCCACCGCAGCCGCAAACACGGCACCCTGACCCTGTTGGACGTAGCGTCCGGCTGTAGGTCAGGGGGCACGAACGAAGTTTGCGGCCGGGGCGCTGCATACGCCACTACTGCCGCCACTAACCTCCTGCTGAATTTCACGGGAGGCGTCAGTGGCGCCACGCCCAGGCCGGGAGGCACAAGAAACTCAATTTTTCCCCACCAATCTTTAAAGTCCATGTGAAAAATTATCAAAGCAAACTTTTTTATTCCAAAGAATCTCATGCAAAGAAGATGTAAAGTGTTAATTCTAAGCAACTAAGTGGTAAATGAGTTAATCTCAGGAAGTCACGTGAATTTTATTTTATTATTTTTATGTTTGTTAGACACAGTCTGTAACAGCACTTTCACAAACATGGCTATAATGTTTTTTACCTTGATGTTCCTTAATTGCCTCTACAGGTTTAGGGGTCAGCACTTCTGCCCAGTGCCCCAACCTGACATGACCTCAGCCCATCAGAATTCTGCAAATCACCCCAAGGTGAGTTAATCAGCTGGGGTCAGAGTTGCATCTTTGTGCTGGGCTGAACTCCCATCATACCAAAGATCTGCCCAATCTCACTAAAGCAGAAAATTTAGGCTCTCATGTCAAAATGTTGTAATGGAAAAAGCCTCTGTTAACATCTTATAATGGCAAAATGTGATTTCTGGTCACAGTGTAGTTTCTAGCCTCCTGCCACTAGTTTGTGTTGTGCTGAGAGTAGCCCAGGTCCAACCGTAATTCTTTTTCACCCAAATTTCAGGTGCTTCTGTTTTCTGCCAACAGAACCCATCAGTACAAATCAATTGCAAGCTACTTTTTATACTTTTTTTTTAATGTCTTTATGTTTTCATCTCCTTTTGCACCTCATAATTTTGTGCACCACTCACCTGTGAGGTACTTTTCATTTGGGCCATGTTCTTCTTTTTCAGCCTTCGAATCCAATGTCTGGCCTCAATCCTGTGCAGCCTTTGCCTTTCTGGTTTGCTTTACTGTCTTTAAAGATGTGACCCACTCTTTTCGCTGCCCAAATTTTACAACGTTCGGTCACCCAGCCACAATGTCTGACTTCACTTCTCTTAGTCTCCAGCTGCAATTCTGTTTCTCCCGCCTCTGTCTCTGGCCCTGCTCCATTCAAAATGCAGGAGTCACTGTGGCCGGGATTTTTCTCACCTTGGCGGGTCCCGACCCCACTGTTGGCTCCGTCCCCATCCATGTCTGAAATGAATTTCCCTTGACAGGGCTTGTTAAGCCCGCCCAGCACATTTCCCGGCCAATTAGAGGAAGCAGGTTTGGTGACGTCATTTGATGGCATGTCATCAGCCGGTTTCCTTAAAGGAACCATGTCCAAATTTATTTTGACATTTGTGCTGTCAGTGTTCTATAGCATTGAGGTGCTGCAAACACTGACAATCACTGCACAGAGGTGCAGTGCTGCACCCAGGGTTTCCCATGACTCGCTCCATATGTTGATGGAGTCACAGCACGCAGGGAGGTCCTCTTGCCTTCCCATGGGCGGAAGAGACCTCCCCAGGAAATCAACTCAGCCTGGTTGCACATTGCACAGGTGGGCACAAGCAGGGATGTGGTCAGGAGGACCTGGGTTCAGTGGCACAAACCTTTCAATGATCTCAGTAGATCACGAAACATTAGTACAAAGCCACACTCAACCTCATCCTGCTGTGCCTCTCATCCCATCCCCATCACTCTGCGTTCCCTACGCTACTCCTGCACATCCATACTCACACCAACTTATTTTGGACCTCCACCCATCCCTCTCTATCTATATTATCAGTTCCCATCTCACGAGCCACTCCTCACACTCACCCTCATCCTCCTCATCCTACTGCAATCTTATCAACTAACAACATACAAGGGTAGCCACTTGGGAGTTTTAGCCAATGTTCATGTAAAGTTTTTATTAATGTGGTGTCAAACAATGAAACCTTTATTTTCAACACTTTACGTTTTTGGACAGATTTGTGTGCACCTTTGGAAGTGACTTAGTGAGTTGCAGTGAATGGTGAGACATAACGGTACCTCTGACAATGGTGATGAGTGTGAAAGGAATGGCTTGGGCATTGTAGGGATGCTTTATGGTGTTGGTATGGGGTGGTGCCAACCTGGCGCATCATGTGGCAGCCAGGGTGTACAGCGTCAAGTGAAGTAAATTTGGCCATGGTGAGGCCATCCCTGGCCTCCCGGGCAGCAATGTGGTCGGATGCTGAAGTCCTCTGTCCTGTGCAGCATCAGTTGATTGCGGAGAAGTTTGGTGTTGTTGGTGCTGCTGGTGTGCCTGGTGCTGCTGGTGTTGGGGCTGATCGTGGTGGGATTCTGAGGACCAAGGTGAAAGAGTATAAAGGGCACCCGTGTTGATGGAATAGATGGCAGGTGAAGATGAGATGACAGAAGCATTTTGTCAATGGTGAGAGAGGTTGTTCCAATGAGGTGACACTGGATAGAGAGTTTGCTCCAAACTCTTGCATCCTGCATAAAGCTCAATGGGGGAAAAATTTGGTTGCTTTGCGCCTCCCGTTAGCGCCCTAAGAGGGCGCTAATGGGGCGCAAAGCAACTAGCGCCCGGGCGTGGCGATGTTTGCCCCGCTCGTGAAATTGGCCAGACATTTTGCGGCGGCGCTAAACACTACCGCCACAATCTCCTGCGCCCGCAGATCATGACGTCAGTCGAGCGTGCAACGCCCCGGTAGCACCCCGGACCAGATATTGAGTGGCGCTGCCTGCCGCTAGCAATGACAGGTTGAGGGGAGCATTTTGCAGTCGGGAAGGGACTGGGGAAGCGCTAATTAAAAGCGACTGCTTCCCTGCCTTTTTTTGTCGGTGACATTTTTGCACCACGCATTCTGAGAGAGAGAGAGAGAGAGAGAGACTTCTGGAGAGATTCAACGCTGTGTGAAGGAGTTTTGGGTACTGAGCAGCACTTTGCAGGTTCATTTTGATTTGACCTTCCTTGCATCGATTTAGAAGAGTCTATCGGGGCTGCACTCTGAGCTCTTTCCCTGAGCCTCTCCATTGTTCTTTCCAGCAGATTTTATGTACAGGTCTCTCCAGGCCGAGATTCAAGGCTGCAATGAGCAGGGTGTGGATGGAAAGCAAGATCGACCCTCCCCTTTAAGAACTGGCCGGCGCCAGTGTGTCTGTGTTCCATTGCTGACTGACATCACATGAGCTTCACCAGCGCTCTGAGGTAGCGCCTTGCTCCTCGGCATTAGCGCCTTAAGAGAGGTGTGTAGCACCTGATTTAGCGCTCCAATCACCTCCAGGGGTGATAGAAGCCAAGTTTGCAGTCAGAGGCGATAATTAGCGCCAGGTGCTAAACTTTGCGCCCAGCCGATAATTGCGCCCCAAACGGGATGATACCGAATTCCCCCCCCCCCGCCCCCAACTGTCTTCCAAATGCAGCTTGGAAAGTGAAGAGCTGTGAGGTGGGAGCTTTTATAGCACATTTCAAGCTGTCAAGTAATCAGCTGATTCATTGGCCATTCATCTTCTGCCTCAGCTTAATAGACGTGATCCCCGAGCAGCGAGGACCTCATGGGCGAGCACGTAAAGTCAAAAGGTAGCTAAAATGTATTCTTAATGATGTCTTATCAAGGTCATAATGAGCTTAATTAGGTTCCCATCCACTGCTCGTCGGGTCTGCTCAGTGCTGACAGACCCAACATTGGGAATGGCGGGTTCACAGCGGGGTCCCGACCCGCTGTAAAAGAAAAACTTTCCCACTTGACCCGCCACCGATCCCGCCTACTGACCCCCCGGAAAATTTCAGCCTGTGTCTTTGACCTCCTGCCCTCTCTTGTGTTTTCTGCTTCCAAAAACAATCTTGTGTCCTCCTTCCTCAGCAGCTCGGACTTGCTCCATTCACAATTCTAGGTCTGTTTCCCTGAGTTTGTGGCAGCTTCCAGCTTTGACCTCCTGGTCCACCCATGCTCCTTTCTCGATTGTCCCAGCTGCTCCCAACTCTGACCTCCTCACTCTGCCCCGCTCCCATGCCTGCCGCTCTGGCCCCCACCAAAATATATGATTCAACTTTTTATGCCTTGGAATTTTGAATGGAGCAGGACAGAGCTGCCGGGGAGGAAGGACACAAGATTGTTTTTTTTCCTCTTCCTTCAGTCTTGACTCCATTCCAACCATCACTGGATTTTCTTCCAGCTCCAATCATTCACTGCCAGCCACCATCAGACCATTGATGCCCGCCCACCAGCCACTATTAGGCCATTAACCAGCAATCAGCGAAGAATCTACTTAGTCCGGCCCAAGTCCAAGAATCTCTCTTACACCCACAATGGAATCCTAAAATCCCCAAACCAAATGTCAATTTATTCTTTTTTTTTTAATTCTAAAATAAATGACTTCTATAGACTGTTTATTATGTAGTTCTTTGTACTTCTTCAATTAAACCTTTTAAAACCTTATTTTTCTATTAAAATTTGAAACTCTATTATTCCTCTGGGGTTGGAATTCTGCACAAGTTCTGCTGAAGTTATAGTGGGACACCAGAGAAAACCCTATGAAATTTCAAACTCTATATTACATTCTGCGCCTCTCAGCTTTATTACTACAACATATCCCTTTTTTCCATTCCTCACACCATTTCGCCTCATTTAAAAAATATATATATAGCTCCTCTACCATTTCTTCAAATGACTGCTACTCTAAATCAAAAGAGGAGGTAGGACCTGCTGCTCATCAGGAATTAACAATGTGTGCCTTGATGGGCCTTTTGGGGAGAGGCACTGAGGATAGCAGTGGGCTTTTCCAAAGGGGATTCAAGCCTGGGGCGGTGGCAGGAGAGCAGGAAGGCAAAGGAGTAGTGATGGGTTGGTATAAGGTAAGCATGCAGGTGCAGCAGGCGGTTAAGAAGGCAAATGGTATGTTGGCCTTCATAGCGAGAGGATTTGAGTACAGGAGCAAGGATGTCTTGCTGCAGTTGTACAAGGCTTGCTGAGACCACACCTTGAGTATTGTGTGCAGTTTTGGTCGCCTTATCTGAGGAAGGATGTTCTTGCCATGGAGGGAGTGCAGCGAAGATTTACCAGACTGATACCTGGGATGGCAGGAATGACGTATGAAGAGAGATTGGGTCGATTAGGCTTATATTCGCTAGAGTTTCGAAGAATGAGAGGGGATCTCATTGAAACTTATAAAATTCTAACAGGACTAGACAGACTAGATGCAGGAAGGATGTTCCCGATGGCGGGGGAGTCCAGAACCAGAGGTCACAGTCTAAGGATAAGGGGTAAGCCATTTAGGACTGAGATGAGGAGGAATTTCTTCACCCAGAGAGTGGTGAACCTGTGGAATTCTCTACCACAGAAGGCGGTTGAGGCCAATTCATTAAATATATTCAAGAAGGAGATAGATATATTTCTTAAGGCTAAAGGGATCAAGGGATATGGGGAGAAAGCAGGGACAGGGTACTGAATTTGGATGATCAGCCATGATCTCATTAAATGGCGGAGCAGGCTCGAGGGGCCGAATGGCCTACTCCTGCTCCTATCTTCTATGCTTCTATAAGGATTTGGGGGGAAAGTAACTAAGAGCAGAGATATAAACAGTGGCATGACCAGGTTACAGGAAGGGAAAGAAACAGGAGAGAAGGGCTCAAGATAGGCTAAGAAAAAAAGAAAGGGAGATAGAAGTAATAGGCTTGAAGCAGACAAAATACAGAGGGAAGTCATGTTACATAGGTATACCAGAGATTAGGAGACACGTGTTCTGGTCATAAACAAAGCACAGAGAGGAGACAATATAAAAGTTCCCAAAGTTAAAGTCTGAGGTCCAGTGGTGGGATGAAGTTAACTTGTAAATAAGGTGGAGACAGCTTGGAGCATTGACGAACCAATGTCCAGGTTCAGAGACGGTTGTGGAGACAGAGTGAATCGAACAGCTGTTCAAGGGGCATACATCTCACTGACCAGTGCCTGCAACTCCCACTGACAATGGAGCAAAACAGAGAATGCAGTAGAAAAGGAACAAAAGAGAGTGTCAGAAGGCAAAAGAATAAAATTAAAAACCAGAATGAAAGCAAAAGAGAACAGCGAGTAAAGTAGAAAAGAACAGAAAGAGAGAAATGGACCAGAAGAGGAAAGAGAGAGATAACCAACAGCATGAAGGTAACAGAGACAGCTAAGACTGAAAGTTTATCCTGCAATTGTGAGTAATGCCATGAAAGATTCACTAGTATATTTGAAAAAGATCAACAGGATATCAGATACAAAGGATGTTTGTCAGTCGAGTTAATCTTTTGCATACTTTGAAGCTCATGACTGACATTTACACCTGTCCAGGCAGCCATCGGGGATGCTGCTGGACGGAATAACAGTTAACATACTTTAGCATATCAAACCATCATTTGTCCAGTGGGAACAACCGATAGATACCTCAAAATAGATTTTCAGCTAACTGTTGACATTGCGAATTGGCTCGCTTTTCATTTCCATTGAAATTAATGGTTGAAAATCTACTTACTCATCTCTGGTTCTACTCAGATGTATTATCAGTCAGGTAGGATAAGTCTGAGTTTAACCCCTAACATGCAAAACAAAGAAAAAGGAAATAAAATAATATACCGTAGCAAAGAAGCTTCATTTTTGTGTCTGTAACTGAAAATTAATTGTGAAGCAAATGTACTATTAAGATTTATTGAGGGAAGTGAATTAGGATGACTTTCAAATGAGCGAAGTAAATCCAGCACAGCATGTACCTGGGGCTCCCAATGTTACCTTTAAAAATGTGACTATTTTTAGTTTCCTTCTCGTGAAAGAACAGCTCAAAGGGCTGTAAAGAAATTACTAAAGGGCACACTGGTGGTTTCTCTCAGTTTGCCAACATTTTTCAAGTATCAGTGAATAGAGGAAAATGTATTTCATAGTCTGGGAATATCTTTCCCTTTTCAAGATCCATGAATTTTGTGGGAATTACTAATATTTGCAGTCCCCAACTGGGATATTTAGTGCCAGTGAAAACAATAACAGACGAGTCAATGCCACTTATCCATATACATGTACAGAGCTCACTTGCTCTCTTCAGATTTGTTGAGAAGCAGGGCAGCCTGTATTATACATTAGTGAAATGTTTCCTGGCACATTATCCTAATTATCTTAAACCCCTTCTAAGCAATGTCTAAAGAATAAATCAAGTAAGCTAATGGTGCATTACCAAAAGTTTGCATTGATGCAATTTTAACCTAACCCGCCCAATGGGAAACTGACGGGCTCAAATCGGCCGCTGTTTTACACCCCACCCCGCCCCGATTTTAGTCTCCATTGGGCAGGATAGGTTAAAATTACGCCCCCCCCCCCCACCAACCCACCTTAACTCACTAAATGCTGGGGCACATAAAGAAAAAAAAGAAAGACTTACATTTGTATAAAGCCTTTCACGACCTCAGGACTTCCCAAAGCGCTTTACAGACAATGAAATACTTTTGAAGTGTAGTCACTGTTGTAATGTAAACATACAGCCAGCCTTTGTTTATTTAGGAAATGCAGCAGCCAATTTGTGCACAGCAAGCTTCCACAAACAGCAATGTGATAATGACCAGATAATCTGCTTTAGTGATGTTGTTTGACAGATAAATATTGGCCAGGACACCGGGGAGAACTCCCCTACACTTCTTCAAAATAGTGCCATGGGATCTTTTATGTTCATCTGAGAGGGCAGACAGGACCTCGGTTTAATGTCTCATCTGAAAGACAGCACCTCTAACAGTGCAGCGCTCCCTCAGTACTGCACTGGAGTATCAGCCTAGATTTTTGTGCTCAAGTCTCTAGAGTGGGACTTGAAACCACAACCTTTTGACTCAGAGTCGGGAGTGCTACCCACTGAGGCACGGCTGACACATATAGGTGCTTATAGGGCAATGACAAGGCACTTAATGATTCACCAAGGTGGGGCGGAGGCGGGCAAGGGTACAGATTCACCAAGGTGGGATGGAGGTGGGTGAGGGTACAGATTCACCAAGGTGGGATGGAGGTGGGCGAGGGTACAGATTCACCAAGGTGGGGTGGAGGCGGGCAAGGGTACAGATTCACCAAGGTGGGGCGGAGGTGGGCAAGGGTACAGATTCACCAAGGTGGGGCGGAGGTGGGCGAGGGTACAGATTCACCAAGGTGGGGTGGAGGTGGGCGAGGGTACAGATTCACCAAGGTGGGGCGGAGGTGGGCGAGGGTACAGATTCACCAAGGTGGGGCGGAGGTGGGCGAGGGTACAGATTCACCAAGGTGGGGCGGAGGTGGGCGAGGGTACAGATTCATCAAGGTGGGGCGGAGGCGGGCGAGGGTACAGATTCACCAAGGTGGGATGGAGGTGGGCGAGGGTACAGATTCACCAAGGTGGGGCGGAGGTGGGCGAGGGTACAGATTCATCAAGGTGGGGCGGAGGCGGGCGAGGGTACAGATTCACCAAGGTGGGATGGAGGTGGGCGAGGGTACAGATTCATCAAGGTGGGATGGAGGTGGGCGAGGGTACAGATTCATCAAGGTGGGGTGGAGGCGGGCGAGGGTACAGATTCATCAAGGTGGGGTGGAGGCGGCAGAGGGTACAGATTCACCAAGGTGGGGTGGAGGTGGGTGAGGGTACAGATTCACCAAGGTGGGGTGGAGGCGGCAGAGGGTACAAATTCATCAAGGTGGGATGGAGGTGGGCGAGGGTACAGATTCATCAAGGTGGGGTGGAGGCGGGCGAGGGTACAGATTCATCAAGGTGGGGTGGAGGCGGCAGAGGGTACAGATTCACCAAGGTGGGGTGGAGGTGGGTGAGGGTACAGATTCACCAAGGTGGGGTGGAGGTGGGCAAGGGTACAGATTCACCAAGGTGGGGTGGAGGCGGGCAAGGGTACAGATTCACCAAGGTGGGGTGGAGGCGGGCAAGGGTACAGAGGTGGAAATAAAAATACAACGGCAGGTACATTAAATGTCCTTTAAAGCACATTAAAATATGGATGCAATTGCTTGTGGAGTAAATACTTGATTATGTTGTGCGTTGATCAAATGCATAATTCTGAATTTTAATTGCATCTCTTATGCCATCCTTTTATGGTTGGTTGACTACATTTAAAGCAATCTGCTGGTGCAAATTCTCCTTTTCCCCCTTGGGCACAGTCAATGTGGTGGGTGTTATTGCCTTCAGATCATCTTGTTGCCTGATGTACCCAGAATGAATTCTAGAGAAGCCACTATTCACAAAGTATGTGCCAAATGTTGCATAAAAGAAATCATGTCATGGGAATTTATAAATTACATAACCATCTAAGGAATAGCAAACAGTTTGTTGAAATTAATTTTAGACTGCTCAACTGCTTCACAAATGCCCATGATTCTATTATTGTTGTTTTTTACAACATATGCAACTGTCCAGATAATAATTCCCACAGCAAGGAGAATTGATTGTTTTAGATAAACCTTCCTGACAAGGTCAAGCTTCTACAGACAATCTAAAGCTTCTATTAGCATTGAATACTTATAAAGAACTTGACATGCAAGCTGGCCTAGTGGCAGACTAGAACAATATATTTACGTGGTATGATCTTTGCAAGAATGACTGTAATCAGCAATAAATTTGAAGCAATTTCCATGTCATGCAAGTCTAGATTGTCTTATTGGTGAGAGGTTATGGGTCTACAGTGGTAAATTTAGGATAAAAGGACCAATTTTAATCCTGCCCACTTGGCAGAAACTGAGCGGGCGGGCATTTAAAATGCCAATGCAACTTACCCGCATCGATCCCATTGCATTCCTGTGGGTTCCGATTGTAATCAGCTGTTCTGAACAGGTGAGAGGGCCACCTGCTGAAGGCAGCGGGGTCCTTCTTTAAATATACTGATTGGGCTCCGATGGGCTCCCAAATGGTGAGCTCACTATCCCAAATAGTGAATGTTGGCAAATTATTCAACAGAAACACTGCTGCCAAATGTAATCCTGACCTCACCCAACATCCACAGCAATATACTTACGAACATACAAACAATGAGGGACAGGAAAAGACCCTCTTACAGCAGAGACCACTGGATAATACTAAGGAGCATGTACCAGAGTGATTTTCTTCCTTCTCTGATCCAATTACATTATCCCGCTACTGCTACCTTGGCTTGATCAGCCACCTCAGCACGTACTGAGAATTAAACCGTGGACCTTCCTAGTTATCCAGTAAGACATCGGAAAGGTCAAAAAGACATTAGCGCATTGGAGGCAGTTCAGAGAACATTAACCAAGGTAATTTTAAGGCTCTAAATTGTGAAGACAATGTGCAGAATTGAACTTGTTTTCATTAGACAATGGAAGATGCAGATGAGACACGATCCAGATGTTGAAAGCATCACAAGAATTAGATGATATGGATGGAAGCAAATTATTTAACTTGGACTATAGATGCAGGACTAGAAGACATGTATAAAATTAGCAAAGCAAGGGGGAAAAATTCAGTTGGTTGCGCCTCCCGTTAGCGCCTTAAGAGGGCGCTAATGGGGCGCAAAGCATCTAGCGCCCAGGCGCGGCGAAGTTTGCGCCGCTCGCGAAATTAACTAGACATTTTGCGGCGGCGCTAAACACTACCGCCACGATCTCCTGCGCTGGCAGATCGTGACGTCAGTCGAGTGCGCAACGCCCCGGTATCGCCCCGGAGTGGATATTGAGTGGCGCCCCCTGCCTTACCGCCTGACGCTAGCAACGACAGGTTGAGGGGAGCGTTCTCCAGTCATGAAGGGAAAGGGGGAGCGCTATTTAAAGGTGACCGCTTCCTGCCTTTTATTGTTGGTGCCATTTTTGAACTACGCATTCTGAGAGAGAGAGAGAGAGACTTCTGGAGAGATTCAACGTTGTGTGAAGGAGTTTTGGGTACTGAGCAGCACTTTGCAGGTTCATTTTGATTTGCCATTCCTTGTATCGATTTAGAAGAGACTGTGGGGGCTGCACTCTGAGCTCTTTGCCTGGTACTCTCCATTGTTCTTTCCAGCAGATTTGATGTGCAGGTCTCTCCAGGCCGAGATTCAAGGCTGCAATGAGCAGGATGTGGATGGAAAGCAAGATTATCCATCCCCTTTAAGAACTGGCCCGTGCCATTGTGTGTGTGTTCCATTGCTGACTGACATTACATGAGCTTCGCCAGCGCTCTGAGGTAGCGCCTCGCTCCTCGGCCTTTGCGCCTTAAGACAGGTGTGAAGCGCCTGATTTAGCGCTCCAATCACCTCCAGGGGCGATAAAAGTCAAGTTTGCAGTCGGTGGCGATAATTAGCGCCAGGCGCTAATCTTTGCGCCCGGCCGATAATTGCGCCCCAAATGGGGCGATACTGAATTTCTCCCCCCAAGTGTCTCTGTATTGAAGTGCATCTGACAGCTGTCTGTCCACCTGGCTATCTGTCTAGGTCTTTCTTGCAATCTCTTGCCTAATTACCCACTGTTCACTATGCCTCCTATTCTGATATCATCAGTAAACAGGAATTCATTCCTCTGATGCCCATGTCCAAAAGATTTGAATAAGTGGTCAGCACAGATCCCTAAGGCACAACACTTCCCTCATCCCACCTATCCAAGAAACAACCATTGAGGTTGTTGGTGTTCAGTCCTAATATTAGCTTTGCAATTACACTTTTTACTTTACCATTTCTTAGAAGACATTGACATTGTAAATAAAATGAATTATGAATATGCACTCTAATACGATTGTAAAATATCTTTAATTAGAAATATGAAAATTAATCTCACAGTTCCGAACACCTTTGTAGCCAAAATTACACTAAATCTTTAACCAAGGGAAGACAGCCTTTTAATACATATTGTATTATTATTCATTCCAGCAATAAGTAGTATTTGGCATTTGTTGTAAAATTATTTCCCCCTCCATCTGTTTTCCTATTTTGTTCAAACCATTATACTACACAATGATTTCTTATCACCAATTAATCTTGATATTAGTGTTTCTGGTGCATGAGTACACGGGACAAAAAGACAGCCCCTATGACCAAGAGGAGACTTTGAGACTGTGACATCTGTGGTCAACAGGAGATTTGGCAGCATTATCGCACAATGGGCAAGAGGAGGCCATGTCAAATTGTCACCCCTCTCAACAAGACCAAGTTGTGCAATAACGTGACATCTGTGGGAAAGATCATGGCATCTGTGGGTGAGAGAAGAATATACAGGACCATGGGAATCTTTGGGCAAGAGAAGATTTAGCAGAATTTTGACAACTGTGGATAAGATTCTCTTTGTGGGCCTACACCTTTCTGGTTCCTCCTCTGAATAACCTTGTCCAGCAGCACTACGACAATTGAATTTGAAAATATAGTCTGCCATCCCGCAGACCTCAAAAACATTCTTTGTTAGAAGCCATTGTGTTCTGCTATAAATCGGTTTTGCTGATACCTGCCCTTTCAAACTGCGTCAGGCCGTTAAATCCTGCAGCGGTATGCTAGTTCCCAACCTTCAATGGGCAAGCTCCTAATCACTGGCATTCCTGCAGCTTGCCCCAATTATTTAAATTAGGCTAATCCCAGAAACTACAGTGGGGTCAGCCACTTCACGTTGGGCAAGCATGAATAGCCATTCATAACCTGTTCTGTCCAAGATTTTCATAGATTAGCTTTTAGCTCCCATATTTTGACATTTATTGGCACTTACTGCATGGGTTTGTTGTCATACTAAGTAAAGCCTTTTTCAGTTGATAAAACCATTTTTTTTTGGACTGCTGATTATCGTATGTGACTGCCGAGGCCCTAAGGTCACAGAGGCCAAAGGTCAAAATGATGCCTGTTGGATCTGTTGAATGTTGTGGTGCAGTAGCATTTTAGCAGCAGTTAACTACAGTAGCATTTTCACTGCAGCTCAGGTGTAAGGAAACATTAATTGCATGAGTTGACTTTGCCACATGACATTTGTTGTTGTTTTTCCATAATGGCGCCCTTTTACTTTCTGCCAAAGGTTCCAAGTAGTTTTATGTTCCAGGCCTTGTAACATAGTTGGTTTTCTTTTCTCACAGAAATTGCACTGAGGTAGTTGATTGAAATACTGCGTATAATTTGCTTGTTTCTGGTATCTATTATTGATGAAAGGATGAGAAAGTACTTGTTGATTTTGATATCAGTGTCCTCATGTGGACCATTCCTGGAAATTTATTTTACACTTTTATACGTATAACCAAGTCTTTTTTTCCCAAGCGAAGACTCAATATTAGAAAATTATCTTTGCTGTCTTTGCTATTTTCTTTCTGAGAATTGGGTGGTAAAAGTTTAGCCCTGATTTTAATCTAACCCACCTGGGCAGAACAGAGCGGGTTCGGGTCAGATACCTGTTTCACGCACTGTCCAATTTCACTCTCTGTTGAAGTCAAACGGACGCCCGAACCCAATCCCGCCCCATTCCCACTGGGCAGGTTGGGTTAAAATTCGGGCTTTTGTGAACCAGAGTACAACTAGGGGTAAGAGTGCACTATGTGCCAAATAGGTCACCTGTCAGGTGTCACTATCATGTATGTATTCTACTTCACTGTTTAAACAGAGAAAGCTGAGGTACCAAATTGTAATGCAAACATAGCCAAATTAGCATTTTAAGTTAGGGTCTTGTTTAAAATTGTAAAAACTATGATGTTTAAGGCTCAGCGAGTTGCATTTTAAACATCTCAGCATCTAATCACCTCCTCATACAGAGGAGAAATAAATTTGAAAATGTTATTGGATAAATAACATTTTCATGACTGCAAGAAAGCTTCTTTAATATACAATAATAGCATAATACTGTATACAGTACACTGTAACTGCATAATACCATGTACAATATACTACCTGATACTGCATACAGTATAACAGTTACAGTATACTGCATATTTTACACTGTAACTAAGTATACAGAAGTTAAATATTTTCTGAACCAGAGCTCAGATGACCTTTCTCATCTTAATCAGACAGAAGTTCAGCACTGTATAAAGAAGCTCACAGATACGCTTTCAGGCAGGCTTCTCAATGGAACCTGCGAAACAAAGAGAATGAGCATTCCAATTCTATAGACTGGCAGGGTCCCTACAGGGACCAATTGATGGAACATATATGGCCTTGAAAGCCCTATACAACAACCTCCTCAATTTAATTAATTTCTGCTACCCAGGAAGTGGTCATGATGCTTTTATCATGCGACAATCCACCATACCAGTCTTTATGACTCAAAATCATATTTCAGGATGGAGGATTGTTGATCAGGATATTAGTTAAAAATCACTGAACGTCGAGAGAAGTAGGAGCTTATCTGTTGAATAGAACCGTGGTTACAGAGTTGCCCTAAAGGAGCTGATTCTATACAATATGACAGATCTGAATGATGGTCCAGTAGTCATCCCAGAATTCCTTTACAACATACTTGGTCGCTGCCTTCAGTTGTTCTTATACTATGTGTTGTGGGTTTATGAAATATAATTAGATAATCTTTTGCCTGTCTGATCTGTGCCTGCCACAGATTGACTGGAAACAATTCTGATATCATGAACTGACAATGAAGGTGATAATAGGGCAATGTGAGAGGTTACGAGCGAGGGCATTTTGATCATAATCCAAGCATTAACAAATGAAATATTAAACATTTTTAAATGTGTATCTCTCACTACTTCGCAGACAGATAGCTTAGCGAGTAATAATTCCAAATTACTTCAAAATAGTCCACACCTCCTATGTACTTTGTATATTCAATATTCAGGGTACGGTAGTGTAGCGGTTGTTACTTGGAGTAATAATACAGAAACCAACAACAACATGCATTTATATAGCACCTTTAACATAGTAAAACATCTCAAGGTACTTTACAGGAGCGTAATCAGACAAAATTTAACACCGAGCCACATAAGGAGATATTAGGGCAGTTGGCCAAAAACTTGGTCAAAGAGGTAGGTTTAAAGGAGCATCTTAAAGGAGGAAAGAGAGGTAGTGAGGCGGATAGGTTTAGGGAGGGAATTCTATAGCTTAGGGCCCAGACAACTGAAGGCACAGCTGACAATGGTGGGGCAAACCTACAACCCTCCGAGAACTCTGCATTCCTCCAATTCTGGTATCTTGTGCTTCCCCGATTTCCTTCGCTCCAATGTACTCTGGATGGGGGACTTCAATATCCATCACCAAGAGTGGCTTGGTAGTACCCCCCACTAACTGAATTGGCCAAGTCTTTAAAGACATAGCTGCTGGATTGGGCTTGCGGTAGGCGATGAGTGAATAACCCACTTGACCTAGTCCTCACCTGTCACAGAAGCATCTGTCCATGACAGCATTGGTATGAGTGCCCACCAGTGGCGACCCAATCCCATCTTCACATTGAGGATGCTGTCCATACGGTAATAGATAACAAAGTAATAGCAAATTTACCTGCTGAGTATTTCCAGCATTTTCTGCTTTTATTGCAGATTTATTAAAGTACTTTGTATCTGTTTTTGCAGTATAGGAAAAGGATAAAATACCACTAATAGAAGGAAAACTAAAAATAAATCAAGGAGAGAAATTTATTGTATTCAATATTAGCAAAGAAAATGGTAATAGAGAAAATAATGGGACTGCATATAGATAAATCTCCTGGACCTGGTGATTTCCACCCCAGGGTATTAAAAGAATAGGTGAGGGAAATTGTAGACGTGTTAGTCATAATCTTTCAAAGCTGTCTTGATTCAGGAATTGTGCCGTTATACTGGAAAATTGCTAATGTCACTCCATTATTTAAGATGGGTGGGAGAGAGAAACCAGGTAACTACAGGCCTGTGGTTTAATGGGACCTCAACTTTTCATCATATTTATGAATGACTTGGATGAAGGAATAGAGAGTTATATATCCAAGTTTGCAGATGACACTAAGTTAAGAGGGACAGTAAGTTGTGCAGATGGGAGCAGGAAGTTGCAAAACTCACCAGTGGCTGGAGTCATATCTGGCACAAAGGAAGATGATTGTGGTTGTTGGAGGTCAATCTTCACTGCCCCAGGGCATCACTGCAGGAGTTCCTCAGGGCAGTGTCTTAGGCCCAACTATTTTCGACTACTTCATCAATACCATTATTTCCATCATAAGGTCAGAAATGGGTCTGTTTGCTCATGATTACACAATGCCCAGCTCCATCTGCAATTCTCCAGGTAATGCAGTCCGTGCCCGCATGCATCAAGACAACATCCAGGCTGATAAGTGGCAAGTAACATGAATGTTACACAAGTGCCAGGCAATGACCATCCCCAACTAGAGAGAGCCTAATCGCATTCAATAGCATTACCATCGCCAAATCCCCCACCATAAACATGCTGAGGAAAGCAGTTTCATAGAATTGTACAATTGCATAGCACAGCCGGAACTTGTACAAATGCTGTGCCAAAATACCAAACTTTGAAAGGAGGGTTCTTTACATTTGTTATCGCTCCATATCTCTTCCTTGGTACCTTGAGAATAAAAACTGTATCACTTTGTTACTTCTGGCCCAGGTAACAGTGAAATGCAGGAGGACTTAGTCCAACTTTCTTGGTACTTTGCGAAGAAACCTCCTATCTCAGGGATACGGCTACATATTCTGCCTAATCCCAACCTCTAGGTATTGACAGATTTGTCTTTTTAAAGAGATGGGCTACCTAGGTTGGATATCTTGGAATCTGAGATTTCTATTATAAATCTGTTTTACAATGTGAGGAACTGGTCTCTCGCAGGGGTTTATCCCTCACGATGCCAACACATCATTAATGAAGACATCAAATAGAATGGGTGACCTTGCCTCACTTTTCAATCAGCAGAAATAGTGGGCTAGATTTTCCATTCCTTCAGTCAATCTAGATCGGAGATAATCTAGGCCGGTGAGTCTCCTGTGCAGCCTTACACTGGGAGCTGCAGCATACATCATGGCTCTAATCCAGGATTCGGCTATGTACTTTCGAATTATAAATCTGTTTTAGAATGTGAGAAACTAGTCTCTCGCAGAGGTTTATCCCTCACGATGCCATGAGGGCTGCACGAGGCACTAGGTCAAGCCTTACAACACTCCATGTTGTTGCATTAAGCCACAACCTGCCCAACACATTCCTCACGAGAGAAAAGCTTGTCTCTCTTTGATGATTCCGTGGGCCTCCAGAGCATTCGATAATTGGCTTTATCTGATCAGAACCTTGATACGTTTTGATTGTTCCTACCTATGCTTACTTATGCCTGTAAATAGAAAATTGTGACTTACAGAATGAACTGACTTGATGTTACTTCTCTCACCAGACTCTTGATTTGCATTTAAGAAACAGTGCAGTATAAATATCCCACTTATGTATGTGTGGCTACTAGCTTCCTTAATCAGAGATCCAACAAGGTTACTCGGTGTTTCTTCCTCATCATTGACTTTCCTCATATTGATCACAGTTACATTATAGTATAACTTCTGTCTTACTCACCTTTTAAAAAAACCTAGGCAGTCCATTGAAGCTACTGGAGTCATTATAAACTTACTTTGATTATTTTTAATGTTGTAATATCGCAATAAGCTGTCCGGTGAAAGGTTCTGTGCTTGTGTGTCCAAGTGCACATACACAGAGCTCCTTTGTGGCTGAAAATAATTTAATTTTTTGAGGAAGTAACTAAAGTAGTCGACAAGGGAATGTCTATGGATGTAGTTTATGTGGACTTCCAGAAGACATTCAATAAGGTTCCACATAAGAGACTGTTAGCTAAAATGAAACCTCATGGAATTGAAGGCAAATTATTGACCTGGTTAGGCGATTGGTTCGCGGTAGAAGACCGAGAGTAGGGATAATGGGTATGTACTCAAATTGGAAGTTAGTGACTAGTGGTGTCCCACAGGATCTGTGCCTCAACTATTCACTATATTTATTAATGACTTTTATAACATAATAGAGAGCCATATATCCAAGTTTGCCGATGATACAAAGATTGGTGGCATATTAAGTAGTGTAGACGGGAGCATAAAATTACATAGAGACACTGATAGATTAAGTGAGTGGGCAAAACTGTGGCAGATGGATTTCAATGGAGGTAAGTGTGAGGCCATCCATTTTGAACCAAAAAAGAATAGATCCAAGTATTATTTAAGTGGTGAAAAGCTAGGCACAGTGGAGGTCCAAAGAGATTTAGGGGTCCATGTACACAGATCACTAAAATGTAGTAGTCCGGTGCAAAAAAAATCAAAAAGGCGAATGGAATGTTAGCCTTTATAATGAGAGGACTAGAATATAAAGAGGAGGAAGTATTACTACAGCTAAACAAAGCCCTGGTTAGACCACATCTGGAGTTCTGGGCACCACACCTTAGAAAGGATATGGAAGGAGTGCAGCACAAATTGACCAGAATGTTACCGGGCTCCAAGGGTTACATCATGAGGAGAGATTACATAAACTAGGTTTGTATTCCCTGGAATATAGAAGGTTAAGTGGTGATTTGATTGAGTTTTATAGGATTTTGAAAGGAATTGATAGGATAGATAGAGAGAAACACTTTCCCGCTGGTGGGGGAGTCTAGGACAAGGGGACATAACCTTAAAATCAGAGCCAGGTCATTCAGGAGAAGGAGTTAGGAAATACTTCTTCAAGCAAAGGGTGGTAGAAGTGCAGAACTCTCTCTCACAAAAGGCAGTAGATGCTAGGTCAATTAATAATTTTAAATCTGATACTGATAGATTTTTTTAGCCGAGTGTCTAAAGAGATATGGAGCCAAGGTGGGTGGATGGGGTTAGGATTCAGATCAGACATGATCTCATTGAATGGCGGAACAGGCTCGAGGGGCTGAGTGGCCTACTCCTGTTCCTCTGGTTTCACAACTTTCTGTATGGCATCGCTGACATTTCTAGTTGGATCTTCTATTTGTTTAAACATCATACAACTTGGAAATGAAGTAAAACGATAATTAGACTTGTCTAAAGATTGAACAGGCTAGGGCTCTTTTCTCTCAAAGAGAAGGCTGAGGGGTGATCTATTAGAGGTCTTTAAGATTATGAAGAGGTTTGATAAGGTAGACATAGAGAAGATGTTAGATGAAGAGGGCTGGGAGGAGCATAAACACCGGTATGGACCAGTTGGGCCGAAAGGGCTGTTTCTGGGCTGTACGTTCTATGTAATTCTATGTCATAATCATACTCTGTACACCGTTCTTTGTAAAATCAGGAGCTGCTTTAAAACATTTTCCCCGTCATCTTACATCAAATCAGAGAAGCCCCAGAAACCTTCATGAGAAATAATCCTGAGATTGTTCTTTTCATCGAGTGCTTCTTTTGAAGTATTATGACACTATGGGGGAAAAATTCAGTTGGTTGCGCCTCCCGTTAGCGCCTTAAGAGGGCGCTAATGGGGCGCAAAGCAACTAGCGCCCGGGCGCAGCAATGTTTGCGCCGCTGGCGAAATTAACTAGACATTTTGCGGCGGCGCTAAACACTACCTCCACGATCTCCTGCGCCGGCAGATCGTGACGTCAGTCGAGTGCGCAACGCCCCGGTAGTGCCCCGGAGCGTATATTGAGTGGCGCCCCCTGCCTTACCGCCTGCCGCTAGCAACGACAGGTTGAGGGGAGCGTTTTGCAGTTAGGAAGGGACTGGGGGAGCGCTATTTAAAGGCGACCGCTTCCTGCCTTTTATTGTTGGTGACATTTTTGAACCACGCATTCTGAGAGAGAGAGAGACAGACTTCTGGAGAGATTCAACGCTGTGTGAAGGAGTTTTGGGTACTGAGCTGCACTTTGCAGTTTCATTTTGATTTGCCCTTCCTTGTATCGATTTAGAAGAGACTGTGGGTGCTGCACTCTGAGCTCTTTCCCTGGTACTCTCCATTGTTCTTTCCAGCAGATTTGATGTACAGGTCTCTCCAGGCCGAGATTCAAGGCTGCAATGAGCAGGATGTGGATGGAAAGCAAGATCAACCCTCCCCTTTAAGAACTGGCCTGCGCCATTGTGTGTGTGTTCCATTGCTGACTGACATCACATGAGCTTCGCCAGTGCTCTGAGGTAGCGCCTCCCTCCTCGGCCTTTGCGCCTTAAGACAGGTGTGAAGGGCCTGATTTAGCACTCCAATCACCTCAGGGGCGATAAAAGTCAAGTTTGCAGTCGGAGGCGATAATTAGCGGCAGGCGCTAATCTTTGCGCCCGGCCGATAATTGCGCCCCAAATGGGGCGATACTGAATTTCTCCCCCTATGTCTATTAGAGAGCCTATTACAGGAGATTCCCTTCAGGAAATGTACCAGCATGGGGACCTGAGTAGACTAACAATTTTTGGACTTGTATTGTTTCAAAATACAAATTATAATATAAGATTTTCAAACAAATATTTTCCATGCTGCACTATTATTGCACTTAATTTGGAAACGACATTTGATTAAAAAATGTTTTAATCAAAGGAAGTGAATTCTATCCCAAATAAGATCTGAATCTACAAAACTGAATAAACCAGGCTAATTTTTATTTCACAAGATTTCAGAGAGCATGGCTATATTTAGTTAGAAAAGGTTTCTAAATGGAAACTTACTTTCAATGTTTAATGAGAATTTTTAGTAAAAAGACAATTTAGTTGCATTTTTAAGACAATATCAGTACAGTTTTCTATTTTACATAAACTGACAAGTATTGATTCATCCACTAATTTTCCTATCTTTCTTGTACTGAACTACTCTATGAACACATACCATTTGTGGAATTGTGGACATTTATCCAGATCTTACCTGAATAGCAACATGTTGGTACACTAATACATAAGGCCATTGAGCCAATCGCCTGCTCCAGTGCTTTATTACAAACTTTGAACACCACTTGGAAGAAGCACTGAGAGTAGCAAGGGCACAGAATGTACTCTGGGTGGGGGACTTCAATGTCCATCACCAAGAGTGGCTCAGTAGCACCAGTACTGACTGAGCTGGCTGAGTCCTGAAGGACATAACTGCCAGTCTGGGACATAACTGCGACAGGTGGTGAGAGAACCAACATGAGGGAAAAACCTACTTAACCTCATCCTCGCCAATCTACCTGTCGCAGATGCATCTGTCCATGACAGTATTGGTAGCAGTGACCACCACACAGTCATTGTGGAGACAAAGTCCCGTCTTCACACTGAGGACACCCTCCATCGTGTTGTGTGGCACTACCACCATGCTAAATGGGATGGATTCAGAACAGATCTAGCAGCTCAAAACTGGGCATCCATTAGGCGCTGTGGGCCATCAGCAGATGTATTCCACCACAATCTGCAACCTCATGGCACTGCATATCCCTCACTCTACCATTACCATAAAGCCAGGAGACCAACCCTGGTTCAACAACGAGTGTAGAAGAGCATGCCAGGAGCAGCACCAGGTGTACCTAAAAATGAGGTGCCAATCTGGGGAAGCTGCAACACAGGACTACATGCATGCTAAAAAGTAGAAGCAGCATGCTATAGACAGAGCTAAGCGATCCCACAATCAACGGATCAGATCAAAGCTCTGCAGTCCTGCCACATCCAGTCGTGAATGGTGGTGGACCATTAAACAACTAACGGGAGGAGGAGGCTCCATGAATATCAGCCATCAATGATGGTGGAGCCCAACACGTGAGTGCAAAAGACAAGGCTGAAGCGTTTGCAATCATCTTCAGCCAGAAGTGCTGAGTGGATGATCCATATCAGCCTACTCCTGAGGTCCCCACCATCACAGAAGCCAGTCTTCAGTCAATTCAATTCACTCCACATCAAGAAACGGCTGAGTACACTGGATACAGCAAAGGCTATGGGCCCCTGACAACATCCCGGCTATCGTGCTGAAGACTTGTTCTCCAGAACTAACCGCGCCGTTAGCCAAGCTGTTCCAGTACAGCTACAATACTGGCATCTATCCGACAATGTGGAAAACTGCCCAGGTATGTCCTGTCCACAAAAAGCAGGACAAATCAAACCCGGCCAATTACCACCCCATCAGTCTACTCTCAATCATCAGCAAAGTGATGGAAGGTGTCATTGACAGTGCTATCAAGCGGCACTTACTCACCAATAACCTGCTCACTGATGCCCAGTTTGATTCCACCAAGACCACTCGGCTCCCAACCTCATTACAGCCTTGGTCCAAACATGGACAATGGAGCTGAATTCCAGAGGTGAGGTGAGAGTAACTGCCCTTGACATCAAGGCAGCATTTGAGTGAGTGTGGCATCAAGGAGCCCTACTAAATCTGAAGTCAATGGGAATCGGTGGGGAAACGCTCCAGTGGCTGGAGTCATACCTAGCGCAAAGGAAGATGGTTGTGGTGGTTGAAGGTCAATCATCACAGCCCAAGGACACCGCTGCAGGAGTTCCTCAGGGCAGTGTCCTCGGCCCAACCATCTTCAGCTGCTTCATTAACGATCATCCCTCCAACATAAGGTCAGAAATGGGGATGTTCGCTGATGACTGCACAGTGTTCAGCGCCATTCACAACTCTTCAGATAATGAAGCAGTCCATGCCCGCATACAACAAGACCTGGACGACGTTCAGCCTTGGGCTGATAAGTGGCAGGTAACATTCGTGCCACAGAAGCGCCAGGCAATGACTATCTCCAACAAGCGAGAGTCTAACCACCTCCACTTGACATTCAACGGCATCACCATCACCGAATCCCCCACCATCAACATCCTTGGCGTCACCATAGACCAGAAACTTAACTGGACCAGCCACATAAATTCTTTGGCAACAAGAGCAGGTCTGAGGCTAGGTATTCTGCGGTGAGTGGCTCACCTCCTGACTTCCCAAAGCCTTTCCAGGCACAAGTGAGGAGTGTGTTGGAATACTCTCCACTTGCCTGGATGAGTGCAGCTCCAACAACACTCAAGGAGCTCGAAACCATCCAGGACAAAGCAGCCCGCTTGATTGGCACCCCATCCACCACCTTAAACATTCACTCCCTCCACCACTGGCGCACCGTGGCTGCAGTGTGTACCATCTACAAGATGCACTGCAGCAATTCGCCAAGGCTTCTTCGGCAGCACCTCCCAAACCCGCGACCTCTTCCGCCTAGAAGGACAAGGGCAGCAGGTGCATGGGAACACCACCACCTCCAAGTTCCCCTCCAAGGCACACACTATCCTGACTTGGAAATATATTGCCGTTCCTTCATTGTCGCTAGGTCAAAATCCTGGAACTCCCTCCCTTACAGCACTGTGGGAGTACTTACACCACACGGACTGCAGCAGTTCAAGAAGGCGGCTCACCACCACCTTCTCAAGGGCAACCAGGGATGGGCAATAAATGCTTGCCTTTCCAGTGAAGCCCACACACCATGAATGAATAAAAAAATAATAATAATTCTGGTCACAGAATATAATATCTATGCCAAAGTATTAAAATGTATGTTAGCCATTCAACCAGAGTTTTGTAGGTTAAAATCTCAGCCTCAAACTGACTTCTGATTCCTGTATCCTGACTGAAGAAGTTATATCAGTTTTTGTTGAACCTCTGAATGAACCTCTGGGTCTGTTGTAGGCTAATTGATAGATATTAATTGCGATGATTAGTCAACAACTCCATTATCATTGTATCTTCCGACTACCGGGATGGTAGAAAGCGAACTAGGTGGACCTTGGTCTACCTTCGTCTAGCAATTGCTATCTTTCTATGAAGCAATCTAACAGAATGCTTTATCTCAGACAAGAGGAAATTAAATTAGTGTGATCTGTTCTTCCCAGAGTAGGATTCTTTCTGTCAGTTTGTTGTGCATTGATGAGATGGACTGTCCCACCCTTCTGATTGAAATATGAATGCATACAGGAGACAAAATCAAAGAGAAACACTACCAAAATCTCATCCTATTATTTCCTTTTTCTGCAGTGGAAACATGCTTGCTACTGCCAGTGGAGACCAAACAGTGAAGATATGGGATTTCGCAAAGGTTGATTGTGTACTCACATTTACAGGACACCTTCATGCTGTCTGGGGCTGTGCATGGCACACCTGCGGTGACTTTGTAGCATCTTGTTCCATGGATAACACTGTTAGGATCTGGGATATTAACAGGTGAGGAAATGTTTTTCTTCATTCTTTTTGTAGTTCATTTTTCAGATATTGGCTGTTAGTTTATATTTGATACCACAAAGTTTCACTCAATGAATTTTCAGTGCAGCTCTTATCATGTACTAGCCACTCACCTTACACTGGCTCATGGTGTCTACCATTACCTTGATCTCACCAAAATATGAAACTAAACTACACCTGCAAACTCTACTGTATAAATATTAAAAACGATAATGGAAATGGTTACAAGGTAGTGCTTCAGGAAGGTTTCATGTGAATGTTTATAAACCACTCAGATTTTGCTCTTGTGGTTCATGGTGTCATTTGATCTCTAATGAGGTGACTGACTTACAAACACTTCAAAGTATTCATTATTTCCTGTATTGCTCACTTTCGCACATCGTAGGAGCTTACTTTGTTAATCAGGAATAGAATATTGGTAGAGATGGATAGTACTAATAGGTCAATGCGCAATTGAATACTGATACCTCATATTATTTTATTCAGTGTGCATGGAAATGATTCCTTTAAAAGCGGCTTGGAAGCTGGGAAGTTTAGAACCTTTAGGCCAAACCTGCAATGGCTTTGGAAAAGACCTGCACCTTCAACCCTGGTGCTGTTGGTACTAGTGTGTACAATATCTTTACTAACACCAGTTTAGTATTTGTGTTTGCATATTTAAAATGAATAGACAAGAAATACTCCAAGTGATTATGTAACAGGACAGGCCAGGTTTAGTTGATCAATATTTGATTCGCACTCCACAAGAAAATTCCTTACACAACATGGTTGCAGCTAAATAAACAGTTTTGTAATTTTTATATAATAAATCTGTAATTGTCTAAGCCATTATGAAGAGAGTAACAACAGATGTTTGTGTGATTATGAGTTAAGCGTACTGTAGATCCATGTGAACTGTGAGATGCAGAAGCCAACAATGAATAAGAAAAGATATTTCATGAATGCATATAAGGTACTGTGAACTAAGATGTCTTCTTCTTCTTCTTAGGCAGTCCCTCGGAACCGAGGATGACTCGCTTCCACACTAAAAATGAGTTCTCAGGTGACTGATGAGTACAATGCGGGACCTACAGTTTCTGTCACAGGTGGGGCAGATGGTGGTTGAAGGGGCGGGTGGGTGGGGTGCTTCGGTTGACGTGCGCTCCTTCCGCTGTTTGCGCTTGGCTTCCACTTGCTCCCGACGAAGAGACTCAAGGTGTTCGGCGCCTTCCCGAATGCTTCTCCTCCACTTTGCGTGGTCTGGGGCCAGGGATTCCCAGGTGTCGGTGGGGATGTTGCACTTTGTCAAGGAGGCTTTGAGGGTGTCCTTGAAGCGTTTCCTCTGCCCACCTGGGGCTCTCTTGCCGTGTCGGAGCTCCAAGTAGAGCGCTTGTTTTGGGAGTCTTGTATCGGGCATGTGGACGATGTGGCCCGTCCATCAGAGCTGATCGAGCGTGGTCAAAGCTTTGATACTGGGGATGTTGGCCTGAGCGAGAACACTGACGTTGGTGCGCCTATCCTGCCAATGGATTTGCAGGATCTTGTGCAGGCAGCGTTGGTGGTACCTCTCCAGTGCTTTGAGGTGCCTGCTGTACATGGTCCATGTTTCTGAAGCATACAGGAGGGCGAGTATCACTACTGCTCTGTAGACCATGAACTTGGTGCTGGGTTTGAGGTCCTGGTCTTCAAACACTCTCTTCCTCAGGCGACCAAAGGCTGCACTGGCACACTGAAGGCGGTGTTGGACTTCATCATCGACGTCTGCCCTTATTGACAGTAGGCTCCCGAGGTATGGAAAGTGGTCTGCATTGTCCAAGGCCTCGTCATGGATTTTGATAATCGGGGAGCAGTACTGTGTGGTGGGGGCAGGTTGGTAGAGGACTTTTGTCTTACGGATGTTTAGTGTAAGGCCCATGCTCTCGTACGCTTCGGTGAAGGTGTTGACGATGGTTTGGAGTTCGACCTCAGAGTGTGCACAGACGCAAGCATCGTCTGCATACTGTAATTCGATGTTGGAGGATGGGACGACCTTGGATCTGGACTGGAGGCGACAGAGGTTGAACAGTTTCCTGTTTGTTCTGTAGATTAGCTCCACTCCAGCGGGGAGCTTACTGAGGGTGAGATGGAGCATTGCAGCCAGGAAGATCGAGAAGAGCGTTGGTGCGATGACACAGCCTTGCTTGACCCCAGTCCGTATGTGAATTGGGTCTGTGGTGGATCCATTGGTCAGGATCACGGCTTGCATGTCATCGTGAAGCAGGCGGAGGATGGTGACAAACTTTTGAGGGCAGCCGAATTTGAGGAGGACACTCCATAATTCCTCACGGTTGACAGTGTCGAAGGCCTTTGTGAGGTCAAAGAAGGCCATGTACAGCGGTTGGTGCTGTTCCCTGCATTTCTCTTGTAGTTGACGCGCGGTGAAGATCATGTCCATTGTGCCCCTTAGTGGGCGGAATCCGCATTGCGACTCTGGGAGGAGCTCTTCAGCAACTGGGAGAAGGCGATTGGGGAGGATTCTTGCGATGACTTTCCCTGTGGCAGATAGCAGGGAGACTCCTCTGTAATTACCACGATCGGACTTGTCACTTTTCCTGAAGATGGTCACGATTACGGCATCTGAGATCCCCTGGCATGCTCTCCTCCTTCCAAATAAGAGATATGAGTTCATGTATTCGCGCCAATAGTGCTTCTCCGCCATGTTTTAGCACCTCGGCGGGGATTCCATCTGCTCCTGAGGCCTTGTTGTTCTTCAGTTGTCGGATGGCCTTCTCAACCGCATGCTGGGCTGGGGTTGTGCTGAGGTGGTGGTGGGTAGCATGCTGTGGGATGGAGTTGAGGACATTCGCATCGAAGACAGAGTCTTGGTTGAGATCTTCGAAGTGCACCTTCCAGCGGGCACTGACTGCCTCTCTGTCCTTGATGAGTACCTCTCCATTCTTGGCCCGCAGTGGGGTAGGACCTTGGGTGCTTCGGCCGTAAGTGGTCTTGACTGCGCTAAAGAATCCACGCACGTCGTGGTTGTCGGCTAGCTGCTGGATCTCCTGCGCTTTCTCCACCCACCATCTGTTCTTTAGGTCGCGAGTTTTTTGTTGGACCTCGGCCTTCAGGCATCTGGAGAGCTGCTTTCTTGCTCTTGAGTTCTGTTGCTGTTTCCAGATCAGGAATGCCTTGCGCTTGCGGGCTATGAGCTCCTGGATCTCCTGGTCGTTCTCGTTGAACCAGTCTTGGTGTTTCCTGGTCGAGTCACTGAGCGTCTCTTCACAGGTGCTGATTATGGAGGCCTTGAGTGCAGACCAGACGCTGTGGACACTCTGTGTCTCTGAATCACTGGGAGTCGTCAGGTTGGTTGTGCGGCGCAGGCTGAATAGGACTTTCTTAGCGGGGTCTTTGAGTGCTCCAGCGTTGATTTTCCTGCAGCATTGCTTCTGTTGCCGCCGCTGTTTTGGGGCAACATTGATGGAGATGACAGAGCGGATTAGGCGGTGGTCTGTCAGCAGTCGTCAGCTCCTGTCATGGCGCGGGTGATGCGAACGTCCTTGCGGTCCCTCGCTCGGACGATGACGTAGTCCAGCAGGTGCCAGTGCCTGGAGCGAGGGTGCTGCCATGAAGCCTTGTACTTGTCTCTCTGATGGAACAAGGTGTTGGTTGTGACAAGGCCATGTTCTAAGCATTTTGTCAGGAGGAGGGTACCGTTGAAGTTGGCTTTCCCTCCCCCCTCTCTGCCGATCACACCTCCCCAGAGGTCTGTGTACTTTCCAACTCTGGCGTTAAAGTCGCCAAAGAGGATCAGCTTGTCGCCCGTTGGGACTCGGGACAGGGATTGCTCGATGCCGGAGTAAAGTTCCTCTTTGGTCTCATCTGTGGCTTACAGTGTTGGGGCGTACGCACTGATGACCGTAGCGCACTGGTTCCGGGCTAGGGTGAGCCGTAGAGGCGTTCGTTTGTTCCACAAGGGGAGTCTCAGATGTTCAACTAGCTCATTTTTTATGGCGAAGCCTACCTCATGGAGGCAGCGTTCTTCTTCAGGCTTGCCTTTCCGGAAGAAGGTATAACCACCGCCTTGCTCCTTGAGCTGGCCTTCCCCTGCCCGCCGGGTCTCGTTTAGGGCAGCGATGTCTGTGTCAAAATGTCTGAGCTCCCGGGCAACGATAGCAGTACGGTGTTCCGGTCTGTCGCTGTTGGGGTTGTCCATGAGGGTCCTGACGTTCCAGGTCCCGAACTTCATTTTAAAGGGTGAAAGATGCCTGTGTGTGAATTCTTTTAACGTGGGGTGGCCGTTGCACACCAGCCACCACACGGGCTTGACAGAGCAAGGTCTTGGTCCAATAGCAAGGGGATCCAAGACGATTGGAGACCAGGCTCTGCTACATCGGCCTAGCACACACACACAAACATACTCCCACTGTCCTCCTCCCTCCTTCCCGCAGGTCCTCTCTACCTGGGTTTCATAAGCTGCAGTGTGGTCCTCCCGACCCCGCTGCTGGTCCACGCTGCGCCACTCCTGGGCCTCGAACTCGCTGCTGGGCTCGTCCTCGCCCCTGGGTCCCGACCTCGCTCTTGGGCAGATGTAAATCTTACCTCAAATCAGTATTGTTAGTTCACAATTCGTATATTGGGTGTAAGTAAATGCAGTCATGAAATGTCTTAGCAAATGCATCCACTGGCTGATGAAATACAGAAGAATAGCTAATGTCAGCACTAGATACCAATGGTGTGAATGAAATGTTTTAAAGAGTAATTGTATTTATCTTTTTAGAACCATTGATATAGTCTGACCCTTGGTACTGTAGAGGAAGAGTATTTCCTTGACCGTGAGTCCGATTACCAACGGTTTTCATTTCCCTTTTATTATTTATATTTATTTTTATTTCAGTTTTGGTTGCCTGTTCAGAACAGTGTTTATGTCTGAACTTTAGCAGTGCACTGTGAATATACATCCATGTTTTCTTGCAATTTAACTTAGTGTGTGTGTGTGTGAGGGAAAAGATACATCTATTTTCCTATATAGCCTAAAAGGCTTGGACACAGGTCAGCACAATCAGGGTTAGTTTCAGTTTTGACTTCATGAATACCAAAATTTTACAAATTGCAAAGTCACAAGCTACATATTTGTATATAATCTAGGCTGACACTCCAGTGCAGGACTGAGGGAGTGCTGAACTGTCAGAGGTGCCGTCTTTCAGATGAGACATTAAACCGAGGCCCCCGTCTGCCTTCTCGGGTGGACATAAAAGATCCTATGGCAGTTTTCAAAGAAGAGCAGGGAAGTTCTCCCTGGTGTCCTGGGCAATACTTATCCCTCAATTAACATCACTAAAAAAATCAGATTATCTGGTCATTATCACATTGCTGTTTGTGGGACCTTGCTGTGTGCAAATTGGTTGCCACGTTTCCTACATTACAACAGTGACTGCACTTCAAATGTACTTCCTGAGGTTGTGAAAGGCACTATATAAATGCAAGTCTTTCTTTCAAGTTATGTTTTTGAGCATTGTACGAAGTCATGTTTTTTCTAACCTTCCATCTCCGTTTTTAGTAACGGATTGGCTTACATTTTATTTGCTGTTAATTTACACAGGCTAATTTATAACAATATAATACAAAGAACATCTGTGACTCACACAGCAATCGCTGAGTAACTTCACGGTCACTTTACCAGAGGCAGTAAAGATTCAAAAGCTGCATTCTTATTACTATTATATGAATTCCTCTGAGTCCCTTACACTGCAGAAAATCGAAGATTTGTGTTTGCGAAGTAAAAGAGATGCTGATTCAACAGAATCTCAATAAATTTCTCATGCTAACATCCTCCAAACTTTTACATTATACTGTCAAAATATTCGATTACGAGGTTGAATGCATGCACTTGTCATCTAAAGAAAGGAATTTGTTTTGGAATGTTAAAACCATGACTTATTCCTGACTTTTACAGTCCAGTCCTCATTGGAACAGTTGAAATATGAATTGAGCTTTTGCAGCAGAAAAACTTTTTTTTAATGCCAAGAACATATAGAAAAATACTATTCTGCAACAGGATGCTCACTGCATACCTCTCTGATCTGACGTGTGAACCTAGCAAAATCAACGAGATTGGCACGTTTATAGCAAGTGTTGTCAGTCCTGAAGCATACTGCAGGGCAGATATTTCTTTCACAGTGTAGACTACCTCACTGATACTAATCTTCAAGCAGGCACTTTATCTACCAGCAGACTCGCCGAGCAGTCTGTAGTTTCATTTGACCTGCATTCTAAGTTAAATTAAACTAAACTAAACTAAGTGCCATAAATATAAGACAGTCGCCAATAAATCCATTCGGGAATTCAGGAGGAACTTCTTTATTCAAAGACTGGTAATAATGTGGAACTCACTATCACAGGGAGTAGTTGAGGCAAATAGCATAGAAACATTTAAGGGGAAGTTAGATGAGTACATGAGGGAGAAAGGAATAGAAGGATATGCTGATAGGGTGAGATGAAGTAGGGTGGAAAGAGGCTCATGTGGAGCATAAACACCAGCACAGACCAGTTGGGCCAAATGGCCTGTTTCGGTGCTGTAAAATTCTATGTAATTCTGTTTGTACTCACTGAATTTTATTCTTGTTACTTTCTATTGCAGGTATACGTAAAAGCATTGCACTTCACTCAGGTAGCCACTATACTGCAGATATGAAACCATCAGTATAACTCAGGATTGTTGGAGCCGGCTACCCTGAGTGATACTGTTGGTGCTGCTTTGGACTTTGGCCAGGGGAAAATACAGCTTCATATCCTTGTACACATGCAAAGAGCTTGGGTCACTGGTATGTAAAAGATGTTTTAAGTTTTAATGTGATTGGAAATTGTGCTGTTGGCTTTCTGCTGACAGTGAAAAAAAATTAAATTGAAGTTTTTAGGCAGTACAGAAGATTAGATGAATATAAATGAAAAGTCAAGTTCAAATTTTAGAATAAAGGGCCACCTGGGATCTTCTCTTTGCTTGAGCTGCAGTTCTGCCCTTTGTTCACTGCACTTCAAATTACTTAATTGTATGTGAAGCACTTTGATAAATTTCTGAGAAACACGACAAGATGCTATATAAATACAAGTTTGATACAATCTACCCTCTCTACTATACATGACAGTATGCATGCGGTTTGACCTCTCCCTCAGCAGCAGCAGCTCAGTCTATACTGTTTAAGTCCCGGTTTTCAGTTAGACATCATCCTTCGTCCCAACTACTGCTTCAACAAAAACTTTTTTTCTTCCTTTTAGGTAGCAAGAACTGAAGTCAGAAGCCACTGTTTGATGGCATCTAATCCCCCACCCCATGCCTCTTTCCCTTCACTTTCTTCTGCCCTCTTTCAACTGCACTCCTGTCCAGATGCCTGTTTGCCAGACTTTCACCATTGCCTCCATCTGCTTCTCCTTCTGCTCAGTGGTTTGTTCTCAACAAAGGCCTGAGAGCCACCCCCCACCCCTTGCCACCATCACAAAGAATTCCAAGCTCAACAGGAAGCCGAGCTCATCTTATGTCACCTTTGCCTCCATGTCTTTCTTTTTTGGTCAGGAGTCTCTCGCCCTTGGTACTGACCTCTTCTCTTGTCCCAGCTTTCTTGATACCCGGGCCTCTTGTCTTCTCTCAATCTTTTCATTACAAATGTCTGTTGTGATATCATCTATCTAAGTTTCTCAACTCCTCTTACTCACTCTAATCTATTTCTTCTGAAATTGTAGCCCCAATTCTGTCAGTCTCTTTTCTGACATGATCATCAAACCTGCTGACAAAGGTGCAATGTTGTGGCAGAAGGACCTCTACCTGGCTGAAGCGAAGGCCTACTACCTGACTATGCTTTCCACGGACATCTATTACAGGTCTGCAGACTCTCACAGCTACCTGACTTGTGCTTCTTCCAACCTTGCTTCCTGTGAAGACTCCATCCCTTTCTTCCAGTTTCTTAGTTTTGTTGCATCTGCTCTGATGACTCCACTTTTGACAGTAGAGCTTCTGAATTGTCTTCCTTTTTCCTTAGCTACGTCTTCCCCTTGGTCAACAGAACACTTGACTGTATTTTTAGAATTTCCCATGCCTGCATTCTAACCCCTCTCCCTCCTCTCACAACAATGACAGAGCCTCTTTGACCTCACTTTCCAGCCTCTGCATTCATAGAATCATAGAAACTTACAGCACAGAAGGAGATCAATCAGCCGTCGTGCCTCAGCTGGCTCTTTGAAAGAGCAGTCGTGCTTACTCCCACATCCCCGCTTTTTGTCCGTATCCCTGTAAGTTTCTAATCCTCAAGTACCATCCACGATATTGAGAGGGCAACACGGTGGCATAGTGGTTAGCACTGGTGCCTCACAGCGCCAGGGACCCGGGTTCGAATCTGACCTCGGGTGACTGTCTGTGTGGAGTTTGCACATTCTCCCCGTGTCTGCGTGGGTTTCCTCCGGGTGCTCCGGTTTCCTCCCACAGTCCAAAAATGTGCGGGTTAGGTTGATTTGGCTATGATAAATTGACCCTTAGTGTTAGGGGGGGATTAAATATGTGGGGTTATGGGGATAGGATGGGATATGTTAGGGGGAATTAAATACGTGGGGTTACGGGGGTAGGGTGGGATATGTGTACTGTGGGGATTAAAGCAGGGACAGGGTACTGGATTTGGATGATCAGCCATGATCGTATTGAATGGTGGAGCAGGCTCGACGGGCCGAATGGCCTACTCCTGCTCCTAGATTCTATGTTTCTATGTTTCTAATACTGAAGAGGGTTACTTGTCAGAGATGTTAAGTTGAGGCCCTACCTGCCTGTTCAGGACATGAATGAGCGCTTGGTACTATTAAAACAAGAGTTTTCCCTGGCCAACATTCAATCAATACAACAAAAACTGATTCACTGGTCATTCATCTCATTTGCTGTTTGTGGGATCTTGCTGTGAGCACATTGACTTCCATATTTGCCTACATAACAACAGTGGCTCAAGTTCAAAAGTCATTTATTGACTCTGAAGCACTTTGGAACACCCTGAGGACACGGCAAGGCACCATATAAATGCAAGTTCTTTATTTCTTTGTTATGTTTCTCTTGATTAAATATTGATAATGGTCATTGCTGAATACTGTCTAAATCAACATATTTAGGAAGGATGTCAAGGCCTTGGAGAGGAGATTTATCAGAATGGTACCAGGGATGAGGGACTTGAGTTATGTGGAGCGACTCGAGAAGCTGGGATTGTTTAATAGAGGTGTTAAAAATTATGAAGGGTTTTGATAGAGTAGATATAGAAAAACTGTTTTTACTTAAAAGTGGGTCGATAACCAGAGTACACAGACTTAAGATAATTGGCAAAAAAGCCAGGGGGGGAAATGAGGAGAATTTTTTTTAATGCCACGAGTGGTTATGATCTGGAAAGGGTAGTGGAAGCAGATTCAACAGTAACTTTCAAAAGGGAATTGGATTTATAGTTGAAAAGGAAAAATCTGCATGGCTATGGGGAAAGAGCAGGCGAGTGGGACTAATTGTATAGCTCTTTCAAAGAGCCAGCATTGACACGAAGGGCTGAAAAAGTACTATCGAAAGGACTTATTCCGCATGGCGGAGGTAGTATGGACTCTCTCATGCAAATTGCTTTTCATTTAGTTGAGGGAGAGGGGTGAGATGAAGCACCTTCCCACTCCAGCAGGCACCCTCAAAGGATTGATGAAGTCCCTGAGAATGGGGCAGTCGTTGCATTCTCAGGCATGGCTGCAGGGACATCTTAAGGGACATCAGAAGATTAAGGGGAGTAAATAGGAAGAAACTGTTTTCACAGGGAGGGGGTCCGTTAACCAGAGGACATAGATTGAAGATAATTAGCGAAAGACTCAGAGGGGAATTGAGGAGAAATTGTTTTACGCAGCAAGTTGTTGTGATCTGGAATGCACTGCCTGAAAGGGTGGTGGCAGCAGATTCAATAGTAACTTTCAAAAGGGAATTGAATAAATACTTGAAGTGGAAAATTTTGCAGGGCTATCGGGAAAGAGCAGGGGAGTAATTGGGTAGCTCATTCAAAGAGCTAGCACAAGCACGATGAGCCAAATGGCCTCCTTCTGTGCTGTAGGATTCTATGATTTATCAATGTTGCAATCATGGCCTGTAATTTTAAAGGAGCACAAGGAGTTCCCCAGCTCTGAATTCAATAGGCACGATGGGCAGAGATTCACAAATGTTCACAAACATCTTATATTGACATATGCAGGCAGTGATGCAACACCTTCATTAACTTTCTTGAAAATCAGTTAAGTTCATATGTCAAGTAAATATTATTCACCTACCTGTCAAAATCTTTTCAGATGTCAGTTCCAAAATCTACTTCTAGCCTCCTACATCGGGCTTAACATGTTACAATGATTGACAACCCCCGAACAAGTTTTAACAATGAACCTTATTAAAGAAAGATTCATTAAAAATGGAGTAAGTGTTGTGCTACTCTACCTTATTGGACACCTTATAGGAGTTACCAGGAGAAAGGTTGAGCTTGGTCATGGGCATCTTGCTGGTGTCACTCTTGCTCTGCAGGAGGAATAGGAGAAGGACATGAGGCCAGGCAGAGCAGCACCAGTGGCTGCTAGAGAGAGGGACAGGAGGGTGAGATGGATTCCTTCCCCCCTGTGGGTACAGGGCATTCCTCCTCCTCTGGACCTCCTCCACCAGGACCTGCAGTGCTGCATCCGAGAACCTGTGCACCCTCTCACTTGGTCCCTGAGCCATCCTGAAACGGGTTGCTGTGTGTCAGCCAGCCCACTCCACACCTTCAGTGGAAGTGAGTGCATGGAGCCCACATATACAGCTCCACGAAAATTGCATCTAATCAGTGCTTGAGTGCTAAACCTGCAGGTATCTGTTTTAGCACATCCAGGCAAATTTAAATTATGGTAATCAGTAATTAGAACCAAAATTGCATGTTAAAACCAGCCTTTCAAACAGGCGTGTCTTATTAGCACAGCACCCACTTAGCGCCTGTTTTCACCCTTTCACCAAAATAACACCCATAATCTTCTGATTCAGAAACCAGAGTGCTACCAACTGAACCAGTCTGGCATGATTTCTATGTTCAGATTTTGGCTACTTTCATTCTTCAGAACTGAGATAAAAGCAAAGCAATTTTTAAATCTCATATTGACCTCTTCTCTTTTACACTGATGACTGTGTCAGCGCTGCTTCTTGTTCTCCCTCTGATCTTAAGAGTTTTGTTAACTATACTTCCAGTTTCCACCCATCCCTTACCTTTATGTGGTCTATCGCTGATTCTTCCCTTACCCTCTTCAACTTGCCCCTTTCCATCTTGGGCAATGGGTTTTCCACAGACATCTATTACAAGCCCAGTGACTCCCACAATTACCTGTAAAGACGATATTGTTTTCTCCCAGTTTCTCTGTCTCCATTGCATCTGCTCTGCTAACTCCCCTTTCCATACCAAACCTTCTCAAGTGTTCTCTCTTCTCCTCAGCTGAGGTTTCCCTTCACAGTGGTCAACGGGACCCTTAAGTATGCCCCCCACCATATTTTTAATAGTAGAGAGTGCTTGTGATATGTTGTGGATCAGTCAGCATCTGGGGAGGAAGGGTTGATATTTCAGATATAGACCGTTCGGTCAAAACACAGTTCTGGCTGGGTTGGGGAGGAACTGTATAGCCGGGGTGTTAGCCTGGTTTTTATTTTCTTTTCTTTCCAGGACTGATGGACCTACTATATGTTTCTAGAATTTTCTGTTTTCTGTTTTCATTTCAGACCTTTTCTCTTTCCCCAATTTTGTGCATTCTCTCTACTTTTTCTTGTATTTTCCTTGGCCAGGAATTTCCTCAGAGGTCCTCCTGCTCTGCTGCTGTAACTTCGCCAGAAGCGTTTCCGAGGAAATTGCCGGCCCATGGCTTTTCACCATCTTAGCTATTTGCACATTCTTTTGTTCTTTAAAGCACTTGAAAGGACTTGCATTTATATAGCGCCTTTCACGACCTCAGGACCTCCCATAGTGCTTTCCAGCCAATGAAGTATTTTGAGGTACAGTTTTGAAGCTGACTGACCTAATGTGTATTTCCATTTTCTGTCTTTGTTTCAAGTTTCCAACATTGCAATTTTTTCTTTTTATTTGCCTTAATGCTATTTAGTGAGTGGCCACGTACAGGTATTTCCAAAGATATTTTTTATCTTTATCTCAGGGGGGATGGAATTCAAAGGGGTGGAAGTTATGTTATGGTTGTATAAAGATCTGGTTAGACCCCATTTAGAGTGCTGAGTTCAGTTCTGGGGAGCTCAGGAAGGATATATTAACCTTGGAGGAGATGCAGCAGATTCACCAGAATGATACTGGGGCTGAAAGGGTTAAATTATGAGGGCAGGTTGCATAGACTAGGCTTGTATTCCCTTGAATATAGAAGATTAAGGGGTGATCTAATTAAGGTGTTTAAAGGTGAATAGAGAGAAACTATTTCCTCTGGTGGGGGAGTCCAGAACAAGGGGCCATAACCTTAAACTTAGAGCTAGGCCATTCAGGGGTACAATAGGGTTGCCAACTCTGGTTGGACGTATTCCTGGAGGTTTCATAACATGACCTCCCACCTCCAACCGCACCGCCCATCAAAATGCCTTTTTCCCATCTGCAATATTTTTATAACTAATAAACAAAAGTGTTAAAAGGAAATGAAAAATAAACACACAATTTCTTTTAATGCCCCTATGATTTTTCTCCTGGGTTGCTCGCAGCGGTGCCCAGGAGATTAATTTAATTCCTGGAGACTCCAGGACAATCCTGGAGGGTTGGCAACCCTAGGGTAATGTCAGGAAGCACTTCATCACACAAATGGTAGTGGAAATCTGGAACTCTGTTCTCCAAACAACAACAACGTCTCATCCAAAAGATGGCACCTCCAACAGTGCAGCACTCTCGTCAGTACTGCACTGACGTGTCAGCCTGGATTATAGGCTCCAAATCTCTGGCGTGGGACTTGAACCCACAACCTTCTGACTCAGAGGTGGGAGTACTATCCACTAAGCCATGGTTGACACCTTAGGAACATATATTGACAGGACAAGCAGTTTTGGGTTCCACCTTCGAGCAGGTAGAACCCAAAACTGTTTATATCAGCTGTTGTGAAATTTGTATTACATAGGATGTACAGTACAGAAACAGGCCATTCGGCCCAACTGGTCTGTGCTGGTGTTTATGCTCCACACGCGCCTCCTCCCACTCTACTTCATCTAACCCTATCAGCATGACCTTCTATTCCTTTCTCCCTCATATGTATACCTAGCTTTCCCTAAATGCATCCATGCTATTTGCCTCAAATATATGTAGTAGTTACACAAAAGCAGGAGGGCTGTCACCGTCTGCTGAGTCAAGGGCTAATTGGGATCAAATGGAGAAGTGTAGAGCTTTGATTTTTTTAAATTCATTAATAGGATGTGGGCGTCGCTGGCAAGGCCAGCATTTATTGCCCATCCCTAGTTGCCCTTGAGAAGGTGGTGGTGAGCCGCCATCTTGAACCGCTGCAGTCCGATTAATAGCCCCTTAAATCTCACTGAATTTGCAACATTTACCTATATGGCTGAAGGCAGTTTATAAGCACCCCTTGAACTCCTTGTAGGAGGATACAAGATCTCTATTTGCTTTTGATCCTCTAAATCTAAGATTTGAGACCAGCAAGTGAGGATCTAGCCTACTTTAGATCCTCAAAGAGTTGGCTTATCTACACATGACCATAGAGACTGGGTTGTAATCCTTCTGGTGGACTGCCAGGGAATGGACAGGCAGCTACAACTTGCATTTATACAGGGCTGGATTTTAAGTTTGGGAGCGGGGGCGGGGGGGCGGGTGGGGGCGTCCGGTAGTGCGCAGAAACCCGGAAGTCAGTGCAACGCATCTGTAAGTGGCTTTATAACCCAGCCACTGAATTACCATATCATTTCCAGGTTTCCCGACCAATTAGCATCAGCGGAAGTCATGACGACCCGCAGGACGCAATTTCAACTCCAGTATTTAAAGGGACAGTCCAACCATGTAATTTGAAAGAGTTTGGAGTTGGGATGCAAAGGGAAGGAAGTGGGAGAATGGAGTCAAGAAGGTCAAAGGCTGTGCCTCAGTTCAGTGACGCCTCCCTGGATGTGCGGCTGGGGGCTGTAAGGACCCAGAGGGATATACTGTTCCCTAGTAACTGGAGGAAGAAGCCAGCTGGGAACTCCAAGAAGGCATGGTTGGAGGTAACGGAGGAGGTCAGCAGCAGGAGCGTGGTGCCACACTCCTGGATACAATGTCGGAAGCGGTTCAATGACCTAAGCAGGGCAGGAAAGGTGAGAGCAATGGTACATTCACCTACATCATAAAATGATGTAAAGATAAACCCAGCAACTACAGGCCAGTCAGCTTAACCTCGGTGGTGGCGAAACTTTTAGAAACGACAAAATTAACAGTCACTTGGACAAGTGTAGATTCATTAAGGAAAGCCAGCTCGGATTTGTTGAAGGCAAATCGTGTTTAACCAACTTGATTGAATTTTTTGATGAGGTAACAGAGAGGGTTGATGAGGGCAATGCGGTTGATGTGGTGTGCATGGACTTCCAAAAGGCATTTGATAAAGTGCCACATAATAGGCTTGCCAGCAAAGTTGAAGCCCATGGAATAAAAGGGACAGTGGCAGCATGGATACGAAATTGGCTAAGTGACAGGAAACAGAGAGTAGTGGTGAACGGTTGTTTTTCGGACTGGTGTTCCCCAGGGGTCGGTTCTAGGACCACTGCTTTTCATGATATATATTACTGACTTGGACTTGGGTGTACAGGGCACTATTTCAAAATTTGCAGATGACACAAAACTTGGAAGTATAGTGAACAGTGAGGAGGATAATGACAGACGTCAGGAGGACATAGACTGGTGGTGGAACGGGCAGACACGTGGCAGATGAAATTTAACAAATGAGCGGCCACATGGCAGATGAAATTTAACGAGGAAAAGTGCAACGTGATACATTTTGGTAGGAAGAACGAGGAGAGGCAATATAATCTAAAGGATACAATTCTAAAGTGGGTGCAGGAACTGAGAGACCTGGAGGTATATGTGCACAAATTGTTGAAGGTGGCAGGGCAGGTTGGTAAGCGGTTAAAAAAGCATACGGGATCCTGGGATTTATAAATAGAGGCATAGAGTACAAAAGCAAGGAAGTTATGATGAACCTTTATAAAACACTGGTTTGGCCTCAATTCTGGGCACTTTAGGAAGGATGTGAGGCCTTAGCGAGGGTGCAGAAAAGATTTACTGCAGAAAAGATTTACAAGAATGGTTCCAGGGATGAGGGGCTTCAGTTATGTGGATAGACTGGAGACGTTAGGGTTGTTCTCCTTCGAGCAGAGAAGGTCGAGAGGAGATTTGATAGAGGTGTTCAAACTCATGAGGGTTCCAGACAGAGTAGAGAGAAAGAAACTGTTCCCATTGGCAGAAGGGTGGAGAACCAGAGGACACAGATTTAAGGTGATTGGCAAAAGAACCAAAGGCAACATGAGGAAAAGCTTTTTTATACAGCGAGTGGTTATGATCTGGAATGCACTGCCTGAACGGGTGGTGGAGGCAGATTCAGTCGTGGCTTTCAAAAGGGAATTGGATAAGTACCCGAAGGAAAAAAATTTGCAGGACTACGGGGAAAAGGCGGGGGAGCGGGACTAGCTGAAGTGCTCTTGCAGAGAGCCGGCACGGGCTCGACGGGCCAAATGACCCCCTTCTGTTCTGTAGCCATTCTATGATTCTATCCTGATGTGCATATCACCCCAACCCCCTCACTCTACCTTCTCAAGTCTACTCCTGCACATCACTCCTCACACCAACTTACCTAGCAGGTACACCCATCCCTATCAGTCTTTGTACTTCCTCACATCCCCATATGTCTATCCACCACTGACACTCACCCTCATCCTTGTGCAATGTCATGCCTCTCCCTCATTGTCACCCTCAACAAATGCACTCCATTCATTCATTCAACACTTGCCATAACTCTGACTCATAGGTCTCTTCTTTCCCTCCTTACAGGAGAAGAGAGCACAGAACACGTGGGAGAGGCAGAGAACCGAAGGTGGCCTTCCACAGATCTCACAGCTAAGAAGTGCAGAGGAGGAGTCGCTGGCGATCAGTGGAGTCTCGGCATGCCTGGCCATCGGAGATGGAGAGATGGGGGCCTCCCAGCTACCTGGTAACAGAATTAAGTATCAGACTGCCACATGGCATATAGCACTCACTTATGTTGTTGGCTTGATGTCAACAGTGAGTGAAACTTCAAACTTTCTTACCTTGACAGTACTCATTCATGTCTTTTATCTCCCACAGAGTCTTCATGCGCCCGGCAGGAGGTGGTCCAGCTGGCTGCCACCGCCGACTCCTCAGAGGAGGTCACTCCCTCTGAGGGTGCACCCTTAGAGGACTTAGGCAGACCATGCACCATCTCAGGTACTCACACTTCGGTGGAACCAGTAAAACAGATAGTTGGAGTTTCATCTGGTGATACACACATCACAAGTAAGCATGAGCAGATGGTGGAGACAGGGACAGCAGTGGAGAGTCCACGTCGGAGGGCACAGGACGCTCCAAGCTCTGCTCAGCTGGACGCAGATGCTGTACCTTGCCGGCCATCAACGAACAGGATACTTCTTGAACAGCAGCAAAGAATGTGCAATGTACTAGCAGGCGTTCCATGGAAAGAGTGACTGCATGGAGCATCAAATGCGGCAATCACATGAGTGTCTGCAGGCACTCACCAATGGCTTGCACACTATGAATGCCACTTTAAGTAGGATGACTGATACCCTAGCCTTGGTTGTTCAGCACCCCACTGATGTGCAGCAAAGTGCTCTCCAGCTCATTGCTAGCAGGGAAGTGTAGCTGGGCCATGACAGGGATGATGATGAAAGGGGATATGGAAGTGGAGACTCCGCTCAAAGTGCTTCCACTTCTCACCCGATGGTCGCGCCCCCCCCCCCCCCGCCAGTCAGTACCCCACATGCTGCCTCATGTCCCGATGGCTTAGTCTGTCCCTGCACAGGTGCAGGTGGAGGTCTATGCCAGGGCTTTCACGGGCTCAAAACGCAGAGGACGTCGGCCAAGAGCATCTTGGTTGTCATGGCAGGGATCTGAGCAGCCTGCCTCTACTTCTGCTGAAGCCACAGGGGTTGCACCACTTAGAAGTGGTAGGAAAAGGAAGAGTCAAGATTTGTAGTCTCATAAGGGTATGCACATGGTTGTGTTATACATGGTTAGTTTCTGTTTTATATATGAACCACATAAATATGATTGTTTTGCACCACTTTCACATCTTGCCCATTCTTGGTTGCTGGCAAATGGCCTTTTCAGTTGTATGATGATGAATGGGAAGACATGAATTGTGGGTGCTGTGAAAAGGAGGCTTGGTTGTTTGCAGGACTACTTTGTGTTAGTGGCTTTAGAGGTGGGGGACAAAAGTGGCTTTTTTTAAATTTGTTCCTGGGATGTGGGCATTGCTGGCATGGCCAGCATTTATTGCCCATCCCTAATTGCCCTTAAGGTGGTGGTGAGCCGCCTTCTTGAACCGCTGCATCATCGCAGGCAAAGTTGACATAATTGCCGATCCTGGCAAAGAATCAGTCAGTCACCTGTCTTATACATTTGTGTGCCGCCAACTGCGAGATTCTGCAAATGTCTCCGGAAGGATCCAGAGGCAAAAAAGTTGAGGGTGGTGCTGACTTTGACAGCGACTGGTAAAGCATGGCCACCAGGTCCAGCTGGCAGCAGGTCTTGTTCCAGAAGGTTGCAAATGTCTGCCACCACCTGACGTGACACCTTGAGCCTCCTGAGACACTGGTGTTCCAACATGTTGAGGAAGCTTATCCTATACCTGTACACCCTGTGTGCTGGGTATGGCGTCCTGCGAGCTGCACCTCTCTACTGATACCTTCTCTCCTGTGGAGCTGCAGGTCTGTGAGCAGTAAGCTATTGCTGGTGCAGGTCCCTTTGTGAGGAAGGCCTTGAAGCCTTATTTGAAGATAAGCACCTGTCTGAGTAAGACTATGGCCCCGATATTTACTTGGGGCGTGGAGAGAGCAGGGGGCGGGGAACATTTTCAGACAGAAAACCCAGAAGTTTTAGGGAATGATGGAGCTGAGCAGGTGGAAGGGGTATCAGTGGAGAGCATTTTGGTGCTAGTGATCATAATTCAGTTAGATTTAGCGTAGTTATGGAAAAGGACAAAAATAGACCAGGTGTAAAAGTTCTCAATTGGGGAAAGACCAATTTTACGAAACTGAGATGTGATTTAGCAAAAGTGGTCTGGAAACAGCTACTTGAAGGTAAATCAGTGTCAAAGCAGTGGGAGGCATTCAAGGAGGAGATAGTGAGGGTTTAGAGTAAATATGTTCTCACAAAGAAAAAGGGTGGGACTCCCAAATCTAGAGCTCATGGATGGCATGGAGCATACAGGATAGGATAAAGCAAAAAAGGGAAGCTTATGTCAGATACTGAAAGCTCAGTACTGCAGAAAGCCTAGAGAGGTATAGAAAGTGCAGGGGTGAAATTAAAAAGGAAATTAGGAAAGCAAAGAGAGGGCATGAAAAAATATTGGCAAGTAAAATCAAGGAAAACCCAAAGATGTTTTATAAATACATAAAGAGCAAGAGGATAAGGAAAGAGAAGGGTCTATTAGAGACCAAAAAGGTAACCTGTGTGTGGAGGTGAAAGACGTGGGTATGGTTCTTCATGAATACTTTGCAACTGTCTTCCTAAAAGAGAGGGACGATGCAGACATTGTAGTTGAGGGAAGGAGTGTGAAATATTAGATGGGATAGACATAGTGAGAGAGGAAGTATTAAGGAGTTTAGCATCTTTGAAAGTAGATAAATCGCCAGGCCCGGATGAAATGTATCCCAGGCTGTTGAGAAGCAAGGGAGGAAATAGTGGAGGCTCTGACCATCATTTTAAAATCCTCTCTGGCTACAGGTATGGTGCTGGAGGACTGCTAACGCGTACCGTTGTTTAAAAAGGGAGAAAGGGATAGACTGAGTAATTACAGGCCAGTCAGCCAAACCTCGGTGGTGGGCAAATTATTGGAAAAAATTCTGAGGGACAGCATTGTCATTTAGAAAGGCATGGATTAATTAAGGACAGTCAGCATGGATTTGTTAACTTGATTGAATTTTTTGATGCGGTAACAAGGAGGGTCGATGAGGGTAGCGCGTTTGATATAGTCTACATGGATTTTAGCAAGGCTTTTGACAAGGTCTCACATGGCAGACTGGTCAGAAACGATGAGATCAAGGGAAAATGGAGAGTTGAATCCAGAATTGGCTCAGTGGCAGGAAGCAAAGGGAAATGGTCGACGGGTGCTTTTGTGACTGGAAGACTGTTTCCAATGGGGTTCCGCAGGGCTCAGTACTAGGCCCCTTGCTTTTTGTGGTATATATCAATGATTTAGACTTCAATGTAGAGGGAATGATTAAGAAGTTTGCAGATGATACAAAAATTGGTTGTGTGGTTGAAAGTGAGGAAGAAAGCTGTAGACTGCAGTAAGATATCAATGGACTGGTTAGGTGGGCAGAAAAGTGGCAAATGGAATTCAATCCAAAGAGGCAGAAACCCTCATCACATTTAAAAAGTACTTGGATATGCACTTGAAGTGCCATAACCTACAAGGCTACGGACCAAGAGATGGAACGTGGGATTAGACTGGATAGATCCTTTTCTCCAGGCGCAGACACATTTGGCTGAAAGGTCTCCTTCTGTGCCGTAAATTTCTATGATTCAATGATTCTATAAGTACAAGGTCAATCATCACAGCCCCAGGAAATCGCTGCAGGAGTTCCTCAGGGCAGTGTCCTAGGCCCAACCATCTTCAGCTGCTTCATCAATGACCTTCCCTCCAACATAAGGTCAGAAATGGGGATGTTCGCTGATGACTGCACAGTGTTCAGTGCCACTCACAACTCCTCAGATAATGAAGCAGTCCATGCCCGCCTGCAACAAGACCTGGACAATGTTCAGGCTTGGGCTGATAAGTGGCAGGTAACATTCGCGCCACAGAAGTGCCAGGCAATAACTATCTCCAACAAGCGAGAGTCTAACCACCACCCCTTGACATTCAACAGCATTACCATCACCGAATCCCCCACCATCAACATCCTGGGGGTCACCATTGACCAGAAACTTAACTGGACCAGCCACATAAATACTGTGGCAATAAGAGCAGGTCAGAGACTAGGTATTCTGCGGCGAGTGTCTCACCTCCTGACTCCCAATGCCTTTCTACCATCTACAAGGCACAAGTCAGGAGTGTGATGGAATACTCTCCACTTGCCTGGATGAGTGCAATTCCAACAACACTCAAGAAGCTCAACACCATCCAGGGCAAAGCAGCCCGCTTGATTGGCACCCATCCACCACCTTCAATATTCACTCCCTCCACCACCGGCGCACCGTGGCTGCAGTGTGTGCCATCTACAAGATGCACTGCAACAACTCGCCAAGACATCTTCGGCAGCACCTCCCAAACCCGCGACCTCTGTCACCTAGAAGGACAAGGGCAGCAGGCACATGGGAAGACCACCACCTCCAAGTTCCCCTCCAAGTCACACACCATCCTGACTTAGAAGTATATCGCCGTTCCTTCATCGTCGCTGGGTCAAAATCCTGGAACTCCCTCCCTAACAGCACTGTGGGAGTACCTTCACCACACGGACTGCAGCAGTTCAAGAAGACGGCTCACCACCACCTCAAGGGCAATTAGCGATGGGCAATAAGTGCTGGCCTTGCCAGCGACGCCCACATCCCATAAAAACGAATGCAAAAAAAATGTTTCACGGACGTCTTGCAGAAATTAACAGCGGGGCACCTTTAAATTTTTATGCAGGTTTCCCGCCCAACAGCCAGCCTGATTGAAATTGTGGAGGGATGCTCTCATTCTCCGCCTTGTTCCCATATCTTTGGTATCGACTTCTGTATCTGTGATATTTGTAACTTGTTGCCCCGATATGTGTCTCGCTGCCTCTCTCTGTCTCTCAAATCTCTCTTTGTGCTCTATTTTACGGCCATTGCTCTTGATTTTATTTCCTGTCTCTCTACATTTTCTGTCTGTCTCCCCATGTCTGTATCATCCAGAATTGAATGAATTATAAATTGGGCACAATGAGGTGAGTAAAATGAAAAGAAAAGAAAGACTTGCATTTATATAGGAGCCTTTCACGACCTCAGGACATCCCAAAGCGCTTTACAGACAATTAAGTACTTTTTGAACTCTAATCACTGATGTAATCTAGGAAACGTGGCAGCCAATTTGCGTACAACAAGGTCCCACAACCAGCAATGTGATAATGACCAGATAACCTGTTTTAGTGATGTTGGTTGAGGGATAAATATTGGCCAGGACACCAGGTATAAATTCCCTTCTCTTCTTCGAAATAGTGCCATGGGATCTATTACACCCACCTGAGAGGGCAGATGGGGCCTCGGTTTAATGTCTCATCTGAAAGATGGCACCTCCAACAGTACAGCACTCCCTCAATACTGCACTGGAGTGTCAGCCTGGATCATGCGCTCAAGTCATTGGAGCAAGTAGGGTAGGGTAGACGTAGAAAAGATGTTTCCACTTGTGGGGAGTCCAAAAACTGAGGGTCATAAATATAAGATAGTTACTAATAAATCCAATAAAGAATTCAGGAGAAACTTCTTTACCCAGAGTGTGGTTAGAATGTGGAACTCGCTACCACAGGGAGTGGTTGAGGCGAGTAGTATAGATGCATTTAGGGGGAAACTAGATAAATACATTAGGGAGAAAGGAATAGAAGGTTATGCTGATAGGGTGAGATAAAGTAGGGTGGGAGGAGACTCGTGTAGAGGACAAACACCAGCAGAGACTTGTTGGGCCGAATGGCCTGTTTCCATGCTGTAAAATTCTATGTAATACAGCTGGGGCTTCATAAGAAAGCCATAAAATATCCCAGCAGGTTCTTCATATTTAGAACTTTAACTGAAACATGTGATCCTTAACAAATGTGCTTGTCAATTGAGTTTTAAGGTCTTGCCTACTATACCGAGGCAGAAAAGATGTGTGCAGCTCTCTAATAGACTTGTTTATGTCTGTCGACCTTTTAGAACCACATATTTGCAGAGCCCCTTTGAGTCAAAAGCGTGACTGACTGCGCTGCCAGCCTGATCTCGGAAGCACTATCTTTGTTGTCATGTAAACCTGACCTATTCTACTGATGGTCAGAATAAGCGCATCAGCTTTTCAGACGCTTTTCTTCCTATGAAGCAACTAGTGGAAAGCAAAACCAACGCATTCCTTTTTTTACTGAAAAACCCCTGGAATTTCATATAGCACATGTCAACATAGCCTTAAAATAAATGTATGACCTCTTGAATGTAATGCCCTAGATTTCAGACTATCCGTAGCATAAATCTATTATATTTATTAATTACACTTTGTTGCAGAAGCGAAATAATCTTGACAACAAAAAGAAATAAAAAGCCAGTCATTTCCTGATAGGAGCCAGAAACTTACACGCATTTACAGTTGCACTCTGATTGAGCTCGGGAGTTTCTAAGCAGCTACAATTACCTGGATTTGCCCAGTTAGACCACATCCCCACATGGAGTACTTGAGCAGTGGGCTTCAAGGGAAAGAGCAGATTAGTAAACATTACAACCGTGTGCCAGTCTACCCATGAGCAAAACAGGGTAGAGCTGCTAGTCAGTTTTCATGGTTTTACAAGGCAGTAATCTGGTTTTGAACTGGGCAGTCTGGTTTCGGGGTAGCCGAAAATTGAAACGCTGGATTTTGAAAGCGATTGTCCTCATACCTGTGAAAAATGAGGTTTTCTTGCACATAGGAAAATGCGAAACAGGTTTTATCAGCACGGAATAGAGTTTTCCACTGGGAGAAAGGTGGTTAACATGCAAAGTATGTTAGCCTTTATTCCAAAAGGATTGGCGTATAAGGGTGAAGCAGTCTTACTACAATTATATAGGGCCTTGGTGAGACCACACCTGGAGTAGTGTGTGCAGTTTAGTCTCCTTACCTAAGGAAAGATATACTTGCCTTAGAGGGGGTGCAAGAAAAAAAGTTCACTAGACTGATTACTGGGATGGAGGGATTGTCCTATGAGGAGAGATTGGGTAAACTAGGCCTATATTCCCTAGAGTTTAGAAGAATGAGAGGTGATCTCATTGAAACGTATAAAATTCTTAAGGGACTTGACAGGGTAGATGCTGGGAGGATGTTTCCCTTGGCTGGGGATTCTAGAACTGGGGGTCACAGTCTCAGAATAAGGGGTCAGCCATTGTCAAGTTGTTCCAAGTATCAGGCAAGATCCTTCCAACACAGGGAATGGCAGGGCGGGCTTAACAAGAGCAATCAAGGGAAAATAGCGTGGGTTGGTCAGATATCGCTGGGGGGCGGGACTGAAACCCGGAAACCAGAAGTCCCGCCTCCAGCACGTCTCCATTGAGAAAATCCAGCCTGTTAACTCTGTTTCTGTCTCTACAGATGCTGCCTGACCTGCTGAGTATTTCCAGCATTTTCTGTTTTTATCTCAAAGATAAACTGTTGTGTGGTAAATCTGAAAATGCAATAAAAATGTTATTGATTATTTCTTCAGCTGCTGATGTGGAAAGATTGTTATGATATAGCTCCCCTGTGCAATTTTAGTGGTGACAACGTTGTCAGTCAATAGGGAAAAAAATCACGCAAATCTTAGCTTAGCACTCTGTTCAAATTCAGTATCATGCCCTGCCAACATTGATTCATCTTTAACCAAGAAATGTCAAAAAGTTCATATTTGTCTATCTTTCTGGACTCTAGGCTCCTTTAGAAAGGATGCCTTGTGGTTATCTGTTGTATTTGTGTTTCCTATGTGTTAGTGTGCTAAAATGCACAAGTATAACTTAATAATTTAGCAGACTTGAAATCAACACACCATTCAGCATATGTTATAGCTTCGACTTTATGATGTCCCGCTAGTAACAGGAAGCCTTGGATCACATAATCACACAACCTCACACACCCAATTCATAAATAAAAACAGAAAATGCTGGAAATACTCAGCAGGTCAGGCAGCATCTATGGAGAGAGAAACAGAGTTAACATTTCAGGTCGATGACTTTTCGTCAGAACTGGAAAAAGTTGGAGATGTAACAGATTTTTAAGCAAGAGTAGGGCAGGGAAAGTGGGGAGGGGAGGAAAGAACAAAAGGAAACGTCTGTGATAGAACGGAAGGCAGGAGAGATTAATTGACAAAAGGGATGATGGTGCAAGGCAAAAGGAGATGGTAATGGGACAAGTTAAGAAACAAAAGATGAGTCTAGATGAGGTGTAAATGGGAATGGCAGAATCATCAACAGCAGCCATGTGAAAGAAAATAGGGGCAGAGGTTATGGTCTGAAATTGTTGAACTCGATGTTAACTCCAGAAGGCTGTAAGGTGACTAATCGCTGCTCACGATGTGTCTCCTGTTGATGCACCCCCTCTAGGATTGTACCCTTTAGTTTTTATTTCCTCTCTTCATTCTTTCTACCAAAATGTATCGCTTCGCACTTTTCTGCGTTAAATTTCATCTGCCACGTGTCCACCCATTCCACCAGCCTGTCTATGTCCTCTTCAAGTCTATCACTATCCTCCTCACTGTTCACTATACTTCCAAGTTTTGTGTCATCTGCAAATTTTGAAATTGTGCCCTGTACACCCACATCCAAGTCATTAATATATATCAAGAAAAACAGTGGTCCTAGAACCGACCCCTGGGGAGCACCACTGTATACTTTCCTCAAGTCCGAAAAACAACCGTTCACCACTACTCTCTGTTTCCTGTCACTTAGCCAATTTCATATCCATGCTGCCACTGTCCCTTTTATTCCACGGGCTTCAACTTTTCTGGCAAGCCTATTATGTGGCAATTTATCGAACGCCTTTTGGAAATCCATGTACACCATGTCAACCGCATTGCCCTCATCCCCTCATCAACCCTCTCTGTTACCGCATCAAAAAATTCAATCAAGTTGGTTAAACAAGATTTGGCTTTCCTTAATTAATCCACACTTGTCCAAGTGACTGTTAATTTTGTCCCTGATTATTATTTCTAATAGCTTCCCCACTACCAAGGTTAAACTGATTGGCCTGTAGTTGCTGGGTTTATCTTTACACCCTTTTTTGAACAAGTGTGTAACATTTGCAATTCTCCAGTCCTCTGGCACCACCACCATTTCCAAGGAGGATTGGAAGATTATGGCCAGTACCTCCGTGATTTCTTCGTTCACTTCCCTCAGCATCCTGGGATGCATCCCATCTGGTCCTGGTGATTTATCTACTTTATGTACAGCCAGCCTTTCGAGTACCTACTCTTTATCAATTTTATCCCATCCAGTATCTCCTCTATCTCCTCCTTCAGTATGTCTATGGCAGCATCCACTTTCGACCCACTCTGGATTTCACGGCTTTGGCCAAAGTGTTGCTCCCAGTGTACACCTCAAATATGCCAAATGAAAAGAAAGACTGGCATTTATATCGCATCTTTCACAATCGTAAGACGTCCCAAAGCACTTTACAGCCAATGAAGTACTTTTGAAGTGTAGTCACTGTTGTAGTGTAGGAAACGTGGCAGCCAAATTGCGCACAGCAAGGTCCCACAAACAACAATGTGAGAATGTCCAGATCTGTTTTAGTGATGTTGGTTGAGGGATAACTATTGACATGGGGTGATCTCCACTGCTCTTCTGCGAAATAGTGCCGTGGGATCTTTTATGTCCACCTGGGAGAGCAGACGGGGCCTCGGTTTAACATCTCATCTGAAAGACTGCACCTCTGACAGTGCAGCACTCCCTCATTACTGCACTGGAATGTCAACCTAGACTTTGTGCTTAAGTCTCTGGAGTGGGGAACCCACAACCTTCTTACTCAGAGGCGAGAGTGCTACCACTGAGCCACAGTTGGGTGCATATACTCAACAGGTCTGGCCTGCTTTAGCCTCATCATTAAACTGAGTTGTTAGCAAACTTTTTTTTCACAGTGAACATTTATACACTACTGTATTTAATGCCTTGCGTAGCTTTTTTCTTGGCCTGTGCATTTCTGCATTTTGGCTAGAGCCTTCAGTTTGCAACATTTTCCTTGGTAATTGCTGCTACATTAAAAGTCGCAGCTAATAAAGTTAGGGTGGGAATTCTTTTAGGTGTTCTCATTACGCTGTATGTTCTCGCCCTCCCTGTCTCTGTAACCTCCTCCAGCCCTACAACCCTCCGAGATCTCTGCACTCCTCCAATTCTGGCCTCTTGAGCGTCCCCAATTTTCATTGCCCCTACATTGGTGGCCGTGTCTTCAGTTGATTTGGCTCTAAGCTCTGGAATTCCCTTCCTAAATCTCTCCATCGCTCTCTCCTCATTTAAGATGCTCCTTAAAACCTACCTCTTTGACTACTTTGACCAAGCTTTTGGTCACTTGCCCAAATATCTCCTTATGTGGCTCGGTGTAAAATTTTGTTTACTCAAAGGGTTAGGTTTAAAGGAGGAAAGAGAGGTAAAAAGGAGAGGTTTAGGGAGGGAATTCCAGAACTTAGGGCCTAGGCAACGAAAGGCACGAACGCCAATGGTGGAGCGAAGAAAATTGGGGATGCGTGTGATGCCAGAATTAGATGAAGGTCCTAATGTACAGCACAAAAGGAGGCCATTCAGCCCATCATGTCTGTGCTGGCTCTTTGCTGCAGCAATCTCAAACTAATCCCAATGCGCCGCTGCTTCCCATAGCCGTGTATTTTTTTTGCTTCAAATATGTATCCAATTTTTCCCTTTAAAAGTATTCATCTGTGCCTCAACCACTCTCTGTGACAAAGCTTTCCACAGCTCAACAGCCCCTCTGTGTAAAGATATTTTTCTTCTTAGTTATTTTAATGCAGTAGTTTTCCTCATGCAGCTATTCATATACGATAGGCACTATTAAAAATATTTATAAATGGCATTAACCAAATTATATTAATCTTTGAAATTTCACAAGACTCATATTTTACAATCCATCCTGAATATAAAGCCTGTTTGAACAACTCAAAGCTCCCATTGTGAAATACTACAACTTTATCAAAAAAAATTGAGATAAACCTCTAGTGACAAATTTTCTGAGTCAGAAGAGCAACTGTGTTAGCAGGCGGCTTTTGAGTAGTGTGACCCTATCAGGATGATGGTGACCCTGAACCTATGGGTGCAGGGTGAAATGATTATAGAATCATACAGCAGGAGGCCATTCGACCCATCCTGCCTGTGCTGGCTCTTTGAAAGAGCTATCCAATTACTCCCCTGCTCTTTCCCATAGCCCTGCAAATTCTTTTTTGAAAATTACTGTTGAATCTGCTGCCACCACCCTTTCAAGCAGTGCATTCCAGATCATAACAATTCACTGCGTAAAAAAACTTCTCTTCATCTCCCCTCTGGTTCTTTCAACAATTGTCTTCAATCTATGTCCTCTGGTTAACGATCCCTGTGTCTGTGGAAACAGTTTCTCCCTATTTACTCTGTAAAAACCCCTCATAATTTGAACGCCTCTATTAAATCTCCACTTAACCTTCTGATGTCCCTTAAGTTGTCCCTGCAGCCATGCCTGAGAATGCAACGACTGCCCCATTCTCAGGGACTACATCAGTGCTTTGTGGGGGCCTGCTGGAGTGGGATCATGTGTGGGCGGGCGCCATGAGAGGAAGGTGCTTCATCTCACCCCTCTCCCGCAACTAAATGAAAAGCATTTTGCATAAGAGAGTCCACATTTGCTCCGCAGTGTGGATTAAGCCCTTTGATAGTACTTTTTCCAAGCTATCACCCAGTCTGTTGATTCCGGCAACAACAGACTCCTGTAAGTAGATGCCCAGGGTCTCAATGGTGCCAATTACAGTGTTCATGAAAGAAAGTTGTTCTGCACTTTTTCCTTCTGTACCTCAGGGCTCCCCTCCAGATGGCCATAAAGATGCCACTCGCTCCATGGTACTCTTTACTTAAGTAAGTCCCTCACACATGATTGCAGTGATGTCGGAGGTGCTCTGGTGCTCTAGCAGGCTGCTCATAGTGGACTCGAAGGATGTCATAATGGCCTTCTGTTCCTTTATTGAATCCCACCTGAAGGCAGGCCAGTAGCATGCTAATCCTTTGCCCATACAGCCTGGCTTGTTCTTTGATATTCCTCTCCTGCTACTAACTCACTTATCAGTTGTGAATCACCCAATGTTTCTTCTGCAAACTCACAAAGTCCATTCCCTGTGGTGGAAGGATCTTGCCTGATACTTGGAAAAACTTGACAAAAACTGCAGTAAGGAGCCTGGGTTTGTGGTTCCACTTGTTCTGCCCTCATCATTTTGGGATGAACCTATAGGAAGAGAAAATGAAGAAGTATTATAATGCATCTTCAAGACAATGCCTTGAAAGAGAAATAAGATTGTTGTGTGTCATGCACATACTGAGCAAAGTTATCCCAGAGGAACGATGTGGCTTTTTACCACAAGGACGTGTGAGATTTTCTGCAACTGGCAGAGGTTTACGAGACCCAAGTCTGTCTCCAGGTCTCTGTGGGAAGAAAAGCAGTGAAACATACAGAGAGGAACAGACACACAGAGAAAGGGACAGAAAGTGTGAGAGAAAAAAAAGAAAGACTTGCATTTCTATAGCGCCTTTCATGACCTCAAGACATCTCAAAGCGCTTTACAGCCAATGGTGTACTTTTGTAGTGCAATCACTGTTGAAATGTAGGAAATGTGGCAGTCAATTTGTGTACAGCAAGCTCCCACAAACAGCAATGTGATAATGACCAGATAATCTATTTTAGTCATGTTGATTGAGGGATAAATATTGGCCAGGACCACAGGGATAACTCCCTTGCTCTTCTTCGAAATAGTGCCATGGGATCTTTTACATCCACCTGAGAGAACAGATGTGGCCCTGGTTTAACGTCTGAATCCAAAACACACACCTCCGACAGTGCAGCGCTCCCTCAGCACTACACGGGAGCGTCAGCGTAGATTTTTGTGTTCAAGTCTCCGGAGTGGGACTTGAACCCCCAACCTGCATGACTCAGTAGGCAAGAGTGCTACCCACTGAGCCACAGCTGACACATAGAGGGGATTTGGAGATGTATGGAAAGAAAGAGATAAAATATGAAGTGGAAGATATTCTATGATATTAATTATAACCAAGCCATAAACAAGTTCAATACATATTTTTATGATTTCATTACAAAAATATTCAACAGGATTAAATTTCACCCACATAAAGAAGTAATGCAAGAGGGAAACACGCAGGCCCGGATTTTCCATTGGGTTTGGTTGCGGGTGGGGGGCGGTTACAAGCGGCGAAATTTTCAGGAAGCAGCTCCAAGCCGTCGACTTCCGCATTTGACTGGAGTGCGTTAGGCTGCATGCGCGCAACCCCCTCGGGAGAGGCGGGTTGTCAATTTCCATATACTAATCGCTCAATTACAGAGATATTGACACACTGTTTTCAGTTTAACGTCGGGGCCAACAGCAACAACGTGTATTTATATAGCGCCTTTAACGCTGTAAAACGTCCCATGGCGCTTCACAGGAGTATTATAAGAAAAAAAAATTTGACACCAAGCCACATAAGGAGAAATTAGGGCAAGTGACCAAACGCTTGGTCAAAGAGGTAGGTTTTAAGGAGCATCTTAGAGGAAAGAGGTAGCAAAGCGGAGAGATTTAGGCTGGGAATTCCAGAGCTTAGGGCCTAGGCAACAGAAGGTACAGCCACCAATAGTTGAGTGATTATAATCAGGGCAGAATTAGAGGAGCGCCGATATCTCGGGGGGTTGTGGGGCTGATGGAGATTACAGAGATAGGGAGTGGCCGAGGCCATGGAGCGATTTGAAAACAAGGATAAGAATTTTGAAATTGAGGCATTGTTTAACCGGGAGCCAATGTAGGTCAGCGAGCACAGGGGTGATGGGTGAACGGGACTTGGTGCGAGTTAGGACACGGGCAGCCGAGTTTTGGATCACCTCAAGTTTACGTAGTCCACGGGTTTCCCGGGCTTCCTGAAACTCACCAGTGAAACCGAGGCGAGAACACAATAGCAACTGAGGGGGCTGAAGCAATCTCAGGCAAAATGCCAATAAATACTCAGTACTCACAGCTGCTTTCTTACCTGCTAGTGGGAAAGGGTTTCTTCACAGTACTTTTGAGGAGAGCTTACTTTGTACAGTTTAGAGGTTACTTTCTACACTTTGGAGGTTTGCTCTATCACATCAGGATGGGGTATCTTAGCTACAATGACAGGTTGGGGAAGCTGGATTTGTTTTCATTAGAGCAAAGGAGGTTGCGGGGTGATTTGATAGAGGTGTACAAGATTATGATGGGTTTGGATAGGCTAGACGGGGAAAGGCTGTTCCCACTAGTTGATGGTACAAGGACTAGGGGACACAGATTTAAGGTTTTGGGCAAGAGATACGGGGGGGACGTGAGGTAAAACTTTTTTACGCAGCGAGTGGTGAGGACCTGGAACTCGCTGCCGACGGAAGTGGTGGAAGCAGACACACTCAATGTTTTCATGGGGAGACTGGATAGGAACTTGAGGGAAATAAATTTGCACGGCTACGGGGATAGAGCGGGGGAATGGGACTGACTGGATTGCTCTACAGAGAGCCGGCACGGACTCGATGGGCCAAATGGCCTCCTTCTGTGCCATTATGACCCTATGACTCTATGCCACTTATATTGCCTTAGCTTAGACCTCAGGTGAGAACCGAGATGACCTGCATCAGCACCAGCAGCAGCCTGGTACTCACAGACCTATAGCTGTACAACAGAGACGCGACCAGCAGAAAGAGCACCAACAGAGAGGTGCAGCTCACAGGAGGCACTACCCATGAAAAAGGGTCTACATGCAGATCAGTGGAGCCCTGTAAGGCCAAGGCTAAGGTATCTGTCAATCTATTTAAGGTGGAAGACATGTTGACATCCAGAGTCTGCCTGGTGGTGTTGAAGGTGTGCATGGACTCATTTGATTAGAGCATTTGACAGTCCATGGCACTAGCCACTCTATCCATGGAAGAAGACATCATTTCAGTGGCCTGTGACATCACCCCCCTCCTGCTTGAGGTGGACTCCTTCAATCTCTCTGAAATTGTTGTGATTCCACTTTGAAGGCCTGTCAGTGCATCTCACATTGTCTGCTGCTCAATGATTCTCCTCTTCATCGACGGCCCCTGAGGTACAGCATCTGTGTCCAGCTGAGCAGAGCTTGGAGAGGGCTGCGACCTCCAACGCAGACTCTCCACTGCTGTCCCTGTCTCCACCATCTGCTCTTGCTCACTTGTGAAGTGTGAGTCACCAGGTGAAAACTCAACTATCTGCCTTACTGGTCCCACCAAAGTGTGAGTATCTGAGCTGGTGCCTGGTCTGCATGATGCCTGTGATGGTGCACCCTCAGAAGGACTCAGCTCCTCTGAGGAATCGTTGTCAGCAACCTCCACTTCTGCTGCATGCGTGAAGGCACTGTCGCAGAAAAAAGACATGAATTAGTCCTGGCTAGGTAAGAATATGTTGCAAGTTATTGTCATGAAGATGATCATATTTCACTCGCTGTTGAAATCAAGGCAACATGACTGAGTGCCGAATGACATGAGGGTGCCTTTTATTTAATTGTGTCACCAGGTAGCTGATAGCTCCCCGTCTTCCAATTTCCAACAGCCAGGGACGTCAAAACTCCATTGATCTACAGTGTCCACTCCTCTGCACTTGTCAGTTGCGAAATGTTTGGAGGGTCCCCTCCGGTTTTCTCCCTCTCCCTGGTGTTCAGTGCTCTCTTCTCCTGAAAGGAGGGAAAGAAGAGATGTACGAGCATGTGTTCATCTGATGGATGGAGTGCATTTGGTGATGGTGAGTGCATTTGGAGATGCATGACATTGCATAAGGATGAGGGTGAGTGGGAGTGGTGGATGGATAGATGGGGATGTGAGGAAGTGCACAGAAAGAGAAGGATGGGTGCACCTGTAAGTTAAGTGGGTGTGAGGAGTAGACTTGAGAAGGCAGAATGAGGGGTTGTGGTGAGGCGCACAGCAGTATGTAGATGAATATGCTACTGTACTCGCCTTTCCTGAACGGCTCAGGTCATTAACCTACTTTCTGCACTGAATCCAGGAGTGTCGCACCACGCTCCTGCTGCTCACCTCCTCTGCTACCTCCAACCACGCCTTCTTGGTCTCAGGTGCGGGCTTCCTCTTCCGTTGGTAGGGAATGGTATCTCTCTCCGACTCCTCACAGCCCCCAGCAGCACATCCAGGTAGGCATCACTGAAACAAGATGCAGTCTTTGCCCACGTGGACTCCATTCTGCCACTTGCTTCTCTTTTTATCCCAATACCAAACTCCTTCAACTTGCATGTTTGGCGTGTTCCTTTAATTACTGGAGTTCAGATCACATCATGAGGGTCCACATCACGCCAGCTACCACTGATTGGACGGGAAACCCTGAAGTAAAATTATAATGAGGTAGCTGAGTTAAAAAGCCACTGACAGACACACTGGACTTACTTCCAGGTTACCCGCATGCTATCGGACCCCCACCCCGCCTCTGCTCCCAGCGTGTCGTGAAATTAAAACCAGGGCCTGCGTTTCTCAGTGAGGGTTCTTCAATCTGATTGGTTAAAGAGCAACACTGTTGGTTTCCCTGCTTATGCACTGGATCAAACGCCCGATGACAGCAAGTCGCTGGTCAAAAGCCTGCAAAAAGTCTGTGGGCAGCTGTCAGCGTTGTGAACGGCGAGCGCTGTTCCTTCGCCACTGACCACAAAATCCGGGCCATTGAGAGTGAGACAGCGCGTTAGAGACACAAAGAATTCATTGCGGAGCATAAATTTGACTTGGGCGGTAGCACAAAATGGGCACTAGTGAATCAGCAGCTCGTTTTACACCCCGCCCGACTGAAGTCAATGGAAAAGAAAGTCGGGCAAAGTGCAAAACAAATTTAAACCCCACAATTATTGTTTTGTCCAGGAGCAAACCTTATCTGGTGCAGGATATGTTGTAATCAGCCATTAAATAAAGAATAAAGTACTAAAACCCAGACAGAATAATAATCTTTGGGCATAATTAACTCCGTATAATAATTCATTCCTGAATAGTGATGGGCATCATTTAAACTTACAATTGACCGACACCATAAACCTGCATGACTCATAGTTCCCAAGTGGTGAGGGGGCTCTGGATGCGATTTGGGAGGGAGTGGGAAGTGGGGGAGCCCGGGGCAAAGGAGGACCCAGGCTTCCTTGTGAGGCCCATAAACCTAAAATTACATTTAAAATTGGGACTCTTCTGGCCCACAATCAACCTCCCGGCAGGTCTGGCCCTCACTCAAGGCTCCAACTAATATTGCAGTTGGACCCCAGTGACAACATCAGGATCCAATCTGCATATTTAAAGAAGGACTCCGCTTCCTTCTTGCAGGTGCCCCACTCGCCTGCTCAAAAGAGCAGGTTAACATCGGGACACAGCGGGAAAACAGTGAAATCAGTGGACGTAAGTAGCTGCCAAGTGGGAAGAGCTAAAATCAGGGCCATAGACGCAAATATGTTAGCAGCTAGATTTAAGCAGGGAAAACTTGTCAAATCTTTCAAGCATAGTTTATAAAATCAATGGCTCACTGATAGATATTATGTAATGACAAGAACAAACTGAAATGTTCGTGTGTAGCCAAGTACTCTCTGTTTCAGTATTCCATTTAGGCAACCTTTGCCTTGCAATAACTGTTTTGTAATGCTCACTTGATGAAGTGTCATCTCTTGAGTTTAAAATGAATGTGGCATATATTGAATAAAAGATGATTGCATTGTGTGCATCAGCTTTTTTATACACTTCTGATGAAATGCTGTTGAGATTGCACAATTTTTTTTCATGCACCTCAGTGAGTCCTTAACCAATTCTGTCAATTACAAGTTTGGTTTGAAATAATCATTTTGAGATTGCATCATGTACAGTAATTTAAAATATGCCTTAGCAGAATAGGCGAGAAGTTAATGAATTAGTCTGGGAATAACATAACGTGCCTACAATGCTTGTTAAAGGCAATTTAATAGTAAGATTACGCAATAGGTTGGATTTTGCTCTAGAGAGAAATGCCATTCTTTGATCATAGTTTAGTCTCGCTACTGAAATTGTGGGAAGTTGTGACTTTGAAACGTGAGTTTTTAGAACGGGATTTTGTTATTAGTAAAAAAAAAGCCTTCTAATCATGACGCAACTGCAGTAATCGCTGTGGCTCAGTGGGTAGCATTCCTGTCTCTGAGTCAGAAGGTCGTGGGTTTAAGTCCTACTCCAGAGACATGAGAACATAATCCAGGCTGACACTCCAGTGATGTGCTGATGGAGTGCTGCACTGTTGGAGGTGCCGTCTTTTGGATGAGACATTAAACCAAGACCCCACCTTTCAGGTGGACATAACGGATCCCATGGCACTATTATGAAGAAGAGCAGGGGGGTTCTATCCGGTCTCCTGGTCAAAATTTATCCTTCAACCAACATCACTAAAACAGATAATCTGGTGGTTATTACATTGCTGTTTGTGGGATTTTGCTGTGTGCAAATTGGCAGCCACATTTCCTGCATTACAACAGTGATTGCACTTCAAAAGTACTTAATTGGCTGTAAAGCGCTTTGGGACATCTGAGGTCGTGAAAGGCATTTTATGAATGCAAGTCTGTCTTCTTTCTATCATTGATGCACTGGAGAGAGTTCAGAGAAGAATAGCAAAGCTAACTTGCACAACTAAACTTACTTACATTAGAGAAAGATCAAGCAGAGATATTCAAGTTTATAAAATGCTGAATAGGACGGATAATGTAGATTTAAATCTGATTATTTAATTTGGACTGTGTGTACAGAACTAGAGGGCACAACGAGCCTCAAGCAATACATCGGCTTTATGGGGAGTTTTTCCCTTGCAGTGATGGGACCTTGCTGTGTGCAAAATTGGCTGCATGTTTCTTACATTAGCACAGTGACTACACTTCAAAAGTACCTCATTGGCTGGAAAGCGCTTTGGGACATCCTGAGGGTGTGAAAGGCGCTATATAAATGCAAGTCTTTTTCTTTCTTTTAATGTTGGTCAAGCAGCTCATGGGCCACTTAACCCATGTCAATGACAAAACGACAATTTGTATTTATAAGAACATAAGAACATAAGAAGTAAGAGCACGAGTCGGCCATATGGCCCCTCGAGCCTGCTCCGCCATTCAATAAGATCATGGCTGATCATCGACCTCAACTCCACTTTCCCGCCTGATCTCCATATCCCTTGATTCCCCATGAGTCCAAAAATCTATCTATCTCAGCCTTGAATATACTCAAAGACTCAGCATTCACAGCCCTCTGGGGCAGAGGATTCCAAAGATTCACAACCCTCTGAGTGAAGAAATTCCTCCTCATCTCAGTCTTAAATGGCCTACCCCTTATCCTGAGACTATGCCCCCTAGTTCTAGACACTCCAGCCAGGGGAAACAACCTCTCAGCATCTACCCTGTCAATCCCCTTTAACATAAGGAAACACCCCAAGGCACTTCACAACGAGTCGTAAGGTAAACGGACGCTGAGCTCGGGAGAGAGAGATTAGAAAGGTAGCCAAAAGCTTGGTTGAAGAATGGATTTTGAGGAGGTTTTTGAAGAAGTAGAGTGGGAGAGAGTTCCAGAGAGTAGGACTGAGGTAGCTGAAGGCTCTGCCATCAATGCTGGGCCAAAGGGAGAAGGGATGGACTAAAGACTAGAGTCAGAGGAACAGAGCAATCCGGAGAGGATTTAGGCTGGAGGAAATTGCAGAGGTTAGTGGGCAAGGATTTTTTTATAGCTGAGAAAGATTATAATGCATTGGGGGGATGGGGGCCATTTTGATCGGTGAGGATGGGGGTGATGGGTGGAACCTAATATGGGACACAATTTGGATAAGTTGGAGTTTGTGAAGGATGAGAGGTCAGCAAAGAAAACATTGGAGTTATTGAGTCTGGAAGTGACAAAGACATAGATAAGGGTTTCAGTGGCAGAGGAGCTGAGGTAAGCACAGAGGTGAGTAATGTTCTGGAGGTGGAAGTAAACAGTCTAAGCAATGGATAGGATATGAGGTATTTCAGTTCTGGATTAAATAGACTGCCAAGATTAAGAACAGCCTGACAGTAGGGGATGGAGTCAGTGGCAAGTTGGTGGCGGGACTGAATATTTAGGTTTTCCTCTTGTGTGCTGGAGGAAGTCGTAATTCATCCAAGATTGAATGTTGGACAAGCAATCTGATAACATGCAGATAATTGAGGGGTTCCGAGAAGTGGTGGAGAGGTAAAGATGGATATAATTAAATAATTAATGTACATTTGAAGGCTAATCCTGTGCTTGTGGATGATATATGTAAATAAGGAAGAGAAGAGGTCCAGGACAGATCCGTGGGGAATCTTGTATGTTGGAGAGTGAAGAAAAGGCATTGCTGGAGATGCACTGGCGATCTTCAGATAGGTATGAATGGAACCATGCAAGGGCAGTCCCATGGAACTGGACAGTGGAGGAGAGGCATTGGAAGAGGATAATCAGGAATGATGCACCAAGGTCACGGTCACAACTGCTATGGCCTTTTTGGACATTACTAATCCAGTTGTGAAGTGCACAATTCTTATGGAAAGTGGGTTAACAATCGTTCAGAAAACCCCGATTTCCTGATGAGGCCCTACATGCAATTAGGACGTAAGGAGGGAGGTGTGATCCACTGGAGTTGTTATGGGGGTTTCTCCCTTTGATGAAGGTTACAAAGAAGGTATACATCCCAAAAGAAGGTCTTTTTATATTATTGACCTGAAAACTTTAACATTTATCATACTTTTGCAAATATTTATCAGGGAAATGAACCATATAGTTAGAAATTTAATTTCTGACAATGAAAATATAGATTTTGAAATGCAATGAATAATATTTCAATTAAAAGTGGTACATTAATTTACATTCTTACAACATAATAATGACATCCCATTGTAGATGGCAGAAATAGAAAGATGAACTGGTAGATGTAGGTGTTAGTGAGATGGAAAATAAAGACGAGGCACCCTGTTATCAACAGAGGATAAGAGTGAGTGAGAGTAGAGGGTCTGGAAATTATATAGATACAATCAAATCCTTCACAACCACTGACATGGGGAAACCTCTGGCAGGAAAAAGAAGGAGATTTACATCAAAAATGGAGAAACTGAGGAAACAAGGGGATGGTGTCTTTGCAGGATGAAGAATTTTGGTATTGCCAGCTGGATAGTGATCTTTGAATTCATTCATGATCATCAAAAATATATAATTTCTGCGGCTAACAAAGCAGGAAATTAAGTTATTAAGGACAACAGATCTTTTTTTAAAAATAGAAGCTTAAAGAATTGCAAGTGCACTCCAGCATTGAGTGGTAGAATGTGGATTCCTGCTGGTAATTCCCACGTGATAAATGGTCCCCTCCAATATTTGGTGATATAGAGGCTATGGAAAAGGTTCAGTGGAGGACTACCAGAATGATTCTGAGCTTAAATAAACTTAGTTACTCATTAATGTAATTCCACTATTAAAGAAAGGAGGGAGAGAGAAAATAGGGAACTATAGGCCAGTTAGCCTGTTGTCAGGAAAATGCTGGAATCCATTATTAAGGAAGTGGTAACAGGGCACTTAGAAAATCATAATATGATTAGACAGAGTCAACATGGTTTTATGAAAGGGAAATCATGTTTGACAAATTTATTAGAGTTTTTGAGGATGTAACTAGCAGGGTAGATAAAGGGGAACCAGTGAATGTAGTATATTTGGATTTCCAAAAGGCATTCGATAAGGTGCCACATAAAAGGTTGTTAATATATTAGCAAGGATTGGTTAACAGACAAAAAGCAGAGAGTAGGGATAAACCGGTCATTTTCAGGTTAGCAGGCTATAACTAGTGGGGTGTCGCAAGGATCAGTGCTTGGGCCTCAGCTATTTACAATTTATATTAATGACTTAGATGAAGGGACCGAGCGCAATGCATCCAAGTTTGCTGATGATACAAAACTAGGTGGGAAAGTAAGCTGTGAGGAGGACACAAAGAGATAAAGACAGGTTAAGTGAGTGGGCAATAAGGTGGCAGATGGAGTATAATGTGGGGAAATGTGAGGTTATTCACTTTGGTAGGAAGAATAGAAAATCAGAATATTTTTAAGGTGCAAACGTCAGGGAGTGAGACGCTACCTCAGAACGTTACCGAAGCTCAGGCGATGCCAATTACCATCGAAGCCAGACAGACTGGCGCCGTCCAGTTCTTAAAGGGGAGGGGCCATCTTGCTGGCCAGCCACTCCCTGCTCATTGCAGCCTTGAATTTCGGCCTGGAGAGACCTCAAAAGCAATTGTGTTGGAAGCACTAATGGATAGGCCCAGGGAAAGAGCTTGGCACTTAGGAACCTCAAAAGTGGTGCTGAGGGCCAAAACTCCTTTGGACAGCGTTAAAACTAAAAATTTTGCTGACAAGAAAAGACAGGAAGCGCCCGCCTTTAAATAGCGCTCCCCCAGCCCCTTCCCGACTTGAAAACGTTCCCTTCTACCTGTCATTCCTAGCAGCAGGCACTAAGGCAGGGGGCGCGACTCAATATTCAGTCTGAGGCGCTACCGGGGCATTGCACGCTTGACTGACGTCATGATCTGTGGGTGCAGGAGATTGTGGCGGTAGTGTTTAGTGCCGCCGCAAAATGACTGGTCAATTTCGCAAGCGGCGCTAGCTGCTTTGTGCCCCGTTAGCGTCCTGTTAGGGCGCTAACGGGAGGCAGAAAGCAACCGAATTTTCCCCCCTTAAGTTCTTAAGGCTTAAAAGCTGAGTTTATTCACTTTAGAGATGTGTAGGCTTCGGGGTGATTTGATAGAGGTATATAAAATAGTTAAAGAGCCCTATTGTGTTACTATTGATAGATTATTTCAATTTGATAGATTGGGGAAGACCGGGGTCATGCATATAAATTACGCAAAGGTAGGGCTAAATTAGATTGTAGGCGGTCTTTTATTGCCAAGAGAGTGCTGATTCTTGGAATAATTTCAAAAGAAAGATGGACGAGTTCTTTGGCTGGGGTGGAGATCACATCTTATAAAAGGTAGGTGAAATACCAGGTAAATGAGCAACAACACCAACTTATATTTATATAGCGCCTTTAACGCAATAAAATGTCCCAATCATCAATGTGTCTCCTGGACAAGTTTCAATCTCCTAAGGGGGTCGGAGAGGAATTCTCCAAATTTGTTTAGTTACCTAATTGGCCTTCAAGGAGATTGCATGGCAGCTGGTTGGTAGGGAGTGGCTGATCACAATGCTTCATGCATCCCGACCTTGTGGGGCAGGCATGATGACCAGATGGTCTTCTCCTGCCTGTCGTTTTCGGATGTTCCTATGCTCGTAATCCCATTGACATCATTCAGGTGAGGCAGGGAACTTTCCCACAAAGAGGAAGCACAAGTACAGCACATTTGGCTGTACACATCTGTCACATTTCTTTCCAGTGTGCAGTTGCAGAGCAGCACATCTAACCTGGGAAAAGTCATTGCCCTGCCCTCTTGGTTGGAGAATGGTGTTATGTTTTACTTTACGTATTCAGTATTATACAAGGCCATCAGGCCCATACTCGTCCGACCCCACTTCTGACTGGCCTGAACCCCACATTCCACTTTCTTCCCTTTCCCTGCCTCCATCTCCTTGGAAAGGTAAAAAAAAACACAGATACCCACAGCCAATTGAGGAAACCTCTGCCAAAGATTCCTCTCTGACTCCTGAAAGCTGATCAGGCAAGCCTTGAAGGAGCTAAACCCATTGGTTATTACTTCCTTCTGCCATGATGCCGTAGTTTTCCAAAAATGCGTCTAATGCCTTCTTGAAGGACTGCAAAGAATCAGGCTTCACTCCGATCTCCGAAATGCTCTTGCACATCAGCCTCTGAGAAAAATAAAACTTTCGCACAACCAATCTCAGTCCCTGCATTCTCAATTTAAATGGATGGCCTCATCACCGACTGTATGTTATCAATGCCCTTATTATTTTTTAAGACCTGAATTAGATGCAGCGCATACAGGGAGGGGAGAAATAACAAAGAAAAGGTTTTGTTTGAAACAAAATTCATTGAATCCTAATCATGAGTCAAGCCTGATAATAACATTAATGATGTTGACAATTTTCTTGTTTTATATTGGACTGTATTGGAATATTTAATTGCTTTTCCTTCTCTAAATTCTCTCTGTAGATGTCAGAATGTTTGAAGTTTTCCTTGGTGCGCTCTTTGTAGCCTAATGGTAAATGTGTTTACAAAGTACATTTTTATGATTTGACAAAAATAATAAACAGAAAATTCCCCCACTTGTGCTATGCATTCAATGCAGTTTAACTCTGCAAGGGTAAAGCTAACTTTTTAAATCTTAATGTAAAATTTCAAATTAACTAGGATGGTGCACAGTGACTTTAGAAAAAAGAGATTTGCATTTCTATAGCGCCTTTTGCAACCTCACGACACCCAAAAAGCACGTTGTAGCCCATGAAATATGAAGTGTAGTCACTGTTGTAATGTAGGAAACAAGGCAGCCAATTTGCGCACAGCAAGGTCCCACAAACAGATAATGACCAGATCATCTGTTTCAATGATGTTCGTTGAGAGATAAATGTTGGCCAAGACACAGAGGAAAACGCCCCAGCTCTTCTTCGAATAATGCCATAGGATATTTTATATCCATCTGAGAGGGCAGACGGGGCCTTGGTTTAACATCTCATCCAAAAGACAGCACCTCTGACAGTGCAGCGCTCCCTGAGTACTTGCACTGGGAGTGTCAGCCTAGATTTTGAACTGAAGTTTCTGAAGTGGGACTTGAAACCTTGACATTCTGACTTAGAGATGAGAGTGCTACCACTGAGCCACAGCTGACACCTACGATCTGACTATCTTTCTAGAGTTATTTAAAGTTGGTGAGCTGATAGGGAATGGTGCTGCAAGTGGAGAAGGCCTTGGTTCTGATTTCAAGGGTTCTGGTCAGACCACTTGCTCCCAGTCATGGGTGCTCTAGTTGTCATCCTCCTTGGCCTGCAGCATGACGGAGATGGAGCAGAGGCAGCGAAGAAGAGGACAAGCTGCTCGCAGAGGAAGGAGGAGAAGGGTTCTCAGCAGGAGGCCTTACCCACCTTGGGTCTTCCGAGAGCAATTCTCTTGCTTCAACCTGAGCCAGGAGCAGTGTGTGAGGCGTCTGTGCTTTATGAAGGAGCTGCTCACAGAACTCTGCCACCTCTTGTAACCAGACCTGCAGCCTCTCTCCAGGGCAAGGACAGTGCTGCCAGTGGCTGTGAAGGTGATCGTAGCCCTGAATTTCTTTGTGTCGAGATCCTTCCAGGTTGGAGCAGGCGACATCTGTAACATCTCCTAGTTCGCCGTCCACTAAAAGAAAGACTTGCATTTCTATAGCGCCTTTCACAACCACCAGACGTCTCAAAGCGCTTTACAGCCAATGAAGTACTTTTGAAATGGAGTCACTGTTGTAATGTGGGAACCGCGGCAGCCAATTTGCGCACAGCAAGCTCCCACAAACAGCAATGTGATAATGACCAGATAATCTGTTTTTGGTGATGTTGATTGAGGGATAAATATTGGCCAGGACACCGGGGATAACTCCCCTGCTCTTCTTCGAAATAGTGCCATGGGATCTTTTACGTCCGCCTGAGAGAGCAGACGGGGCCTCGGTTTAACGTCTCATCCGAAAGACGGCATCTCCAACAGTGCAGCACTCCCTCAGCACTGCACTGGAGTGTTAGCCTAGATTATGTGCTCAGGTCTCTGGAGTGGGACTTGAACCCACAACCTTCTGACTCAGAGGCGAGTGTGCTACCCACTTTTTTTAAATTATATTATTTATTGAACATTAAGAACATTTACAACATCGTGATCATTCCATTGTATCATTCAAATCCATTCCGCTGCTCTGCACAGCCATTCCTCCACCACATTAACATCAAAACCTGAAGTTTAATTTGTCTCCCGTAACATAGATTGTACTTTAAAAATTGGTCGTAAAATACTAAGTGTGTGCTACCCACTGAGCCACAGTTGACACTGCTGACACTGCTGCATAAGAGAGGTGACAGAAACTCTTTCTGCCAGGAGAGGGGACTTAATTGTCTTCTCTCTGCAGACGGAGTGTGCACGTGGCTTTGCCAGGATAGCGGACTTCCCCATGATGCATAGCGCCATCGACTGCATGCACGTGGTTTTGCAGGCACCATATATAAATGCTGAGTTGTACTGCAAACCCAAAGGGTACCACTCGCTAAATGTGCAGTCGGTGTGCGACCATGCTCAGCACATCATTATGATGAATGCCCAGTATCCTGGCAGCAGTCATGATGCTTTTATTCTGTGCCAGTCCGCTGTTCCCTCAGTCTTTGAGCCATCAAGACAAAGCAGAGGGTGGCTACTGGGCGACAAGGGCTATCCCTTGACCACCTGGCTCATGACTCCTTGGCTGCCCGTGCTTGCAAACACCGCAACACCACACCTACGCCGCGAATATGTAGTCTCCAGAGAATACAACCATTACACCAGCTAAGAGGGAGGGAGGACTTTAGATTCCTGAGGCATTAGGACCGTTTCTGGGGAAGGTGGGACCTGTACAAGCCGGACGGGTTACACCTTAACAGAGCCGGGACCAATATTCTCGTGGGGAGGTTTGCTAGTGCTGTTGGGGAGGGTTTAAATTAGCTTGGCAGGGGGATGGGCACCAGCATATAGGAGTAGAAAAGAGGAATAAGGTGCATAAAAGAGTGAGTGTGTTGGATAGTACTAGAGAAGAAAGTAGTACTAGAGGCGGAAGTAATAACATATTAGATAGGAGCAGACTAAGAAAGACTACAAAAAATTCAAAAATGGGTTTAGAATGCATGTACATAAACGCACAAAGTATGGTGAATAAGGTTGGTGAGCTACAAGCACAATTAGCTGTGTGGCAATATGATGTGGCAATAACAGAAACGTGACTTAAAAACGGTGAGGACTGGGCACTTAATATTCAAGGGTACAAGGTGTTCAAAAAAGATAGGGAAGGAAAAAAAGGGAGGTGGGGTGGCAGTGCTGATTAAGGAAGACATTGTAGTGTTGGGAAGGGAGGATGTTCTTGAGGGGACAAGGACAGAATCCATTTGGTTAGAGTTGAGGAGCAAAAAGGGTCTGATCACACTACTGGGGGTATTCTCTAGGCCTCCAAATAGTGAGAGGAGGTAGAGGAACAAATCTGCAGGAAAACCGCAAAGATGTGCAAGAGCTATAGAGTGGTGATATTGGGGGACTTTAATTAACCAGATATCGATTGGGATAATGCTAGGGTAAAGGGAAAGGAGGGGGAGGAATTTCTGAAATGTGTTCAGGAGAATTTCCTTGACCAGTATGTTCTTGGCCCAACTAGGAAGGAGGCATTGCTGGATCTGGTGCTGGGGAATGAGGTGGGCCAGATCGACCAAGTGTCTGTGGGAGAACACTTGGGTACGAGTGATCATCGTATCATAATATTTAGATTAGCAATGGAGAGGAGCAAGGAACAATCTAGAGTGGAACTTCTAAACTGGAATAGAGCTAACTCCAATGTGATGCGAAAGGATCTAGCCAGGGTAAAATGGAACCAAAGACTGACAGAAAAAACTGTAACGGAACAATGGGTGATCTTTAAGGAGGAGATGTTCCAAGTACAGGCTAGGTACATTCCAACAAGAGGGAAGGGTAAGGGAACCAAAGCAAGGGCTCCTTGGATAATGAGGGAGATAGAAAAGATGATGAAACAAAAAAAGAGGGTGTATGATGCATGTCAGGTGAATTCTTCAAGGGAGAACCAGACCAAATACAATAAGTTGAGAGGGGAAGTGAAGATGAAAATAAGATTGGCAAAGAGAGAATATGAGAGTAGAATGGCGGTTAACATAAAAGGGAACCCAAAAATCATGTAAACAGTAAGTGGGTAGTAAGAGGCAGGATGGGGCCTATTAGGGACAAAGAAGTTGATATATGCTTAGAGGCGCAGGGCAAGGCTGGAATACTCAATGAGTACTTTGTATTGGTGTTTACTAAGGAGGTGAATGCTGACAAAATATCGGTAGAAGTGGAAAAGGTAAAAGCAATGGAAGGGGTGAAAATTGATAAACAGGATGTATTAGAAAGGCTGGGTATGCTTAGAGTGGATAAGTCGCCTGGTCATGCTTAGAGTGGATAAGTCGCCTGGTCCAGATGGCTTGCATCCCAGGTTGCTAAGGGAATTGGGGGAGGAGATAGCAGAAGGGCTTGCCATAATTTTCTAATCTTCCCTAGATGCGGGGGAGGTGCCTGAGGATTGGAAAGTGGCAAATGTGACACCATTGTTCAAGAAAGGGTGTAAGGACAATCCTAGTAACTACAGGCTGGTCAGTTTAACATCCGTGGTGGGTAAAGTTTTAGAAACAATAATCAAGGAAAAAATTAAAGGGCACTTGGAGAGGTTTAAGCTAATTAAGGAGAGCCAACATGGATTTGTAAAAGGCAGATCGTGTTTGACTAATCTAATTGAATTTTTTGATGAAGTAACAGGGAGGATTGATGAAGGGAATGCAATGGATGTTGTCCACATGGATTTTAGGAAGGCATTTGACAAAGTACCACGTAGAAGGCTGGTTAACAAAATTGAGGCTCATGGAATAGGTGGGTCAGTGGCAGCTTGGATAAGGAATTGGCTTAAGGACAGAAAACAGCGAGTTGTGGTAAATGGTTGTTTTTCAGACTGGAGGATGGTAGACAGTGGTGTTCCCCAAGGGTCAGTGCTGGGGCCACTGCTTTTTTTGATATATATAAATGACCTGGATATTGGAATACAGAGTAGGATTTCTAAATTTGCCGATGACACCAAACTTGGGGGTGTGGCAAACAGTGAGGATGATACCAATCGACTGCAGCAGGACATAGAAAGGCTAGCAGAATGGGCAGACAAGTGGCAGATGGAATTTAATACAGAGAAGTGTGAGGTGATGCATTTTGCAGAAGGAACAGGGAGAGGCAATATACACTTAATGGCACAGTTTTAAAGAGTGTGCAGGGACAGAGGGACCTGGGAGTTAGTGTGCATAGGTCCCTGAAGGTGGCAGGACATATTGAGAGAGTGGTTAGCAAAGCATATGGGATCTTGAGCTTCATAAATAGAGGTATTGAGTACAAAAGTAGAGAAGTTATGCTGAACCTTTATAAAGTGCTGGTTAGGCCACAAGTGGAGTATTGCATCCAGTTCTGGTCACCACACTTTAGGAAGGATGTGAAGGCCCTTGAGAGGGTGCAGAGGAGATTTACCAGAATGAGTCCAGGGATGGGGGATCTTAGCTACAAGGACAGGTTGGAGAAGCTGGATTTGTTTTCATTGGAGCAAAGGAGATTGAGGGGTGATTTGATAGAGGTGTACAACATTATGACAGGTTTGGATAGGCTAGAAGGGGAAAGGCTGTTCCCACTAATTGATGGTACAAGGACTAGGGGAAACAGATTTAAGGTTCTGGGCAAGAGATACAGGGGGGATGTGAGGAAAAACTTTTTTACGCAGCGAGTGGTGAGGACCTGGAATTCGCTGCCGACGGAAGTGGTGGAAGCGGAGACACTCAATGTTTTCAAGGGGAGACTGGATAGGCACTTGAGGGAAATAAACTTGCAGGGCTACGGGGATAGAGCGGGGGAATGGGACTGACTGGATTGCTCTACAGAGAGCCGGCACAGACTCAATGGGCCGAATGGCCTCCTTTTGTGCCGTCATGACTCTAAGACATGCCGATCCAGGCCGACTTGAACAACCTACCACCAACCCGTCTCAAATCTAGAAGGCCATTTTGGACCGTCGCCGAAGCCCTTCAGTGATCTCCCCTCAGCCTTGATGACCGATGGTGAAATGCTTGGAAGAACTGCGACATACGGAATGGATTCCTTATAGAGGATCCCACAGTACAACCTGTAGGATCAAACCTTCCTCGCAAACAGTGGACAACCATCAACCGCCTCAGAACCAGTCATGGTAGATGCTGCCACCTTCTCCATAGATGGAAGACTAAAGCATCCCCATCATGCAACTGTGGAGCTCCTAATCAGACCCTGGAGCACATCATTGAGCACTGCCCTCAGAGGAAATTCTCAGGCAGCCTACAAGATACCCACGCTGTTACACTGGAAGCTTTGGCCTGGATATCTGACTTAGATATTGACATTTGTTTTGCTTTGCTTCTACCATACGAAAGAAGAAGACAACTCCACTCCGGAACCCAACCACACATGGGCAGCATGCTTATAACAAGAGCCACGCTGCCAAACGAAACATCATAGAGCAGATCATTGGCGTCCTTAAACAACGCTACCACTGCCTGGACCACTCTGGAGGAGCCCTACAGTACTCACAGGAGCATGTGTCCCGATACGTCATGGTCTGCTGTATCCTTCGCAACTTGGCCATCATGAGGGCACAGCCCTTGCCACCAGGGATACGGCCACCAGCACAGGAGGAGGAGGAGGAGGCGGAGGAGGAAGAGGAGGAGGAGGAGGAGGAGGCAGAAGCAGAAGGAAGGAGGCAATACAGGCAGCCCCTTTCTGGCCAGGATATATGGGATTGAATCATCTGGCTGCAGTTCGATTGAACGCAACCCCTTTTCTCCATTTAACAGTCCCACACCTTACCTTCCCTCTGGTACTGACCATCACAGCACCATCTTGGCCACAATGCTGAAATAAAAGCCACCACAAAGCAAACTTTCCAATCAAACTTTATCCATCCAATATTACATCAAAAAATTAACTAATCACCCTTGCGCATTCCCTTAGTTGACTGTCTTGTGTGTGCTCCTAAGCAGTGCTACATCATGGTAACATGGTGGAAGGCTGCCGACTTTCAGTGGGGTAGACTGCATATGGTTTTGTAGGACGACCTTGAAGAGCTCTGGGCCTAGTAGGCCCGGCTTCGGATTGCACTACCTCGGCATGGAGTCAGCAGCCTGGGCTGGCTGGCTGACAGGAAACAGCAAGGGCACTGACGGAGTGGCAGTTGTGGGAGGACGAATGCTGTCATCTTGAGAGAGGACAGCAGGGTCGGACTCCACGGATCCATTGCCATTCCCCAAGGTCAACACCTTAGCAATCCTAGTAATCTGCTGGAGTATAGACTGCTGGACTGCTGTGACACGTGCAAGCCCCTTTCCACACTGGTAAAGCCAGCCATGATGCCAGCAGTCTGAGCTTGCATGACTTCAGTCTGAGCTTCCAATGCAGCACTCAGATGTTGTGTGGCTTGTGCTTGTGTTGCAATGGAAGCTGAGAATTCGGCCGTCATACGCTACATGATGGTTGGGTCCACAAGTGTGTTAATGGATCTGCCCAGCCCTTCCACGCTGGAAAGGATGGACTCCAAGCTCTGCCCAAAGCCCTGTGTAAGGCTGGAGCTGGACTCCTCCATGCTCCTTGACATTGCATTCAGGCTTTCTGGTGCAGATTGTAAATCAGAAGATATTGTAGGATGAGGGGGAAGTGGGATGTGAGAAGGAGGATAACGTATGAGGATACCGGCATCTTGAATTCCTTCAGCCCCGCCATTGGCCACGGGCTCAGCCATGCCCCTGCCAAGAATGGCCAGCACTGTCTCCTCCAAGGAGGTGAGTTGATGCAGGCGAGCCTGTCCCTCGACGGTTAAGCTCTGCCACCTGCGGTTATGTGTCACCTTTTCCTGCAAGAGAAAGGGAAGTATGTCAGTGAATGCGGTGTAATGTGTTTCGGTGGTGTGCCTGTCATGGTTGAATAGCTGACAGTGTATGCAAACTCTGAGACATGGGTGTGAGTCTTGCAGAAGTGGTAAGTGTGTGAGGGTGAGGTGAAGCTATGAATGTGCAGTATGAGTCGTGTTTGGTAGAGATTGTTGGTAGGTGAGTGATGGGGGTGTGGTGCATTGAGCATTGTGTAAGCCTAGTAGTGTAGATGGTGGGATACGGCATTTGAAGATAAATTCACTGACCTTGACCATGTGTGTGAGGTCATTAAACTTCTTCCTGTACTGAGTTCAGTTCCTCGGGGCTACACTACCAGCATTGACCACATTGGCTAGCTGTTGCCTGGAGGGAAGAGGACCACTCTCCTGGAGTTGACCTCCTGGACCAATGCCTCCAGTGCTGTACCGGAGAATCTGAGCCCTTTCTCTGTCCTGCTGAGCCATTAAGTCAACCTTGTTTTTCTGATAGCAGCCTTCACAATCACTTCCACCACCTGATGTAGGCAGAAGGCACCTCCCCTTTAAGAAGTGCAGACTCCCTTTAAGTAGTGCAGGCTAGCTTTAATTGGAGCTAGCCTCGCACAAACTTGGGCCCCCTGCTGAGCGTTCAGCGCTCGGTTGAACGTTACAATCATGCAAAGTAGCAGGCAGCATGAATTGTCCAGTGACCCCCCCACTACAAAGTAGGAAAGAAAGGCTTGCATTTATATAGCTTCTTCCATGACCTCAGGACGTCCCAAAGCTCTTTACAGCACTTTTGAAGTGCAGTCACTGTTATAATATAGGAAAAGCGGCAACCAATCTGCACACAGCAAGCTCCCGCAAACAGAAATGAGATAATGTCCAGATCATCTGTTTTAATGATGTTGGTTTGAGGAATAATTTTGGCCAGGACACTGGGGAGAACGCCCCTGCTCCTCTTCAAATAGTGCCATGGGATCTTTTATGTCCACCTGAGAGGACAGAGGGGGCCTCGGATTTAACGTCCCATCCTTCAGTACTGCACTGAAGTGTTAGCCTGGATTATTTGCTCAAGTCTCTGGAGTAGGACTTGAACCCAAGACCTACTGACTCAGAGGTGAGAGTGCTCTCAACTGAGCCACAGCTGACTTGCCCAGTGTCAAATCCAATAAGCTGCCAGCACAAGGCTTACACATGAAGAATGGCCAGATAGTAGAGGGGCTCCCTGCATCCATAGAAACATACTGTAGTATGATTCAATGCCTTTAGGAAAGAAGAGAAAAAAGGTAAGTGGTATGTTGTTTATGTAATGATTGAATTCCTAAACAGTGTCATTACTGGGATTTAATTTGTTCACCAAAGTGAGAACTCATCTAAGCTGTTGTTACTGCATTATTGTTCTTCTTTGCAACAGGCAAATACCTTTCATCAGATGAATTTTTAATACTTATATACTGTATGTTGATTGCATTTCTAGCAGAAGTCAGATCTGAAAGAAATGTGCTGAGAAGTTATGCAATTTCATTGTGCAGAATAGACATGAACAACAGTTGTTCCTTTTTACAAGTTCTGAAAGAAGCCCTAACTTGAAAGCTATCAGCTTCTGTTTGAAAAGATAAATAATGCATTCCACATAACAATTGTGTTTTGAGAAATAAAACGTGATACATTTGCTTGTCAGAGCCATTTGGGCGCATAAAGATGTCAGTCTGCAGAATAGTTATAAATTAAATGTTCAAAGAACCCATCAGTTTAACTACATTGTCTTCAAACAAAACATAGGTGCTGTAATGCTTACTTACATATTGATGAAAAAGAACAAATCATTTGGTTCATCAGACTCTGTCAGGGCCCATCACTTCTGTCTATTTTCACCCTGCTGGGAGAGTTAGGTTTTGTCTGCCTGCTGTGGCAGCTAATTAATCTCGCAGAAGTCTGCTGTAGCTTTTTGCTTAACTGGGTGGCATACACCTAACACATGACCTGTGGCAGCCAGCTTGTGTCTTGTGCCTTTTCGTTTGTCAGCCAGATTTAGATGAAACAGTTCACATCTGGACAGTGAAAGTCATCATTTTCAACACTACTTTTGCGTCGAAGGAACCGTCGTGTCTTGTCTCTGCTTAAAAGTCATCTTAGTGCAAGTCAAGTCTAGACAGTGACATTTATTCTCTCCCTATCCCCGTATTAGTAGTGGCTGTGTGACAGGTGAACTGTGAAACTAAAATGAGGCAATGTGGTGTGTCTAGTCATCATCAGATTACTCCGCCAGATGAAAGAAGCTGCTGCTACATCTTGAGCATGTGGGAAATAATACAGAGCTGGTAATTAATCTCAGCTGTTTAATAAAAGGGAGATGGAGCTAGTGACCTAGTGACTGCAATGCTTGATTTAATTTCAGCCAGTCTAGCTCATGGTTGAACTTCTCCTATTTAACACTCCGCACTCACAGCAGTGGAACTGCCTTGACTGCGCTGTTCTTCAGACAGCTGATGCACTTCTAACGACTTTCTTTTTTTTACAGTGAGAGATGTAGACAGACGCTACGAGGTCATGTCGATTCTGTGAACAGCATTGAGTTTCTTCCCTTCTCGAACACGCTGCTCACCAGTGCAGCGGACAAGACCCTCTCTCTCTGGGATGCCAGAACGGTAAACAAAACTTTTTTTTCATTAGATCTTCCTAGTGTAATAAGTCACTGTCAGAGCTTTACTTTGACAAACTATAAATGGTCTGAGTTTTTTACATAGAATTTACAGCACAGAATCAGACCATTTGTCCCAACTGGTATATGCTGGTGTTTATGCTCCACACGAGCCTTCTCCCACCCTACTTGATCTAATCCCATCTGCATATCCTTCTATTCCTTTCTCCCTCATGTACTTATCTAGATAGAATGTACTTATTGAGATCGATAGAGATTGGTTACCTTTACACAGTGCCAAGCAAGGTGACAAATGACCCAGCTCCATTAGGGAGGCATCCTACGTGCTTTTTTTCTTCCTTTCTTTTGTAATTCAATTAGTGTACTGCAATTTTTTTTTTAAAAAGAGCATGTTATCAGTTTTAATGAAATGTGAAATTAGATGGTAGATTGTTTTTGTATAAATGCTTTTAAAGTTTTAGCCGCTGTGCTTAATCACAGACTTTTCATTGCAAACACATTCATTTTGTTGTTCCATTCACTCAAGCATAATTCATGAAAACCTCCAGCTTCTGCGACCTTTAATTTTGATGCTTTACTTACTAAAGGATGGTGCTCTCTCAGAGAATCTTGCACTGTCCATTGAGGTATTTCTACTGCGATAATAATTTTTTTTCTGAAAAAAACCAAATAATGGTGTACCCTCGGAAGATATTCCACGGGAGTCAGGAATATCGAATGTTATAACAAAGAGCGTACTACAGGGATAATTTCCTGATTTTGCACTGCCAGTGAGGAGCCTCACACACACTGCTCACAATTTACAACCGTTTAAAACAACATTTTCGATTTACGCTCTTGTCAGGCTGCTCCTGCTAAGAGAGCAAAGTCTGAAATTGTCCCTTAGCATAAGAATGTTAAATAATGAGAAAGATTAAGAGCGCAAAATAAAACATTAAAACATGTCTGCCAAAGTTTATACACAAACAAATTTACCACCACAGTTATACTTCACCCAGTTCATATACAGTTAAAGTTTTGATTACTGTTTTTGCTTTACAAATGTCCTCATTTGTCTACCTAGGCTTCAGCCGCCGAGGCCCTAAGCTCTGAAATTCCCCTCCTAAACCTCTCCGCCCCTCTACCTCTCTCTCCTCCTTTGAGATGCTCATTTAAAATCTACCTCTTTGACCACATTTTTTGTCACCTGTCCTAATATCTCTTTATGTGGCTCGGTGTCAAGTTTTGTTTGTTATCGCTCCTGTGAAGTGCCTTGGGATGTTTTATTATGTTAAAGGCACTATATAAATGCAAGTTGTTGTTCTCTGTATTCTAAGTGTGCTTTCCAATACAAGATGGACTACCTCTACAATGACATTTGTGCAAGCATATAACCTCAAATCTATGGTGACCATATCAATTGTACACCATGTAGTAAAATTACCTCAACCATTCCCCTGCCTCTAGATAGGAAATTTAGATATGATATGTGTACAAATTCAAACAGGTTGTTTTTTGGACATGTAATTGTAGTGCATCTGCACCATATCACCTGCATCGTTATAAGATACAGTATTTGGCTGCAAAGTGGAACCCCTAATGGGTAACCTAGGCTTCACACTGACTTGAACACTGGGTCTAGAATCTAGCAGAATCAGCAGAGACTAACTGCTCCTTTATTGAGTGCTACTACAGTGGCAGCCAACACACAGATACTAGCATGTCTCTAAAATTCTTCCCCACATCATTTATAAACTCAACTCCTGTAAATGTCCCTTCTGTTTGTTTTTGCTTCCTCAGTTCAAGAGCTGGTGACCATTTATATCTTAAAAAAAAGACTTCCATAACACCACACTTTGCAATATCTTCTTAGCAGAATTATTGAGAATTTTTACTAAAAGAAGCACTGCCTTGATTGCTGGGAAGGAGAGAGCTGAAATTGTCTTGTATTAATTTGAGTAGGCAAGCAAAACAATGAAACCTTTGTGATGAAGTAGCATGTATCAAAATGATTTGCATAGTCATATTGTAGCGTGTGGTAAACACTTATCAAACAAATACATTCACTTTTCAATTTAAATTTGCTGCAAAAACTTTGATTGGCCATCTTTCTTCTGGTTCACCTCAAAATATATTTCTCTCGAAAAAAAGAAATCAGCTTGATTTTCCACCCATTCTTATCAACCTCACCAATGGACTTATCAGGCCCCTGTTTAGCTACATTTTTCAAGGACTTCAAAATTGTTTTTTTTTCCCTTTTGGAACAACAGATTGTGTGGTGAAGTGTTTAAAATCATGAATGGATGGGACAGGGTAAATAAAAGCACACCCCCAAAAATTAGGGGTAACATTTGGGGTCACATAGATACAAGATTAAATGTAAGAGATTTAGAACAAAAGGCAAGGGAAACCTCGTCACACAGAGTTGTCAGGCTGTGGAATTCACTTCCATGGTTAGTGGTTGAATCAGAAAATGTGTCAATATTCAAGATTAGATTGAATAGCTGGATGAAGAAAAGGGAATTAAAGGGATATGTGAACAGGGTGAGTAAATGTAATGCTATGCAACAGAGTTGGTGACACATACTCTCACGCCATCTTGAATTCTGGCAACTACAATTACTGTTTCTGACATTTCTCAAGTAATTATGACTTTGTGAGCTGCCCACAGTATTACTGCTTTTATAATGAGAACAGTGCAAACAAGAAAGATGCTGGTGGAAAATCCTCACAGAAAGTATGCCAAAATTAGGAGCTGAGAAAAGACTATCAACCAGAGATGCATGAATTAGACTAAGCTGATTGAGCTGGGCCTACATAACTTTGCCATCTCCGCAGATGCTTATGCTGAGGTATTCTATGGATTATCGACTACAAACAAAGGAGATTAAAGTTTTAAAGCACCAACGTCTTTAATACATTCTCTGCATTTGAACTTTAGCACTCTGGTGATACCACTATGGTATGTCCCCCAGAACATTGGTGGGCTTTACATCCATGACAACTGTTTATTAGATAGGTGGAAAAAAAATTTAATTGTCACATTAATTGGTTAGCTACACCTGTGTACAGTTTGTACAGATGATTCTGTTCAGGTTCCCTAGAGATGCATGTAATGCAAGATGTGTCACTTGACACTGTACCTGGCATGTTAGACTTTGGTTCTGATCAGGGGAAAGGGAGTAACCTTCACACATCTGATGGCAATCCATTAAGTTTACTGAATTCATAGAAAATTGTTTGATCCATTTGGAATCCTGCTTACTATTGTTCTGAACATCCTTAGCTCAGAGAAGTCTGCTTTGACAACTTGATTGTGAGAACCTTTTCTTCACATGTCCCCAGTTTATTATTCTTCAAAAATTCACAAGACTGTTACAGTTATACTTCCTTAAACAGTGGTTCCCTCGGCACTCTTCATAAACCACAAGAGGAGATAGAGCTGGTTGTTACAGACAACATGTCATTATTAATTTTGATCATTGACACCTCTCTAGTGGATTGTGGCATGTTTGCAATAGAGATGAGGCCATGGCCTTTCAGTGTTATCCATACTCAAATGGCTTATGTTCAATCTGTGAACTCTATGGCTAGCTTAACGGTTCTTCCAGAACTTGTTGCAACGGCAGATTTTATCCCAGTATCATTCTGGTGAAGTTAATGAACAGGCAGGAACCAGATCCCAATCCTTTTTCCATGACATCTTGCACTTTAGCTACTGTTGTCACCATCATTGGCTCACTCACAGTTCAACAACTCGTGAGAGTGAATAATAGATTCCTTAAGGCAGGATACGGTTATTCAATAAGAACGCGGTTTGTAACCTCTTGTCACAAATGCCATTTCCAAAAATTAAGTCAAATGAAAAACAGATCATCAAATAGAGGAGCCTATTGGTGACCTATGTCAAAAAAATATCAAGAACACTTAAGCTCTCAAACCTAGGGCTACATGGCTGTAACATTGCTCTCCACAGTAACCAATCCCGGGCTCTTCACCATCTCCACAGTAACCAATCCCGGGCTCTTCACCATCTCCACAGTAACCAATCCCGGGCTCTTCACTCTCTCCACAGTAACCAATCCCGGGCTCTTCACCCTCTCCACAGTAACCAATCCCGGGCTCTTCACCCTCTCCACAGTAACCAATCCCGGGCTCTTCACCCTCTCCACAGTAACCAATCCCGGGCTCTTCACCATCTCCACAGTAACCAATCCCGGGCTCTTCACTCTCTCCACAGTAACCAATCCCGGACTCTTCACCCTCTCCACAGTAACCAATCCCGGGCTCTTCACCCTCTCCACAGTAACCAATCCCAGGCTCTTCACTCTCTCAACAGTAACCAATCCCGGGCTCTTCACAGTAGCGAATCCCAGGCTCTTCACCATCTCCACAGTAACCAATCCCGGGCTCTTCACTCTCTCCACAGTAACCAATCCCGGGCTCTTCACCCTCTCCACAGTAACCAATCCCGGGCTCTTCACTCTCTCCACAGTAACCAATCCCGAACTCTTCACGGTAACCAATCCCGGGCTCTTCACCCTCTCCACAGTAACCAATCCCGGGCTCTTCACACTCTCCACAGTAACCAATCCCGGGCTCTTCACCCTCTCCCCACAGTAACCAATCCCGGGCTCTTCACTCTCTCCACAGTAACCAATTCCGGGCTCTTCACCCTCTCTCCACAGTAACCAATCCCGTGCTCTTCACCCTCTCCCCACAGTAACCCATCCCGGGCTCTTCACCCTCTCTCCACAGTAACCAATCCCGGGCTCTTCACTCTCTCCACAGTAACCAATCCCGGGCTCTCCACAGTAACCAATCCCAGGCTCTTCACCCTCTCTCTGTAGTAACCAATCCCAGGCTCTGCACTCTCTCCGCAGTAACCAATCCCGGGCTCTTCACTCTCTCCACAGTAACCAATCCCGGGCTCTCCACAGTAACCAATCCCAGGCTCTTCACCCTCTCTCTGCAGTAACCAATCCCAGGCTCTGCACTCTCTCTCTACAGTAACCAATCCCGGGCTCTTCACTCTCTCCGCAGTAACCAATCCCGGACTCTTCACTCTCTCCACAGTAACCAATCCCGGGCTCTTCACTCGCTCCACAGTAACCAATCCCAGGCTCTTCACTGTCTCCACAGTAACCAATCCCGGACTCTTTACTCTCTCCACAGTAACCAATCCCGGGCTCTTCACTCGCTCCACAGTAACCAATCCCAGGCTCTTCACTCTCTCCGCAGTAACCAATCCCGGGCTCTTCACTCTCTCCACAGTAACCAATCCCGGGCTCTTCACTCTCTCTCTACAGTAACCAATCCCGGACTCTTTACTCTCTCCACAGTAACCAATCCCGGACTCTTTACTCCCTCCACAGTAACCAATCCCGGGCTCTTCACTCGCTCCACAGTAACCAATCCCAGGCTCTTCACTCTCTCCACAGTAACCAATCCCGGGCTCTTCACTCGCTCCACAGTAACCAATCCCAGGCTCTTCACTCTCTCCACAGTAACCAATCCCGGACTCATCACTCTCTCCACAGGAACCAATCCCGGGCTCTTCACTCGCTCCACAGTAACCAATCCCAGGCTCTTCACTCTCTCCACAGTAACCAATCCCGGACTCTTCACTCTCTCCACAGTAATCAATCCCAGGCTCTTCACTCTCTCCACAGTAACCAATCCCGGACTCTTTACTCTCTCCACAGTAACCAATCCCGAGCTCTTCACTCTATCCACAGTAACCAATCCTGGGCTCTTCACCCTCTCCACAGTAACCAATCCCGGGCTCCTCACTCTCCCCACAGTAACCAGTATGAACAGCATTTGAGCCTCTTAGAAGACAGCAGGTGAGGAGGCTGCATGTAGCAGGACATACCCAGCACAAGGTGTGTACAGGCGAAGAGACACTTTCTTGTATCCATCTGAAGTGCTTGAAGAGCCCGCACTCCTCCAGGCAGGCTGTTGCAGACTGCTGCAGTCTTCCACAGCAGGTCCTATTGCCTGACGGACCAGGGGGCCATGCTTTGCTAATGGCCATCAAAGTCACCAAGTCCTTAACATCATTGCCACTGGCTCCTTGCAGTCTTCACGCTCTCCCACAACTCCCAGTCTGCAGTACACAGCTACATTGAGCAGGTCACCGACGCATTGTTCGCCAAGGCTGACCAGTACATAACGTCCTCAACAGTCAACAAGGGAGAGCGACGGAATTTGTAGCTGTGGCTGGCTTACCTCGTGTCCAGGGCATCATTATCTGCGCACATGTTGCCATCTGCGCACATGTTGCCATCAGTGCACCAGATGAATAGCTAGCAGCATCCATCAATAGGAAGGGTCACCACTCCATTGAAGTCCAACTAGTCATTTGGCAGCCATAGGTCAGTGGGTAGCACTCTCATCTCTGAGCCAGAGAATGTGGGTTCAAATCTCACACCAGAGACTTGGGCACAAAATCTTGGCTGACACTCCAGTGCAGTACCGAGGGAACGCTGCACTGCCAACTTTCAGATGAGACTTTAAACAGTCTGCCTTCTCAGGTGGCCGTAAAAGACCTATGACACTATTTTGAAGAAGAGTATCGGAGTTCTCCCTGGTGTCCTGGCCAATATTTATCCCTCAACCAACATCACCAAAAACAAATAATCTGATCATTATCACATTGCTGATAGTGGGACCTTGCTGTGCACAAATTGGCTGCCGCGTTTCATACATTGCAACAGTGACTGCACTTCAGAAAGAACTTAATTAGCTGTAAAGCACTTTGGGATGTCCTGAGGTCGTCCTACACAGGTGGCTCACGAAACCCCTCCACAAGCCCACCACGACTGAGCAACACAGGAATAATCGATGCCACGGGGCTACAAGGATGATTATTGTGTACACCATAGGGCTGCTGAAGCAGAGATTCAAATGTCTAGCCAGGTCTGGAGGCTCTCTACTATATGCCCCACAAAAAGCCTCCCACATCATTGCGATGTGCTGCATCCTGCATAATCTAGCCATACAGAGACGGCTGCATTTGGAGGCATCGTCCTCATCGGATGAGGAAGACCAGAGTGAAGGCCAGGAAGCAGCAAAAGAAGGAGGGTCACCTCGAAATGTTACAGTAAGAAATATGAGGAATAGAATCATAGAACGATACGGCACAGAAGGAGGCCATTAGGCCTATCGTGCCTGTGCCAGCTCTTTGAAAGAGCTATCCAATTAGTCCCACTCCCCTACTTTATCCCCATAGCCCTGCAAATTTCCCCCCTGAAGTATTTATCCAATTCCCTTTTGAAAGTTACTATTGAATCTACTTCCACCACCCTTTCAGCAGTGCATTCCAGATCATCATAACTCAGTCCTCTGGTAACCCTCTGCCGCTGGAAATAGTCTATCTCTATCAAAACCCATCATGATTTTGATCACCTCTATCAAAGCTCCCCTTAACCTTCTCTGCTCTAAGGAGAACAACCCTAGTTTCTCTAGTCTCTCCACATAACTGAAGTCTTTCATTCCTGGTACCATTCTAGTAAATCTCCTCTGCACCGTATCTAAGTCCTTGACATCCTTCTTAAAGTGCAGTGCCCAGAATACTTTTTTTTATTTATTCATTCACAGATGTGGGCATCGCTGGGAAAGCCAGCATTTATTGCCCATCTTGCCCTTGAGAAATGCTGGTGAGCCACCTTCTTGAACAGCTGCAGTCCGTGTGGTGAAGCTACTACTGGAATGCTGTTCAGTAGGGAGTTCCAGGATTTGGGCCCACAACGATGAAGGAATGGCGATATAGTTCCAAGTCAGGAAGGTGTGTGACTTGGAGGGGAACTTGGAAGTGGTGGTGTTCCCATGCGTCTACTGCCTTTGTCCTTCTAGGTGGTAGAGGTCGTGAGTGTGGGAGGTGCTGTCAAAGAAGTCTTGGTGAGTTGCTGCAGTACATTTTGTAGATGGTACACACTGCAGCCACGTTGCGCCGGTGGTGAAGGGAGTGATTGTTTAAGGCGGTGGATGGGGTGCCGATCAAGTGGACTGGTTTGTCCTGGATGGTGTCGAGCTTCTTGAGTGTTGTTGGAGCTGCACTCATCCAGGCAAGTGGAGAACATTCCACCACACTCCTGACTTGTGCCTTCTAAGTGGCGGAAAGGCTTTTGGGAGTCAGGAGATGAGTCACTCCCTGCAGAATACCTAGCCTCTGACCTGCTGTTGTAGCCACAGTATTTATGTGGGTGGTCCAGTTAAGTTTCTGGTCAATGGTGGGGTATTCGATGATGGTAATGTTATGGGGAGATGGTTAGAATCTCTCTTGTTGGAGATGGTCATTGCCTGGCACTTGTGTTGCGCGAATGTTACTTGCCACTTATCAGCCTGGATGTTGTTCAGGTCTTGCTGCATGCAGGCACGGACTGCGTCATTATCTGAGCAATTGCAAATGGAACTGAACACTGTGCAATCATCAGAGAACATGCCCACTTCTGACCATATGATGGAGTGAGGTTAATTAATGAAGCATCTGAAGATGTTTGGGCCTAGGATACTATCCTGAGGAACTCCTGCAGCGATGTTCTGGGGCTGAGATGATTGGCTTCCAATAACCACAACCAACTTCCTTTGTGCTAGGTATGACTCCAGCCAGTGGAAGGTTTTCCCCCTGATCCCCATTGACTTCAATTTTACTAGGGTTCCTTGATGTCAAGGGCAGTCACTCTCACCTCACCTCTGGAATTCAGCTCTTTTGTCCATGTTTGGACCAAGGCTGTAATGAGGTCGGGAGCCGAGTGGTCCTGGCACAACCCAAACTGAGCATCGGTGAGCAGGTTATTGGTGAGTAAGTGCCGCTTGATAACACTGTCGACGACACCTTCCGTCACTTTGCTGATGATTGAGAGTAGACTGATGGGACGGTAATTGGTCGGATTGGATTTGTCCTGCTTTTTGTGGACAGAACATGCCTGGGGAATTTTCCATATTGTTGGGTAGATACCAGTGTTGTAGCTGTACTTGAATAGCTTGCCTAGAGGCGCGGCTAGTTCTGGAGCATACGTCTTTAGCTCTACAATCAGGATGTTGTCGGGGCCCATGGCCTTTGCTGTATCCACTGCGCTCAGCAATTTCTTGTTATTACATAGAGTGGATCCAATTGACTGGCATCTTAGCACAGGAGAGGGGGCCAAGGTCACAGGAGGCACTACCCACGTCACAGAGTTTACAGAGTTCAGTTTCCTTCACCTCTCAGAAGTGCAGTGCTTCCACAAGCTGAGGTTATCGTGTCAAGTAGTGGCAGACATCTGCAGCCTCCTACAGGAAGACCTGCTCCCTGCTGGTCACTCATTACCAGTGGCAGTGAAAGTGAGGTGTTTGGCAAAAGAACCAAAGGCGATGTAAGAAAAAACTTTTTTACGCAGCGAGTGGTTAAGATCTGGAATGCACTTCCTGAAAGGGTGGTGGAGGCAGACTCAATCTTACCTTTCAAAAGGGAGTTGGATAAGTATCTGAAGGAAAAAAATTTGCAGGGCTATGGGGAAAGGGCGGGGGAGTGGGACTAGCTGAAGTGCTCTTGCAGAGAGTCGGCACAGGCTCGATGGGCCAAATGGCCTTCTTCCATGCTGTAACCAATCTATGATTCTATGACCGCCGCCCTCAGCTTTTTCGCTTCTGGATGCTTCCAGGGTGCTATCAGCGACATATCCAGGAGCTCCCAGTCCGCTGCACATAAATGCATAAGGCAGATCACTGATGGCTTGTTTGCCAGGGCTGGGAGTTACGTAAACTGTGATGACAATAGCCAGAATGAGCGGGCACTCGGATTCACCTCTTCGGCTGGATTCCCCCAGGTACAGAGTGCCATCAACTGTACACACGTGCTAATCTAAGCACCACCACAGCAACCAGGAGTTTTTATAAACCACAAGGGATATTCGTCCATCAATGGGCAGCTGGTGTGCAACCACGAGAAGAGGTTCGTACAGGTGTGTGCCAGATTTCCTGGGAGCTGTCATGATACCTTCATACTGAGGCAGTCGAACATCGCAGACCTTTTCGTTCCAGGAGGCAGACTTAAGGGCTGGCTCATAGGAGACAAGGGATACCCACTTCAAACTTGCCTGATGACACGTGAGGAACCCCACCAGTGATGAGCAGGAGAGCTACAATGAGAGCCACGTGACCACCAGATGTGTCATCGAGCAAGCCATTGGAATGTTGAAGATGCGCTTCAGATGCCTAGATAGGTCTGGAGGTGCCCTTTAGCACTCGCCAGCGAGGGTCTCCAGAATGATAGTGGTGTGCTGCATCCTGCATTGGAGGAGGATGAAGGAGCTCATCACTCATCTTTGGATGAGAACATGGAGAAGGAGGAAGAGGAGGAGGATGAAGTTGGGGCACCCATCGCCAGATCAGCCGCTTACATTGCTGCCAGGGATGCCCTAATGTTGCGAAGGTTCACCTAGTGTGAAACATAACAAATGAAATCCTGCGGTCCGTTCCCACCACCCGACCCTCCCTTTGCACTAAACAATCCTTCAACCACTCATCCGCCCATTTCACATCCGTCCAGTGGGTCCTGGCATGTATTGACATTCATCATGGAACAAGTGAAAGGGCGAGTTGGCCCTCGGGATGCAATAATGGGCAAGATGTGGAAGCGCTGCTAATCAAAAGTTTTATGTGGCATTAAAAAAAAGGAAATATAGCAGCATACCATTTTGTCAAACACCCATATGCGTACCCTTGATGAACTACAATTTCTTCAACTTACGCTTCCTACCGCTTCTACGTGGTGCATCCTGTGTGGCTCAGCTGAGGTAGGGGCAGACAGCTCAGATACCTGTCCTGACTGTTGAGATGCTCTGGATTTTGGATCCCTGAGGGCCCTGCCAAAGACTGCTCCACCTGCACCTGTGCAAGGGCAGACTCGGCCATCGAGAGACGAGGCAGTATGTTGGGTACTGGCTGGGGGCGGAGGGGGGTGGGCAACAGATGAGAAGTAGGTGTGCTTTGAGTGGAGTTCCCACTTCCATATCCCCTTATGACATCATTCCTCTCCTGGGCAAGCACCACTTCACTCCAACCATTCTACTGAAGAGCAGGTTGGTGGAGATCAGTGACCGTTGTAAGGCCACGGATAAGGTATCTGTCATCCTGTTTAAGGCGGCAGACAAGTTGGCATCCAAAGTCTGCATGGCTGAGGTCATGGCCTGCATGAACTTATTTGAGAACTTTGCTTGAAGCTTCAAGGAGGTGGATTGTTTCTCCATGGCAGACATTCTTGCAAGTCCTTGCGTCACCAATGCTCTCATGATTGAGTTGGACTTCTCCATCCTCTCTGCTATTGTGGAGCATGTGCGTGGCGCGTCTGTCAGTACCTGACGAAATTGTTGATGCACGTCTAGCATTTTCCTTTTGAACGATGGACCCCGGGATTCATCATCTGTGCCCAGCTGAGCAGAGCTTGGAGAGGTTTGCAAGCACCACCGACGCAGACTCTCCACAGCTGTCCCTGCCACCACTGTCTGTTTGTGCTTACTCGTGAGATGTGAATCACCAGGTGAAACCCAACTAACTCTCTAACTGGACCCACCAAAATGCAAATATTTGCACTGGTGCATGGCTGTAGGTCCTGTGATGGTGCACCCTCAGAGGAGTGAGTTCCTCTGAGGAATTACCCTCATGGATGTCGTGCGACACTTGCTATACGCGTGAAGGCCCTGGAAGACAAATGAAAGGGATATAACTCAGTTGTGGCAATGTCACTATCTTGACAATCACCATACTCAGTCTTCTCATAGTTCAGTCATTGCTGAAATGAAGTCAGCATATGTGTGTCAGAGATATTTGTAATTCTGTTACCAGCTATCTGTCTCTCCATCTCCAACTGAGAGGGACGCAGAGGTGCCACTTAAGATTTCCCCCTTCCTTACAGTCCATTCTTTTGAGGGGGAGGAGCAACCTCCGACCCTTCACACAGGTTCAGTTCACTGTTCCGTTGTTCCAATTCTGCCCCACCTGGGGTATACTCTGCGTTGCTTTGGATCTTCTCTTTTGGTGTGCTCACTTAATTTGTTAGTGCTGGTCCATCATAGGCATGAGCACACAATTGGCTTATCCATCAAAGTCTTACTACACGGGTTACAAATATCAAATATACTATCATTACAAGTTGGAGAATTACCAGAACGTGTGAAATAACACAAACCTAAGAGTATGCTGATATATCAAGCCCAATATCCCACCAGTGTGAAACGCCCCCATGCTGTCAATTTCAATACCTATTCTCGAGTTGTCTTGCTCCAAAACATAAAACTGCTTTAGGGAGGAGTTCAGTCGCATCACAAGCTCACTGAAGCCCTTAGACAACAGTGGAATGTCGTACCCAATTGTGCAGCTCATACTTGAGTATCTCATTTACTGTCGGTTTCACATGAGCATAGGTTTTGATATGGAGTAAAACGTGTTGGTTGATGGGACAAGTCCTGTTAGACCCGTAAAGCATGGTAGCTGCGGTAGTAGTGACACAGGAGGCACCACAACCACCTCGTACTGGATTCGTACTGGCTTTTCCCATGCTCTGTTACCTACAAAACACAATTATTACATTCACAGTTATAATTCAGTCTTACAACCATTAGCACGTCGATTTCAAGCGGCAATGATGCCGACAAAGAAAACAGACATTATAAAGAAAGCTACAGTTTAACATCTAATCAACAAATCATGGACTTAAAAGATTCTCCAGATCTCTCTTTTACACGTATCCATCTTGTGGATAATTCTTACTAAATTTATTTCTCCCTAGCCTCAACTGTCCCAATCCAAATTCCATGTAACTCTCCACTTCAATTTCAATTTCAATCCCTCTAACAGGTATCAGTGTGTTTAACTCTGTTCTGATTGTTTCATTAATTAGATAGTTTTTCGATGGTGTATGTGTCAATGCTTTAAAAGTTGTCTCACTCTCCTGAGCCACATTAACTATTTCATGTCTTGCTGTTGTCAAGTAACTGAGCATGTCTGAGATCCGTTCTTCAGTGCAGATTCACCATGCATTTCCGGATGGTAATTGCTTCATACATAACAAATCACATTTGCACACTCATACCGTTATCTCAATATCATGCCACATGTGACATCTGATACAAGCCATTCTCGGGCTTTCAGGTGATCTTATAAAAAGATTGTCTGGAGATCTTTGCTCATGGTCTCGATGACTCGGGTAGTGGCTGGACTATCAAATTCAGTTTTCTTAAAAAGTTCATAGGCAAGGACACAAATGTCTCCAAGAGAAAGCTGTCAATTTACTATTCTCAATTGCACTTTTCTGACTCACTAGAATGAAAATTCCCATTAGGTGGAGTAATTTTCCTGTTTCTATCTGCATTGTAAGTGGGACATCCCATTAATTACCATTCATATCTCATTCATGAGCCCTGGAGGAACTTTACTGTCCAATACAATATTAAAGATAGAAAACATAGATAAAAGTTGTTTGGTGAACCAATATAAAAAAAAACAGCTGCCAGCAGAAAGGGTTAACTCCTTTGCAGGTTTATAAAAAGGTGGAGCAAATATTGTCAGACGCACGCAATTGCGTCACTTTACATTTTTTAACTTTCCCGATCAAAACTTTTTTTTCCAAGTCTATGTACCTTCAAAACTTCCTTAGGAATTAAAAATCCGTTAAAACAGTAGAAATCATTAGTAACGCTGTCATTATTAACTTTAAATAAAACATTCTTATCAGGGAAGATAGCATTTTAGATTACAAAAACCAGTAAATTACATCATATTTCTCTTTGTTCTTTCTTCAGATGCCTTTTCAAATGACTGTAAAAATACTGAAAATAACTGGAGAAAAATTAGTTTTCACATTTAAACAAATCAAATCAAACTGCTTTGGAAAATTCACGATAGCAACCGCAACTCCAAGGTTAAATCTTAGACAGAAACTTAGGGGGAAAAATTCGGTTGGTTAGCGCCTCCCTTTAGTGCCTCCGGGGGGGTGCTAACGGGGCGCTAGGAACTTAGCGCCCGAGCGCCGCGATTTCAGCGCCGCTCGCGAAATTGACCAGTCATTTTGCGGCGGCGCTAAACACTATCGCCACGATCTCCTGTGCCCGTAGATCGTGACATCAGTCAAGCGTGCAACACCCCGGTAGCGCCCCAGACCAGATATTGAGTCGCGCCCCCTGCCTTAGCGCCTGCCGCTAGGAAGACAGGTAGAGGGGAACGTTTTCTAGTCGGGAAGGGGCTGGGGGAGCGCTATTTAAAGGCGGGCGCTTCCTGCCTTTTCTTGTTGGCAAAATTTTTGGTTTTAACGCTGTCCAAAGGGGTTTTGGCCCTCAGCACCACTTTTGAGGTTCCTAAGTGCCAAGCTCTTTCTGTGGGCCTATCCATTAGTGCTTCCAACACAATTGCTTTTGAGGTCTCTCCAGGCCGAGATTCAAGGCTGCAATGAGCAGGGAGTGGCTGGCCAGCAAGATGGCCCCTCCCCTTTAAGAACTGGACGACGCCAGTCTGTCTGGATTCCATGGTAATTGGCGTCGCCTGAGCTTCGGTAGCGTTCTGAGGTAGCGCCTCGCTCCCTGACGTTTGCGCCTTAAGAGAGGTGTGTAGCACCTGATTTAGCGCTCAAATCACCTCCAGGGGCGATAGAGGTGAATTTTGCAGTCGAAGGCGATAATTAGCACCGGGCACTAAACTTTGCGCCAAAATGGGCGATACCGAATTTTTCCCCCTTAATCTTTTGTTAAAAGTGAGAAGTCGCACAACACCAGGTTATAGTCCAACAGCTTTATTTGAAATCACAAGCTTTCGGAGCGCTGCTCCTTCGTCAGGTGAAGATGACTTCACCTGACGAAGGAGCAGCGCTCCGAAAGCTTGTGATTTCAAATAAAGCTGTTGGACTATAACCTGGTGTTGTGCGACTTCTCACTTTTGTCCACCCCAGTCCAACACCGGCATCTCCGCATCATGGCTACAAACTTTTGTTAAGCACTCTTTTTGTTTTTCTCAGTTTTTCCACACCAGCTTAACTTAAATTGTATACAAAGTTTTTTTTTCAATTCTGGGTGCACAATCTTATTCGCACATTCTTAAAACTTCCAAAATTCAAGACAAGACTACAAAGGGTTAAATGGCTTTTAGCTCTATGCACAAAGTGGGAGGAGCTAAAACAAACATAACAGACACTTTCTTATTACAGACACTTTCTTTTAAAGACAGACTTTCAGACAAAAGGTATACTGTAACTTTTTAAACATTCACAGATGCTTTGTGAAAAGACATTAGGCCAGAAATTCGGGTCTCTACGGGTGAGTACGCGCTGTGTACTCACCCGTAGACCCAACGAAAGTGCCGGTTTCGCACATGCACTGCACTGGAAACCGGAACTTCCGTTCCACTGAAGGAAGGGGTTCAGATGTCGAACGCGTGCGCCGGAGAGGCAGCTCGCACGCAGCGAACTTCGTTTTTTTTTTCAGGTTTCTCCGTGAGGGTAAGTACGGAGAAGCTGCGCAGGAAAAAAGGAGGCACAAGGCCTGCTTTTAACAAGGTAAGTGGTGAATTAAGTATAATTTAAACATTTTTTCAACAGGTTTATCTTTTTTACATACTTTAAAGAAAGGTAAGTTTATTTTTAGCACTGTTAAAAAGTGTAATTAATTTTTTCAAAAATTAAAATTTTTGTTTAAAGTAGTTAATTTATGTAATTTATAGTTATTTTAAAAATGTGATGTTTTTTAAAAAAAAAATTTGAAGTTTTAGTGAGGTTTTGAGGCCGCTCTCTATTCATAGATTTGACAGGTCTTCCTGTCAAAATCTATGAATGAAGATTCCCTGCTCCGATTGGCTCTCCATGGCCCACGTGATCCCAGGGGACGCTTCGAACTAACTGCGCCCCTGGGATACGCAAGCACTGCGCGCCGGCAGCTGCAGGAGGCCCAGGAGCCAAATTCCACGCGGGCCCGAAGCACAACGGCAGGCGCGCTAGGTAAGTACGCGCGTGATCCTTGCACCCGCGGGAAGCTGGAGAGCCGAATTTCTGGCCCAATAACATTCACACTGAAAACAAAAAAAACTCTGTAGAACAGCAGAAAAGAGACATGATCTTCCCTTTTCTCCTTTATTCCATCATAACTATTTTATCCTTTATGTCATGAGCCAGTTTTCAATTTCTGATGTTTTGTACTGAATCTCATTCTGTACTGATTACTGCCACTGGGAATCTGGGAGAGTAGGGTGGATGTGTCCCGAACCACCGGGGCACACGCAAGGGTGACTGAGTTGAGTTTGTGATAATCAATAGTCAGCCGCCAGCTGTCATCCGGTTTTCTAACCGGCCAAACTGGGATGTTAGTTGTGAACGTGCCTTTGCGAACAACACCCTGATTTAACAATGACTCGATGGTGGCTCGAATATACGGTATACTCTCGGCTGGGTAAGAGTACTGCTTCACGGGAGCATGTACCAGTCCATTAATTTCTTCGGGTCCGGTCATGCTTCCGCAATCATGTTTCTGGGTTGCGAATGCACCCGCCACCGACTGTAGGATACCCTGTACCTCTGGGTCATCAGATTTAATTGCGAATACTGAGTGTGCATAGGGGGTCCGTTTTTAAGGTTCCAGCAGATACAATTGTTGGCATAATCAATTACTGCTCGTTAACTTTTGAGCACATCACTTCCCAGTAGTCCCTGCCCATTATGCATGGCCATATAGATGGGAGACAGGACCGTGACTCGAACCCCGTCTATGTCTAGCTCCAAGGCAAGGGATCCTTGTATAGTTGTCTGGGTTGAATTGTCAAAGCCCGGTAAAACTTGGGGCACGCCCTTCATAGGGTCGGGGTGGGGATCGTGAATAATGGTGGCTGAGGAACCGGAGTCAACTAACATTAATTTTTGACGGCCTCCAGGATCAACAGTGCGGACTACCGGGCTCCCTCCACTATTGTATCAGAAAGGGGAAGTCCCCTCTCCCTGAGAGACCTGCAGGTGTCATGGGGGAGGTGGAAGGTCTGCCATTTGCTCGGGTTGTTGATGCACCACAGCAACCGGTCGAGTCCCCTGACCAATCTGCATGGCCCCTATCGCTGCCTCCATTCTCTCTAGTCGCTGCTCGATCAAGTCAGGACCGGTCTGTCTCAGAGGAGTGCGGCATTGATGGGCATAGTGCCCTGGGCAATTGCAAAGATAGCAGCGTACCGGGACATTCTTCTCTGGCGCAGGAATTTTAGACGTCCCTGATCCCTGGCCTGGCAGCGGGCCCTCGACGGCCGCCACTTTAACTTTAGTGGGTACTCTTGAAGGGATTATTACTAGTCCTAGCCCCTTTAGGGCTACCCCGGATCAGGCGTATTCCCCAGACGTTCACTTTCAACTAAAGTTTGAGGTAGCCGAATCCTAAAGACGCTTAATTGGGTCTAAAGGTCCAGACTACCTCTCCCTGAAGGAAAGGAACAACCTTAAGATGTTACCGTCCTCCAGATAGCACTTTTAATAAGTTTAGTTAGACTGTAACGTTCCGGATATTATGAGGGTCCGGAAAACTCCCCCAGAATTCTGCAACTCCTCACCAAAAAGCGTACAGAGATTGAGTTTGCGAGTTTGATACAGAAGTATTATGTGAGACAATTCTAAAAATATATAGATTTATTAATGAACCGACATGTCATTACAGTAGGTGTTTCAATCGCAACATTAACAGTTCCAAAAAGAGAAAGCTTACAATTCTTATTATCAGATCTTAACTTCGCTACAATTTTACAGTTCTTAGTCTTTATTCCAGGATATCCACCAAAATCAAATACAGTACAATACCTTGATCCCCGAGGTACAAAGAGTTGTCGACTTACAGAGCCGCCTCTGAAGCCTGAGAGTCGCTTTGCCCCTTTACAGCGAGACTATCATCCCATTTGAAAGTTCAATATTTATATCCTTTTTCAGTGGTATTTCCTTTGAAGTTTTCTGCTGATGTAAGCTAATTATCTCTAGTCATTTTTCTGCTGACCCTGCTATTCTTACAGTCACTTCAGCTGGTAGCAATGCAGAATTATGTCTCCTGTGTAGGTGTCTTAAGCTTAACACAAAAGCGATATGATGGCAGGTGTTTCTTTTACTTGATGTCATTTTTACGAAGGCATATGTTTCTTAATTTTATGTGTTTCTTTCCGAAGTGTAATTTAGAACACCTTAACAGGGTGTACCATTGTGTTCTTTCCAAAGCTTCAGACTTCAGGAGCCTCCTGTTTCAATAAGGTTATTGATTCAGTATCAACAACTTATCTTATCCCAATAGGCTGAATGCTGTTATCAATACAACTTCTCCATTTTTAGGTTTTTAGATTTTCAAGCCCAGTTTGTCATGTTTTAATAAGGCCAGAATTCTTTCATAGAATGGTGTATTTTTCTGAATATGGCTTATTCCTTCACACTCTAGGGATATTGGCACAGGTCTGCTCCCTAGCAGTCCCGGAATTGGTGCACAGTTGTTCCCAGGGTGTGTCTTTGGAGACGTAAACGCCCAGCGCGCTACAGACTAATGGTTGGAGGCCGTTCAAAAAGAGGGTTTTGAAACCCGGGTAGTTAAAGTAGTCCCATCTACCATCCCTAGTGCGCTGGAAAATGTCATGGAGCTTATGCGCGAAGGCATTCGGGCTTTCGGTAGGGCCCTGCTTGGTACTAGCCAGGAACTGGTGGAAGTCGATGCCTTCCTCCCCTAGTGTTTTACATAGGTCCATCTTGATATCCTATATCGCGCCCTCACCCAGAATTTCTTCATCCATCTCTTGTTTTAATTGTGAGGAACATGCAGCCAGGAGGACCTGTTTAAGGTCCCCCCTTCTAGTTCCGGATGAGTGACCTTAAAAATCCTCCACTGCTGCCTGAGGTCAAGGTGGCTGGTGTTCATGTCCACCATCCCTAGGTCATCCTTTAATGCCCTGACCTCAACAGCGGTAAGGGGCCAATGCGTGGACGTGGTGGTGGTTTCCACCTCGTCACTAGTGGTCGAGGAGGGTTGGCTGCTGCCCGGCTCTTGGTCAATCTGGCACTTAGGCTGGCATGCAGCTTTGGCTCGGGTGACCACACACACTGGTTTTGTCCCATTCGCCTGGCCATCCTTGTAGAGTGGAGGCGGATCAGAGAGGGTGGGGTCCTCAACTATGTTGTCCCAACAAGGGCCGGGATCTCTCGGTTTGATTTTGGAAACAGCAGCCACTGTTGGCTGCTCTGTGCCTGAAGCTGTTGGATTTTAGCTGAACACAGGGCGTGGTCTGCTTCGGGGGAAGGCGATGGTTTGGCTGAGGAACCAGAGTCAACTAACATTAATCTTTGACGGCCTCCAGAATCAACAGCCTCCGGTCTAACCCCCTTGCATCTTCTAACTCCTCACCTAGTCTGGTATTCTCTGCCTGTAACTCGATATTTCGTTCTAATATTTGTTCCAGCTTTTTCTGTTTATAATGCGCCTCGTCATGCCCTTTCTGTTCCCACCGCAACTGATTGTGCAGGACAGCAATGCTTTCCTGCCAACCTTCGCTTTCTTTCTGTAGCTTATCTGCCTGTTCTTTTAACTCTTTGTTTTTTTTGTTCAACTGCAAGGCGCTCAAGTGTGCTCCATAGGCTAACTTATCTTGGCCTTTTTTCAGCTTAAGCTTGCGTTGCTGGACATCCTCTGAGTCTGTCAAGAATGCAATCATACTTCCCGTCCCACTCCTCTAGAAACTTTAGGATGTTCGTCGCCCCAGATCCGCCGGTTTTCTATGTCAGGCTATCTATCAACTATTCCCGATGATAGGCCAACGCCATTGTATCTCTGGTTTCATTTATTTGACACGCTCCCTCTAACTTTCTCAGAGAGTTCCCTACCCAGTCTTAGCATCAATCACGCACGGTCTACCCGGCTCTCACAACACTGAGGTTCGTATGACTCCTGCTCTGTGATCCCACTTCTGACACCACTGTAAGATTTGGATCACAGGTCACACACAGATTACCCAGAGGGTCTTAGGAGTCATAGGTCGCTTTATTAAGGAGCGGCAGTTTAAGTTAAGTACAACATGTAATCAAGATATACATAGTCGACATACGACCATGACAAGCAGCTGGTATCGGTCCTGATCGGACAGACGGCTGGCGTGCACGAACAGCTCTTCCCTTCCCTTCACCGTCTGTGCTAACAGCTCTTTAGATATCTCTTTTACTCTCTTTTTAGGGGTGGGCCTAGGGTAGATTATCAAAGATACAGTCAACAACCTTTCTAGCACACACACAGCAGACAGCTAGTCTGGAAACAAGGTCACCGCCACCGTGCAGAATGTTATAACATCCGCAAGGAACCAAGAACATCAGCAAATTCTAAGCGTCTATGCAGTTATTCTAACACCAGTCTGAAGAGACTTTTTTTGTCTCAAGTTATTTCTTCCAATTCACGATTTCTTATAGGTGGAAACCCAGATCACTGGGAAGTGATCTAACCAGTCTGAAGATACTTTATCATGTTATTATTGTAAGATCAAAATTTACTTGTGCTAAAACCTTGCAAATTAATCACTTTCTATGAACAAGAGTTTGCCTTGGAAATTGGAAGATACAGCCTAGTTTGGGAACTCAACATATTAAAACCGTGGCAAAACAAAATATAAATGTCAAAAGTTCAACTTTAGAATTGCTTTATTCTGAATAATGTCCAAGTTATTTATATGCAAACTACGAGACAACAGCTTGTTCTAATAGTTTTAAACAGTTGTAATAGTCTGGGGCCACTGCACTGTTTTGATATCAGCATCAGATTTCAGAATTATGTCAATCTGTAATTTTGTGAATTTGAATACATTTGGAATTTACATTGACAGATAATTGTTAATACGTTTTTAATGCACTCTGATTAATTGCATTAATTTTAATGATTCACTTCTAAGCAGTTGGGTTGCTACACACACATACAAATCATTCATTAAATTAGGCTACAACTGTATAGTTTCAAGAATCAATTTCACATACTGTTTTTTCCAAGATGTCTAGACAGAAATGGATAACCCAGTTAAACTCACAAAGCGATCAAGAGACCAGTTAGAACTAGCTTGCATGTTCTTTCTTTTAAATTTCACAGATCTATGGAACATTGTACATCCAGTGCTTTCAGAAAGGCAAGGCTTCACTTAGAGAAAATTATTAATAGATCACAATACAATAGTAATTGCATTTATCACACTGAGGCTAGCACTATGCCTAATGGAACAAAAGGCATAAATTAAGAGTTCAGCATTGATATTTTCTGTAGAAAAAATCAAACTAACACTTGTGACTTTTTTTCAATCTCAAAAGGTGCCATCCTTCAGCATTAAAATTCCACTTTACTTCTGAATCACTTTGGGGTGCACTTTATTCTTTTCCAAATAAAGGATCAATTGTCCCTATTTTATGGAAAATTACAAACCGAAATTAAGATGGTGGATGAGCACTATTTTGCAAGCAAAGAATCTGTGCAATCTGAATTTGCTATTCTCCCCTTTCCTCTTCCTTTCCTCTCTTCTGTCTCCTGCTTAAACCTTCCCCTTCCTCCAATCATGCCCCAAACCTCAAAACCACTTAAAACACACAATGAAAACCTTGAAGCGCCGCAATTGTCATGCAGGCATGCATAGCAGCCATTTTGTGCACAGAGAGATCCCTTACACAGTAAAGAGATCAATTCATCAGTTCAGTTGTTTTTGCTGGACAGGCAGAAGGGGACTCGGTTTGACATCTCCTCTGAAGGACAGCATCTGTAAACATACAACAGCCCTGCCCGATGTTAACCTAACGCACCCGGCGAGAAGGGGGTGGGTTCAGGTTGTTCATTAACTTCAATGGAGCCAAAAATTGAGTGGGGTGGAAATTGGGTCTCCGACCGAAATGTGCCCCGTTGTCACCGGACGCGTGAGGTAAGGTCAAGGCTAATATTGCCACAGTAGTGCATTAGATTGTCACCTTCTATTAAGAGCTTAAATTCTTTCCATTGGGTTCAAACCCAGAACCACAAGCAACAGAACAGCCCGTTTCATGAGATATTGAGGTCCCGATTGACAGTGTTCTGGAAGGATGTGCTGGAAGTTTTGTGCTAGGAGAGAATGACCCAAAATCTTGTGTCTAACCCAAAGAACATCGTGGCAAGTTGCTGACCAGGTCAGTCCAAGGCTATAACAACAACAATAACACCTTGCATTTACATAGCGCCTTTAACGTAGCAATACATCCCAAGGTGCTTCACAAGAGTGTTATTAATCAGGCTATGATACTGAGCCACATAAAGAGATATTCGGACAGATGAGGTCAAAGAGGAAGCTTTTAAGGAGCATCTTAAAAGATGAAAGAGAGACGGAGAGGTTTAGGGAGGGAAGTCCAGAGCTAGGGCAAAGGCAGCTGAAAGTACAGCCGCTGTCACGCACATTTCCATCAACCCGCAGCCCAGGACAGGTGTTTCACACTCAAAGGGATCGACTTTGAGTTCCAGGCGACCAACCAGCAGAAAGTGCCGGTCAATCACCTGCATTCTGAGCGCAGAAGAGGCAGTAATTTTCAGTCGTGGCCTTATTAACGGGTGTTCTGATGCAGCTCGCTGGATTGAGGACTACCAATATCGGGGCGCATCAGCTGGCGGAAAGGTAAGCGCGGGGAGAGGGGAGAGGCCCTATCGCGGAAGGGCAGTGGCCCAGATTATCTTTGTGGGTCCTGGTGCAACACTCCTACTCGTCCTGGCCCCACAAAAATAATATCAAACTTACCTTGGCTGGACCTCTTCTCCTCTATTGCCTGTGGAAATGATTGGAGCTTTGACCGTTTCCAAGCTAAAATAGCAATCGGGGTCCTAAGTCACGAGGGCCGCGAAATTCGGCACCTTAGCGTCGGCTGTTATGGCCGGTTTGAAGGAAGAAATGACGCTCACCACGCTTCCGCCCACTTCCAGTGCAGCCCGAGCTGGTCACCATCTTAGGAAGGGTGATAGCGCGGCTGTTGTCTGCGTGCACCGGAAGAAATCAAATGAGGCAGATTATGATGTCAATCAGCCATTTTGGACGTGGCCGCTCTACTATATGCCCTCTCCTCAACACGCACAGCTGAACATGCGTTCAGCTGCATGACGAACCCCTCACCAGTGCTACTTAAAGGGACACAATGCAATTTTGAAGTAAGTTGCTTTTTGCTTTTGTACTGGTTCCTGTACAGTTTATTTGAGTAGTGGCTTGGTGTAAGACATTTAAAAAGTTGTTCAAGGTTGTGCAGGGAGTGTTGCTGGACACTGGGAAGGTGTTGGCTCTGAAACAAAGGTCTCTGACTATACCACTTGCTCCCAGTCATGGGGACTCTACTTGCAATCCCACCTCGCGCTGCAGCATGAGCAGAGGCAGCAAAGACAAGCTACTCACAGAGGGAGGGGGAGAAGGGCTCTCAGCAGGAGGACTTACCTGCCTAGACTTTCAGGGAGCACTTCTCCTACCTGCACCTAAGCCAGGAGCAGTGTGTTCGGCGGCTCCACTTCACCAAGGAGATGGTCACAGAACTCTGCCACCTATTGAAACCAGACCTGCAGCCCTCAGAGCAGGGCGACGACGGCTCTGCCAGTGGCCTTCAAGATGACCATGGCCCTGAATTTCTTGGCCAGCGGATCCTTCCAGGCTGGAGCAGGCGACATAGATAACATATCGCAGTTCACCTTCCATCGCTGCATCCGGGAGGTCAAAGAGGCTCTGTATTATAGGAGAAGGGACTTCATTGCCTTCTTTCTGAACAGAGAGAAGCAGGAGGAGTGCGCACGTGGCTTTGCCAGAATATTGGGCTTCCCCATGGTGCAGGGTGCCATCAACTGCCCACACGTGGCTTTGTGGGTACCACATCTCAATGGTGACAAGTTCCGTAAACACAAAGGGTACCACTCACTTAATGTGCCGTTGGTGTGCGAGCACATCATGATGGTGAATGCCCAGTATCCTGGCAGCAGTCATGATGCCTTCATATTGCACCAGTCCGCTGTGCCAGCAATCTTCCAGCCACTACCTTGAACCCAAGGGTGGCTGCTCGGCGACAAGGGCTATCCGCTCGACACCTGGCTGATAACTCCCCTCCGCAATTCCACGACTCGTGACCAGTACTCATAGCATGAGAGCCATGCTGCCACGAGGAACATCATCGAGCAGACCATCATGGTGCTCAAGCAACTGTTCCGCTGCCTTGACTGCTCGGGAGGAGCCCTCCAGTACTCGCCGGAGTGGATGTCCCAATTCGTGCTGGTCTGCTGCATCTTCCACAACTTAGCCATCATGACAGCGCAGCCCTTGCCACCACGGGTTCCGCGGCCATCTCAAGAGGAGGAGAAGGAAGAAGAGAAAGAGGCGGAGGAGGAAGGGAGGAGGCAGCCTGCAAATCCACGTTCCAGATGGGCTGTCCGTGAGCACATGATCACTCCTCCATGCTCCTTGACAGTGACAACAGGCTCTTTGGCAGGCCTGCCAATGCACCAAGCATTTCTGTGTACATGCCCATCATGCTTCTTCTGAAGGCCGCCCCATCGAAGTCCTCATCTGAGTCCTCTGCAGCAGAACTCGTGTGCGACCTCACCCTCCAGCGAGCTGGCACCTGCGCTACCCATGCCCCCTGCCCATGGCTGCAGCCCACGTCTCACCACGTGCAGATCCTGCCTCTAATCTATCCTCTAAGATATGCGCAATGTCAGTATCTGAACTGGTGTCTGCGAGTGTGAAATCAAGTGACGGTGCTGTGTCTTCATCATTACTCTCTTCCTCCACTGCCTGGCCAGGTTGCACCTATTAGGTATTTGAAAGGAAAAAGGTACAAGGGTAAGGTTGTGATGTAGGAAGTGGGGAAAAGTAGCTTGTAAATCAGCAGAGTGTGTGGGATGAGGGGCAAGTGGGATGTGAGGAGGAGGATTAGGTATGAGGATATCGTCATCTTCGATGGTTTCAGCCCCGCCACTGGCCACGGACTCAGCAATGGCCATCCCAATAATGGCCAGCACCGTTTCCTCCATGGGGGTTAGGACATGCAGGCGCACCTGTCCCCCTACAGGTAGCCCCTGCTGCCTCTGGTTGTGCACCACCTTGTCCTGCAAGAGAGAGGGAAGTGTGTCAGTGAGTGTTGTGCAATCTGTTTGGCTGATGTGGCTGTCATGGTTGAATAGCTGGCAGTGTGTGCAACCTGTGAGATGTGGGTCTGAGGCTTGCAGCAGTGCTAAGTTTGTGAGGGTGAGGTGAAGCATATGAATGTTAGGTATGAGGCCTGATTGACAGAGATTATTGGTAGGTGAGTGAAGGGGGGTGTAGTGATTTGAACATTGACTGAGGCTAGTGGTGCAGTTTGTAGGTTATGGCATTTGAAGATGCATTCACTGATCATGACCACTCGTGTGAGGTCATTGAACTTCTTGCAGAATTGCATCGAGGTCCTCGGGGCTTGACTCCTGGCATTGACCTCCATCTATCTGCTCCCACTACCTTTTTACTGTGCATCTGGAGGTCTTCCTTCGCCCCCACCCCCTGCGGATACAGGACACCTCTCCTCCTTGCAAAGTTGGCGTGCTGCCTGCATTGCAATCAACGGGCCCGGGTCAATCGAGCATCGGGATCCCCATGCCCATTTTCAGGGGCTATCCAATTTAGCCCCCAATCTGTATTAGTAATATTGGTTGCGGGATAAATATTGACCCAGGACACCACGGAGAATCCATGCTATTCTTCGAAATAGTACCGTGGGATCTGAGAGGGCAGACAGGGACTCGGTTTAATGTCTCATCCCAAAGATGACACCTCCGACAGTGCAGCACTCCCTCAGTACTGCACTAGAGTGTCAGCCTAGATTTGACAACAGCAAGAGAGTGAAAATTGGAGGGGATCCCTCCAAATCTCCAGTCCCTGTCAGGCATCAAGGAGCTCATCTTGCACATTACGAGTAGACATGCGAGAGCCTCAATTTTAATTCGGGTGAGAATCATGTGGGCGGGGCCAAGGTACGGGACAAAGCGAGCTGGTCTCGGCATCGTGAGACCTGGGAGTGGCAACTGGCCGGTTGGTGGGCGCACAATGTCAGGCAGTAGGGAGCCGCTGCCAGGAACGAAGGAATGTCCCTGCACTCAAGGAAGTCGCGAGGAGGGGGTTTTGAGAGGGCCTTGCAATTGAGGCGGGAGGGAGCCTTTGGCAGAGCAGGCCTAAAGATTGCTGCTCCTTCTGGCCTCAACTTCTCTTCCCAATGTGCTCGCTGACCTAAATTGGATCCCGATCCACCAATGTCTCGAATTTACAATTCTCATCCTTGTGTTCCAATGCCTCCAAGGCCTCGCCGCACCCTATCTCTGTGACCTCCCCTAGTCCTACAACCCTCCGAGAACTCTGTGTTTCTCCAGCTCTGGCCTCTTGTCCATCCCCCATTCCCTTCACCCCACCATTGGTGGTTGTACCTTCAGCTGTATAGGGCCTAGTTCTGGAATTCCCTCCCTAAACCTCTCCGCCTCTGCATCTCTCTCTTAAGACCCTCCAGACAACCTGCCTGTCAAACCAAGCTTTTACTCACAACCCCAAATAGCTCCTTCTTTGACTTGGCGTCAATTTTTGTCTGATAATGCTCATGTCAATTTTTGTCTGATAATTTTACAATGTTAAAGGCGCTGTATAAATGCAGGTTGTTGTTGTTGATCTGCAAGTCAAAAGAAGGACTCATTCTTATGCCATAATAACTCTCCCTGGCAGTACCCAGTATGCAGGGTAATTTTGTTAGTGAGGTGAAGCGTATAACCACTTTACTTGAGGAACAAGTGTTCAAGTTATAGGGAGCCATTTTGTGGAAACACTTGGTTGGTGCAAGCTAAGAAACCATGCAATGTGTTGTATGGCAGCATTTATTCACCACTTTGAAGCATAGAAACCTCATGGGGTAGTCCATGATCACTGTGCAAAGATTGGTGTCTTTGAGATCTATGACTGCTAGAGAGGGCATAGTGAACCTGAGGGCACAGTGAGTACCTTGAAGTTTTCTATTTTCAGAAATTTGTTCGTGTTTCTGAAGTCTCCGCTCCTTTTATGAACCACAAAGCATATGGAATAAAATGCAATTACACTTTTTACATTTCGTGTTTTATGTTCTTAAGTTCAGCAAGAAGATTCCCTTCAATAAAAGATACGTCGCAATCTGAGCGCTGCTGACAATGTGGGGGTCATTTTAATCTGGGAAACTGACCGGATCGGGCGCCTGTTTGAACCACGCCCAGTGAAGACAGTAAAATTGGGGGGTGCGGGGGTGGTGTTTGAGGTGGCCAATCCGATCCCATCAGTTTCCTGCCGGGCGGGTTAGATTAAAACTGGCCTGCTCTTGTTCTATTGACAGGGGCCCAGCTGGACAATTTGAATGGGCATTCCCAGAATTGGTGTTGAAGATGGCAGCCACTTGCTGAGTGTAATAAATTGTCACAGAAAATTAGCTTAAAAATCACAGGGTCCATTGTGAGTAAACTTGGGAAAATCATAGGACTTAATTAAAAAGAGAAGTAATTTATTTAAAATCCTATAGGCGGTGAAATTAGTCCCGGGCAGTAGTGGAAAACAAGCAATAGCGAATCGGAAGCCCCTTTTACATCCTGCTCGATTTTCTTTTCCATTCAAGTCAATGAAAACAAAGCTGGGAAGAGTGTAATACTGACTGCCGATTCGCCATCACTTTTTGCACAGCCAACCAAACAAATTGCACCCCTATGATTAGTACATCTGAAGCAGAGGTTAGCGCTAATTTGTAGACCACAAGCTGCCTTTAGTATTCACCTTTGCAGTTTTGTGTGTATGTGTGTGGGTTGTGGGTTGTAGGAAGATAGGAGTATAGGAACAGGAGTAGTCCATTTAGCCCCTCGAGCCTATTCTGCCATTCAATGAGATCATGGCTGATCTGTGACCTAATTCCATATACCCACCGTTTGTGTGTGTGTGTTTAGTGTGTGTCAGTGGGTTGTGCGTGCATGTATTGTGTGTGCGTGGGTTGTGTGTGCGTGAGTTGTGTGCATGGGTTGTGTATGCATGAGTTGTGTGTGTGTGCGGGGGTTGTGTGTGTGTGTGTGTGCGGATTGTGTGTGTGGGTCGTGTGTGTGTGTATGTGTGGGTTGAGTGTGTTGTGAGTGTGTGTGTGTGGGTTGTGTGTGTGTGTGTTGTGTTGTGTGTGTGTGTATTGTGTGTCTGAAGGGTGGGGTGCTAGCAGGGCTGTGTTATGATCCATTCAATCAAAACATAATCAAAATAAAACATCTAACACACAAGGTAACAGTCTTCTAAAGCACCCCATCTGGAGCCTGCAGCATGTCGAGGTGCTAAGTGTCAATCAGGTATGAGCTGGAGCTGGGAGTGGGAAGATCAGCTCACTGACCAGCTTTGCAGCATCGGTTAATCTTGCTGTCAGAATTCAATGGAGGTGAATTCAATGGAGGTGAACAGGTGAGAGGATAGAAAGGTGAACAGAATGAGGAGATTTTAAAGCAAGATGCAGATCAATCAGCAGCTGATGTGGCAAAATCACACTTCTCACACACAGTACATTACAAAAATAGTGCCATGGTGTCTTTTACGTCCATCAGGGCAGATGGGGCCTCGGTTTAACACCTCATCCGAAAGACGGCATCTCTGACAGTGCAGCACTCTCAGTACTGCACTGAAGTGTCAGCGGAGATTTTATGCTCAAATGTTTGGAGTGGGACTTGAACATTTTTTTGACTTAGGGGCAAGATTGCTACCACTGAACCATGGCTACAGATAAATTGTAATGAAAGAACTGAACGAACTGTAAGGTTGTGTGTGAGATGAGCAGTAAATGTAGAACAGGTTGATGGGCAACATTTTGTGGCATGCAATCTAGGCTGAAAATACTTTTTGAATGACCCTCAGTCTCTCTACCTATTTGAGCAGAAGCAATGGCAGGCAAAAATCAAGGAACATCAAGGCATGAACTGGAATCTATAGATCAGTGACATTGTTCCAGAACCCCTGTTTCATGGCATTGCATTCCAGGAGTGCATTGTATGTTAATAGCATATGTTCCCTAGCCGCCGACTCCACCTCCCTCCCTGGCCACTGTCTGAGGCTGAACCAGACTGTTCGCAACCTTGATGTCCTATTTCACCCTGAGCTGAGCTTCCGACCCCATATCCTCTCCATCACCAAGACCGCCTACTTTCACCTCCGCCTCTGCCTCAGCACATCTGCCGCTGAAACCCTTATCCATGCCTTTGTTACCTCTGGACTCGACTATTCTAATGCTCTCCTAGCGAGCCTCCCACCTTGCACAATCCTGTATTCTAACTCGCACCAAGTCCCACTCATGCATCACCCCTGTGCTCGCTGACCTACATTAGCTCCCGGTTCGGCAACGCCTCAGTTTTAAAATTCTCATCCTTGTTTTCAAATCCTTCAATGGGCTTGCCCCTCCCTATCTCTGTGACCGCTTCCAGCCCTACAACCGTCCGAGATCTCTCCACTCCTCCAATTCTGGCCTCTTGCGCATCCCCGATTTTAATCGCTTCACCATTGGCGGACATGCCTTCAGCTGCCTAAGTCTTAAGCGCTGGAATTGCCTTCCCTAGACCTCTCCGCCTCTCTACCTCTCTTTCTTCCTTTAAGACACTTCTTAAAACCTATTTCTTTGACCACCTGTCCTAATATCGCCTTATGTTGCTCGTGCCAGATTTTGTTTGATAATGCTTCTGTGAAGCACCTTGGGACGTATTACGATGTTAAAAGGCGCTATATGAATGCAAGTTGTTGTTGTTGAGCTCCAGGAGGTGACGGTCCAATCACCATTGTGACAGGAGCTCACAATTGGTGCCCATTATTAAACAAGTGCTAAATGCACTTATCCTTCAAACCTTGCTCTCTCTTCAGATAACTAGCTCACAGTTAAAAAAAATCAATTTTAATTTCTTTTCTCTATCTCTCCCTTTCATCGAGTAATTGTTCCAAAGTTTATCATGATTGTCCTTTTACGAGTCATTTACAGCACTTAAGAAGCATTTCTTTGGGGTGGGGGTGGGGGGGTAACTTATATAACACGTTTTAGTGTGGGAGCAAGTCTGAGTAGCTACAGAATTGAAAACAAAAATAAACCCCATTATTGATTTCTAGAAGGTTTGCCCTCCGGTTTATGCTTTTCTACTTTTTCATTAAATTCTACCCTACTGAGGAAAGTATAAGACTTAAAGCGCAGTACAGTTACAATTCAGAAGGCTATTTCAGAAATGCTTAATATGAAGTTATGACAGAGAAATTCATTTCAGTGTAAAGTACTCTACCACATGGGGGGAAAAAAACACCTAATGGGAGAAGTCTTAAGTTGGATCTTCTCATGACTGCTCCTAGCTCTCAATCTAAAAAAAAGCTGTACAGCTGATGTTGGTGTTAATTCAGGGCCAGTTTACATGTCCTGGATGCACACCTGGCAGAGACATGGTATGGCTTTGTTCTGAGATCAAGAGGACAAAAACTGGTGCTTAGCTGCAGGCCTGGAGAAGTGTAGAGCTAACGGGATGCCACTGACAGTAGCTGAACAAATGGTTTTCAAACTTGGGGCCTAACCGATCAAAATTGGGCCTCAGGCCTGATCTGAATAACTGGGATGAGCTGCCGGTGCCTATTGTGCCTCCAGAGGCAGCTCGCTCATTTCAATCTATCCAATTTTGCCATCTGCCTTGCCTGCAGAGGCCCACAGGTAAGTCTTGGTGGGGGAGGAGATCAGAAGGGGGCACGATCGTGACCAGCAGCAGCCCTCAGGAAATCTGTGGACCTGAGAGGAGCATTGCTGCTCCTGCTCCTCCTGGCTCCACATGAAAGTTTTTCTTTTAAGAAATAACTTTGCTTTTGTTGGCAGTTGCTTGTTAGGCCATATCCACGACCTGAGCAGAGCAAGCCTGGTAACTGTTCCATTCAGGGCTGACTAATTTCAGCAAAGGGGCCTTAAAACAGGCATTAGTGCCCTCATTAACATATGCAAGGGGCCCAACGCTTGTTTTAACAGCCACCAGACACCCTGGCACTAGGCCACCTATTAAGATTCTCTCCTCACATCGTCCCACACCTCGCTGCTGGTCTAGAAAGAAAGACTTGCATTTATATAGCGTCTTTCACGACCACCGGACGTCCCAAAGCGCTTTACAGCCAATTAAGTACTTTCGAAGTATAGTCACTATTGTAATGTAGGAAACGCGGCAGCCAATTTGCGCACAGCAAGCTTCCACAAACAGCAATGAAATAAATGACCAGATAACTATTTTAGTCATGTTGATTGAGGGATAAATATTGGCCAAGAGGTCTCTGTACCTCTTGGTGATCGGAGACTGGTTTAACTCCACTGAGCCTTACTACTACTGTAATCTAACCTAATATGATGTTGGCTATTCAACTCAGTGTACCTAGTCCTACACTCACGTTCTCTGGATTATTGGTCCAGGCCACTGGATTGCTAATCTAGTAACACCCGCTACACTACCGTACCCATATATCACCTCTACAGTAATGCTCCACTTTAACTGTGGTGCAAATGTAGCATGACGCGACTATCTTTACTGTAGTTACAATATAACTTTGGCAACTTGTCAATGGAACAGTTATTTCAAAGGACATTTATTCAATAATTTACATTCTACATTACTTTCTTAATAGAACACTTGGTTAAATCAAACACCTTCATTACCAGGATGGTGATCCCATTAAGAGGCTTCCACTTTAAAAGGACATTATTACATTGATAATTTTTGCAATCATTACTGTTCATCATTATTTTTTAAAAAATTAAAAGTGGAGAGGAGGGACTTCAAAGAGATGATGTACATTGGATAGTTGTGCTAATTATCTAAGATCGCAAATTGGCTGGGAAAGAGATAAGACTCATGAATCAATAGTCAGATATCTCCTATGGTACCTTCTGACAAAGAGTAGGAATTAAAAGCAGTACAACTGTATGAACAACATATTTAAAACAGGTATTGTTGATAGGATTGAGTCATAATGAAACTGCAAAATAAATCAAAGTATGCTTTAGAAAGCAGAGATCGACATAAAAGAAACATGCAGAGAATTCATCAGAATTAAAAATGGTAGAGGAGGGTGGAGTACAGAACGCAGAGGATATAGGATAGGTGACCGATAAATCATACACAATCTGTATACGAAATATTGTATCATATATTCCGATATGTGACCTGGGGGGGGAATTTTAACCCCCAAAAATGGGCATTTTTGGGTCGGATGGGAGGTTACAATGGTATAAATCTGAATCCCGAACCCGACCCCAACCCGCCCACTTCCGGCTATAACGGAGGCGCGATGGAAAGCAGACGGCCAACCTGCTCCCATGAGTCAGGTTTTTTTTTTATTCATTCACTGGATGTGGGCATCGCTGGCAAGGCCAGTATTTTATTGCCCATCCTTAATTGCCCTTGAGAAGGTGGTAGTGAGCCGTCTTCTTAAACCGCTGCAGTCCTTGTGGTGAAGGTACTCCCAGAGTGCTGCTAGGTAGGGAGATCCAGGATTTTGACCCAGCAATGATTAAGGAACAGCAATATATTTCCAAGTCAGGATGGTGTGTGACTTGGAGGTGAACTTGGAGGAGGTGGTGTTCTCATGTGCCTGCAGACCTTGCCCTTCTAGGTGGTAGAGGTCGCGGGTTTGGGAGGTGCTGTCGAAGAAGCCTTGGTGAGTTGCTGCAGTTTAAATATTATAATGAGGCTGCGTGCCTCATTTTGAATCTCCATTTTAATTTTGCCTCTGGTCGGTCGGGTTTCCCAGGCCTCGGGGAACCTGGCAGCTAAAGGGAGGCAACGACTGCTGGATCCAGGAGGTAAGAGCCTTAACACTGCTGAATCCAGCTTACCTGCTTCACCCACCCCCGTGATAGGACACCCCCCCACCCCAACCCTTCCAATCTGCTCCATGAGGCCTCCGATTTCAACCCCCAATCCTGCCTCGCCAACACCCCCCCGTTATTGGACACCACCCGACCTCTCCCCCGAGGTCTCCAATTACCCCCACGAGGCCTCTGATCTCCGATTCGATCCCCAGCCCCCGCCCCCGCCCCTCCAGACCGTCTGATCTCCAGCCCCCGACCCCCCTTCCAGCCCACCGATCCTGGCCTTCCAACCCCGATCTCCAACCTCCCTCCCTCCCCGATCTCTGACCCCACCCCCCCGATCCCAGCCTTCCGACGCCCACCCCCCCCCGCCCCGATCTACAACCCCCCCCAGGTTCCCAGCCTTCCGACACCCCCCCCCCCCCATCTCCAACCCCCCCCCCCCCAAATCTCAGAGCCCTCCCGATCCTGGCCTTCCGGCCATCACACCCGCCCCGCCCCCCCCCCCCTCCACCCGATCTCCGAACCCCCCATCCGATCTCTGACCACCCACCCCGATCCCGGCCTCCAATCCCTCCCTTCCTCCTCTCTGCTCCCCGACTGCGGCCTAGTGCCGCAGGCCTAACAGCCAGCCAGCCTCTCAATCTGACTGGCTGCGGGGGAAACAGAGTAAAAAAATGTTAATCAGGCCCTGCTGCTAAATTTGGCAGGGCCTGAGGGAAACCTGTTCTTCCAGGTTTCCCGACTACAATCCAGCCCCCCCCCCCGCCCAGCCCCCACCGCTCCCTATCCGCCTCCGCTCCCTACCCTCCTCCAAGTTAAAATCCTACCCCTAGATCCTAGTTGTAGGATATGAGACAAAACTTCTCCCCCCTCCTTTGTTAACTGCGTATACATCAGATAATTGATTGAATCAACATTCGTGTGTAGGGTTTCATAAGATGCCTAAATTATATTGTCTTAGACTGCTCCACACAAACTATTGCGAATCAATCATCAGCATCACTGTAGTACAATACTGAGTGAAGTGTCGCTTAACTTCTACCTGCCAAAGGACTGAGTTGGACACACTGGGGTTGAAATTGGTTTCCGTTGAACCTGTTTTACGCATTGAAGTCTGATTTCGGTGACCAACATCCTGTGCCCCAATAACGCCTGAAAAACACCTGACATGAAATTGGATTGGGCCTTTCATGCATTCCTAGCAGCCACCTAAAATAGGTGTTCAGTCCCTTATATAGGTAAATGCCTGTTTATACACCTTCTGTGAAATTGGGGAGCGATGAGCAGGACAGAGGTCGGGCCTGCTCTGCTCAGGATTCATTAGCATCCGCTGCGGCTGCCAACTAAAAGTATGTTTCTTTAATGCCAACATTTTAGAAAACCTTCCTGTGAAGCCAGGAGGAATAGGAGTGCTCTCCCGACTCCACAGTCATTCCAATCGCTCTCCCTCCCCCATTCTCACGTTGCGCGCTCCCAGGACGTACCTTTTCAAATGTACGAGCTGCCTATGGAGGCGCAATAGACCTCCTATGTAGGTCACACATAAAATGTTAGAGGCCGAGGCCCAATTTCAGGCCAGCATCTGGCCTCTTAACTGGGGCATGCAATACGTTCGCAGTGGCCCAGACGAATTCATTAACTAGCATCATTTTATTTAACAATATTTATGATAACAGGGATGAAGAAGGGAGTGTAACTGTGTAGGATGAAGGTATGCTGGAGAGATTAAATAATTATTTTGTATCAGTAAGGTGGAAGTGAAAAACTTGGGTGTACAACAACAACAATTTGCATTTATATAGTGCCTTTAACATAGTAAAACGTCCCAAGGTGCTTGTCAGGAGTGTTATAAAATAAGATTTGACACCGAGCCACATGAGACATAAGGACAGATGGCCCAAAGCTTGGTCAAAGAGGTAGGTTTTAAGGAGCATCTTAAAGGAGGAAAGAGAGGCGGAGAGGTTTAGGGAGGGAATTCCAGAGCTCAACGCCTAGGCAGCTGAAGGCACGGCCACCAATGGTTGAGCGATTAAAATCAAGGATACTCAAGAATCCAGAATTAGAGGAGCGCAGATATCTCAGGGGGTTGTGGAGCTGGAGGAGATTTCAGAGATGGGGAGGGGCGAAGCCATGGCGGGATTTGAAAACAAGGATAAGAATTTTAAAATTGAGGTGTTACTTAACCGGGAGCCAATGTAAGTCAGCGAGCACAGGAGTGATGTGTGAACGAGTCTTGGTGTGAGTTAGGACATGGGCAGCCGAGTTTTGGATGACCTCATGTTTACGTAGGGTAGAATGTGGGAGGCCAGCCAGGAGTATGTTGGAATAGTCGAGTCTAGAGGTAACAAAGGCATAGATGAGGGTTTCAGCAACGGATGAGCTGAGGCAGGGGCGGAGTTGGGCAATATTACAGAGGTAGAAATAAGCGGTCTTAGTTATGACGCCGATATGTGGTTGGAAGCTCATTTCAGGGTCAAATATGACACCAAAGTTGCGAACAGTCTGGTTCAGCCTCAGACAGATACTAGGGAGAGGGATGGAGTCGGTGGCTAGGGAACTGAGTTTGCGGCAAGTACCAAAGACAATGGCTTCGGTCTTCCCAATATTTAGTACAGGAGGAGGATATGGAACAATTGTTAGAGCTAACTATAGAAAAAGAATTAGTTCTAAAAAAATAATGAGCAGAACTCAAGGTGGATAAGTCACCAGGCACTGATGGGATGCACTATAGGCTGTTGAGAGAAGTCAGAGAGGAGATAGTATACGCTTTGGCCCCAATTCTTCAAATCTCTTTAAATATGCAAGTTGTGCCTGGGACTGGAGAGTAGCCAATTTTCAAGAGGGGACAGAAGGATAAACCATGTAAGTATAGACCAGGTAGTCTGACATCAGTTGTAGGCAAGCTCTTAGAATCCATAATTTGACATAAAGGGCAGAACTTTCAATTTCAGCAAGGGTGTAAAACAAGCGATAGTGGATCGGCCGCCCACCGTTGTACACCCCGCCCGATTTTCCTTTCCAGTGAGTCAAATTTGGGCCGAAGTTGAAAGTTCCGCCATAATTTGGTAAGTATTTAGAAATGCATGGCCTAATCTAGGACAGTTAGCACAGATTTGTTGAAGGCAAGTTGTGTTTGACAAATTGGATAGGTAAAGGGAATCCAGTAGATGTAGCATGTATGGATTTTCAGAAGGCGTTCGATATTTAATCTCACAAGAGGCTTATTAGAAACAATTTGGTATAATACACTGGAGAGGCAGCACCAACGCTGCCTCCGCAAGATCCTGCAAATCCATTGGCAGGATAGGCGCACCAACGTCAGTGTTCTCGCTCAGGCCAACATCCCCAGCATCGAAGCTTTGACCACGCTCGATCAGCTCCGATGGACGGGTCACATTGTCCGCATGCCCGATACGAGACTCCCAAAACAAGCGCTCTACTTGGAGCTCCGACACAGCAAGAGAGCCCAGGTGGGCAGAGGAAACGCTTCAAGGACACCCTCAAAGCCTCCTTGAAAAAGTGCAACATCCCCACCGACACCTGGGAATCCCTGGCCCAAGACCGCACAAAGTGGAGGAGAAGCATCTGGGAAGGCGCCAGACACCTCGAGTCTCTTCGCCGGGAGCAAGTGGAAGCCAAGAGCAAACAGCGGAAGGAGCGCACGTCAACCCAAGCACCTCACCCACCTGCCCCTTCAACCACCGTCTGCCCCACCTGTGACAGAGACTGTAGGTCCCGCATTGGACTCATCAGTCACCTGAGAACTCATTTCTAGTGTGGAAGCAAGTCATCCTCGGTTCCGAGGGACTGCCTAAGAAGAAGAAGAAGAGGTGTAATGTAGCAACATGGATAGAAAGTTGGTTGACAGACAGTTTGGCAAACAGTGAGGAGGACTGTAAAAGACTTCAGGAGACAAAGCAGATTAGCAGAATGGGCAGACAGGTGGCAGATGCAATTTTTGGAGGAAAACAAAGAATGATAATATTCACTTAATGAAAAGACATTGAAGGGTGTGGATGAACAGAGACACCTTGGGGCCCAACTATTTAATTCCCTGAAAGTGCGAGTGCAGGTAAATAAAGCCACGAAAAAGGCCAAAAAGGTTTGGGTTTTATAAATAAAGATATAGGCCGGGAATTCCCCGGAGCTGTTCCCGCTCCAGCAGTGTTACTTCACCAGTAATGTAGTGCAAGCCCTGTTTACGGTGGAACGCAGTCATGGCAGTGGAAGCATGTTATTCATAGGGCTCAAGAAGGTTCATACAGAGGCACATTTACAGATAAAGTAAAAGTCCAATCAATCAAAATTGAGGCACCATTCGCTCTGTCCTATCAGCTCTCCTTCTGCCACAGCTTCAGACTGCCCTTTCTGATCCTCTCGCACATGGTAACCTCTCTCTGAATGGCAATATATAGCAGATGGCGATCATTTTGGATGCTGTTTCAGATAGTGGAGCAGTATCCCCTCCAGTCATGCGTCGACCCTGGCGACTGGAATGTATCACGTGAATGATCTTCTCTTTATGAACGGGAGACTGGATAAGCATTCTACCAAGTCTTGCTGGTAGTGCGAGCTGATAACGGTGCGGGGAGGGCAACAGGGCATCTGGGACCTTGGTAAACGATGGGACCAATAGTCTATCTCTCTAACTAATGAGATTTAAGGATTGAGAAAGAAACAGAGGAACTACGGAGAAGGAAATAGAGTGAATTAGAGTCAAATCAGGTACAGAAAGAGAAATTAAGAGAGAGAAAGAAAGAATGGATTAAGTGAGAGAGAGAAAAGGGACAGAAAGGAAAAATAAGGAAAAAAATTGGAGGAATGAGACTCCACAGTTTCAATTTTTCCCTTTCTGGGCCAGAGAGATTAAGTGGCATTGCAGGAACATAAATCTCGTCATTAAAAGGGTCCTTACATCGTTAAAAGTACCATCCCTAACTTTCTGCAGCGTGTTTAATTGGTAATTAATGTGCAATTTCTTGAAACTCATTGCGAGGCTAAGGGCGGGGTATCTCTTCCTCGCCACAAGTTGCTGTGTTATTTTCACACTAATAACAGCAAACTCATCGTTATTTTGGCAGCAAAATATGGGCCAGTACACAGTTTTCACAGTGAGATATATTTCACTAGATTTCTTGATATGTAAAATAACAAAAATGCAACCTTCCTTCTCTCTAAATATAGGAATAGATTTTACAACCTGCCTCCTGGGCGTAAAACTTCACTGCAGATCAGCTGCCAGTTATTTTCATTTACATTGACCTCAATGATGTCTAATGATACATTTACTGACTATAACCAATCAAAGACTACTTCTTTCTTCAAAGATCTCAGAAATAACTGTCAATCAAAATCACTACCCCTGGCCTACACTTGTGAGGTATGGCATTTTTGGAAAGCCTGCCACCTAGCTAAAGTGCTTATGTTGCTGCCTCCTTGGGAAGGTAATGAAAGTGTTTCCACTGACAAGCAAGGCTTCTGTCACATGTTTTATTCATCAGATTGAAGACTCATTGATGTGATGAATGCTACCACTTCAGCACTGTGGTAACCTTTAAAGCCACAGGCACAAATGTCCCCTTGGTATATCTTGTCTGGAGATCAGATATGAGGAGATAGCATGACTCGGTGACAGTCTCCTTGTAGCATAGAAATCAAATTCTCTTCAGACATCTCCAAGTAGGTCTGCCTAGGCTTGACGATTAGGCTCCTGAAATGAGGCTGAGTGGGCACCAGATGCATGAGATGTAGTTGCACCAGCCTTACTTCCTTATGCATGAACTTTTATTCCTCCTCCAAATCTAGCACTGCTGTCAGAATGCTGAACACTCTGGTTGCTGCCAGTAAAGCGGCAGCTGGCAACAATAGTGCTGTGGGATAAGCTATCTATAAGAGGAGTTTTGCAATGCAGAAACACAGCTGCAAACAACAGCAGCAAGTAATGCACCAAAAGTAATGTAAATACAGCTATGTATGAAGCAAAAAAAAACACTCAGAACTTTAAACACAATGGGCCATATTTTCCAATCGGTGGCTTCCCGCGTGCGGAAGCCTCTGATCTGCAAAAAATCTATGCACTTACCTGAGGGCTCCCGAGGTGCATATAGTTCCGATGCTGGGCCTCTCCAACTCGAAATGCGCAGGGCCTATGTATCCCAGGGGCGCATGTGGTTCGCAAGCATCCCTGGGATCACATGGGCCATGGGGAGCCAATCAAAGAAGGGAATCTCCCTTCATACACTTGACAGATAGACCTGTCAAATATATGAATGGAGATCACCCCAAAAACACTGTAAAACATTAAAAACATTATTTTTAAATCACATTTTTAAAATTAGTTGAAATTACAATAAATTAAATATTTTAAACAAAAATTTAATTTTTTGAAAAAAATAATTAAAGTTTTTTACGGGGCTAAAAATAAACTTACCTTTTTTTAAAGTATTTTTAAATGATAAATGACTGAAATTTTTTTATTTTTTTTACTTTTTTCATCTCTTATCCTGGTAAAAACAGGCCTTACGCCTGCTTTTACCAGGCGTAAGAATTCTAAAGATTTTCTGCGGGCGGAGGGGCTCCAGAAAGCGGAACTATCCACCCGCAGAGGCCCTTCTCTAGGGCAGGCATCCGATCTGTCAAGAGCATTCTTGACAGATCGGAAATGCCAGTTTTCAGCGCATGCACTTGGCATGCCTGAAACCGGCATTTCCGATGTCCCTATGGGTGGGTACACAGCGTGTACACACCTATAGGGCCATTATTAAACTATCAATCGACACATCGAGGGTGAAATGGATCTTGGGCAGTAGCAAAAAATGGGCGCTAGTCAATCGGCAGCCCGTTTTTACACCCTGCCTGATTTTCATTTCCAGTGAGTCAATAGAACAGGAAATGGGGCGGGGTGTAAAACAGGCTGCCGATTGGCTATTGCCCATTTCGCACTAAAGCTCGAAATCAGTTTCACCTCATGTTTGGGGCTGAGGCTCTTTTCTCTAGAAAGAAGACTGAGGGGTGACCTGTTTACACTTGCCAGTACTAGGGGCATAAATATAAGATAGTCACTAATAAATCCAATAGAGAATTCGGGAGAAACTTCTTTACTCAGAGAATGGTTAGAGAGTAAATAAAGAGAAACTGTTTCAAATGGCTGAAGGGTTGATAACCAGAGGGCACAGATTTAAGGTGATTGGCAAAAGAACCAGAGGCGACATGAGGAAAAACATTTTTACAAAACGAGTGGTTAGGATTTGAAATGCTCTGCGTGATAGGGTGGTGGAAACAGATTCAATAGTAGCCTTCAAAAGGGAATTGGATAAATACTTGAAGGAGAATAAATTGCAGGGCTATGGGGAAAGAGCAGGGGAGAGGAACTAGTTGGTGCAGACTCGATGGGCCGAATGGCCTCCTTCTGTGTTGTACTATTCTATGGTTCTATGATTCTATGAATAGAAGAGTATGTTGATGGGGTGAGATGAAGAAGGGTGGGAGGAGGCTCGTGTGGAGCATAAACACTGGCATGGACCCGTTGGGCCAAATGGCCTGTTTATGTGCTGTCAATACTATGTAATGTTTTACAATGTTTTCTTTTGAACAACTGTCTTCCAGAAGTTTTGACAGTGGAATCTCTAGAAGTGTGTCAATATTTGGAGGTAGTCCTGTTAGTGTGCTAACAGTTACATATAGTCCCTGAGAGTGTTCTAATATCTGGAGGGACACCCCCAGGGGTGTTCCCACATTACAACAATAACTACACTTCAAAAGTTCTTCATTGGCTGTAAAGCGCTTTAAGACGTCCGGTGGTCATGAAAGGCGCGATATAAATGCAAGTCTTTCTTTCTTCTAATATTTGCTGGGGTTTCCTGGGTGTCTAATAATATTTGCAGGGGTTTCCCACACAGTAAAGTTTGAAAACCACAGCATTAAATAGCGTAATGTTACTGGAAAAGAGCCCTGAAATGTTACTTTGGAGAAAACATGTTACTCCATCTGAATGCTAATGACAGGAGCACCGTAACTGGAAAGTGGGAAAACATGTGAATTGAGGAAGAGTGAAATCGCAAGATAGATTCTTGGGAGCAGATCGACAGAGGAGTAGCAGTAGCTGCTGAATCAGTGTACTTAATGAATAATAGACATTAATGAGATTAACATCAGATTGTGAAAGAGTATCTCTGAAATAGAGCAAAGTTAGAGGTGAACCAATAGTAGACATATCAGCTATCTACCATGTGTGAGTGAGATCGACTGGCCACTAAAATCCAGTAAATACCAGGTAATTTATAATCGGATACAGAGGGAAGCTAATAAGACCTTGCAATGAATAATGGTTAATCTCCTGTGGCTCAATCTCTATAGCTGCCTCTCTTGCTCTCTAATTCTTTCTGTCTGTTTCTGATTGTCTTTCACTCTTTCTGCGTGTCTCTCTGTATATATAATTTGCACATGCTTTCATTGTCAGCAAAATATCCGTCACTGTTTTCGCGCTATTCCATGCCTCTTTCTGGCTTTCCTTTTCTGTGTTTCCCACGCTTTATATATATCTCCCACACAGTTTTCCTCTCTATACGTCTCTCTCTCCTTTTCGATATGTTTTTCTCTCTGTTTCCCTTTTCTTCTCATCTCCCCGGAGACATGGAGCCAGATTCTCAGCTCAGACTACATGATAGTTGCAGAAATGATCTTGCCTCTTCCTTGTCACTAAGAAATCCAATAGGGAATTCAAAAGAAACTTCTTTACCCAGCGAGTGGTTAGAATGTGGAAGTTGCTTCCACAAGGAATAGTTGAGGCAAATAGCCCAGATGAACTTAAGGGGAAGCTAGATAAACACATGAGGGAGAAAGGAATAGAAGGTTATGCTGATAGGGTGAGATGAAGTTGGGTGGGAAGAGGCTTGTGTTGAGCTTCAACAAAGGCATGAACCTTTGGGCCGAATGGCCTGTTTCTGTGCTGTAAATAATTCTATGTAATGTATTTTTTACAACATGGATCCTGGACTGGCAGCTCCCTAGGGAGCTCCTTTGCCATCCTTGGCCATCCGTTGCCATCCTTTGCTCTTTCTCCCCCAGTCTCCTCTCTTCTGCTGTTTAAGTTCTCCTGGCTCTAATAGTGGGTGCATTTTATCCCTAACTGCAAGTTCAAGCTGCAAGGTTAAAGTTACCTGAGCCCACTGCCCATCCCCCGACCATGCCTGTTCTTTGTTCTCATCAGTGAGCACTGGCTCTTCACTTAAACTTAGCTTCCAAATTCCCAGACCTCTCTGCCGTCACCACTATGCTTCTCCACTGGACTAGTGATCTAGTGACTAGTGGATCGTGAGTGGAGCTCGGGGCCAGGGACCGTGAGAATATCAGTGCTAATTTATTCCTGTGAGAGACAACATCATTCATGTCTGAGGCCAGGACCCAGGAGCGAGGACGAGCTCAGCAGCGAGGTCAAGGCCCAGAAGTGGCGTAGCGTGGGCCAGCAGCGGGGTCGGGGCCCAGGGAAGGTGCGGCCCGGGCCAACAGCGAGGTCGGGAGGACCACAATGCATTTTACGAAACCCAGGCAGAGAGGACCTGTGGGAAGGAGGGAGGAGGACAGTAGCATTATGTTTGTGTCTGTGTGCTAGGCCGTTGTAGCAGAGCCTGGTCTCCAATCGTCTTGGATCCCCTTGCCATTGGACCAAGACCTTGCTTTGTCAAGCCCGTGTGGTAGCTGGTGTGCAACGGCCACCCCATGTTAAAAGAATTCACGCACAGGCATCTTCTACCCTTTAAAATGAAGTTCGGGACCAGGAATGTCAGGACCCTCATGGACAACCCCAACAGTGACAGACTGGAACGCCGTACTGCTTTCGTTGCCCGGGAGCTCAGACGTTTCAACATTGACATCACTGCCCTACATGAGACCCGGCGGGCAGGGGAAGGCCAGCTCAAGGAGCAAGGCGGTGGCTACACCTTCTTCTGGAAAGGCAAACTTGAAGAAGAACGCCGCCTCCATGGGGTAGGCTTCGCCATAAAAAATGAACTAGTTGAGCGTATCAGAGACTCTCCTAGCAGTATAAATGAACGCCTCATGACTCTTCGGCTCACCCTAGCACGGAACCAGTGCGCTATTGTCTTCCGTGCGTACGCCACAACACTGGAAGCCACAGACGAGACCAAAGAGGAATTCTACTCCAGGCTCGAACAATCCCTGTCCCGAGTCCCAACGGGCGACAAGCTGATCCTCCTCGGCAACTTTAACATCAGAGTTGGAAAGGACACAGACCTCTGGGGAGGTGTGATCGGCAGAGAGGGGGTAGGGAAAGCCAACTCCAACGGTACCCTCCTCCTGTCGAAATGCTTAGAACATGGCCTTTTCATAACCAACACCTTGTTCCGTCAGAGAGACAAGTACAAGGCTTCATGGCAATACCCTCGCTCCAAGCACTGGCATCTGCTGGACTACGTCATCGTCCGAGCGAGGGACCGCAAGGACGTCCGCATCACCCGCGCCATGACAGGAGCTGACGACTGCTGGACAGACCACCGCCTAATCCGCTCTGTCATCTCCATCAACGTAGCCCCAAAACAGCGGCGGCAACAGAGACAATGCCGCAGGAAAATCAACGCTGGAGCACTCAAAGATCCCGCTAAGAAAGCGCTATTCAGCCTGTGCCTCACAAACAATCTGACGACTCCCAGTGATGCAGACTACAGAGTGTCCACAGCGCCTGGTCTGCACTCAAGGCCTCCATAATCAGCACCTGTGAAGAGACGCTCGGTCACTCGACCAGGAAACACCAAGACTGGTTCGACAAGAACGACCAGGAGATCCAGGAGCTAATAAGCCGCAAAGGTAAGGCATTCCTGATCTGGAAACAGCAACACAACTCGAGAGCAAGAAAGCAGCTCTACAGACGCCTGAAGGCTGAGGTCCAACTAAAAACTCGCGACCTAATGAACAGATGGTGGATGGAGAAAGCGCAGGAAATCCAGCAGCTAGCCGACAACCACGATGTGCATGGATTCTTTAGCGCAGTCAAGACCATCTACGGCCCAAGCACCCAAGGTTCTACCCCACTACGGTCCAAGAACGGAGAGGTACTCATCAAGGACAGAGAGGCAGTCAGTGCCCTCTGGAAGGGGCACTTCGAAGATCTTCTTAATCGAGACTCTGTCTTCGACGCGAGTGTCCTCAACTCCATCCCGCAGCATGCTACCCGCCACCATCTCAGCACAACTCCAGCCCGACATGAGGTTGAAAAGGCCATCCGACAACTGAAGAACAACAAGGCCTCAGGAGCAGATGGAATCCCTGCCGAGGCACTAAAGAATGGCGGAGAAGCACTAATGGCGCGAATTCATGAACTAATTTCTCTTATCTGGAAGGAGGAGCGCATGACAGGGGATCTCAGAGAGGCTGTAATTGTGACCATCTTCAAGAAAGGTGACAAGTCCGATTGCAGTAATTACAGAAGAGTTTCCCTGCTGTCTGCCACAGGGAAAGTCATTGCAAGAATCCTCCTCAATCGGCTTCTCCCAGTGGCTGAAGAGCTCCTCCCAGAGTCACAATGCGGATTCCGCCCACTAAGGGGCACAATGGACATGATCTTCACCGCACGTCAATTACAAGAGAAATGCAGGGAACAGCACCAACCGCTGTACATGGCCTTCTTTGATCTCACAAAGGCCTTCGACACTCAACTGTGAGGGATTATGGAGTGTCCTCCGCAAATTCGGCTGCCCTCAAAAGTTTGTCACCATCCTCCGCCTGCTTCACGACGACATGCAAGCCGTGATCCTGACCAACGGTTCCACCACAGACCCAATTCACGCACGGACCGGGGTCAAGCAAGGCTGTGTCATCGCACCAACGCTCTTCTCGATCTTCCTGGCTGCAATGCTCCATCTCACCCTCAATAAGCTCCCCGCTGGCGTGGAGCTAATCTACAGAACAAACGGGAAACTGTTCCACCTCCGTCGCCTCCAGTCCAGATCCAAGGTCGTCCCATCCTCTGTCGTCGAATTACAGTATGCAGGTGACGCTTGCATCTGCGCTCACTTGGAGGTCGAACTCCAAACCATCGTCAACACCTTCACCGAAGCGTATGAGAGCATGGGCCTTACACTAAACATCCGTAAGACAAAAGTCCTCTACCAACCTGCCCCCGCCACACAGTACTGCTCCCCGATTATCAAAATCCATGACGAGGCCTTGGACAACGTAGACCACTTTCCATACCTTGGAAGCCGACTGTCAACAAGGGCAGACGTTGATGACGAAGTCCAACACCGCCTTCAGTGTGCCAGTGCAGCCTTCGGCCGCCTGAGGAAGAGAGTGTTTGAAGACCAGGACCTCAAACCCAGCACCAAGCTCATGGTCTACAGAGCAGTAGTGATACCCACCTTTCTGCATGCTTCAGAGACATGGACCATGTGCAGCAGGCACCTCAAAGCACTGGAGAGGTACCACCAATGCTGCCTCTGCAAAATCCTGCTAATCCATTGGCAGGATAGGCACACCAACGTCAGTGTTCTCGCTCAGGCCAACATCCCCAGCATCGAAGCTTTGACCACACTCGATCAGCTCCGATGGACGGGTCACATCGTCCGCATGCCCGATACGAGACTCCCAAAACAAGCGCTCTATTCGGAGCTCCGACACGGCAAGAAAGCCCCAGGTGGGCAGAGGAAACGCTTCAAGGACACTCTCAAAGCCTCCTTGAAAAAGTGCAACATCCCCACCGACACCTGGGAATCCCTGGCCCCAGACCGCACAAAGTGGAGGAGAAGCATCCAGGAAGGCGTCGAACACTTCGAGTCTCTTCGCCGGAAGCAAGCAGAAGCCAAGCGCAAGCAGCGCACGTCAACCCAAGCACCCCACCCACCCGCCCCTTCAACCACCGTCTGCCCCACCTGTGACAGAGACTGTAGGTCCCGCATTGGACTCATCAGTCACATGAGAACTCATTTTTAGTGTGGAAGCAAGTCATCCTCGGTTCCGAGGGACTGCCGAAGAAGAAGAAGAGTAATGTATGAAACAGTCTGAGAGACTGAGATTAGAGCTGGAAGAGATGAGGGATGGGGTGGAAGGGCATCGGCTCAGAGGGAGCAGGAGGGCTGTTGGGACACTCAGACATGAATATGTTCAAATTTGCATATAAGCTCATACAAAGAAACATATGCACAGACATTTTCACATCCAAATTTAGTGGCCATTCAAGCAGCAACTGTTTTTCAGGAGCTAAATGCCCTCCTAAGTCTCCAATATGGCTTGCAGGAAGTGCGCCATCGTGGTAAAGGCCAGAAAGTTGGTGTGCAGAGCCCACGCCTGAAACATATTCAAATAAGGGGCCTAATACCTATTTGAGGCCCCTACTGCAAGATTGGTTTGCCCTGAGGCTGCACTCAGAAATACTAGGCCTACATGCAACCAACCAGGTATATTTTTAAATATATTTACCCGAATGTGGAGCCGAGGGGTGAAGGAGTGCTCCTCCTGACCCCATATTCAAAGAACACGGGCCACCACCGCTTCCTCCTCTGGCCACCAATCGCCCCCGCCACCCCCACCCCCACCCCTCCCCCCCCGTCCACCCAAAAATGTCTATGCCACAGTCCCTCTTAAACACGTGCACGTACAGAACCACCCATATTTTTTTAAGAGTTTTTAATTGGCACGGAAAATATTTAGTCATTTAAGAAATATTAGTTCTTGTATATCTCAATCGCTCATCTTTCTTGCTGTTCTCCATACCTAGCTCTGGAGTAATCCAACTAATCCACAGCAAAAACACATACATAATCAGGCCTTTCTTTTTCTTTCTTCTTCTTTCACTACCAGGGACTGAGAAGAGTGGGAAAGGCTGAGAAAAGAATGTACAGCTGAGTTCAGATCAGAGGCTGTCAAATGGAAAGCTATACTGAGCAGAGGGTGGCTGCTGCAGTGCATGGCATTATGGATCAGTGGATGGGAATAGGCCCATCAGATCTGTACTGGATCCAGCAGAGAAATCGGGTTCAGATTGTGCAGAGAGGCTGAACAGGATGATCATGCTTGAAGAGGAGAGCAGAAAACCATGGAGATTTACAGCACAGATGGAGGCCATTTGACCATCTCAATTGTTTGCTATTGTATTCCAAAACGAATCCTATAGTCCCCAGCACCCTGTACATTCCTCTGCTTCAAATGATTTTCCCTTAACAGAAGCAATAGTTTTGCCTCAACCACTTCGAATGGTAATGCATTCCATGTTCCAACAACCCACTGCATAAAGAAAGTTCTTCTAGCATCTCTACCCATTCTTAGTGACAACTGTAAATTGATGATCCCTCATCACTGCCTCCCCAACCCAAGGAAATATTCTTTCCTTATTTATTCTTTCAAAAATCTACATCATTTTAAAAACTTTGATTAAATCTTGTAGCCTTCGTGCTCCTCTGGAAATAGTCCCAAGGGGAAAAATTGGCTTCTGCTAAACAGGTGTTCGGTGGATGAATTTTGGGTGGCAGTGTTCCCTGCCTGATCCCCCTCACTGAAGTACGTTGGCTGCCAAATTGGAAGCTGGCGACTTCCGAGTGTCATGGGTGCCTTGCTGACACAGACATTAGTCATCTTAAATATTCTAATCGAGGGCCTATCGCCTGTGTTAAGACTCCGCTGCCAAATTTGGCAGAAATTGGGAGGAGCATGCGGCATATATGCTCTGCTCAGTTTTTCTGGGTCAACTGCGGCCTAACCAGCGGTCCTTAAAGGGACTGCTGCAGGTCACCGACGAAAAGGTAAGTCATTTTCTTTCTTAACTAATCTTAATGTGGAGCCAGAAAGGAGCAGGAGAGCTCCTGCTGGCTCCACACCGGTACTGCAGGCTGCTGCTGACCGTATTGACAATTGGCGTGTGCAGCGCGCCGGTTTGATGCAATCACGATCCAGGCGCCTGCCCACTTCATGCCACTTTCCCACACGAAGACCAATTTTTCTGCCCGATGTCTCTTTTCTTATCTATAGCTCCCATCCATAGCATTATACAATCATACAGCACAGAAGGAGGCCATTCAGCCCATCATGCCTATGCTGGCTCTTTGAAAGAGCTATCAATTAGTTTCACTCTCCTGCCTTTCCCCATAGCTCTGCACATTCCTCCTTTTCAAGTATTTATCCAATTCCCTTTTGAAAGTTATTATTGAATCTACTTCCACCACCCTTTCAGGCGGTGCATTCCAGATCATCATAACTCGCTGAGTAAAAAACAATTCTCTTCATCTCCTCTCTGGTTCTTTTGCTAATTATCTTAAATCTGTGTCCTCTGGTTACTGACCCTCCTGTCACTGGAAACAGTTTCTCGCTATCTACTCTACAAAACCCCCCATAATTTTGAGCACCTCAATTAAATCTTCCCTTAACCTCCTTTGCTCTAAGGAGAACATCCTGGTGAATCTGCACTGACTGTTCTCTCTTAATATCCCTATTCAATCTAGAAAAATGCTTCATAATTTAAAAAATCTCTTAAACTCCTCTTAGCTCTCTCTCTGCTCCAATAGAAATAGTCGCAGTAGCACAAGTGTTTCATCATAGCTTTGCTTTCCCAGCATCATCCTAGTGAACCACATGTACTAACATCGATGACTGCCTCCTCCATTGCTGTCAGCTCCTGCATTGCTGGTAGTCCTCCACTGGTTCTTGAGATCTCCATCCTGTGGTGAGTCAGCTTGTCCTGCAAGAAGAGTGAATGGTAAAGAAAGATTTGAATTTATATCGCGGTTTTCACAACATCAGGATGTCCCAAAGCGCTTTACAGCCAATGAAGTACTTTAGAAGTGTAGTAACGGCTGACAATGTCCTTGCTCAGACTGGAGAAGGGTTGGGAGTGGTCTACACTAGGGGTAGTACTGGATTCACTTTTGCTACCAATTGAGCACAGCTGACAATTATTTTGCAATGCTGGCAGGATGACACCTCTCCAAACACTGCGCACATGCCAAAATATTGGCCTAGAAATTCGCGTGGCCGGCTTGCTGCGGGGGTAAGGATCGCGCGCGCTCTTACCCACCGCGCCTGCCGTTGTGTTTTGGGCCCACAGGAACTTCAGGTCCCGGGCCTCTCCCAAGAGCCGGCGCGCAGTGCTTGCGTGTTCCAGGGGCGCAGTTAGTACGATGCGACCCCTGGGATCACGTGGGCCATGGAGAGCCAATGGCAGCAGACCATCTTTCATTCATAGATTTGACAGGAGACCTGTCAAATCTGTGAATTGAAATCGGCCCCAAAAGAACAGCTAAACCTCAAATAATTTTTTTTTAAAAACCATCACATTTATAAAATAACTATAGTTAAATAAATTAACCACTTTAAACAAAAATTAAAATTTTTGAAAAAATTAAAATACTTTTTAAAAGTTATAAAAATAAACTTACCTTTCTTTAAAGTATCTAAAAAAGATAAACCTGTTGAAAAATTTTTAAAATTATACTTAATTAACTACTTACCTTGTTCAAAAGGGGTCTTACGCCTCCTTTTTACTAGCGTAGAATCTTCAATACTTACCCTCGCATTGAAACCTGAAAAAAAATCTAAGTGTGCTGCGTGCGCGCAGCCTCTACCGCGCACGCGGTTCACCTAGGAACCGCCCCCTTCACCATACCGGAAGTGCCGGTTTCCCGCGCATGTGCAGTGCATGCAGGAAACCGGCACTTCGGGAATGAATACGGGTGAGTCCACACTGAGTGCTCACCCGAGAATGGCCGAATTTTTGGGCCATTGTATTTTACTCTGCCCTGGTGCAGTGTATGTTTGCATTTCAGGGAATGAATGAGTGAGTGAGGAGGGAGAGAATGAATAGGAAGTAAAAGACAATATTATCCATGAGTTTGGGCAAGGTCTCTGACCTCACCCTCCCCTACCCCCTCTATTGTCTCCAGCCCCTGAATTTGGAGGGCCCTCTACTCAGAGGAGAATGAGCAATCTCAGGTTGGGATGTCCCTCTCTAGTGCTCAACTGTTCTTACCTTTTTATGTGTAGTTTTGTCCTGTAAACAGATGTTGGAATTACAAAGTGCGGAGAGAGTAAAGTAAGTTGGGAGGAGGCTTGTGTGGAGCATAAACACCGGCATGGACCTGTTGGGCCAAATGGCCTGTTTCTGTGCTGTAAATTCTATGTAAGTCTCTCGGGCGATTGTAATCACCCCTTATGTTGCTAAAGCGAAATGCCGGAATTGTATTTGATTAGGTAATATTTTAATGCTCTGCAGCCCTTTGAAGAATTCTGTTTCATCTCCAGAACATACTGAGAGCTTTTCAAGTTCACCTTATTCATGAAATATTTATTTCATCGTCAGACCATAAACTCAATTAAGTTTGACGCAGGTGCTTTTATTAATACCTCTCTGAGAGACTGACTGGGTTTAGCATCTAATGCTGCATTCAGGGGTTCCTTTGAGATTTATCAGCAAATTACACTCTTTAGTGCAAGCAAGCATGACGGCTTCTGAAGGATGGGATCCTACGAAGGTATGAATTAGAAGATGCTGAAATCTAACTACGTCATAGCTCTTTCTGTAATCTGTCCTGCAGCACACTTTGAGTATAATTATATATTTGTTTACTTCATTCATTCCCAACGCTCTCACAAATGAATAATTGAAAAGTTGAGTTCATACAGCCTTTTCATTTTCTTCCGCAGGGACTGTGTGCTCAAACTTTCTTTGGTCACCTGCATTCCTGCAATGATGCCACCTTTAACATGAAGGTAAGTTCTTCCTGCATGTGTCTATTTATATAGAAACCAAAAATATAATCAAAATCATCAGTACGAATTTCAAAAAGGAAGGTCATGCTTGACCAACCTTATTGAATTATTTGGAGAAGTATCAGGAAGAGTAGACAAGGGTAATGCAGTAGATGCAATGTATTTGGATTTTCAAAAGGCCTTTGATAAGGTACCGCATAGTAGACTCGTGACTGAGGTCAGAACATGTGGAATCAGGGAACAAGTAGCAGAATGAATAGCAAGCTGGCTACAAAACAGAAAACAGAGAATAGGGTTAAGGGTAGTTACTCAGACTGGCAAAAGATGGGAAGTGGTGTTCCACAAGGATCTGTGCTGGGACCACTGCTGTTCACCACATACATAAACGATTTGGACTCGGGAATCAGAAGTACAATTTCAAAATTTGCGGACGACACTAAATTGGGGGGTATAGTTAAGATTGAGGAGGATTGGGACAAAATACAAGAAGACATTAATAAACTTGCAGAATGGATGTGTATTGGCAAATGAACTTCAATATAGATGAATGTGAGGTGGTGCACTTTGGTAGGAAGAATAAGGAGGCCACATACTCCTTGGAAGAGTCTAATTGGAGTAGAGGAGCAAAGAGACTTAGGAGTACTGATTCACAAATCACTAAAATTAGTGACACAGGTAAATATGGGTATAAACAAAGCAATAAAAGCACTGGGATCCATTTCTAGAGGGATAGAATTGAAAAGTAGAGAAGTTATGTTAAACTTGTATTGAACCTTGGTTAGACCACACGGAGTACTGTGAACAGTTCTGGTCTCCATATTACAAAAAGGATATAGATACGCTGGAGAAGGTGCAAAAAGATTTACAAGGATGATACCAGAACTGAGAGGTTATACCTATCAGGAAAGATTGAACAGACTGGGGCTCTTTTCTCTACAAAATAGAAGACTAAGAGGTGACCTGATAGAGGTCTTTAAAATTATGAAAGGTTTTGATAGAATAGACGTAGAGCAGATGTTTCCACTTGTGGGGATGCCAAAACTAGGGGCCATAAGTATAAAAGCAAAATACTGCGGATGCTGGAAATCTGAAATAAAAACAGAAAATGCTGGAAATAATCAGCAGGCAGCATCTGTGGAGAGAGAAACAGAGTTATTGTTTCAGGTCGATGACCTTTCATCAGAACGGCCATAAATATAAGCTAGACACCAATAAACCCAAAAAAGAATTTAGGAGAAACTTCTTTACCCAGAGAGTGGTTAGAATGTGAAACTCGCTGGCACAGGAAGTGGTTGAGGTGAATAGCATAGAGGCATTTAAGGGGAAGCTAGATAAACACATGAGGGAAAAAGGAATAGAAGGTTATGCTGATAGGGTGAGATGACTGATTGGCCTGTTTCTGTGCTGTACATATGTAATTCTATGTATATCTGTCACGCTTGTAGTTTGTCAGCTCGCACTGAAAAAAATAATAGATATTCTGATATAAGGGTAAATTATTTTCCTTGGTAACTACGAATTACTAACTGTTTACTTCAATAAGCACTTAGCATGCACAACTGCTTGGCACAATGAATAGTTTGCCCTTCATACTCAGAGGAGAAGCATTACTTCATGTACCCTGTTGTTCACAGCTATAGGGTAAGGACTTAAAAATGATACTTCACAGTGTGATTGCTTTCGGAATCTTAGAGCCCCTCAGGAACATTTACATGAGCAGCTCGTAATGTCTAAGATTTATCATATTTGCTGTTTCACATAATTGATTTAGGTATTTGTTCTCTGTAGTATTCTATTCAATAAATTATGGTCCTCACACAAATATAGACACTCCCTTGAAAGTGTTACTAGCATCCATTAACCACAAAGTGATTTAAAAGCATCTCAACAATTGGTATTCAGTGTGGTAGTCTAACAACAATCTATTGTGGTTTAAAACAAAGCTACAGCGTCTGGTATACTCAACAGTGGCTGTCTTTAAAAAAACCATCAGATATAACTTTTAGTTTTTTTAAATTCTTATTGGGCCGCATATTCCGATGCCTATGTGTACACACCCGTAGGGACATCGGAAATGTCGGTTTCAGGCATGCCAAGTGCATGTGCTGAAAACCGGCATTTCCAATCTGTCAAGAATGCTCTTGACAGATCGGACACCTGCCCTAGAGAAGGGCCTCTGCGGGCGGATAGTTCCGCTTTCTGGAGAACCTCTGCCCGCAGAAAACCCTTAGAAATCTTACACCTGGTAAAAGCAGGCGTAAGGCCTGCTTTTACCAGCATAAGAGTTGAAAAAAGTTAAACAAAAAGGTAAGTTTATTTTTAGCCCCGTAAAAAACTTTGGGGGAAAAATTCAGTATCGCCCCGTTTGGGGCGCAATTATCGGCCGGGCGCAAAAATTAGCGCCTGGCGCTAATTATCGCCACCGACTGCAAACTTGACTTTTATCGCCCCTGGAGGTGATTGGAGTGCTAAATCAGGCGCTACACATCTGTCTTAAGGCGCAGAGGCCGAGGAGCAAGGCGCTAACTCAGAGCGCTGGCGAAGCTCATGTGATGTCAGTAAGCAGTGGAACACAGACACAATGGCCCCGGCTAGTTCTTAAAGGGGAGGGTTGATCTTGCTTTCCATCCACATCCTGCTCATTGCAGCCTTGAATCTCGGCCTGGCGAGACCTGTATATCAAATCTGCTAGAAAGAACAATGGAGAGGTCCAGGGAAAGAGCTCAGAGTGCAGCCCCCACAGTCTCTTCTAAATCGATACAAGGAAGGGCAAATCAAAATGAACCTGCAAAGTGCTGCTCAGTACCCAAAACTCCTTCACACAGCATTGAATCTCTCCAGAAGTCTCTCTCTCTCTCCTAGAATGCGTGGTTCAAAAATGTCGCCAACAAAAAAAGGCAGCAAGCAGTCGCCTTTAAATAGCGCTCCCCCAGTCCCTTCCTGACTGCAAAACACTCCCCTCAACCTGTCGTTGCTAGTGGCAGGCGGTAAGGCAGGGGGCGCCACTCAATATCCGCTCCGGGGCGCTACCGGGGCGTTGCGCACTCGACTGACGTCGTGATCTGCCGGCGCAGGAGATCGTGTCGGTACTGTTTAGCGCTGCCGCAAAATGTCTAGTTAATTTCGCGAGCGGCGCAAACATCGCCGCAACCGGGCGCTAGTTGCTTTGCGCCCCATTAGCACCCTCTTAAGGCGCTAATGGGAGGCGCAACCAACTGAATTTTTCCCCCTTTAATTATTTTTTTCAAAAAAATTAAATTTTTGTTTAAAATATTTAATTTATTGTAATTTCAACTCATTTTAAAAATGTGATTTAAAAAAAAAATTGTTTAATGTTTTACTATGTTTTTGGGGTGTTCTCCTTTCATATATTTGACAGGTCTATCTGACAAGTGTATGAAGGGAGATTCCCTTCTCCTATTGGCTCCCCATGGCCCACATGATCCCAGGGACGCTTGTGAACCGCATGCGCCTTTGGGATTCGTGGGCCCTGCGCATTTCGAGTTGGAGAGGCCCAGGAACGGAAGTATACGCACCTTGGAAGCCCTCAGGTAAGTCCGTAGATTTTTTTCAGATCGGAGGCCTCCGCACGCAGGAAGCCTCCGATTGGAAAATACGGGCCATTGTATTTAGGACTAAATACATATTATGTAACAAACTTGCAGAGGGGTCAGAGCTGGAGAGCACAGGTGGGTACAATTCCAGCGTAACTGCCAGGATCATGGTCTGCAGATGGTCAGGGCCATGATGCCTTTTTTGTTTAACGTGTTTTTTAATCTATCTGTTTCCTTCAAGTAGATCTCATTTTTTTCTCTTTTTCACCTATCTCTGCTCTCCTTCCCCTCTTGTCAGTTGCGGCTCAGAGGTCGTACTCTGACCTCTGTGTCAGAAGGTCATAGGTTCAAACCCCACTGCAATGACTTGAGCACTAAACCTAGGCTGATACTGCAGTGTAGTACTGAGGTAGTGCTGCACTGTGGGAGGTGCCGTCTTTCGGATGAGATGTTAAACCGAGGCCCCGCCTGCCCTCTCAGGCAAACATAAAAGATCCCGTGACGCTACTTCAAAGAAGAGCAGGGGAGTACCCGCCACCCCCCCCCCTCCACCCCCCGCCCCCGGTGTCCTGACCAATATTTTGACAATTAGCTGCCGCATTTCCTACATAACAACAGTGACTACACTTCAAAAGTATTTCATTGGCTGTAAAGTGCTTTGGGCGGTCTTAGGTCGTGAAAGACGCTATATAAATGCAAGTCTTTCTATTTGCAGCTGCATTGATTTTAGCAGATGCGGTTACATTACAATTCACTTTACAGCCACAAACGCTACTGTTTCTCACTGCAATTTATATTGACTACAACAAATGGCCATACATTAACATTATAGTAAGACACCATAAAAAGTGATGTTGAGAATGATTTTGCATAAATGTACAATTTGTTTTATTTTAACACATAGGGCTGGATTTTCCAAGCCCTGAGGAGGCGGGCATGGAGGCAGGACTGCTGGTAATGGAGCAGAAAGTGGGGGCGGATGACAAAGCCGCCCCCATCCCGCCTCCGTGCCCTTTTGCCAGGAGGTGGGGAGATGTGCTGCTTCAGGTCCCGTCTCCTGGAGGCGGAAAAGGCATTAAATACTTTTAACTGCCTGTTAACAGGTAGTTAACAGGCAGAAAAAAGGATTAGTGCCATTTTACCTTCACAGGTGAAGGCTTCCCGACCTCGGAGAACCCCGCTGGGTTGGAGGAGACGTGAAGGAGGTCTGCGGGGGTCGGAGGCACCTGGAAGTAAGATGTAGAGGTGAGTGATGGGTGCAAGTGTGGAGTGGTAAGTATGTAAGGTGAGTGATAAGTGTAAAAAATTGTTCACTTACCTTGTTTTCTTTCTACAGCCTTCATCCTCTCTGGATCGGGAAACCTGACATCCTCGCTGTCGATTTCACAGACTGGCTGTTGGATCCTCCGAACCAACAGCCATCTGAAATCGACAAAGTTGAAATGTTTGATGAGTCCTGAACACAAGGACTCATCAAACTACAGAGAATGTCAGCCTTTCACAGCTTCACAGAACTGTCGAACGCTGACATTTCTTCTTCCAAGAAGTCTTGACAGATAGCACGTCTGATGTTGACGTGCTCTGTCAGTGACTTCCTCCCTAATTGGCCTGCTGAGCCCGCAGGGCGGTCTTAACAAAGTCAATCAGGGGAAAATCCCTCTGGTTGTTCAGATGAGGATGGAGGCGGGACATTGACACGACAAGCAGCAGTCCCGCCTCCAACTCATCTCCATTGAGAAAATCCAGCCCATAATGGCTGATAAAATAAATTAATGTAAATATTGACATGAAAAAATTCATCATATCTTTGCTAACCCACAAGGACTTTGGCTACCTGTGGCTCGATTCTCTGTGTGGATTAAGCCACTGTAAGTTGCTGAGAGCATTACTACAGGAAACAAAAAACAGAAAACGCTGGACTCACACATCAGGTCAGTCAGCATCTGTGGAGGGTCCAGACAAGTTAACAATTCAAACACACAGTCCTTCATCAGAACTAAGGACTGAAACATTAACTTACCTGGTCCCTATTTTATAAAAAGGATATAGAGGCACTGGAGAAAGTGCAAAAAAGATTTACAAGGATGATACCAGAACTGAGAGGTTATAACTATCAGGAAAGACTGAACAGGCTGGGGCTCTTTTCTCTAGAAAAGAGAAGACTGAGGGGTGACCTGATCGAGGTCTTTAAGATTATGAAGGGGTTTGATAGGGTAGACGTAGAGAAGATGTTTCCACTTGTGAGGGAGACCAAAACTAGGGGCCATAAATATAAGATAGTCACCAATAAATCCAGTAGGGAATTCAGGAGAAACTTCTTTACCCAGAGAATGGTGAGAATGTGGAGTAGTTGAGGTGAATAGTATAAACGCCTTTAAGGGGAAGTTAGATATGTACAAGAGGGAGAAAGGAATAGAAGGATATGCTGATAGGGTGAGATGAAGAGGGGTGGGAGGAGGCTCCTTTGGAGCATAAACACTGGCACAGACCAGTTGGGCTGAATGGTCTGTTTCTGTGCTGTACATTCTATGTAATCCTATGTACCTGTTCACTTCATAGCGGTCAAATCTGCCCTGTGTTTCCAGCATTTGCAGTTTCTTGCTTTTTATCTGTTTGGTTGCAGCTGAGACCCTGATACTATAAAGGGGTACCATACCTCAAGTGACAGAGACAATCAAAATATTTTTTCAGGATAAATTTTGGCTAAATTTATTTATCCAGTAGTATGATCAAATGAATACATTAAATGCTATTTTAAGATTGAGCTATTCTATACATTACAGATGTTTTCCTGTTAATATATCATACTTTTGGCACTAAAGCCAGAGGTGAGATGAGAGGAAATGTTTTAATGCAGCAAGTTATTATGATCTGGAATGCACTGCCTGAAATGGTGGTGGCAGCAGATACACTCGTAACTTTCAAAAGGGAATTGGATAAATACTTGAAGGGGAGAAAATTGCCAGGCTATGGGGAGAGGGCAGGGGAGTGGAACTAATTGGAGAGCTCTTTCAAAGAGCCGGCACAGGCACAATGGGCCGAATGTCCTCCCTCTATGCTGTATCATTCTATGATTCTATGATTTTTACAGTTTACAATGTGCTGATTTAGCCCCTCTCTCTCTCTCTTACACACATAGGAATAACACTTGAGACTACCGCACTAAACAAGATTAATGTGCTGTGGGTAATGCTGTAATAAATGCACAGTTTTTATGCACTGTAAAGTACACAGCCTCAACTATATTAAATGTAAATTCTTCAATTTTCTGATTAAATATACTTGCAATATTGTGCTTTCTATGTAGGGATTAATTTTTCCAATAGATTTATTTAATCATTATATTGAAAAATAGTGATGATTATGTCAATAATGTATCTTCTGCATGCTTTTTCATGATTATTTTAGATTTTCATTTGCTTTTCCTTTCTTCCAAGTTATTTATATGTCACAGTAGTTTTCTTAGAGGAGAAGCTAGATAAGCACATGCGGGAGGAAGGAATAGTAGGATATGCTGATAGGTTTAGATGAAGAGGGGTGGGAAGAGGCTCCTGTGGAGCAAAAACGCCATCATAGACCAGTTGGGCCGAATGGCCTGTTTCTGTGCTGTAAACTCTATGTAATTCAGTATAAGGCCAAGGAAACATGCTGATCACCACCTACTGCATCCCCTCATAGAATCATAGTATCATAGAATGGGTACAGCACAGAAGGAGGCCATTCGGTCCATCTAGCCCGTGCCGGCTCTCTGCAAGAGCACTTCAGCTAGTCCCATTCCCCAGCCCTATCCCCGTAGCCCTGCAATTTTTTTTCCTTGAGGTACTTATCCAATTCCCTTTTGAAAGCCATGATTGGGTCTGCTTCCACTACTTTCAGGCAGTGCATTCCAGATCCTAGCCACTCGCTGCGTAAAAAAGTTTTCCTCATGTCACCTTTGGTTCTTCTGCCAATCACCTTAAATCTGTGTCCTCTGGTTCTCGACTCTTCCAGCAATGGGAACAGTTTCTCTCTATCTACTCTGTCTAGACCCCTCATGATTTTGAACACCTCAATCAAATCTCCTCTCAGCCTTCTCTGCTCTAAGGAGAACAACCCCTGCTTCTCCAGTCTATCCATGTAACTGAAGTCCCTCATCCCTGGAACCATTCTTGTAAATCTTTTCTGCACCCTCTCTAATGCCTTCACATCCTTCCTAAAGTGCGGTGCCGAGAATTGGACACAATACTCCAATTGAGGCCGAACCAGTGTTTTATAAAGGTTCTTCATAACTTCTTAGCTTTTGTACTCTATACCTCTATTCATGAAGCCCAGGATCCCGTATGCTTTTTTAATCGCTTTCTCAACCTGCCCTGCCACCTTTAATGATTTATGCACATATACCCCCAGGTCTCTCTATTCATGCACCCCCTTTAAAATTGTACCATTTAGCTTGTATTGTCTCTCCTCATTCTTCCTACCAAAATGTATCACTTCGCACTTTTCTGCATTAAATTTCATCTGCCACGTGTCCGCCCATTCCACCAGCCTGTCTATGCCCTCTTGAAGTCTATCACTATCCTCCTCATTATTCGCTATACTTCCAAGTTTTGTGTCATCTGCAAATTTTGAAATTTTGCCCTGTACACTCAAGTCCAAGTCATTAATATATATCAAGAAAAGCAGTGGTCCTAGTACCGACCCCTGGGGCACTCCACTGTATACCTTCCTCCAGTCCGAAAAACAACCGTTCACCACTACTCTCTGTTTCCTGTCACTTAGCCAATTTCGTATCCATGCGACCACTGTCCCTTTTATTCCATGGGCTTCACTTTTCTGGCAAGCCTATTATGTGGCACTTTATCAAACACATTTTCGAAGTCCATGTACACCACATCAACCGCATTGCCTCATGAACCTTCTCTATTACCTCATCAAACAACTCAATCAAGTTAGTTAAACATGATTTGCCTTTAACAAATCCGTGCTGGCTCTCCTTAATTAATCCACATTTGCCCAAGTGACTGTTAATTTTGTCCAGGATTATCATTTCTAAAAGCTTCCCCACTACCAAGGTTAAACTGACTGGCCTGTAGTTGCTGGGTTTATCCTTACACCTTTTTTGAACAAGGGTGTAACATTTGCAATTCTCCAGTCCTCTGGCACCACCCCTGTATCTAAGGAGGATTGGAAGATCATGGCCAGTACCTCCGCAATTTCCACCTTAACTTCCCTCAGCATCATAGGATGCATCCCATCCGGTCCTGGTGACTTATCTACTTTAAGTACAACCAGCCTTTCTCGTACCTCCTCTTTATCAATTTTTATCCCATCTAGTATCTCAACTACCTCCTCTTTCACTATGACTTTGGCAGCATCTTCTTCCGAGGTAAAGACAGATGCAAAGTACTCATTTAGTACCTCAGCCATGCCCTCTGCCTCCATGCGTAGGTCTCCTTTTTGGTCCCTAATTGGCCCACCCCTCCTCTTACTACCCTTTACTATTTATATGCCTATAGAAGACTTTTGGATTCCTTTTTATGTTAGCTGCCAATCAATTATCATAATCTCTCTTTGCCCCTTTTCTTTTCTTTTTCACTTCCCCTCTGAAATTTATATATTCAGCCTGGTTTTCACTTGTATTCTCAACCTGACATCTGTCATATGCGTCCTTTTTCTGCTTCATCTTACTCTCTATCTCTTTCGTCATCCAGGGAGCTCTGGCTTTGGTTGCCCTACCTTTCCCCCTTGTGGGAATGTACCCCAACTGTACCTGAACCATCTCCTCTTTAAAGGCAGCCCATTGTGTGATTACAGTTTTGCCTGCCAATCTTTGATTCCAATTTACCAGGGCCAGTTCTGTTCTCAACCCACTGAAATTGTCCTTCCTCCAATTAAGTATTTTTACTCTAGATTGCTCCCTGTCCTTTTCCATAGTTAATCTAAACCTTATGATAATATGATCACTGTTCCCTAAATGTTCCCTTACTGACACTTGCTCCACCTCATTCCCCAGAACCAGATTCAGCAATGCTTCCTTTCGCATTGGGCCAGCAATGTACTGATCAAGAAAGTTCTCCTGAACACACTTCAAAAATTCTTCCCCCTCTCTGCCTTTTACACTATTACTATCCCAGTCTATATTAGGATAGTTGAAGTCTCCCATTGTCACTACTCTATAGTTCTTGCACCTCTCTGTAATTTCCCTGCAAATTTGCTGCTCTATATCCTTCCCACTAGTTGTTGGCCTAAAGAATACACCTAGTAGTGTAATGGCACCTCTATTATTTCTTAACTCTAACCAAATAGATTCTGTCTTTGACCCCTCCAGGACATCCTCTCTCTCCAACACTGTAACATTCTCCTTAACCAATACTGCTGCCCCACCTCCTTTCTTTCCTGCTCTATCTTTCCTGAACACCTTATATCTAGGAATATTTAGTACCCAATCCTGCCCTTTTTTGAGCCAGGTCTCCGTTATTGCCACAACATCATATTCCCATGTGCCTATTTGTACCTGCAGCTCACCAACCTTATTTACCACGCTTCGTGCGTTTACACACATGCACTGTAAACCTATCTTAGACCTTCTTGTATTCTCTCTTAGTCTGACCCCACCTAATACCGTTCTATTTCTTACTCTAGTGCAATCCGTCTCTCCCAATCGTTTGTGCACTTTGTTTCCCCTTTCTAATGCTATATCGTGGTGCCCATCCCCCTGCCGAATTAGTTTAAACCCTCCCCAACAGCACTAGCAACTCCATAGTTATCTGGTCATTATCACATTGCAGTTTGTGGGAGCTTGCTGTGCGCAAATTGACTGCTGCATTTCCTACATTACAACAGTGACTACACTTCAAAAGTACTTCATTGGCTTTAAAGCACTTTGGGACATCCTGAGGTCACAGAAGCCGCTATATAAATGCAAGTCTTTCTTTACTTCATCTGGCTCGATGTGAACTATTTTTGAAGTTTTTCTTTCTCTGACTTACAACCAGATAAGATCATTCCTTTTTCTTTTTTGTTTCTATTATTACTTAGAAAAATAGACAACTTGTTTTCAAGTTATCTAAAAATTTAATTCATACGCGGTTCAAAACTCCCCCTGTGGATTTGTTATGACTGGCATGTTATTTCCTTCGGGGCTCACCGTGATAACAAGACCCAGAACAGAGGGTTCAAAGAAGGAGGTCAAAAGTAATGGAAATACCAAGCACGTATATTTTAAAAATTATACAAGAAAGCAAACAGCAGTGAAGGCTGGGAGTCATTCAAAAGCTGGTTGAGGATAACTAAAATGAGTATTAGAAGAGTGAAGGCAATGACAAGGTGGATTACCGATAGCTGCAAGATTGTAGATAGCTGTAGGGAAATCAAAGGATTTCTCTGTGCTCAGTTGATGGAGAATAAAACATCAGATAGACCCTTTCGGGATAATGGGGTATAAACATTGTTAAGGATCAGGAAAGAGGTGTGTTTGATGAATTCTTCACATCTGTCTTCATAGTTGAAGGCAATACAAATTCCTGATCCAATCAAACTAAAGAATATGTCGGCACATGTATACCATGTGTTACGAAGAAACACAAGTAGTTAACTTTATATAAAGGACCCAGAGGAGACAAAATACAGAAAAAGGAGAGAGGAGATTGGTGAGGCCCAGAAATGTAATGGTGCTGCGCCTGTTTTTCAGGTGCAAAATGGGATCCTAAGCATCCAATATGGCCAGTGTGGCATGCGCACTCATTATGAGCCGGAACTGCATGCCCACCATATTGGATTGGGCTGATCCGTAGGCTTCCAGGGCACTTGCCAGAACTATTAAAATAGTTAATCAAAATATTTAAATAAGGGTCCTATGCATGTTGTAATGCCACGTGATAAACTTGCCCAGCAACTCGTGGCGCTAACAGGCAGGATAGGACCCTTCAGCATTGTTATTTAAAGGGCTCATCCACTAATTGCAGTTTAGTTGCTGATTTGCTCTTTTAGCCTGCTGGTTAACTTCTGGGTATTTTTGGTCTGGTGTCTGACTCTGAAAACTTAATGCCAACTGCTGAGAAGACGACTTTGGTGCACCACCCTGAACAGGTGACGGACTTCTTACAAAGGTGCTCTTAAGTATGCAAGAGTGGATCACCTATCCTTCAGTTTGACCTTTTCTTTCTAAGAGATAGTGCCTGACCTTCACTCTGCATTTCCTGCTGACAGCCTGGCTTAGACTACGAAGTCCCCACGTGGGGGATCAGAAGCACAGCTCCAATGTGCTGTGCAACCGCACCATCTCACTTCATCGATACATATTTTTAATAGAAGTTTGGATGCTGCTTTGTGAGAACCAGACAGTTAAGACATCTGAAGCCCTCAACAAAACAAAAATGCTCAGCCCACTCGTATTTCCATTGCTAATGATCAAGTTCATTTTCTTGCACAGTAAGAAAGCAGTTTATGTAACATTTCCTACTGTTATTAATGCACTGTTTAATATGTGTGCCCAATAGGTCATTTCAGGCATTTTAGCATTGTGCCATTAAGATGTTTAATTAGGTTAACAATTTTGCAGAGACTTCCACAATATTGAGACTCTCTTTGACCTGCCACTGTTGTATCTGTATGTGTGCACGCATGCATGGGTGAACTAACCATTACTTGGAGCATAAAAATATTAAAATCTGCCTTCTAAATATGTATTCGAGAGTTTGACCCTATGAGCCTTTATCTCATTATGCCCCTGTTCATATATCCAACCCGATTGCCCAGAATTAAAATTATCCCCATCCTGTGCATTTTAAAAATAGTTAACTCCTCTCATACAGCTAGTAGTTTAATTACCAACATAGTTATCTGCCATGCTTCTGCACACATACTGATGTATCGGAAGAAATTTAGTTTGTAATATTACAATGTCCGTCACAGGGGTGGAGTTTTTCGCCCTTTCTGAGGGCAATCGTTCTGGTTGGTACAATTGGGATTTGAGGTATGACAGCTTAACCAGAATTCTAAACTGCAAGTCACTGTCCTGTTAAGTAATGATAGTCAAGCGGAGTTTCTTCAGAACAGGGTCTTGAGAGATGCATGGGACGAAAAAAGACTTGAAAATTCGGGGGATTTTTGTTAGAAAAGTGCAATATGATGGAAGTGTTTAAAATTCTGAAAGGCTGACACAGGGTAGATAGAAGCAGACTGTTTCCAGTAGTAGAGAGGTCAAGAACGAGGGGCCATCCATACAAGATTAAATGTAAGTGATTTAGAACAGAGGACAGGAGAAACCTCTTCACACAGAGAGATTTGTGAGGATGTGAAGTTCACTCCCAGGGTTAGTGGTTGAGGCAGAAACTATGTTAACATCAAGGTTATATTGGATAGGTGGATGGAGGGATATGGAAACAGGGTGAGTAAATGTGATTAGAACTATGTGCTTATGTGGAGGGTAAATGCCAGCACGGATTGGTTGGGCTGAATGCTTTTTATCCATGTTGCAATTTCTGTGTATTCTAGAAGTTGGCCCTCCATTGAAGCTAGCATTAAACTCCAGGTCCTATGTGTTTGCCTCTATCTATAGATTAATCATCACAAAAGGATAAGGGACACTTTAACAAGGATAGCAATTAACAGAAACTGGTTTAAATTTTCCAGCTTTGGCCCACCTAAGATTCCATTTAGAAAGATATGGGGGCCAATTTTCCTGAGCGTCCTCTCCCTTGACACTGGTCAGGCACAGATCACCTGAAGTGCACTGGACCTGCTCAGGCCTCAGTGCATTTGGATTTGGTGGGCCAGGTTATTTACATGGCCTAGCCCCAACCATGGTGCAGGCTCAACCCTTGGCAAGGCCTTGCATCTGAAAGTGGGGCAGGAAAGTCAGCCACTGCCTATTTATAAAACAATAAGGGACTGGGTGGCAGACTGGAGTAGATTGAGATGAAAGTCTCCCACATTTTGCTGAATGGTTACTCTGAACCTAGATGCCAGTTGACACAAGCCCACAGCACAAAGTTCCCAAGATTCAACGCTATCTTACAATTACAGTCAACAATGAAATTGTATTTTTGGGATCGCATGGAATGCTCCTTAGAACTCTAGATTTGAGTAACTCTTTGCGGGTAATTTATAGGGAGTAATGACTATGATGTAACCCACATTATAATTTTTATCCATATATAAATAATATACAGTGTCAGCTGGTAGCACCCTTGCATCTGAGTCAGAAGGTTATGGGTTTAAGTCCCACTCCAGTGACTTGAGCACAAAATCTAGGCTGACACTCCAGTACAGTACTGAGGGAGTGCTGCACTGTGGGAGGTGCTGTCTTTCAGATGAGACATTAAGCCAGGTGGACATAAAAGATCCCATGGCATTATTTCGAAGAAGAGCAGAGGAGTTATCCCTGGTGTCCTGGCCAATATTTAACCCTCAATCAACACCTAAAACAGATTATCTGCTCATCATCACATTTCTGTTTGTGGGAGCTTGCTGTGTGCAAATTGGCTGCCATGTTTCCTGCTTTACAACAGTGACTACACTTCAAAAAGTACTTCATTAGCTGTAAAGCACTTTGGGATGTTCGATGGTCATGAAAGGCGCTATATAAATGCAAGTCTTTTTCTTTCTTTTATAATTGACAGGAACGAGTGTTCCATTTCCCAAAATATATTGACAAATTAAATTAATTGCACAAAAAACAAGTTGTCACTAGGATGAATATTTTCTGTAGAAAAGAGACTGCTGACCTAATAGAGGTCTTTAAAATTATGAAGGGGTTTGATATGTTAGACATAGAGAAGCTATTCCCACTTGTGGGGAGTCCAAAACTAGGGGTCATAAATATAAGATAGTCACTAATAAATCCAATAGGGAATTCAGGAGAAACTTCTTTACTCAGAGAGTGGGGATAATGTGGAACTTGCTACCACATGAAGTGGTTGAGGCGAATAGCATAGAAGCATTTAAGGGGAAGCTAGATAAGTACATGAGGGAGAAAGGAATAGAAGGTTATGCTGATAGGGTGAGATGAAGAGGGGTGGGAGGAGGCTCATGTGGAGCATAAACACCGGCATAGACCAGTTGGGCCAAATGGCCTGTTTCTGTGCTGTACATTCTATGTAATTACTGTCTGAGAGTGAAATTCGACTTCCATGTTAGTGCAAAATGGGCAATAACAAATCAGCAACCCATTTTACACACCCGCCCATTCGCTCTTGCCCATTTTGCGCTACAGCCTGAGTCGATTTCACCCCATTTAGCTCTACTGCAGTCTCAGGATGTTGGGATAACATGAAAGCTGTGTTTTTATCCTCTGTAATATGCCTTTTGAAGTCACTCCAAAATGTGATACATAAATTTGAAGCTTCATCTATTACAAAAAACTTCCCTTATGTTTGCCTGGCAGGGTGATACGATCGTTTCCTGTGACTCATATGGAGTACTAAAGCTTTGGGATGTGCGAAAAGTAGCAATAATGCTATCAGTTGACGCAGGCCCTCATCCTGGCAACCAAGTGGTCTTTCATCCATCAGGTAGGACTCTTTTCTTCTTGATCATTAAGGTGTCATATGAACTGGTTTTATTCTCAATATACTTCAGTCTCTAGTGTAACCTGTTAGCCATTGAAAAAATATAATCATTCCACAAATTTAGAGAATATAGAGGTGGTGAACTGATGGTTTGGTTTTGCATTGTGGAAAGTGGTTATGAGATGTTTATCTCAGTGTATAGTGCATGAACAATGTTCAGTTTGTGGAGTGGATGCAAAATTGTCATCATGACCAAACTATACAGAATTAATTTTCTTTAGTGGACTAAAGAATGCTTCTGATTCTGGTAATTGCACATTTTAGCCTTGATTTTGCAAAGCCCATGTGAATAACTCCCACTATTTTACTCTTTACATTGAGTTTTCATGCACAGGTGAGAGCAAGTTTACAAGATCATATGCTGATTATGGATGAGGAAGGCAATTGGTCCATCTGATTCATCCATCCAGAGAGAGCCTAATGTCCCTCCATTGTAGCTTCCAATTCTTCCTTAAATGTTTTTGCCTCCTCTACGCTGTCTGGAAGTCTGATGGTTCTGGAAGGCCAAAACTAGTGCCACTTTTGATGGTTTTCAGTATTTAGTACATAGGATTTATAAGGATGTATTTGTTTTTTTTTAGATTCTCTACTAAATGGTATTTTGGAACCAATTTAAATTAAGCCTGTGGGTTTTCACCTGAGTTCAGGTCTTCCTCTTTGTCGCTGTTTTTCATACATGCGTTCACTCACACGTGACAAAGTAGAAACATCAGCTTACTGTTGAAGGCCTTGCAAATGTCTTTTGAGCATTAAACATGTGAGCATGAGGGATCAGATGCATTCATCGATTTCTTTAGTGCTTGCATGCATTTGTGTTGAGCACTGTCCTTACAATGAGGTAGGTAATGACTTGTCTGTAATATTCTAATCTTCTACAGTTACCAAAAAAATACAGCAACCTAATAGTGCAGTTATTTCTACTGCTTAGCACAGAATTACTTTGAACTTTATGTGACAGGTTAAAGCAGTGATGTACATTGGGTGCAGCAAAAAAACACTGCTCTGTCTAACTGAGATCATACAAACTAACAGGCTTCCAGGAAGCATTGAACCTTGGAGTCTCAGGACATTTTTTCGCAGCTTCATTCAGAATAAAATTACATAAGCCTATTCCTATCTACTTATACACAGCAGTGGTTAAAGGGAAACAATATGCAGTCCCACTAAATGTTGACATTGATCATACATAGCTTAACTGTGTCACTTTATTAATTATTTTCTAAAGGATCAGAAAAGTTGATCATAGTGACAAATATAGGAATTTCTGTCATTAGTTTATATAGTTTCAAGTAACTGGGGTTGGAAATGAGACCAGGCATCCTATGTGTTCTCCAGTAAGCAATTTACCACGATTGCAGTTATCAGTTAGACCAAAGGTAGGGTAACCGAAATACTGTAGCGAATAAAGATGCAGACTTCAGTTTACAGAGGTGATCACTGAAATTATTGTCAAGCTGTTTACACAGGAAAATGCCCAGCAACATACACTATGACAGTATCTATGTTATACTGCAAAAATTGCATTTAAAAATGTTAACATTGAAGGAAACCACAGCTTTTGAACCTGGCTACAGTACCTCATGGATATTTCTTCAAGCATGAAGCTGAGAATAATCTGCTCCACTAAACACTCAATTCAGTTTGTCATTTTATCCACTGTGTAATCCAGCTTTATACTTTACAGCTTAACACTGCAGAAAATGAGGCTCATGTGGAGCATATACACTAGGCATGGACCTGTTGGGCCGAATGGCCTGTTTCTGTGTTGTAGATACTTTGTAAAATACAAAAGCTCTTCATGGATATCATAGGAACATTAGAAACAGGCCCTCGGGCCTGCTCCATCATTCAATTAGATCATAGCTGACCTCAACTCCATTTCCCGCCTTAGCTCCATATCCCTTGATACCCTTATCTAACAAAAATATATCTATCTCAGCCTTGAAAGCTCCAATTATCCTAGTATCCACAGCCTTTTAGGGGTGAGAATTCCAAATTTACACTCCCCTTTGTGCGAAAAAGTGTTTCCTGATTTTGCTTCTGAATGGCCTAGCTCTAATTTTAAGATTATGGGGGAAAAATTCAGTTGGTTGCGCCTCCCGTTAGCGCCTTAAGAGGGCACTAATGGGGCGCAAAGCAACTAGCGCCTGGGCGCAGCGATGTTTGCGCCGATCGCGAACTTAACTAGACATTTTGCGGCAGCGCTAAACTTTACCGCCGCGATCTCCTGCGCACGCAGATCTTGACGTCATACGAGGGTGCAACGCCCTTGTGGCGCCCCGAAGCGGAAATTGAGTGGCGCCCCCATCCTTTCCGCCTGGCGCAACCAACGACCGGAAGACTGGAACGCTACCAGTCGCTGTGGGGCTGGGGGGGCGCTATTTAAAGGGGGCCTCTTCCTGTCTTTCTCTGTGGTTGACATTTTTGCACCACTCGTTCTGAGAGAGAGAGAGAGAGCTTCGGAGAGAGAGAAAGAGAGACTTCTGCATTGAGTCAACGCTGTGTGAGGTAGTTTTGGCTACTGATCATAACTTTGCAGGTACTTTGGTTTTTGGCCTTCATAACTTTGATTGCCAAGAGACTATGGGGGCTGTACTAATTGGGGGCGTCGTCCTGCGCCACCAGAATCGGAGGACACAGAGACGCAGAGAGAGAGTGGCAATCATGGCCAGACGGAGGAGGGCCAACAGGCCTCTGTACAGGAGACCTTACCCTCCCAGGGTATATCGTCAACAGCTCTCCTACATTCATATGTCTGAGGAGCAGTGTTTGCGAAGGCTGCGCTTCAGCAAGGAAGTGGTCACTGAGCTCTGCCACCTGCTGCAGCCAGGTCTGCAGCCTCAACTGAGGTCCAGGACGTCTCTGTCGGTGGCAGTGAAGATCACAGTGGCTCTGAACTTTTAAGCCACTGGCTCATTTCAATCTGCTACTGGGGACATCGCCAATATCTCCCAGTTCGCGGTGCATTGCTGCATCCGTCAGGTCACAAATGCCCTCTTTAAAAGGAGACGAGAGTACATCTCTTTCCCCATGACCCCAGACAAGCAGCATGAACGCGCTCTGGGCTTTGCGAGGATAGCGGACTTCCCCATGGTGCAGGGCGCCATTGACTGCACGCATGTGGCTTTGCGTGCTCCGCATGAGAATGCCGAGGATTTCCGGAACAGAAAGGGGTTCCATTCCTTGAACGTTCAGTTGGTCTGTGACCACAGACAGCTGATACTCGCTGTCAATGCCCACTATCCTGGCAGCTGCCACGATGCATTCATCCTGCGCCAGACTACTGTGGCAGAACTTTTCGAGGCACCGCATCAGCCAGTTGGTTGGCTTCTCGGGGACAAGGGATATCCACTGAGCACCTGGCTGATGACACCGCTCCGTACGCCCAACACCCCTGCTGAGCTGCGGTACAACGAGAGCCATCAAGCTACCAGGAACATCGTTGAGCACACAATCGGCGTGCTCAAGCAACGGTTCCGCTGTCTGGACCATTCTGGAGGAGCCCTGCAGTACTCGCCTGAGCGAGTTTCCCACTTCGTAGTTGTGTGCTGCATGCTGCATAACATGGCAATCCTCAGGATCCAGCCAATGCCACCAGGCCTTGGAGCACCACCAGAGGAGGAGGAGGAAGAGGAGGAGGAGGATGATCAGCAGCAGCACCAAGGCGGGATGGCGGCCCACAATGTTGAAACTGCAAGGGCCGTCCGTCAACGGCTGATAGCAAGCCGCTTCTAGGCTCCTGCTGAGGAAATGGCTTCTGCCATTGAGAACAACATGAATGAAACCAACCCGCAACCCCTAAGCCGGCCAAGGCACCAATGATTCCAAAGACCAAACATGTATATTTTGAATACAAAAACGTATTTATTTCACAAACTCTGTGTGTGTCATTTCCTCATGACAAACTAATAGAAAGAAACACAAAAACACAGTCATTAACAGAACTGGTTCTCATAACCTAGAGATAATGTTCAAAAGTTTGACCACGAACCTTAGCCTTTAATAAAAAAATGACCAACATTTTGTCACACCTCCTACTTTTTGCCCTTCGAGGGTGATCTCCTTCCCTTGCGCACTTCCCCCCTTCCCACCCTACTGCTCCTCCGTAATGGGACCTCAGTGGCTGCAGCAAGGCTGGTGGAAGGCTGCTGATTGTCAGACCCTGAGACTGCAGATGCCCTTGAAGGACGGCCTCGACCAGCTCTGGGCCTGGAGGGCCCGGCTGCAGACTGCACCAACTCTGCATGGGCGGCAGCAGTCTGTCCTACAGGCAGTGGCAAGTGCAGTGGAGAAGTGACAGTGGTGGCAGCAGGAATGCTGTCATCTTGAGAGAGGACAGCAACTCCCTGCTCGACCGACACACTGGCACTCCCACGGGGCAGCACTTCAGCATCCGGAGCAATCTGCTGGAGCACAGATTGCTGGCCTGCTGCGGCGCGGTGACAGCCCCGGGGAAATGTGTACGAACCATCGAGGATGGCAGCAGTCAGTGCTCGCGTGGCCTCAATCTGAATCTGCATGAGAGCAGTCTGAGATGGGTTCCTGGCAGCCAGTGACTGAATTGCAGCACTAAGCTTTAGTGTGGCATCCGCCTGTGCTACAGCGAAGTGCTCCACACTCCTTGCCAGTGATTCAATGCATTCGGGCACCCTTCCCACTGCACCCATGAGCTCAGTGTGCATGTCCACCGCCTGGGTGTTCATTTCAGCGATGAGCCGCTCCTCCTCTGCGTCCAGTGCAGTAGGAGTCGCTGGCATACTCTCCCTCCGGGGAGAAGGCCCCCGTTCTTCCCTACCCCCATGGCGTTGCTGCAGCCCGCTGGGTCCTGGAGCTTCACCCTCATCAGACCCTTCCCCCCTGCTCCCCTCCAGGGAAGGCGTGTTCCCAGTGTGGGCATGGGCTTCCTCGGGAGAGGGTGGCACTGATGCTCCGCCTTCATCTTCCTCCTCGCCTGCAGCTTCACTCCCACTGGCAGCTTGAAAGCCCGTCTCCTCAGCTGGTGAATCACCATCTGAAAGCAGGGAGGTACAAGAGTGGCTTTAGCGTGAGGACAGGGTGGCAGTAAGGGAGGAATAAGTGCAGCGATTTAGTAAGTTGGATTGAAAGTGTCAAAGGCTGGTGTTGTGAGGGACAAGTGGAAGGACAGAGGACAAAAAGGTGCTGACCTTACCATTGCTGTCCAGAACGGGGTCGGCGTCTCCAGTGGCGACGGGACCGATCACCCGGCTTGCCACAATCCTCTGGATGCGCGCCTCAAGATCGCTGAGGGGTTGCAGCTGAGGCCGCCCTCCACCCGTCCGTTGCTGCTGTCTCCTATTATGAGATAGCTTGGCCTGCAAGAAAAAGGACGGCGTCTGAGTAAATATACAGCCATGGTCTTGCCTGATGTGCCTCCCATAGGTGAATAGCCCTTACTGTATGCAGCCATGGTCTTGCCTGATGTGCCTCCCATAGGTGAATAGCCCTTACTGTATGCAAAGTGTGGAATGTGCGTGTGTGTTTCATGAGAGGGCCATAGGTGTTGGATGAGTGTTGTGCATTGGGGTTTTAAGACCCTCTGGCCATAGAGTGAGGTTGAGATGGAGGGATGGAGAGGTATTGAAAAAAAGCCACTCACCCTGACGATCCGAGTGAGGTCGTTGAACTTTTTTCGACATTGTACATGGGTCCTGGGCACCATGCTCCTGCAGGAGACGCTCTGAGCCACCTCCCTCCACACTCTTCTGTACTCGCGCGGCAAAGGCCTCCTGCCACTCTCAGGGAAGAGTATAGATCTTCTGCGCTCCACCGCGCCAACCAGAGCATCCAAGGCCCGCTCGCTGAAGCGCTGAGCTCGTTCTCTCACCCTCTCCATAGTCCTTGGCTGGAAGATTTAGGCACAGGTCTCTCCAGGCCGAGATTCAAGGCTCCAATGAGCAGGGTGTGGCTGGAGTGCAAGATCGACCCTCCCCTTTAAGAACTGTCTGGTGCCAGTGTGTCTGTGTTCCATCGCTAACTGACAGCACCTGCGCTGCGCCCGCGCTCTGAGTTAGCGCCTCGCTCCTCGGCCTTTGCGCCTTAAGACAGGTGTGTAGCGCCTGATTTAGCGCTCCAATCACCTCCAGGGGCGATAAAAGTCAAGTTTGCAGTCGGAGGCGATAATTAGCGCCAGGCGCTAATCTTTGCGCCCGGCCGATAATTGCGCCCCAAATGGGGCGATACTGAATTTCTCCCCCTATGTCCCCATGTTCTTGATTCCTCCACTAGAGGAAATAGTTTTTCCATATCTACCTTATAAAATCCTTTAACATTTTAAACACATCAATCAGATCATCCCTCAAACTCCTAACCTCAAGGGAATGCAAGCCAAGTTTATGCAACCTATCCTCATAATTTAACCCTCTCAGCCTCTTATCGATAGATAGCTGTCTATTTTCTGGGCTGAAAAACAGTAGTAGAAGGTAGCTTGTCAACAGAGAGCAGAAAATGCTAAATGTGGGAAAGACAAAGGGCTAGAAATTGGATAAGGCCCGAAAACGGGCGGGGGTGTCATGATGCGCGAGTTGTCCACGCCCATTGAGTCCGATGCAGGCAGCACCCAAACTTCGTGCTGCCTGCTAATTCAAATGATTGCAGCGATAAGGAAGTGCTAAGCACGCTGTTCAGTGGCTTAGTGCCTAAGCAGGGGCCCCAAATTCGTGTGAGGCTAGCACCACTTAAAGCTAGCCTGCACTTCTTAAAGGCAGCCTGCACCTCTTAAAGGGAAGGTTCATTCTGGCTTCAGCAGGTGGTGGAAGTGGCTGGGAAACAGACTGAAGAGCAAGAAAACTGAGTGATGACGCTAGATGGCAGAGAGAGAGCTCCCAGATTTTCAGATGCAGGACTGGAGGCCTTGGTGCAGGAGGTGCACAGGAGAAGAGAGGTCCTCTATCCACAGGGGGCCAGGAGGCCCGACAGACAAACTGTGAGAAGGCATTGGGAGCAGATAGCCATCTCGGTCAATGCGAGCAGGGTAGCCCCGAGGACCTGGATGCAGTGCTGCAAGAAGTTTAACGACCTCACACGAGTGGTCAAGGTGAGTAAATTCATCTTCAAATGGTATATCCGTACAACTGAACCACTAGGCTCACACAGAGCTCAATTCACCACCCCCCTTCACTGACCTACCAACAATCTCTATCAATTACAACTCATATACCTAACATTCTTAGCTTCATCTCATCCTCACACACAAGCCTCACACCCACATCTCACAGCTTGTACAAACTGCCAGCTATTCAACCATGACAGCCACATCACCCAAACAGATTGCACACACTTCCCTCTTTCTTGCAGGAGAAGGTGGCACATAACAGGAGGCAGCAGGGACTACCCGAAAGGGCACAGGTGCACCTGCATAACCTTACCCCGATGGAGGAGATGGTGCTGGCCATTATTGGGAGGGCTATTGCTGAGGTCGTGGCCAACGGCGGGGCTGAATCAATTGAAGATGACGGTACCTTCTCACATCCCACTTCCCCCTCATCCCACAATCTCCTCTGATTTACAAGCTGCAGCTGGTGTAAGCATGCACCTCTTGCTTCCCCGCCCCCCTCACCCCCATCACCGCAACCTTACCCTTGTACCTTTCTCGTTTCAGATAGCCAAGAACTTCAACCTGGCCAGGCACTGGTGGAGGAGCATGAAATACAAGATGAAGAACGCAGTGATACAGGACACACAGCACCGTCACTTAATTTCACACTCCCCGACACCAGCTCAGATACTGTTACTCCGCGTACTTTAGAGGATAGATAGACCTGGTGAGACACTGGGCATGAGTGGCCTGCAGCCAGGGCAGAGAGAAAGGGTGACACAGGTGCCAGCTTGCCAGAGGGCAAGGTCGCACATGAGTTAGGCTGCACAGGACTCAGATGAGGACTTTGATGGGGCGGCCTACGGAAGAACGCTGATGGGTATGCACAATGAAATGCTTGGTGCATTGGCAGACCTGCTAGAAAGCCTGAATGCAATGTCAAGGAGCATGGAGGAGTCCAGCACCAACCTTGCACAGGGCTTTGTGCAGAGTGTGGAGCCTATCCTTTCCAGCATGGAATGGGTGGGCAGATCCTTTGGCATAGTTGTGGACCCATGCAGCATCTGGTGGCCGAGGTCTCAACTTCCATTGCAGCACAAGCAGAGGCTACCCAACGTCTGGGTGCTGCAGTGGAAGCTCAGACTGAAGTCATGGATGCTCTGCTTGCTGCCACGCAAGCACAGACTGCTGCCATCATAGCTGGGTTTACTAGTGTTGAAAGGGGCTTGCAGGGTGTCGCAGCAGTCCAGCAATCTGTCCTCCAGCAAATTACTAGGATTGCTGAGGCGCCACCCCAAGGGATTGGCAGTGGCTCCATGGAGGACGAACCTACTGTCCTCTCTCAGGATGACAGCATTCGTCCTCCCACCACTGCCACTCGCCAGTGCCTTGCTGTGTTACCTGTCAGCCAGCCAGCCCAGACTGCTGCCGCCCATGCCGAGGTGGTGCAGCCCGAAGCCGAGCCTACTAGGCCCAGAACTGCTCGAGGTCATCCTGCAAAACCATCTGCAGTCTCCCCCATTGAAAGACAGCAACCTTCCACCAGCCATGCTGTAGCCAATGGGTTAGCACTACATAGGAGCATTAGGACAGGCAAAGGCACACTGAAGACAGGCACTAAGGGAATGCACAAGGGTGATTAGTTGACTTTTGATTGAAATATTGTAATGGTGTGATTCATAAATTTGGTTTGGAATGCTTGTTTTGTGGTGGCTTTTATTGTAGCATTGTGGCCAAGAGGTTGCTGTGATGGTCAGTAACAGAGGCATGATAAGGTGTGGGACTACTGTTCAATGGGAAATTGGGGTTGTGTTCACTTGTACCGCATTCGCAGTCAGATGATTTGATTACGGGCAGAAAGGTTCCCTCCTCCCTTATGCTTCCTCCTCTTCCTCTTCCTCTTCTGCCTCCTCCTCCTTAGCTGGTCGCCGTATGCCTGGTAGCAAGGTCTGTGCCCTCATGATGGCGAGGTTGTGGGGCATGCAGTAGATCACGACGAATCTTGAGACACGCTTTGGTGAGTACTGCAGGATTCCTCCAGAGTCCAAGCAGTGGAAGCGTTGTTAAAGGATGCCAATGGTCTGCTCTATCAGATTCCATGTGGCAGCACGGTTTTCGTTATATGCATGTAGCCCACATGTGGTTGGGTAACGCAACGGAGTCATGAGCCAGGTGGTCAACGATAGCCCTTGTTGCCCAGTAGCCACCCTCTGGTTTGTCGTGGTGGCTCAAATGCTGATGGTACAGCGGACTGCCGCAGAATGAAGGCATCATGGCCACTGTCAGGATACCGAGTATTAATTTGCATGATGAGCTGAGTATGGGCGCACACCAACTGGACATTGAGGAAGTGGAATCACTTCCAGTTGCAGTATATCTCCAAATTGGGATACGGTGCCTGCAAATTGGCGTGTGTGCAGTCAATGGCGTCCTGCACCATGAGGAAGCCTGCTATCCTGGCAAAGCCGCATGCTCGCTCCACCTGCTTCTCTCTGGCAAAAGAGAATGAAATTTATTCAGCTGTCATTGCATACAGAGCCTCACTCACCTCCCTTATACAGGAGTGGAAGGTGAACTGGGAGATGTTACAGATGTCGCCTGCCCCAGCCTGGAAGGAGCCTGACGCGAAGAAGTTCAAAACCACGGTCACCTTTACAGCCACTGGCAATGTCGTCCTTGCCCTGGACTGAGGCTGCAGTTCTGCCTGCAGCAGGTGGGAATTTCTGCGAGCACCTCCTTAGTAAAACGGAGGCGTCGCACACACTGTTCGTCGCTGAGGTTGAGGTAGGAGAATTGCTCCCTGAAGACCCTGGGTGGATATGGCCTTCTGCTGAGAGCCCTTTTCCACCTCCTCCCCCTGCCTCTTCGTGCACCTTGTCCTGCTCTGTGTTGCCTCTGCTCATTCTCCCTGTAAGCTGCAGGCCAAGGGGGATACCAACTACTGCACCCATGTCTGGGAGCAGCTAATCTGAGCAGACCCCTTGCAAGTCAGTACCAAGTCCTTGGCCAGGTACCAGACCCCTCCTTGTAGACTTTATGCAACTTTCAAGAAGTCCAGAAAGCACCAGACACTTCTACAAACTCAGCAATAGCTAGTAGAAATCAATCAGCAACTAACCTGTATGTAGGTGCTAATTCCTTCAAATAGCACTGGTGGGGGGTCCTTCCTGCTGCTGAATACGTGTTCAGCTGTGCAAGGTTAAGCTACACGCTGATTGACGTCATGATCTGCCTACATTGAATACTTACGGTGCACGCTCCCAGCGCCGACTCTAACGTCCTCACCAAAATGGTGTCCGATGCGGCCCACACCAGAAGACGGCACAAAACGGCACCCATAGCGCCGAAAAACTGGGCACTACAGAGCCGAATTTCTAGACCAAATTCTTGCTGGCGGTGTTGACTGGGTCCTTCCAATTCACAGTGTTCGTAAATGATGGAGAGGAGGGTTATGCCTTATAATAATAAAATATAATATTCACTGTTTACTGATGACACTAAACTGTGTGACCAGCTATGATCATAAGCAAAGTGGATAGCTTTCAAAGGGATCTGGATAAAACAGATGGATTTTAATGCAGATATAAATATAAGGTTGGAATAGAACTATGGAACGTGCAGATGGTAAAGTGGTGACATTTTAGTAAAAGTGATAAAGCAAAAGGATATTTGCATGATTATTGATCACTTATTGAAATTATCCAAGCAGTGTGAAGATGTTATCAATAAGACATGTACTGAGATGCATCTGGAGAGCATTTGGTCACAAGTCAAAACAAATTATTCCAACTTTGTATTGCTCATTACTGGAACCATATTTGGAGTATGTGTCCAGTATTGAACACCCTACCTTCAAAAGGATATTATTTTGTTGGAGATTATGCAAAGAAGAGTGATGAGGATAATTCTGATTCAATTTATGAAGAGACATTCACAGAACTGTTTTCATTGGAAAGCAGAAGATCAAGAGTGGATATGCTTGTGGTTTGAAAATGCTGAGAGGAATGACTAATATAGATGAATGTAACTCAGATTGTGAGTGCAGCATTAGAGGCCACGGGCACAAAATTAATGAGCCTCAAGCAAGCTGTGAGAATACAAAGATTTTTTGATTCCCTACAGAATAGTACATTTGTGGAATAAAATGCCAGCTAAAGCAGTTAATGCTGGTAAAGAAGCAAAAAAATGCAGGATGCTTAGTTAGTTGGGAACAAGTCTGAAGGCTAAAAGAGTAAGTACGCAAAGAGTTGTGATGTAAGAAAACTACTAGGCACTTGGTCGAAGCGATAAACAAAGCTTTAATCAACTGTTTTTCAACATGGAGATCTAGTTGTGTCCTTCACTAGTTCCTGTTGAGGAATGTCCTAAGCAAGCTGGGCCCATGCCCGAGTATTTATACTCTCCCTGGACAGCGCCACCAGCAGGCCGCCCAGTATTACTTCATACATGAATGACAAGATTCATGTCAAGTTGATTAAATGCGGTGTGGAACACAGTACTAATGACACCCAACTGTACTTCTCTTTCACTACGCTCAACTCTGTGTTGTCAGATTGCTTGTCTGATGACAGGTTTGTGAATGAGCCAGAACTTCCTGCAGTTGGACACATCAAAAGTTCTGTACCCTTGTCGCTGATTCTGTTCTACACTCAGCTGGTCAGTCAGGCTGAACCAGGTGGTTTGCAACTTTAGCAATCCTGAGCCGAGATTTAAACCCCACATCTTACCCAATTTCAAGATCTCTAACTTCCACCTCTGCAACATTACCCATCTCCTCCTTACCTGACGAGCCCTACAGACACCATCATCCACACATTCATTACCTCCATACTCGATTTCCTCAAAGCCATCCTGGCTGGCCTTCCAAGCCCCATTCTCCATAAACTTCAACTCTGTCGTGCACATCCTGTCATCCCCATCCTTGCCAAGCTATATTTGCTCTAAATTCAAAATACTCAGTTATAAATTCTTTCATGATCACTTACCTCCCTACTTCTGCACCCACTTTCAGTTCTACATCACTATCTGTACCCTTCACTCCTCCAATTGTGGGCTCCTATGCATCCCAGCCTCTCTTTGCTCCACCATTGGTGGCAAAGTCTTTTCAGTTGCTTCGACCCTACTCTCTGAAATTCCCTCCTTAAATCTCTCCACCTTACTACTCCTCTCTCTGTCTTCACAAGCCGCATCTTTTCAAACATTATTTTTTAGTCACTTTTCCTAACTCTTTAATTGCTCAGTATCCATGCATCCTCTGTGATGTGCTTTGGGGTGTTTTTATTATGTTAAAGGTGCTATATAAATGGAAGTTGTTGTTATTCCAGTTGTTGGGAATTGAAATATCATGCCACCAATGACCAACAACTTGCATTTATTTATAAACTGTAATGCAAAAAAAATTTCAAAACACTTTGCAGAGTAATAGTAAGAGTATCGGAGCGCAGAGCCAGAAAAGAACGTTTAGCAGGGCCAAAAGATGAGTTTCTACGCAGTTTTTAAACAAGGACAGGATATAGTATAATAAAATGAAAAAACATAAATCTCCACCTGAAGTACTATCTTCTATTTTCTCTTTCTGTTATTTATGACCCAGCTGTGTGTTTCCTGCATTTTCTGTTTTATTAAGGATAAATAATATACCTTGTAAGGTTAGATAGGTATTCTCAAAATTTGCTTGATTTGCCTTTGGAGGTGAAGGCCTCAGGAAAGGTTTGCAGCACCACAATTGAGTCCACACTAAAGCAGATTATACCTGTTCCGTGTAGGGAAGTTACTTCCAGTGAAAAAATATATTCCCAATTATGGGCTTGGTTTGGATTGATGTTTCAGTATCTACCATTAGTGGGCAAATTCTGTGGGGATGGGGCCGGAGGACGAGTGGGGAGGGGTGGGGAAACAAAATAGTAGAAGGTGCCCTACTCTGATCAAGTGCATCCTATTAGCCAATTAAAGAGAAACATTGGCAGTTACCATGGAGAACTCTCCATTTTAGACCATCCCGTCCTCCTGACAGGATCTCTAGTGAAGTTGAAGAAGATGGTGGCAGGTGATAGCAAATAAGCCAGCACCTTTTAAAAAAGTGTTCATGCAGTTACTTAGTGATCTCACAATATGTAACTAAAGTCTACAAATTCTACTGGCTTGTTAGCATTTACCATTGCACGCGAGGCCTTCACCTCCAAAGGCAAATCAAGCAAATTTTGAGAATACCTATCTAACCTTGCAAGGTATATTATTCAGCCTTAATGAAACAGAAAATGCTGGAAACACACAGCAGAGTCATAAATAACAGAAAGAGAAAATAGAGGATAGTACTTCAGATGGAGATTTTTTTTTTCTTTTTATTGCAGAGTTTAACAACATATAATTTTTTTTAATTAACTGTTATTCAAAGAAAAGGAACAATAAAGAGTCTGTAGTTATGTCTCACATATTTGATAGTTGAGATTTGTATAGCTTAATTTTCAGAAGTTGTAATACAGAAGTCTGATATAGGCCCAGAATCCTAATTATGGTGGAAATCTCTTGTGGTCCTGCTGTAATCTTGTTTTGTGCCTGAAATATAACACAATCATCCAGAGTGGATTCAGTATTTCTATTTCTTCCATTCAGTAATGGGTATTGACCACTGATGTCGCTGCTGCCATCACTTTCAGCGCTTATTGTGAAACGATTATAACTGTCTGCGCTCCTTTCATCTGACAAAGATGAATCCTTCATCCCTGGGGGTTAGACAGAAAAATGACAGCTACATAGCAAGGCCATTCTTTGTTTAATTCATGCCAGTCAAGCTATAGGGATTATTTAATATCTCACTCCAAGGTTTGTTCGAGTGTTTCATGTCAGTCAAAAAGGGAAAAGCTGCATTTTTCTCTAATTGAAAAGATGGAACATTATAATGCTTGCAGTAATAATTATATAGGCCTATCTGAGAGGGGGTGGTCATCTGTCATTTATGCTATTCATTTTATAAAATCATTTTATGTATCCCTATTGCTAAACCACTAGAGAAACAACCCGATTTTCAGTAAACCCGATCCTTCACCATAATCCTACACAGTACATAGCTAAAGAAACTGTTAGAGGGATAGCTCTACATTAACTGAACTCATATTTTCCCCTATTTCTCTTTTATGATAGAATAACAGATGGGATATTTTATGCTGATGATGCAGTGCTGTTGCGAGAGAATCATAACTCACCAGCCCCACAGCATGAATGATATACGATGTCCTGTGACAGAAAGAATTTCTGTATCATAACATCACCTGACATGATACTCTTTGGGCAATGTTGAACTAGAAACTGCAAGTCCTCTGGAACCCTAAACATAATGTGGGCTGTTTGGCCATATACCACCCACAGGCATAATTGCAATACTTTTTATTAATCTTAAATTCCACTATTGAGGATATGCAAAATAACAAAGCTCGCAAAATAGGTGCTTCACAGGAGTGTAGTCAAAACAAAAACCTTAACACTGAGCCAAAGAAGGAGCTATTAGGACAGATGAGCAAATGCTTGGTAAAAGAGGTAGGTATTAAGAAGTGTCTTAAAGGAGGAGAGAGAGGTAGAGAGGTTTAGGGAGGGAATTCCAGAGCTTAGGGTCTAGACAGCTGAAGGCACAACCGCCTGTGCTGGGGTGAAGGAAGTCAGGATGCACAAGAGGCCAGAATTAGAGGAATACAGAGTTCCCGGAGAGTTGTAGCGCTGGAGGAGGTTACAAAGATAGGGAGGAGCGAGGCCATGCAGGGATTTGAACACGAGGATGAGAATTTTTGAATTGAGGCATTTGGGGAGCATGGTCCAGTGTAAGTCAACGAGTACATTGAAGGTCATGCTTCTGGTCATGGAAATGTGCTGTAAAAATAATATAGCATATATAAGTCTTCATTTCTCAGTGATGAAATGGACAATTTCTTGTGGTCCTGCTATAATGCCATTTTGGTGCTCGGTGTTCACAAGTCCAGCATGAAACAATTGATACACGGTGGCATAGTGGTTAGCACTGGTGCCTCACAGCGCCAGAGACCCGGGTTCAAATCTGACCTCGGGTGACTGTCTGTGTGGAGTTTGCACATTCTCCCCGTGTCTGCGTGGGTTTCCTTCGGGTGCTCCGGTTTCCTCCCACAGTCCAAAAATGTGCAGGTTAGGTTGATTTGGCTATGATAAATTGACCCTTAGTGTTAGGGGGGATTAAATATGTGGGGTTACGGGGATAGGGTGGGATATGTTAGGGGGAATTAAATACGTGGGGTTATGGGGATAGGATGGGATATGTTAGGGGGAATTAAATACGTGGGGTTATGGGGGTAGGGTGGGATATGTGTACTGTGGGGATTAAAGCAGGGACAGGGTACTGCATTTGGATGATCAGCCATGATCGTATTGAATGGTGGAGCAGGCTCGACGGGCCGAATGGCCTACTCCTGCTCCTAGATTCTATGTTTCTATGTTTCTAAGGATCTCCTAGGGCAGGAATTTCCTCGCAGCTGCTGTACCTTAGGCGGAGCGGGAGCAGCTCTGAGGAAATCCCTGGCCCTAATCCTGATCGGTCTGACACAGAAATCCCACTCTCCTCAACCTACAAAACGCAAACCACAATTACAGGATTGCATAGAAATAGAACCCAAAATTAACTTTAACGTTTAGAATATTTTTGGGGCCAAAAAAAGTACGCAAGCTTTATTGTGGATCTGAGGAACTATCGGGGCAACTTTTGGGGAGGGACTCGGTTCCGATGGCTCTCTGCCTCGTTTGACACATGCTGGAGGTTTCTTCAGCCACCAACACTTCTCATGTCTGCACCCTTCACTCGGGGTGTCAGGAAAAGAGGCAGGACTGATGGAATGACACCATCTGTTAGAAGTCCCTCCAGTCCTGCCCCTGTTGCCCCCAAAGTAATGGCCATCTTTAACAAACAGGCGCACAGTACTCGTCAGGACTGCATCCTGGCAGAAGTGGGGCCACTACATTTTGAAAGGGTCGTTACGTGATTGCCTGTCGTTATGAGACTGGCCTTTTTCAAAAAGGGACACTTTTCTTTAAAAACCAAGGAGTCTTCATCTGACTCCCTCATTGTGCCACTGCAGCTGTCCGCCAAACCAAAATTCCTCCTCCACCCAACTAGCAGGCATTCAGTTGTGCCGCTGTTGGCACGGGTCCCTGCCCATTTTATGTAAATGCTTCTGACCTCAAAGATTCAGAGTGTCTGGGACCAGCAGATTGAAGTCCCACTTTGCCAGATTTTGAGGCACCTGATTCTTAAATTGGAAATTACTAATAAAAAAGTTTGCCTACCACACGTAAAAGACATGAAAGACTTGCATTTATATAGCGCCTTTCACAACCTCAAGAGGTCCCAAAGTGCTTTATAGCCAATGAAGTGTAGGCCAGAATTTTCCCATGGCCGTGCGTGCAGGATTGGAGGTGGGTCAGGAGTGAAAGTAAAATAAAGCGGAGTGGGCCGGGACCCCGCCGTCATCCCACCTCCTCACGTCTTTTACTCGGGCGCCTTTGCCAGCGTGGCTGCGACCCGAGCGGCAGAGGGGGCCAACCTAATTTAGATCATTATTAGATAGTTGACTGACTCTTAAGCGTCTTTTTAACCCTACTTTTCCAATTTCACTGCATGAGCATGGGAATCACGCAGCTCGGGAACCACGTCTGTGAACCTGAGGCGGAAGTTCAGTGGCCATTGATGGAACTCATTACTGCACAGCATGGAAAACACAATAAATACTATCACCTGACAGCTGGTTACTTTACAAGGCAGATGCTGTTGCTGAGTGCATTGTCAGCACAGATTTAGCTTTCTAGAGGTTGCAAGTGTTTTCAGCAAATTCAGGAACAACTGTCACTGCATTGGTACACTGTAGGCTCTTCTGACCACCATTACTGGAGGTAACATTAAGTCTCACCATTCACTCCAACTCACTAAGCCACTTCCAAAGTTGCAGACAAAATCTATGACATCAGTGTATCAGAAGCTTAACACACCCATGTGCTTACCCTTGTGCATCTACTTGTGTCTCATCTTTCTCTTATGCATGCTTCTATGAGGTGCAACCCTTGTGGCTTCTGCAGAGGTAGAGGCAGCCTGCTCACTCCCTGCTGCGACTGCATAGACACTTTTGGTGGACATCCACTGGGTCTTGGAGCCTGTGATGGCACTGTCAAAGTCTGCTCCTCCTGCGACTGTGCAGGGGCAGACTCGGCCATCGGGATCCGAGGCAGCATGTGGGGCTCTGACCAAGGGGGATGCAATGGGGGAGAAGCTTTCAGAGGAGCCCCCACTTCCATGTCTCCTCTCACCATCATCCTTCTCATGGGCCACCCACACTTCCCTGCTAGCAAGGAGTTGGAGAGCACCTTGCTGCACAGCAGTGGGGCCATGAGGACCCAAGTCTATGTTGACATCCCTCCTAGAGAGGAGGTCTATGAGCCTCTGCCCTCTTCTCCATAGATAGCATGTGCTCATGTGAGTAGTGCATTAGCTGCTCCATGCAAGTGGCCATGCTTTCCATGGAAGAGCCTACAGTCGCCATCGCCTGCTACACGGTGCTGCTCATGTTTGAGATGGACTCCTCCATTCTCTGAACATTTGCAGATATCGCGCTCACAAAACCTGTCAAAGCCTCCTGCACTTCTTGCTGCACCTCCAGGATCACCCTCTTTCTGGATGGCCCCCGAGGCTCAGCATCTGCATGCAGCCTAGCAGAGCTGGGAGTGTCCTGCGTCCTCCGGCGAGGAGTCTCCACTGCTGTCCCTGTCTCCACCATCTCCTGTTGCTCACTTGTGACTTGCTACTCTATCTCACGTAGGACCCAGCGAGGTGTGTGTATCTGCGCTGGTGCTGGATGCGCTTATGTCTGGTGATGATGCACCCTCAGAGGCTGGAGGCTCTGGGGTACCAAAATCAAATGGCCTCCTTGTGTGTTGCTAGTTGGTATGATTGCATTAGGATGAGGGTGAGTGCGAGGGCTGGTTAGTCAGATGGTGATGTGATAATGTAGATAGAGAGAGAGAGAGAGGGATGGGTGGACATGCAAGGTATGTTGATGTAAGTAATGATGTGCAGGAGTAGGGTTGGGAAGACAGAGTGATGGGGATGTGATGAGAGGCACAGCAGGATGAGGTTGAGTGTGGCTTTGCACTCACTTTTCCTGCTCTAATGAGGTAATTGAAGTGTTTCCAACACTGCACCCAGGTCCTCCTGACAACATCCCTACTGTTCACCTCCTCTGCAATTTGGAGCCAGGCTCTTTTTGTCTACTGGGGAGGTCTCTTCCGCCCATCAAAAGGAAAGAGGACTTCCTTGCGTGCTCTCACTCCCTCCACAAGCATATGGAGGGAGTCATCTGAGAACCTGGGTGCAGCCCTCTGCCTCTGTGCAGTCATGCTTCCAAGACTTAGCAACACTCAAATGCTCCAATACAGTGCCTGCACAATCCTAGATGAACCTTCAAATGCAATGTGGCCAAGGCTCCCTTTAATATCCCGACTGGAAATGAGTCATCGATGACATCATCAGACCCGCACCATTTAATAGGGCCGGGAAATGCACAGGCCTGCCTTAATAGGCCGCATTAATGGAAAGTCGCTCTGAGGAGCGGCACGAAATTGGGAATGGGGTCCCGACACTCCATGCTGACTGCCTGAACCCGACCCGCCCAGGTAAACAAAATTCCGGCCCGAGTCACTGTTGTAATGTAGAAAACGCAGCAACCAATTTGTGCACAGCAAGGTCCCACAAACAGCAAAAAGCAAATAATGTGATTTAGTGATGTTGGTTGAGGGATAAACATTGGCCAGGACACCAGGGAGAACTCCCCTGCTCTTCTTTGAAATAGAGCCATGGGATCTTTTACATCCACCTGAGAGAGCAGACGAGGCTTCGGTTTAACATCTCATCTGAAAGGCGGCACATCCGACAGTGCAGCACTCCCTCAGCACTGCACTGAAGTGTCAGCCTAGATTTTGTACTCAAGTCTCTGGAGTGGGACTTAAACCCACGACCTTCTGACTCAGAGGCGAGAGTGCTGCCACTGAGCCATGGCTACTAAGATTCCCAACAAATACACCATTGCAGATCTACCCTTCCTCAGCCAACAGCAATTTCCTGGTGCCAATTGTGTTCAAGTCAAAGTGATCATTTGGACTTTGGCACAGAAACAAAAAGTGCTGGAAACACTCATCAGATCAAGACAGCCTCCACAGAGAGAACTAAAAGTCAATGTTTTGGGCATCGACCTTCTTCGAAATCATTTCCTCTCTACAGATGCGACGTGCTTCCATCGTTTTCTGTTTTTGTTTCCAATTTCCAGCAGCTACAGTTTTTTTTGCTTTTTGTTGATTTGGATTTTGGATTTGGTTTTGCAAGGTCCAAAATCAAGAAGTCCAGCTGCTATTAAGGTTGGCTGCCTCCAATGGCGCTGTACATGCATGATGCAATATGGGAAAGCATATCATGTATAATAGGTAATGCACTAGTATTCCCTTGCTGAATGAGTAATAAAATAACAGTGCTATGTATAACTATAGAGGGTAAATTGATTGATTGCACTCTTCCAGAAGGGAGCTTCACTCAAAGGGAGAATTGGTTGAGAATCATTGCAACAACATCATAGTCCTATCTGCAACCCGTGTTCCCTGCAATTACAGCTCTACACTGGAAACATGGGGTGAAAATTTACCCTTACTTATCTTTATCTTATCAGCTTTACAATGTGTCTTTTGAAGCCACCTGGGAGTGAGGGACAGTGGCCAGAAAATACATCAGTACATGTTCCTGGAAGTATGCTCAGGAATCGTTTTCATGGCCTCTTGGTTCTGCTGATATTTAGGGAGAGCTCCTTTCACTGTGGCCCCCACCCTCTGCGTGAGAAGAGACTGCATACCTAGTATCTTTATCAATTAATCAAGTGATGCCATGTTTAAAGCTACTGATTTGTCAATGCTTTACCATCCATTGGCAAACCCTGTGATTTTTGTGTGTGACATGTGTGATTTTGCCACATGAACTGCTGATTGATCTGCATCTTACTTTAAAATCTCCTGATTCTGTTCACCTTCTATCCTTTCACCTGTTTACCTCCATTCCTTCTGACAGCAGGATTAACCAGTGCTGCAAAGCTAATCAATGAGCTGATCTTCCCACTCGCAGCTTCAGCTCACCCCTGATTGACACTCAGCACATCGACATGCTGCAGGATCCAGATGGGGTGCTTTAGAAGACTGTTACCTTCTGTATAAGATGATTGAATGGATCCAGCCACGCAGTCACACACACATTAAAGGCAGCTTGTGCTCTGAGACTTAGTGCTAAGCTCTACTTCAGATATACTAGTCATAAGGGGTGCAGTTGATTTTGGGTGGTCGTGCAAAATAAGCAATAGCGAATTGGCAGCCTGTATTACACCCTGCCCAAGCTTTGTTTTCATTGACTTCAATTTATTACACTCAGCAATAGGCTGCCATCTTCAACACCAATTCTGGGAATGCCCATTCAAATTGTCCAGTTGGGCCCCTGTCAATAGAACAAGAGCGAGCCAATTTTAATCTAACCCGCCCGGCAGGAAACTGACAGGATCGGATTGGCCACTTGAAATCAAAACCTGATTTTACTTCCTGTTGTCTTCACTGGGCGGGGTTCAAACAGGCACCCGACCCGATCCGGCCAGTTTCCCTTGAAGCGGGTTAGATTAAAATGACCCCCACATTGTCAGCAGCGCTCAGATTGCGACGTATCTTTTATTGAAGGGAATCTTCTTGATGAACATAAGAACATAAAACATGAAATGTAAAAAGTGTATTTGCATTTTATTCCATATGCTTTGTGGTTCATAAAAGGAGCGGAGACTTCAGAAACACGAACAAATTTCTGAAAATAGAAAACTTCAAGGTACTCACTGTGCCCTCAGGTTCACTATGCCCTCTCTAGCAGTCATAGATCTCAAAGACACCAATCTTTGCACAGTCATCATGGACTACCCCAAGAGGTTTCTATGCTTCAACTAAGGGTCACTGCAAAATATCTCAGTACAACAGCTGAACACTTGTTCTTAACGTAAAGTGGTTATACTCTTCACCACATTAACAGAATTACCCTGGGTACTTGATACTGCCAGGGAGAGTTATTATGGTATAAGCATGAGTCCTTCTTTTGGCTTTCAGATTTACAACAACAACTTGCATTTTTATAGCACCTTTAACGTTGGCAAATGTCCCATGGTGCCTCACAGGAACATTAGCAGACAAAACTTGACACCAAGCACAAGAAGGAGATATTAGGATGGGTGACCAAAAGTTTGGTTAAACTGGTAGGTTTTAAGGAGCGTCTTAAAGGAGGAGAGGCGGAGAGATTTGGGGGAGGAGGGAATTCCAGAGCTTAGGACCTATATAGCTGAAGGCATGACCACTAATATGATATTTTTAAAGGCAGGCATAGCTAGGACCCATCCGGGTACCCATAGCAACACCTTTGATTTGGAGGAAATGTGTGGAGTCAAAGGAGAAGTTGTTCAATGTGAGAACAAGTTCAGCCAGGCGGAGGAGGACTACTAATGGTGGGGTGAAGGGAATGGGGGAAGCACAAGAGGCCAGATTTGGAGGAACGCAGAGTTTTTGAAGGGTTGTAGGAGTAGAGGAGGTTACAGAGATTGGAGGGGCGAGGCCATGGAGGGATTTGAACATGAGGACGAGAATTGTAAAATTGAGACATTCGTGGATCGGGATCAATGTAGGTCAGCGAGCACAGTGGGAAGAGAAGTTGAGGCCAGAAGGAGCAGGAATCTTTAGGCCTGCCCTGCCACAGGTTCCCTCCCCCCTCAATCGTGAAGTCCTCCCAAAACCCCCTCCCCACAATATACCTGAGTGCGGCTCCCTGCTGCCTGATATTGTGCTCCCGCCAACCAGCAAGCTTCCGCTGTCGCTTTTCCCCCTGCCCACATGATTCTCACCCCGAGTTAAAATCGAGGCTCTTGCATGTCTACTTGTAACGTGCAAGATGAGCTCCTTGATGCCTGACAGGGACTGGAGATTTGGAGGGATCCCCTCCAATTTTCACTTTCTTGCTGTTGTCAAATGTAGGCTGACACTCCTAGTGCAGTACTGAGGGAGTGCTGCACTGTTGGAGTTGCCATCTTATGGATGAGACGTTAAAATGAGGCCCCGACAGCCCTCTCAGTGGATATAAAAGATCCCATGGCACTATTTTGAAGAAGAGCAGGGAATTTTCACCAGTGTCATGGGTCAATATTTATCCCTCAACCAACATCACTAAAACAGATTATCTGGTCATTATCTCATTGCTGTTTGTGGGACCTTGCTGTGCTCAAAATTGGCCAGTTCCTATATTACAGCAGTAACTACACTTCCAAAGTACTTTATCAGCTGTAAAGCACTTTGAGATGTTTTGAGGTTAAGAAAGGCGCTATATAAATGTAAGTCTTTCTTTTCTTACCTTCTGGCTTAATTACCCTACAATGAAAGGACAATAATCTATGACTGACTGATTCCTGAACCCTATCAGAAGTAGGCAATTTGCCACTGTGCTTCCCTGAAACAAAAAACTTGAATAGAAAGCATGGAAAAGGGTAGTAAAAGCGTCATTGATGGGTCTAGCTACCAACGGTGAAAGTCTTCCAACAAGGCGTATGTAAAGATGATAAAGCATTCTGCATAAGTATGCTGCTGATTAGGCTGAAAATGCATGCATTACAGGCATGGCATTACAGACCAATGCAAACAGATAACTAAACAACTCACTTAAATTAGCAAACTTCATCAGGGTGCAGGAATTTCTTCCCAAACTGAGATGCATTTCTTCTGACTGAAGATATTGCATTTACCTGCCCCACAACAACTTTCCTTGCAGAAGCAAAATACTGCAGATGCTGGAAATCTGAAATAAAAACAGAAAATGCTGGAAATACTCAGCAGGTCAGGTAGCATCTGTGGAGAGAGAAACAGAGTTAACGTTTCAGGTCGATGGCCTGTCGTCGGAACTTTCCTTGCAGCCTTGGGTGCACATTTCCTGAGGAATGCAGAGTCAAAGATGGCACACCTCCTTGCCTGCACCTGTGTCAGTGTAACTTCTGGTGATGGGAGCAGTCCTCCCTGCATCATGGGAATGATCAGATTTGCACTAATTTTCCATGATCTTCACTAAGCTGCTCTCCAAATTGAACCTTTTCCCAGCCCACAGGAAGTGCAAACACTAATTTGAGCTGCTCCACCTGCACTTTTAAGGCTCCACTCTGGAAATTTCCTCCATTTGTTAGACTTTCCCCCTCACACTTCAACTCAAAATCAAATTTCCTTGAAAATTGCTGGAAGTATGAACTGATAACAGCGCGGCGAGGGCAATGGAGCATCTGGGACATTGGTGACCGACCGGACCAACAGTCTATCTCCTTAACCAATGAGGTTTAGGGATTGAGAAAGAAACAGAGGAACGACGGAGAAGAAACTTGGGTGAATTAGAGTCAAATCAGGTACAGAAAGAGAAATAAAGAGTGGGAAACAAAGATTACATTAAGAGAGGGAGAAATAAGACAGAAAGGGAAAGTAGGAAAAAAATTGAAAATTTTTAATTAATTTTTTTAAAATTCTCTAACAATTGCCTACTTGTAGGAGTGAGACGCCATGGTTTAAATTGTTCTTTTTCGGGGCTGGAGAGGTTGCGTAGCATTGCAGGAACATAAATCTCATCATTAAAAAGGTACTTACGTGGTTAAGTACCAGCCCTAACTTTCTATGGCGACTTTAATTGGTAATTAATGCTGCAATATCTTGCAACTCATGGCAGGTTGAGGGAGAGCTGATGTTTTTGCAAAGCTAACGGCGGAGCGATGCAAATCGTTCAGCAACTTGTGGCGAATTGCTATTCACGTTGCTGGACGATTTACACACTAATATTGCGAGTGCCATTAAACTCGCTGTTATTTTGGCAACAAAATCTGGACCATTGGGTATTGCTGCTAAACCTAACTGCTAATATAGTTGTGCTATTGGTAGACCATGCTCAACTACTTCTTGGATTCAAGTCAAATATTTTTGGTCTGATCTCTGAGCTACTATGATTGAGAGATACTCATTGTATATGTATCGTATAATAAATACATAATGTAAATTATTCATTTTGGATGACTGTGCTCCAATGTAGCACATTTTTCTCTGCTTTGTTGCAGACCCTCCTGGGCTTCTGATGTTTGTGAATTGACTCAAATCTTTAAACTTAAATGCAGCACTTGTTTCTAGCAGCTATTTAAATGTCGTCACTTGACAGTTTGATAAAAGGAAGAAGATGACAGGTTCGAGCTCTGTAGCACTATAGAGCGAGTCTCACTGGGATCTTCATCTTATTACTTCTCAACTGATGCAGCTATTATGATTCTAATTCTGTTATACTAACAAAAACTCTGATTCTTAACTGACGTATAACATACAGATTTAACTGACAATGACTCTAGCAGTAGGATACATTTACATGAATCTGCTGCTATTTAAACTATCAAAACATTTGTTGTTACCATTTCTCACCTCATGACGCCTGAAAGGTAAGTCACTGAAACTTAAGCATCTGTCACACTTATGGGTTATTGCACTAGATATTTTCTGAGGTTCAGCATCACAGGAACTCTCTTAAACAGATCTGGTATCCCCTACGATCCACAGTGAGCCAATATCTAGGTAAATAACAGCAGGGCCCAGAAATCGCAACAGAAAACCATGGCCAGAATTTTCACATTGGAGAGCATTCGTGTTTGGGGGTAGGTTTGTGGTTAAAAGTGCAGAAATTGGCAGCAAGTTGGGAAACCGCTGTCTTCCACCTTTAACTCAGGCACGTTTCGAGGCGAGCGACCTCATTGAGGTACTTAACTGCTCATTTACAGATCCTTAACTGCCTTTTAATGTCACGTTTGGACTTTAACTGGGTGCACTCAGGATTCACGCACCTCGGGAATCTCGTCTGTGAAGGGGAGGCGGAAGGTCAGTGGCCATTGTGCGAATTCATTAAGTGACAGCTGGAAAAACCACATAAATACTCACACCTTACATTGAAGGGATAATTACAAGTCCTAGCCCTTTCGCACTACCCCAGATCAGGCGTATTCCCCAGACATTTACCTTCAACTAAAGTTAGCAGTAGCCGTATCCTATAAGCCGCTTAATTGGGTCTAAAGGTCAGACAACCTCTCCCTAAAGGAAAGAAACGGTCTAAAGATGTTACCGTCCTCCGGATAGTACTTTTAATAAGTTTACCTAGACTGTAACCTTCCGGATATTATGAGGGTCCGGAATAACCCCCAGAATTCTGCAACTCCTTTGAGTGTACAGAAATTGAGTTCGCAAGATGATACAGAAATACTCTTTGAGACTATTCTAAAAATATATAGATTTATTAAAGAACCGACATTTAGTAAACAGCTGCTATGGCAATCGCAACTTTAATCGTTCAAAATACAAATAGCTTACATTTCTTATCAGTGATCCTTATTCTCAAATCTTAACTTTGTTACATTTCCATACTTCTACTTATTTCTTAATCCAGAATATCCACCAAAATCAAATACATTGATTTCCCGAGACTCAGAATTGAATACTTACAGAGCATGTCTGTGAAGTTGAGAAACGCTTGTCTTCCCAGCGACTTCTGACTTTCTATCTGAAAAGCTCGTATTTTTATATTTTTTTTTAGGTGGTTTATCCTTTGAAGTATTCTTGCTGTAAGCTAATTGTCTTTATTGATATCTCTGTTGAATGCTTTCTGTCTTTACTGTCAATTTAGCCATTGTATGCATAATTATGTCTCTACCTTAGATGTTTCAAAAACCATCATAAAAAACAATATGACAATAGTATTTATTTGATGTGATTCTTAGGAAGTCTTTCTGTTGAATTTCTAATACTACTTTAACTGGTTATTATCAGACATTGTGACTCCGTAGTATTCCAAGTTCAATACAAGAACAATGTAATTGCTTGGTGTATCCATTGAAGTAATATTTTCAAAGTCGTCTTGTTTGTGTACCTTTTACAGCTTGTAAATTAAAACCACTTTAACTAGTATCTTCATGCATTTCTATTTACTTCAATTGGTTTTTATCAGACCTTGGGACTCCATATTTCAAGCTTAACATTAAAACTATTTGTTCAGCAGGCGTTTCTTTTACTTGATGTCATTTCTTCAAAGCCTTCTGTAGGTATCATATTTACAATATGTAAATTGAAAACACTTTAACTCAGTGTTTACTTGTTTTCTAGCTATCTCAATTGGTCACATATTTAATCGTGTTTCCTGTCTTATTTGATGTTATATTATGAAGGCTTATGGTTGTTTAATATTCTAAGTTTCTGTTTGCATCAGTGTTAGCTTTCAACACTTTAAACTGGGTCATTCCATTGTTTTTCTCCCAAACTCCAGACGCTCTGGAAACAAACCTTTGCTTTATCAATAGGGCTTGTTTCTTGGTCAATAACCCATTCCCATATCAAAGCTTGTGTTCACAGCTTTGTGTTAACAAACCATCTTATCTCATAAGCCTGTATTGTGCTTTCAGACTTTTAAACCCAGTATGTCATTTATTAATAATTTCAGAAATCTGTTCTTAGTATCATGTATTTTTCTGAATCCTGGCTATTCCTTCACAACATCTGATTCCTTGCCTCAGGGAAAGGCTCTGGCTGTCACCATTTTGTGCAGAGATTTAGCTTTCAGGAGTTCGCAGATCTTTTCTGCAACCTCGGAAGCCACTCTCACCACATTGCTAGTCACTCTCTCTACATTGGAGGACTGTGCCTCTGATCTCCACTTTACCTGGCATCTATTAGATCAGCTTGGCTGCCGCTTATGCTGTCTCACCTTGGACCTCAGAATCAGACCAAGATGAGCTCCAGCATCAACAACACCAGCCACACCATCAGCAGCAGCAACAACACCACCAGCAGCAGCAACCACACCAGCAGCCTTCTCCTCACCGACCTGAGGCTCCACAGGAGAGAGGGGATCAGCACAGGGGTGCACTGCGCCAGAGGCGATACCCCCAACACAGGCTTTACAGTTGGAGGATGAGCTTCCTGGACATGACTGAGCAGCAGTGCTTCAGGAGGCTCAGGCTATCGCCCCAGGTCGTCGCAGGCATTTGTAGCTTGCTGGAACAAGACATGCTGCCCAGAGGACTTGATGGACGTGCTTTACCAGTGGCTGTCAAAGTCATCACTGCCCTCAACTTCTTCGTCTCAGGCTCCTTCCAGGGATCTGCAGTAGACATTTGCAGGATCTTGCAGTCGGCCGTCCACAAATGCATCACCCAGGTGACCAATGCCATGTTTCACAAGTCAGCCAATTATGTAAACTTTGCCTCTGATGAAGCCAGTGTTACTGAGCGGGCGCTCGGCTTTGTGGCTCTGGCTGGCTTCCCACAGCTGCAGGGTGTCATCGGTTGCACACATGTGGCTTTCAAGGCACCCCCACATCACCCAGGAGTGTTTGTGAAACGCAAGGGCTTCAACTCCCTCAAAGTGCAGCTCATCTGCAACCATACAAAAATCATTATGCATGTGTATGCCAGATTCCCTGGCAGCTGTCATGAATCTTTCGTGCTGCACTAGCCCTCAGCTCTTCGCACTTCCAAACAGACTTATCGGCTGGCTGCTTGGAGACAAGAGCTATTCACTGAAGACGTGGTTGATGACACCATTGAGGAGGCCAAGCAATGAGGCCGAGGGCACTATAATGACAGCCACATGTCCACCAGATGTGTCATAGAGCAAGCAATCGGCATGATGAAGATGCGCTTCAGATGCCTTGACAGATCTGGAGGAGCCCTTCAGTACGCACCAGCCAGGGTCTCCAGAATCAGCGTCGTATGCTGCGCGTTGCACAACATAGTGCAGCAGCGAGGATTGGAGCTGCAGGAGGAGCAAGGCGCAGAGTGCACAGCCTCTTTGGAGGAGGAGGAGGAACAGTTGGAACATGAGGACGAGGAGGAGGAGGAACAGATGGAACACGAGGAGGAGGAGCAGGAACCTGAGGTGGAGATGGTACCCAGGAGGCCCGGGATGGCCTCAAAATGGCCCGATTTACTTAACTTGCACCAGTGCATCCATATGGCTCCCAGATGTTGTACCAACTTCTCCCCCGCCCAACAACACCATAAAGCAGTCCTACAATGACCAAGCCATTCCCATTACCCAAACCCCCATTGCTCGAGGTTAAGTAATGTCTCACCATTCACTCCAAGTGACAAAGCCACTTCCCAGGTAGCAGGCAAAAATGGACAAGACGGGAAAGTAGTGCAAAGAAATAAATTTATTTGAGTCATAAATATAACTGAAACTTAACATTAACATTTTGTCAAACACCCATGTGCATACCCTTGTGCATCTAGGAATGTGTCTTTTTTCTTTTCCACGTGCTTCTACGAGGTGCAACCCCTGTGGCTGCAGCAGAGGTAGAGGAAGGCTGCTCACTTCCCTTTTGGCGGACGTCCTCTGGGTTTTGGAGCCTGTGAGGGCCCCGCCAAAGACTGCTCCACCTGCAACTGTGCAGGGGCAGTCTTGGCGATTGGGATCCGAGGCAGCGTGTGGGGCTCTGACTGAGGGGGAGGTAATGGGGGAGAAGTGGTAGCGCTTTGAGAAAAGCCCCCACTTCCATGTCCCCTCTCACCATCATCCCTCTCATGGGCCACCCACACTTCCCTGCTAGCAAGGAGCAGGAGAGCACCTTGCTGCACAACAGTGGGGCGATGAAGGCCCAAGTCTGCATTGGTATCCCTCCTCGAGATGAGGTCAATGAGTTTCTGCAATCTGTTGTTCACAGCAAGCATGTTCTCGTTGGACTGGCGCATTTGCTGCTCCATGCAGTTGGCTATCCTTTCCATGGAACAGCACATCGTCGCCATTGCCTGCGAGATGATGGTGCTCATGTTGGAGATGGACTCCTCCATTCTCTGTACAGTTACACACATCGTGGCTACTAAAGCTGCCAGAGCCTGCGCATTTGTTGCAGCTCCTCCAAGATCACCCTCTTTCTCGATGGCCCCCGAGGCTCAGCATCTGCAGGCAGCTGAGCAGAACTGGGAGCGTCATGCATCCTCCGGTGAGGATGCTCCACTGCTGTCCCTGTTCCCACCGTCTGTTCTTGCTCACTTGTGATCTGTGAGACACCAGGTGACAACCCTACTCTATGTCTCGTTGCACCCACTGAGATGCGCGTATCTGCGCTGGTGCTGGTTGTGCATGGGTCTGGTGACGGTGCACCCTCAGAGAATGGATCTGCTCAGAGAGTGGAGCTTCTCAGAGAGTGGAGCTTCCTCTGAGGAGTCGTCTTCCTCCTTCGGCTGGACAGTGGGGGAGGGCACTTGATGAACCTGTGGGAGAGTAAAGAGATGAATTGGAAGTCTTATGATAAGAATGTGTAACATTAACATTATGCACATGATAACATTTCACTGGCTGCTGACATCAGTCACCATGAGTGACTCAATGTGGCTGTATGTGATTTAATTCTGTCACCAGGTTGCTGGGAGGTCCCCCTCTCTCTGTCTTCCATCGCCAGCAGCTCTGCAGCTCCGATGATTTCAAGCGCCTCCTCCTCTGCTAGAGTCAAGTTGGTGAACATTGGAGGGCCACCTTTGGTTCGTTGCCCCTCCCCTCCCTATTGTTCTGAGCTCTCTTCTGCAAGGAGGGAAAGAAGAGAACTTTGAGTGCGAATGATGGAATGAGTGTAAGGAATGGATGGGCTACATCTGTAGAGGGTGACTATGAGGGAGTGGCGTGACATTGTCAAATGGCCTCCTTTTGTGGCGTTACTTCCTATGATTGCATAAGGATGAGGGTGAGTGTCAGGGGTGATTAGTCAGATGGGTATGTCAGTAGGTGCATAGAGAGTGAGGGATGGGAGCACCTGGCAAGGTAGGTCGGTGTGAGGATTGATGTGAAGGAGTAGGCTTGGGAAGGCAGAGTGATGGGGTTGGGGTGACACGCACTTCAGGCTGTAGTTGAATGTGGCATTGCACTCACCTTTCCTGACCTCATGAGATCATTAAATCTTTTGCGGCACTGGATCCAGGACCACCTTACGACATCCCTGCTGCTGACCACCTCCGTGGTCTCCAGCCATGCAATCTTGGTGTCACTGGCTGCTCTTTTGCACCCATCCCCAGGGAACAGGACCTCCTTGCATGCTCTGACTCCCTCGATCAGGACTCCCAGGGAGGCATCAGTGAATCTGGGTGCAGCCTTCTGTTGATGTGACTCCATGACCCACATAAATCTCTGTGATATCCAGCAATTTCCACCTCTCCCAACCACCTTTTTCTCTCCCCCAACAACCTTCAACTGGATGTGTACAAGGCTGCTTTAAATATCCGAGGTGAAAACGAGTCATCGGTGGTGACGTCAACAGACCCGCTGCATTTAACTGGGCCGGGAAACCCGCTTGACTGTTTCAATTGATGTAATTGAGTTAAACGCGCAATGCAGAATGTGTTGTTCAAAAGTTTGGGATGGTGACCCGCTACGCGGCCCGCACACACCCGCCCCAACGCTCAGGTAAAGATTCCGGCCCATTACTCCACACGCCAGCCATTGAATGTATCATGTACTGCCATCTAATTCTCTCTTCAAAAAGCAGACTGAATACACACTCATGCCAGCCCACTACTCAGGCCCTGAATCAACACATGTCTTTATTTTAAATAAAACGGGCAAATAAACAGTAAATAGTATAGAACAGTGAATAAGCGCCATTAATACACAAAATAATAAAGATTCTTGTCTCTTTCTATTTAAACATAGACTTTAAAACACAGCTCACTTCTTATTCTGTGAAAAAGGCCGCTGTTTGAAAACTATTCCAGTTCTTCTGCTGACTGACAGAATCTTAATACAAAGCCCTGCAGATGCTAGCTGCAAAGCTGAAACTCACCATAGACTCATTTTTAGGCAAGCTTACCCACAGAAAGTAATGATCTCAGGCCTTTGAAATTATATGAAGCAGAAGACAATGGATAGCTGCATCTCTCATAATTACATTAGATTAACAGCCATCCAGAGAAGGCTTATCAATATTAACTGAGAAGTCGCACAACACCAGGTTATAGTCCAACAGATTTATTTAATTTTACAAGCTTTCGGAGTAGTTCGCTCCTTCGTCAGGTAAGTTTAGCAGTGAGAGAATCTCCCAGAATTCACAATTTAAACACAGACAAAATATATTCAAATCTTTCCCACATCAAAGAGCATAGCCAAGACTGGATAGCCATTCTTTGATAATAGCATTAAATGCAATGGCTCTGGCCATTCCAACAATTCACATCTTAAGCATCCCACTGTGCTTGCCCAATCAACTCACATCTTGTGAAACTCCCTGCGTCAAACTGTCTGGTCTCTGAACTGAAGGTTTTTCTTTGGGAAATACTCTACACGATTTTGGGTCTTAAGCTCTTACATGCTATCTCTAGCATTTAAAATATAAGATTTCAATGCGGGAAAAAGGTCATTTTCTATCAGTGTTACTGGCGTAGATTCCTTTGAAATACAATATAGATGAATGCTAACTATAGATGTCTTGTCTCTCTTGCTTATTGCTATTACTTGGGTATTGTTCTTCTGAACTTTCCTTTAACGTTTCTCCTCTGCTCCAAATACACTCCTTATGTGCTCTTTCCTCCTCCCAATATCCTCTGTGTTGAAATCCAGAATTGACAACTAACTCTAATTCTAGCTCATTCTTTTCCCAGAGTTCAGATCTGTGGAACTATTCCCCATTCTTCCCTTCTTTAAGCAGTCTAAGCACTTTTAAAATGCAAACCTCTTCTGGTGTCATCTAATTCTAACCTACAAGAGATTATATATAAAAACAAAAAAAGAACAATCCCGCCATGATCTCTTCAAGGGAAAGTTCTTCAACAAGTTGAAGATGATTTCCACTTGCAATCTCTTATGAAACAAACATCTGCCTGCAATTAGAATTCATGCAACCTGCGAATAAGATTATATGTTGGTCATATTGCCAAGGAATAGTGCCAGTACTTAATACAAATATTGGCCCGGATATTCCGATCCCTACGGGTGGGTACACGCTGTAGGGACATCGGAAATGCCGGTTTCAGGCATGCACAGCGCGTGCGCTGAAAACTGACATTTCCGATCTGTCAAGAATGCTCTTGACAGATCGGACGCCTGCCCTGGAGAAGGGCCTCTGCGGGCGGATAGTTTCGCTTTCTGGAGACCCTCCGCCCGCAGAAAACTCTTAGAATTCTTACGCCTGGTAAAAGCGTAAGGCCTGCTTTTACCAGGATAAGAGTTGTAAAAAGTTTTTAAAAAAATTTCAGTCATTTAAAAATACTTTAAAAAAAGGTAAATTTATTTTTAGCCCCGTAAAAAACTTTAATTGTAATTTCAACTAATTTTAAAAAGGTGATTTTTAAAAAAATTTATTTAAAGTTTTACTATGTTTTTTCATTGATCTCCATTCATATATTTGACAGGTCTATCTGTCAAGTGTATGAAGGGAGATTCCCTTCTTTGATTGGCTCCCCATGGCCCACGTGATCCCAGGGACGCTTGTGAACCGCATGCACCTCTGGGATACGTAGGCCCTGCGCACTTGGAGTTGGAGAGGCCCAGCATCGGAACTATACGCACCTCGAGAGCCCTCAGGTAAGTGCGTAGATTTTTTCCAGATCGGAGGCCTCCGCACGCAGGAAGCCTCCAATCGGAAAATACAGCCCATTATGTTTACCCCATTCTGAAATATCCTTCCTCTTTTTTATCATAGTCTGAAGGAGATCAATAGCTCCTGTGATTCTCCTTGAATTATTCCAGCGTTGAGTTATAATATTATCGAGTGTTAAGTCCTCTGTTGTTGTTGCTACAATCTCTTCAGTATCACTTCACTGAAGGACTTGTAGCAATCTGACAACCTTGAACCTCTTCGGAAGAAGTTAAATTGCCATAGGTTCAGGATAGGGCAGCAGGAATATTCCTTTCCTGGCCTGAGGGAGCTTCACTAAGAGAAGGAAATGTTCTGTTCATTATTTGTAGTATGCCTATTATTAGTAACCTCCCACTGAGAAACTGCAGAAAATTGCCCCATGCAGTGAATTCAGGTGTCACATTGAGGCCGGTTGTATAGGATGTACTTGCCCCCTAACAGAGATGGTTGTAAATTCCAGCAATGGTTTTCTTTTTAAATCACTATCAGAATATATTATAGCTTAGGTATTTTCCCCTACTCATAACACATTAAAGGATTTTAAATCTTATTCATAAATCTTCTGGTACCTTTCTTCAGGCATTGTAACATTTTAGGATTTTTGACTATTTGGCAACAGACGGATTTTAATGTAATTTATATTAAAATCTTACTATTAACTTAAATGTTGCCCACAAGGGATTAATTCCACAGAGTAGCCATGAGCTGGGAATGTGAATTAAATCGAGTTGAACCAGCTGGTGAAGTGGTGCTTCCCGCACACTACTTCAGCTTGAGACAATGGAAGTTTATGTATACATTCTAGTAAACATTCACACCTTATTGTGTCAAGGTGGCCTCATTCATTGAAATCCAGCAGGGGGTAGCTGCCAAGGAAGCCTTACCTAGGAAGGTGGTAGCAAGTTTGAGTATCACCTCAACGGGCCAATCTCTGGGTATCAAGAACCAGGGAAAGGTCAGAGGTCAAGCCATTTTCTTCCCATCCAGCTAAGAAAGAAACACATTGACGTCAATGGAAAAGAAGTATAACAAGCCCCCACCCAAGTTGAAAATTCCGCACATGATCTGGGAAAACAGTCTGCCAGCTCTGCTAAGGAAGCCAGACCTCAAGAGAGAAAGCGCTTTCCTTAAGCTCAGTGTCAGCTAGATTGAGTGAGAACACTATTCTGGGAAATGTAAATTTAGCCTGCTAATAGGAACATTGTGGCATATTTGTTATTTTCTAAGGAGTGTTATTGATTACAGTAATTCGCTGTAATTGTTACTCTGTCCCTTACAATTGGCATTTATCTCACTAGACTGTTGATCAGTGCACCTCTTAGAAGAAAGGAGAAATGCATGTGGTGCCATATACTGGTTTACAGCTTCCACTTCACATAACAAGGGATTTCATTGTTATGACCACTGGGTCACTCTATCGTATGGCTAGCTTATTGGGCAGTAAAAGTTAACTCCCATCGTAAGGAACATAGAGTACACTTACATGAGAGAGTGGTGATGATGAACTCAAGAGAATATCTGGTGCAGACCTAAAATTTGTAACAGTCAGTGCACCCTTAATATGTCGCCCATTCTGGATTGGCAGCAAACATGAAGAATATAAAATATTACAATACATGGTTCCCAGTGCAAAACTGCATTCTTGAGAGGTCAAGTTAAACCCATGATTACCATGAAGAGATGTTAATTTGTTGATGATATTTTGATTCAGTTGTCTTTTTGCTGTCACAGGCTTTATTTCTAATTGTACCTAAATGTACAAAAGAGGCAACTATAAGAATAATGTGGTGAAAAGATTGCAACTGTCTGTGGAGAATCAAAAGATTCCACAACAAAGAGGAGCCATCATCACATACTTTGACCCCTCTATCTCTGGCTCAGTGGGTAGCACTCTCACCTCTGAGTCAGAAGGTTGTGGGTTCAAGTCCCACTCCAGAGACTTGAGCACAAAATCTAGGCACACACTCCAGTGCAGTACTGTGGGAGTGCTGCACTGTCAGAGGAGCTGTCTTTTGGATGAGGCTTTAAAGCGAGACCCCGTCTGCCCTCTCAGGTGGACACAAAAGATCCCAAGGCGCAATTCAAAGATGAGCAGGGGAGTCCTGGCCAATATTTATCTCTCAACCAACACCTAAAAACAGATTATCTGGTTATTATCACATTGCTGTTTGTGGGACCTTGCTGAGCGCAGATTGGTTGCCGTGCTTCCTACATTACAACAGTGACTACACTTCAAAAGTACTTGGGCAAAAATTTGGCAGATGGGGTATAATGTGGGAAAATGTGAGGTTATCCACTTCGGTAGGAAGAATAAAAAAGCAAATTATTATTTAAGTGGAGAGAGACTACATAATGCGGCGGTACAGAGGGATCTGGGGGTCCTCGTACATGAAACACAAGAAGTTAGCATGCAGGTACAGCAAGTAATTAGGAAGGCAAATGGAATGTTGGCCTTTATTGCAAGGGGGATGGAGTATAAAAGTAGGGAAGTCTTGCTACAACTGTACAGGGTGCTGGTGAGACCACACCTGGAGTACTGCGTGCAGTTTTGGTCTTCTTATTTAAGGAGGGATATACTTGCATTGGAGGTAGTTCAGAGAAGGCTCACTAGGTTAATTCCTGAGATGAAGGGGTTGTCTTATGAAGAAAGATTGAGCAGGTTGGGCCTATACTCATTGGAGTTTAGAGGAATGAGAGGTGATTTTATTGAAACATATAAGATTCTGAGGGGGCTTGACAGGGTAGATGCAGAGAGGATGTTTCCCCTCGTGAGGGAATCTAGAACTAGAGGGCACAGTTTCAGGATAAGAGGTCGCCCATTTAAAACGGAGATGAGGAGGAATTTCTTCTCTGAGAGGGTCGTGAATCTTTGGAATTCTCTACCCCAGAGAGCTGTGGAGGCGGAGTCATTGCATATATTCAAGGCGGAGATAGACATATATTTGAGCTACAGGGGAGTCAAGGGTTATGGGGGGTGGGCGGGAAAGTGGCGTTGAGGCCAAGCTCAGATCAACCATGATCTTATTGAATGGCGGGGCAGGCTCGAGGGGCCGAATGGTCAACTCCTGCTCTTATTTCTTATGTTCTTATGTTCATCGGCTGCACAGCGCTTTGGGACGTCCTGAGGTTGTGAAAGGTGCTATATAAATGAAAGTTCTGTCAGTGAAGGGTTCAACTCACAGCTCTCAGCCATGCATAGCAGATGAACATAAAAAACTATGAAAGCTCATTTATCCCAGCAAATTCTCTCCTCTAGCAGGCACTTTACAATCCATTCTATCATATACTACATCCAACCCATTTAGCTTTGGCAGGGTGAATGCTGGAGACCTCAGACCAAGCACTTACACCTCGATGGACTGTCCCTGATATGTTTTGTTATGGCTGCAGCCACTTACCTGTTTATGATGGTTGGATATTAAAAAATGTCGTATATTATGCAGAGGGAAACAGTTGTGATCTTTCTTTTAGTAAATAATGCCTTGGTGTATGACCTGTGTCAGCCTTTGATTAATGACCTCAGTCTTCAGAGGACTATTAATATGGTAATTGCATCAGTGGACTGCTGCTCTTATTGCATGCCTAGCTAGGAATTAAAGACTGATGTTTGCAGCAATATAAAGAATATGAGGTAGCTCTTGACTTTGCCCGATAGTCCCGATTTTTATTTCCTTCGACTTCAATAAAAATTTGGGAGAGATGTAAAACGGGCTGCCGACTCGCTATCACCCATTTTACATTATCAACAACAACTTGTATTTATATAGCGCCTTTAACGTAGTAAAACATCCCAAGGCACTTCACAGGAGCATTATAAAACAAAATTTGACACCAAGTCACATAAGGAGATATTAGTACAGATGACCAAAAGCTTGGTCAAAGATGTAGGTTTTAAGGAGCATCTTAAAGGAAGAAAATGCAGTAGAGAGGCAAAGAGGTTCAGGACGGGAATTCCAGAGCTTAGGGCCTAGGCAGCTGAAGGCACGGCCACCGATGGTGAACCGATTAAAATCAGGGATGCTCAAGAAGCCAGAATTAGAGGAGCACAGATATCTCAGAGGTTTGTAGGGCTGACGGAGATTACAGAGATAGGGAGGGGGCGAGGCCGTCGAGGGATTTGAAAACAAGGATGAGAATTTTAAAATCGAGGTGTTGCTGAACCAGGAGCCAATGTAGGTCAGCCAGCACAAGGGTGATGGGTGAACGGGACTTAGTGCAAGGTAGGACATGGGCAGCCGAGTTTTGGATGACCTCAAATTTACGGAGGGTAGAACGTGGGAGGCCAAACAAAGTCAAGATCTAGCCCTATAGCCCTTACCTAAAGATGAACGAGGACCCCATATATATGACTGCTGCCAACGAAGTCAAAGTAGTTGTGCATGCGCAGTCTAAGTGTTTTTTTGGTCGTTCGCTTCGCGACTCATGGGTTCTGGGGGAAAAAAGCCGGGAACCGTGCTGGCTTTCGGGACTGTAGGGGAAAAAAACGGGAATGGAGCGAGCCTTCGGGACTGCAGGGAAAAAAGCCAGGAAGGGAACGGGCTCTGTAAAAAAAACCCGGGAAGAGAGCGGGCTCTGTGGGGGAAAAAAGCCAGGAAGGGAGCGGGCTCTGTAGGGAAAAAAACCAGGAAGGGAGCGGGCTCTGTAGGGAAAAAAACCAGGAAGGGAGCGGGCTCTGTAGGGAAAAAAGCCAGGAAGGGAGCGGGCTCTGTAGGGAAAAAAGCCAGGAAGGGAGCGGGCTCTGTGGGAAAAAAAGCCGGGAAAGGAGCGGGTTCTGTGGGGAAAAAAGCCGGTAAGGGAGCGGGCTCAGTGGGAAAAAAATCCGGGAAGGGAACGGGCTCTGTGGGAAAAAAGCCAGGAAGGGAGCGGGCTCAGTGGGAAAATAGCAGAAACATCATCGATATCAGCTTCAAGATTAATGCGCAGAACGCTTCTGCGCAGCTTCCGGTCATTGGAAGCAGTCACTCCGTATAAAAAATCCACATTACAAAGCTGTTTTCTTTCCTGACAGAAATCGTTCCAAAGATGCAATGCACATCAATGACCTCAGCATGGCATGTACAACATGCAACATGTGTGCTGACATTTTTGATGCAATTCACACACATCTCCTGATCTCATTTCAAAAACTATCGGAAACAATGAGATTTTATTTCTCAAGTGCAGGAGGACATCACTTCCTCCCAACTCACCACCCAAAATAAATCTGGACTTAATCAGTGGAAATGACAGTGACAGTTATCTGTAACCTCGTCCTTATCTCCGCGAAAGTACATCAAGTCACAGTTAGCCTTCAACAGTTTGAAGCAATAATAATACCTTTTCGAACTTGGTATCAATCCAGGGTTTCTAACTCATCCTTTTAGTTTTCCTTAAAACTCATGTTAAAAGTCCATATTGAAAAGTCCAAAATCCTTCTGGTCGCTATTCACTAACAATGTCATCCATGATAACTAGGCAGTGTAGTGGTTATGTTACTGCACTAGTAATCCAGAGGCCTGGACTAATAAATTAGAGAATGTGAGTTCATAATCCTACCATGGCAGTTTGAGAATCTGAATTCAAGTAAAAAAATTTGGAAATAAAGAAGCTGCTTTCAGTAGAAGTGACCATGAAGCTGTTGGATTCACATAAAAGCGCAAATGGTTCATTAATGTCCTTTAGGGAAGGAAACCTGCCGTCCTCATCCGGTCTGGCCTGTATGTGACTCCAGTCCCACACCAATGTGGTCGACTCTTAACTGCTGTCTGATTCAAACTCCTACATGCAGTGGTTCAAAAAGAAGGTCCACCAGCTTCTCAGGACAGTTAAGAATGGGCAATAAATGCCGGCCTTGCAAGTGACGCCCACATCCTGTGAATGAACCTGGAACACAAACACTAAGGGCTCGATTTTGCCATTGGGGGCGGGCTTGGGCGTGTCAGGTGGTTTTCGTGTCAGGACCTCGACTCCGATGTGAAGTGGGAAAAAAGTGCGATTTTGCCCTAATTGGGCATTTGATATCCAGCATGTGGAAACCACTGGCTCATACAGAAAGTTGCCTCCGATGACATCATCAATGCTGCTGGATTTAAGGCTTGCAAGCAGCCTTGCTTCTTCTGGAGACTTTAAACTTTATGCCCATTGTTGTGATCGCTTCATTCAGCAACTATGTCCAGCAGTAGGCCAAAGTGTGCTCCAAGGTGTGCTCCAAGGTTCAATGAGGCCTCTCTCCAAGCTCTGGTGGAGGGAGCAAGATCAAATAAGGAGGTGCTGTTCCCTTCTTCAGGGAGGAAAAAGCCTCCCCAGCAGACTAAAGCTGTGTGGATGCAAGTGGCCCAGGAGGTCAACTCAATCTCTATGTGCCGCAGAACCTGGCTGCAATGCAGGAAGAGGTTTCATGACCTTCTCCACACAGGAAAAGTGAGTATGACTTTCCCATCACCCTCAATCTGATCCCCATCGCCTCTCCTCACCAGCACTCTGCTTTGCCAACCTCTTCCTCCACATGCCACTTGACACTTACATCCCTGCACCCTTACCCATTCCCTCTCTCTCTATGGTCACATTCACTTAACTATTCGTCCATGCAACCCTCACACTCCCTATCACTGTGATCCAATGACAACAACTTACAACACACAGGGAGGACCCTTTGTCTCCTTCTAAGCATCTATGCTATGGATTCTCTACACTCACTCCTTCATTCTCACTCAAACTCCACTTGTGCCCCTCATTGCAGGAAAAGAGAGCCCACAATAAGAGGGAAAGAGCGAGGACAGGAGGAGGGCCACCCTCAGTAGCCCAGCTCACCACCTCAGAGGAGGCAGACCTGGAAATCGCCGGTGTCGAGGAAGATTCGCAAGTGGGGGATGGACAGACGGGCGCATCACAGCAAGCTGGTGACAGAATAGTTTGGCATCTCTCTCATTGACATTGCATGAGTGACTGATAATGATTCTGATGCTCTAACAGATTGACTTATGATCATCTGCACAATTCAATGTGCATGCAACCTTTACCTCACATCTCTAACTCTTTCATTTACTCCCCCACAGGACCATCGACAGCCCCGTCTCCACTGTCCAGGAGGAACAGCCTGAGTTTCAAGACTCCTCAGAGGAAGCTGCAACCTCTGAGGGCGTAGCGTCAGCAGATTCCAGCACACCCAGCACCAGCGCAGACACTCACACCTCGGTGGGACCTTCGGGAGATAGAGTAGTGTTGTCACCTGGTGTATCACAACTCATAAGTGTGCATCAGCAGATGGTGGAGAGACAGGGACAGCAGTGGAGAGTCCTCGTCGAAGGGCGAGGACTCTGCCAGCTCAGCTCAGCTGCATGTCGACCCTGTGCCTCCGGGTCCATCCAGAAAGAGAGCGGTGCTGGAACTCCAGGAACAGGTGCAGGAGTCTCTAGCACGCTTTGTCTCCAGGGTCGCTGTGAGTGTGGAGTGAATGGAGGAGTCCATCGCGAACATGAGCAGAGCCTTTGTGGAGGCATTGGCGCATGAACACATCACCACGGAAAGGATGGCAACCTCCGTGGAAAGGATGGCTATGGTAGAGGAGAGGATGGCTACAGCCATGGAGGAGCTAAGTCGCGAGAGTGTTTATTTTTGAAAAGCCATCAGTTGCTTGTTGTGATAAAAAATTCTGATGGCAAACTGTTGAACTTGTGGCCTGTGTCATTTCGCAAATGGGACTTCCACATTGAGGGCTTAGGACGACTTGCAATTGTCAGTATGGTGGTCAGAGTGATAGGAATCCGCAGGTTCTTGTCCATTGTCGATGCTCTGGTAAGAAGGTGCGAGGCAAAAGTGTTTGATTGTGCAGGTTAAGCAAATCTGGCCAACATGAGTGCGTCCCTTGCATCCCGGGCAGCAATGTGGTCGCGCGCTGGCGCCTTCTGGCCTGTGCAGCTTCAGTGGGTGAGCAGCAGCTTGGCGCTCCTGTTGATGCTCCTGCTGTTGGTGCTGCTGTTGTTCATGGTTCTGCTGCTGCCACGGCTGGTCTTCATCCGAATCTGATGTCCAGGAGGAAAGGAAATAAATGGTTCCCATGCTTCTGGTATATGCCTCAGTTGAGGAAGCGCTTAGTCAAGGTGGGGAGAGGGGTTTCCCAGGAGGTCACACTGGAGATGGGAGTCAGGCTCCAAACTTCCACAACAATGAGTATGCCTGCTAAAAGTTCCCCCAGACCTGAGACAACAAAGTTCTGCCACCTGCAAATAATCATTGGTGAAAACTCCTTTTTAATGGTGGAGCTGCAGCTGTTAGTAAGCAATCCACTTGTGAGGCCGCCAGGATTCACTGGCGTGTTCCAGAGGAGACGTACAGGACGGGGGAAAAGTGTTAAAATCAGAAAGGCCTCTCAAAATGGGATTATAGAGGCAATTAACTGGTTCTTAAGGGCCTTAACAGCCTATCCCGCCTCTTGGAGGCGAGATGGAAACGGGGTCTGAAACCCCGATTCTGGGAAAATTGCTCGGAGGCGGGCTGGAGGCGGGATCGGAGCTGCCTGCCATTTTTTGCGATTTTAACACCTCGCATGCCTCCAATCCCGCCTCCTCGGGCCTGGCAAAATCGAGCCCTAAATTTCAGAACCTAAGGATCAAATTCTTATCAGAATTCATCACTTCGGCATCGAATGTACAAAAGGGGAATAAAGTTTACGAAGGTTGTCTACAGAAAATGCCTTCCTTTCCAAAATTAACACCCGATATAAAACCTGTCCACGTGGCGGGAACAAAGTAAATGCCAGTCTTTTATACCATTCACTGACTTAAACGAGCATGGGACCAGGTCAAACTAGAAACCGTCATCAGGTGCTTCCGGGATTCAGGATTCCTATTTGATGCTGTAGATGACAGTGTCTCCAAAGTAGCAGATGACAATCATAAATGTTTGAATCAGTGAATGAAGATGCCAGAGCATATCAATCAGTGAACCCCTATCAGCAGATTTGTATGCGGACCTTAACGCTGGCAAGCTGGTCGCAGATGGCTTTCAATCTTGAAATTGAGAAAATGACCTACTGGATAACCATTGCATGACTAGGGAGTCAATGTCAGAGCATGTAGGCAATGATGAGAGAAAGGATATGAAAGTATCATCAGTGAACGAACATCTGTCTCCCTATGCAGAGCGCGACCATATGATTGAATCACAGGGAATTCGTGACTGAGACAGGTGAAATGAAATGTTGACAGTTACTGTGAAATGTTCAAATCAATTCACGGGCAAACAAATAGGCGTATGCCAGCTCGCAGCCATGAACAGTTACAGTTGCAGTATAATTAAAGTAAAAATTAAAAGTAAAATGCTGTAAGTACCTGTAAAAGATATGGTCAAATGGTAAAATTACAATTAAAATTAGGTACAATGGCCTGGAGTTTCCCCTCGATTGGGCTGGTTTTTTTCGTCGTAACCGGAGCAAAGGATTGTGGAATTTTAAGCGCAAATTGCGTTCAGTACAACTCGAGTTTCTGCGATCTTTTGCGCTAGTTTTAAAAACATCGCGCTAGAAGCCGGCACCGCCCACAAAACTGGTCACGGCCCCCAGATCAAATTAATCACCATGGCGAGTTTCTGCTAATTGCGCTCGTTTGCGGGCCTTCGGTGAGGTTCCAAAAATTAAGCTGGAACTTCTGTGCGCAAGGTCACTAATGTTTTGAAAGGTTTTGAATTTTTTTTTAAATTTACTAAGGAACAGACTACTATATCCCAATCTAAATAGAAAATAATTTTGTATATTTTTTTTAATTCGTTTTCAGTCATTTAAAATTGGGGTACTCACGGGTGGTGGATTGACATGGTGATTTATTTTTTAAAGCAAATTTTTTTTTTAAATTACATTTTAAAACGCTGCCCGATTTCGCTGGTTCATGGCAGATTTTGCATTCGGTGATATGCAAGTTGAGTTTCAGCAGAAACACGGGGGGGAAAAAAACACTTCAAAATGGGCACAATTTGCACCGGAATCACCGATTGCGCCCAAAGCAGAAACTCTACCCTAATATGTTAAAATTTCGTTTTAAGTTGGTTATATTATTAATTTAAAAAAATAGTTTTAGCAGGGCTGCAGTTCATTGCCTGCACATTCCAATATAATGGCACATTTTTAGACATTCCAACCTTATAGCATGGTGTATTCCAATCAATTGCACTGTTGTGATGTGTGAGCTGATAGATAGGTTTCACTGTTGAATGTACTATTGGTTATATCAGTTTTACCATAGTTTTCTCACATTCAGGCCGGAATTTTCTATACCTGGGCGGGTCGGGTGCGGGCGGTCGCCATGGCGGGTCGCGACCCCGCTCCTCATTCCATTCCGCTCCTGAGATAGACTTTCCCTTATTGGCACCTATTAAGACCGCCCTGCGTGTTATCCGGCCCTATTAAATGGTGCGGGTCTGATGTCATCATCGAAGATGCGTTTTCAGCCGGGATATTTAAAGGAGCCATGGCCACATTGCATCTGAAGGTTTATCTAGGAATGTGCAGGCACTGCACTGGACCATTGGAGTGTTGGAAAGACTAGCAAACATGACTGCACAGAGACAGAGGGCTGCACCCAGGTTCTCAGAGGACTCCCTCCATATGATTGTCACAGGAGGAGCAGACTTTGGCGGGGCCATCACAGGCTCCAAAACCTAGAGGATGTCTGCCAAAAGTGTCTATGCAGTCGCGGCAGGGAAGTGAGCAGGCTGCCTCTACCTCTGCTGAAGCCGCAGGGGTTGCTCCTCGTAGAAGCACATATAAGAGAAAGATGAAACACAAGTAGATGCACAAGGGTAGCCACTTGGGTGTTTTAATAAATGTTTGTGTAAAGTTTTTTTTAATTCGTTCCTGGGATGTGGGCATTGCTGGCAAGGCCAGCATTTATTGCCCATCACTAATTGCCCTTGAAAAGGTGGTGGTGAGCCGCTTTCTTGAACCACTGCAGTCCGTTTGGCGAGGGTACTCCCACAGTGCTGTTAGGGAGGGAGTTCCAGGATTTTGACCCAGCGACAACTGCGCTATCTTTCCAAGTCAGGATGGTGTGTAACTTGGCGGGGAACTTGCAGGTGATGGTGTTCCCATGTGCCTGCTGCCCTTGTCCTTCTAGGTGGTAGAGGTCACGGATTTGGGAGGTGCTGTCGAAGAAGCCTTGGCGAGTTCCTGTAGTGCATCTTGTAGATGGTACACACTGCAGCCACGGTGCGCCGGTGGTGGAGGGAGTGGATGTTTAAGGTGGTGGATGGGGTGCCGATCAAGTGGGCTGCTTTGTCCTGGATGGTATCGAGCTTCTTAAGTGTTGTTGGAGCTGCACTCATCCAGTCAAGTGGAGAGTATTCCATCACACTCCTTACTTGTGCCTTGTAGATGGTGGAAAGGCTTTGGGGAGTCAGGAGGTGAGACACTCGCTGCAGAATACCCAACCTCTGACCTGCTCTTGTTGCCACAGTATTTATGTGGCTGGTCCCGTTAAGTTTCTGGTCAATGGTGACCCCCAGGATGTTGATGGTGGGGGATTCGGCGATGGTAATGCCGTTGAATGTCAAGTGGCGGTGGTTAGATTCTCGCTTATTGGAGAGAGTCATTGCCTGGTTAAAGTTTCCGTTACTGTGATGTCACAGATAAAAATATTTGTTTTCACTATATGGACAAATTTGTGTGCAACTTTGGAAGTGGCTTAGTGAGTTGGAGTGAATGGTGAGATGTAACGTTGCCTCCAGCAATGAGGGTCAGAGTGAAAGGAATGGCTTGGTCATTGTCGGGATGCTTTATGGCACTGCTGTGGGGTGGTGTGAACCTGGAGCAGCATGTGGCAGCCATATGGGTGCAATGCCTGAAGTTAAGTAAATCTGGCCAGGATGAGGCCATCCCTGGCCTCCTGGGCAGCAATCTGCTCGGGTGCTGGTGGGATCTGGACCACAGGTTCCTCCTGCTCCTCCTTCTCCTCGTCTTCCAGCTGATGCTCCTCCTGCCTCTTTGTAGAGGCTGTGTGCTCAGAGCCTTGCTCCTTGTGCAGCGCTAATCAATGCTGCTGTGCTATGTTGTGCAGGGCGCAGCAGACCATGACGATTCTGGAGACCCTGGCTGGTGCGTACTGAAGGGCTCCTCCAGATCTGTCAAGGTATCTGAAGCGCATTTTCAGCATGCCTATTGTCTGCTCTATGACACATCTGGTGGACATATGGCTTTCATTGTATCTCTCCTCGGCCTCGGTACTTGGCCTCCTCAAGGGTGTCATGAGCCACGTCTTCAGTGGATAGCCCTTGTCTTCAAGCAGCCACCCGGAAAGTCTGGAGGAGCAAAGAGCTGAGGGAAGGTGGACTGGCGCAGGACGAAAGATTCATGGCAGCTGCCAGGGAATTTGGCGCACATATGCATGATGATCTTACTATGGTTGCAGATGAGCTGCACATTGAGGGAGTGGAAGCCCTTGCGGTTGATAAAGACTCCTGGGTGTTGATGGGGTGTCCTCATGGCCACATGTGTGCAGTTGATGACGCCCTGCACCCGTGGGAAGCTAGCCAGAGCGGCAAAGGCCAGCGTACGCTCAGTAACACTGTGTTCATCAGTGGCAAAGTTGATATAATTGGCTGACTTGTCAAACATGGCATCGGTGACCGGTGTGATGCATCTGTGGGCGGCCGACTGCGAGATGCTGCAAATGTCAGCTGTAGATCACTGGAAGGAGCCTGAGGCAAACAAGTTAAGGGCGCTGGTGACTTTGACAGCCACTGGTAAGGCGTGTCTATCTGCTCCTCTGGGCTGCAGGTCTTGCTCCAGCAATCTGCAAATGTCTGCGATGACCTGGCACGATAGCCTGAGTATCCTTTGGCACTGCTGTTCCATCATATTGAGGAAGCTCATCCTCTGCCTGTATTCCGTGTTGGAGGTATCGCCGCCAGCGAGGTGCAGCCCTGTGCTGATAACCTCTGTCCTGTGCAGCATCAAGTGGTTGAGGAGAAGGTTGGTGGTGTTGTTGGTGCTGCTGGTGTACCTGGTGCTGCTGGTGTTGGGGCTCATCGTGGTCCGATTCTGAGGACCAATGTGAGACAGTATAAATGGCACCCATGCTGATGTACTGGCTGGCAGGTCAAGTAGAGATGACAGAAGCAATCTGTCAATGGTGTCATAGGTTGTATCAATGAGGTGGCAGTGGATCCCGACTTTCCTGAAAAGACTTGCAACCTCTAGAAAGCTAAGACTGTGCTGACAATGCAGTCAGCAACAGCATCTGCCTTAGGAAAGTGACCAGCTGTGAGGTTGGTGTTTTATTGTACTTTTCATGCTGTGCACTAATGAGCTGTATCAAAGGCCATTCAGCGTCCGCCTCAGGTTGACAGACGTGGTTTCCAAGCTGCGTGATTCCCGTGGTGGAAATTTGAAAGGTCGGGTTAAAAAAAAGAGGTTTAAGGGTCTGACAAGTACCTAATAATGATCTAAATTACCTCCACCTCCTCTGCCATTTGGGTCGCTGCCGCACTGGCAAACACACCCGAGGGAAAGGCGCGTGGGGGGGCGGGATGACGGCGGATTCCTGACCTGCTCCAAGGTATTTCAAATTTCCCTCCTGACCCACCTCCAATCGAGCCCGCACAGACCCCAGAAAATTCCGGCCTCAGTTATAGAGAATTATATAGAGTGTACAGCGCTCAAATAGGCCAGTTGGCCCAACTGGTCTAAGCCGGCATTTATGCGCCACACGAGCCTCCTCCCACCCCTCTTCATCTCACCCTATCAGCATATGCTTCTGTTCCTTTCTCCCTCATGTACTTATCTAACTTCCCCTTTGTTGGTGTTTTATTTGTGTAATACACTTCCAGTGCACAGTGTGCTTTAGAAAAGCTTTACTTATCACTGACTGACAGCATTACCGATACAATTAAAACTTGAATTTTGTATCATTCCTTTATTCCACCATGATCAGACACTTGGATTAATTAAATGAGATATTTATACACAGATTAAATTCAGTGTTTTTTTTAACTTCTTCAAACAGGGTTCAGATTTTGATTTTTCTCAGAATCCATTGCACATATACATTGATCTTCAACATCACACTGGAGGACATTTGCAGTGAAAAATTCCAATCTTCTAATTCAGCTATTAAGTTACTGAATGAAATGACAACAACTTGCATTTATATAGTACCTTTACTTAGAATTATATGGAATATACAGCATGTACTTATCTAACTTTCCCTTAAATGCATCTATGCTATTCACCTCAACTACTCCTTGTGGTAGCGAGTTCCACATTCTTAGCAGTCTCTGGGTAAAGAAGTTTCTCCTGAATTGCTTCTTGGATTTATTAGTGGCTATCTTATATTTATGGCCACTGGTTTTGGTCTCCCCCACAAGTAGAAACTTTTTCTCTATGTCTACCCTATCAAATCCTTTCAGAATTTTAAAGACCTCTATCAGGTAACCCCTCAGCCTTCTCTTTTCTAGAGAAAAGAGTCCCAGCCTGTTCAACCTTTCCCGATTTATTTTATGATATTCTGTTTGACTGAGTACCATGCTGAATCAAGTTAAAATTATTCACAGAATTACTCAAACTCATAGCTTTCATTTATTTAAAACAAACAAATACAGTTAAACTGGTCACAAAGCATGTTACTTAATGCAATTAATGAACCCAGGTTATTTGTCCTGGTTTCTCACATGTAATGCTAATTGTTATCTTCATATCTTCGCACTCGTCCCTTGGAGAACAGTGTGATGTAGTGGAAGGATTTGCAGGCTGATTAACAGTCTACTCGACAGGAATGCGCCTTCCATGGCCGTAACCAGCTTTATACAAGCTGATAGGGTGGTTAGTCCTATACAGTGGGAGACCTTTATGGGCTCCCACAACCCATACGATGGGGGGGAGGGGCGTTCACACCCACTGGATGCAAGTGTCCCGCTAGATGGGCCAATTTGATAGCATCCTGAAGAAAGAGGAGACAGAGGGAAGGAGCAACTTGTAGAAGAAGAGAGAGAGTCGCAGACAAACAGACATACAGTGATGATGAAAGTCTGTGAGAGCTGTAAAGAGATCGAGAGAGAGAATGAGTGAAGCACTGCAGAAAGAGAAACAGAAAAATATTAGACAGCGACAGACAATTGCAGGAAGAGACACATTTTTGTCTGTTAGGAATACCAAGCCAGATCAACTTCTTTTAATTTTGATTTATTTTGTTATAAATGACTAAGGATTTTGTAGTAATACATGAGATGGAATCGGCGGGAGGGGGGCGGGAGGGGTAGAGTGTAGTTGTGTAATACAGTTGTACAAGAGTGTTTGGATTGGATGAAAGTTTGTTCTCCTGATTCCCTACCCACTGCAAAAATCATTCTGGTCACTACGTGTAATGATATCCTATATACATTGGAGACGATTTCCTTTTTTCGGTAATTCTTCGGAGGGCTGAGAAACGGCTTGGGAAGTCACCCTGGGGTATTCCCGTGCATCTCTCAGTGGCAGATTAGAGAGTATCACTGCCAAAGGTCTGCTAGCAGCTCACCTGGAAGATTGTGCACATGTTTGTTAGCTTAAGCTTAGTGGGTAGCACTCTCGCCTCTGAGTCAATAGGTTGTGGGTTCAAGTCCCACTCGAGACTTGAGCATGTAATCTAGGCTGACGCACCAGTGCAGTACTGAGGGAGTGCTGCACTGTCGGAGGTGCCGTCTTTCAGGTGACACGTTAAATCGAGGCCCCATCTGCCCTCTCAGGTGGATGTAAAAGATCCCATGGCACCATTCGAAGAAGAGCAGGGGAGATTTCCCTGGTGTCCTGGCCAATATTTATCCCACAGTCAACCCCTAAAAATTGATTATCTGGTCATTTATTTCATTGCTGTTTGCAGGAGCTTGCTGTGCACAAATTGGTTGCTGTGGCTCCTACAATACAACAGTGATTACATTTCAAAAAGTACTTCATTGGCTGTACAGCGCTTTGGTCGTCCTGAGGTTGTGAAATGCAAGTCTTTATTTCATTTCTTTTCTTTCTTTATTATTTTGTTACACATGGTGCACAGAGGACATCGCTCCCCACTGTTTGTACATTTGGCATTTATGATTATATCAGTCCGCAGAAAGGTATCAAATTGGGCCGAACTATTCTGTGCTTTGACCATTTTATGATCAAAACTCCTTGGGGGAAAAATTTGGTTGGTTGGCACCTCCCGTTAGCGCCTCCGGGGGGCGCTAATGGGGCGCTAGGAACTTAGCGCCCGAGCGAGGCGATTTCAGCACCGCTCACGAAATTGACCAGTCGTTTTGCGGCAGCGCTAAACACTACCACCACAATCTCCTGCGCCCGCAGATCGTGACGTCAGTCAAGTGTGCAACTCCCCGGTAGCGCCGCGGACCGGATATTGAGTCACGCCCCCTGCCTTAGCGCCTGCCGCTAGGAACGACAGGTAGAGGGGAACGTTTTCAAGTCGGGAAGGGGCTGGGGGAGCGCTATTTAAAGGCGGGCACTTCCTGCCTTTTCTTGTCGGCAAAATTTTTGGTTTTAACGCTGTCCTAAGAAGTTTTGGCCCTTAGCACCACTTTTAAGGTTCCTAAGTGCCGAGCTCTTTCCCTGGGCCTATCCATTAGTGCTTCCAACACAATTGCTTTTGAGGTCTCTCCAGGCCGAGATTCAAGGCTGCAATGAGCAGGGTGTTGCTGGCCAGCAAGATGGCCCCTCCCCTTTAAGAACTGGACGGCGGCAGTCTGTTTGGCTTCCATGGTAATTGGCATCGCCTGAGCTTCGGTAGCGTTCTGAGGTAGCGCCTCGCTCCCTGACGTTTGCACCTTAAGAGAGGTGTGTAGCGCCTGATTTAGCGCTCAAATCACCTCCAGGGGCGATAGAGGCGAATTTTGCAGTCGGAGGCGATAATTAGCACCGGGCACTAAACTTTGCGCCCAGCCGATGTTAGCCCCCCAAAATGGGTGATACCGAATTTTTCCCCCCTTATCTTTGAAGTTAAAGTTCCTCACTTCTTGCCTTTTTATTGATTGCCGTGTACTATGAAGAAATGAATGCATTTATTTGACCTGAATGGTGGGCTTTTCACATAGCATTTCTTGCCCAGAAGGTGTAGGAGCATATAACAAATATAATACAACTTGAGAGACCATAACAAGCTTTTGCTAGTAAATCTATAATCTAATCTTCTGCTTGTTTGTATCTAACACAGCCTATAGTCAAGGAGGTAGTCATAAAACTGAGTCAAAGATTAAAATCAATATTTTGCTTTCCGTTCAGCTGTACTCTATCACATCCTATTTATTCATAGGCAGCTTGTCCATTCTGACCAAAAATAATTCCTCTAGCTTCTTTTTTTGACTTGCCCAGTGAAACCTCTGCTTCCGATTAATCTGCCTGTCGTGAAGTGGGCCAGGCCAGGCTAACAACTGGATCTTTTTTTTTATGCATTCATTCAATAACCTTGAGAAGAAACATGAGTTCTTTCAGACAATTGCCGTGTCTAACATTGCATGCTTCACATAATGATGCTTCTTGACACATTCAGCCTTGATCCATCAGATGACAGCCTCATCGCTCCCCCACTTGCTAGATTAGCGTCAGTGCTAAAGGCTAGCATACACATCAGACCATTCCAACTTTAGTCACTGGGGAGATGTTACACGGAATTATAATACATGCACGCATAAACAGAGCTTGCAAGTGCTCAAGCATTGTCGTTGTCCAGATTAGAATATACAGAATACATAAAGCAATAGCGAAGCTGTTATCACCTGCAAACATGCATAGAAAATTGATCAGTTCTGGGCACTGCCCCTCAGGAAGGATATATTGGCCTTGGAGGGGGCGCAGCAGCACAGATTCACCAGAATGGTACTGGGGCTGAAAGGGTTAAATTATGAAGACAGGTTGCATAGATTAGGCTTGTATTCCATTGAGTATGGAAGATTAAGGGGTGATGTAATTGAGGTGTTTAAGATAATTCAAGGAGTTGATAGGGCAGATAGAGAGAAACTATTTCCTCTGGTGGGGGAGTCCAGAACAAGGGGACATAACCTTAAAATTAGAGCTAGGCTGTTCAGGGGTGATATCACGAAACACTTCATCACACAAAGAGCAGTGGAAATCTGGAACTCGCTCCCCCAAAAACCTTTTGAGGCTGGAGATCAATTGAAAATTTCAAAACCAAGATTGATAGATTTTTGTTAGGCAAGGGTATTAAAGGATATGGAACAAAGGCGGACCGTGTCTGCAGTGTGTACCATCTAAAAGATGCACTGTAGCAACTCGCCAAGGCATCTTCGGCAGCACCTCCCAAACCCGCAACCTCTACCACCTAGAAGGACTGGGGCAGCAGGCGCATGGGAACACCACCACCTCCAAGTTCCCCTCCAAGTCACACACCATCCTGACTTAGAAATATATCGCCGTTCCTTCATCATCACTGGGTCAAAATCCTGGAACTCCCTACCTAACAGCGCTGTGGGAGTACCTTCACCACAAGGACTGCAGCGGTTCAAGAAAGCGGCTCACCACCACCTTCTCAAGGGCAATTAGGGATGGGCAATAAATGCTGGCCTTGCCAGCGACGCCCACATCCCATAAACAAATTTTTTAAAAATGGAGTTAAGATACAGATCAGCCAAGATTTAATTGAATGGCAGACCAGGCTCGAGGGGCTGTATGGCCTCCTCCTGTTCCTATATTCCTAGATAGGGTTCCGAAATTTCAGCAATTTACACACTTAATTCACTGTTTGCTGCAAAAAAGTGGAAAGTCTTCCAAAGGTTTATTTATTGTACTGTTCACCAGGGATTTTTTTATTGCAACAGTCATTACAATGAGTTTTAAAAAAACACATTTGTTTCAGGAATGAGATTTAATTATCTTACATGAATTAGGTCCATAAAAATCCATCTTTAGGGACATTATTTTCTTGCTTGTTTACAGTTTGTTGCTTTGTGTTATACAGACAGATGTGCTTGGACTTTGTATAAATCTCATTGTTGGTTCTTAATGAACTGTAGTATTCCAGAAACAAGCTTAAGCAAATATATCAAGTTTAAAAGAAAAACTGCAGATGCTGTGAATCTGAAATACGAACAAAAAATGCTGTTAACACGCAGCGGATCCATCAGCAGCTGAAAGGGAAAACAGGTTCATATCTTTGGTGGAGACCATTCATTATTCATCTGAAACTTCAACCTTTTTAGATGCTGAGGCACTTTCTTTGTATTTCCAGTATTTTCTGTTTGTAAACAAATCTAAAAACAGATTCATACTGGAATCTCACTAAAAGAAAAAAAAGAACTTGCGTTTATATAGCGCCTTTCACAACCTCAGGACGTCCCAAAGCGTTTTACAGCCAATGAAGTACTTTTTGAAATGGTGTCGCTGTTGTAATGCAGGAAAGGCGACAGCTAATTTGCACACAGCAAGGTCCCATAAACAGCAATGTGATGATGACCAGATAATCTGTTTTTTTAGTGATTGAGCGATAAATATTTCCCAGGGCACCAGGGAGAACTCCCCTGCTCTTCTTCGAAATATGCCACGGGATCTTTTACATCCACCTCAGAGGGCAGATGGGACCTCGGTTTAACGTCTCATCCGAAAGACTAGTTGTAAGATGTCATTAGCTGTGCTATCAATAACAGCGAAGGAATGAAGCAGCTAAAAAGACAAGATTAAAAAAGCCACTCAGCTTGCTACTTTGCAGTCCTGATCTCTAGATTTATTTTTTAAAGGCATTATACTTGATAATTATGTTGTTCAGGTGATTTAAGAGCCCACTGATCGTCTGCTAATATTAATTCAGACTTGTTCCAGTTGTTTAGTCAGAGAAGAGGTGAAAACCATAAAAGATGTAAACGCACTTGAAACTAAGGATGAGCACTGATAGTAAATATTCTGAATGATTGCCTGCTCCAAATATTCACAGGGAGGACATGAGCAACATGATTCTCAAACAGATAACATAATGGGCCAAAAATTCATCCCGGTGCGCGAGAGTACGCACTGCGTACTCTCGCGTATTCCCACTCCAATTGCCGGTTTTCTGCATGCCCTGCGCATGCGCTGAAAACCGGCAATTGCTCTTTTGAAAAGGGGGGCGGTTTCTCGGTGCATCGCGTGCGCGCTACAGGCTGCGCGCACGCTGTGCACTTCATGCTTTGGACGCGCAGTTAAGTACGGAAGATTTTAGAAATGGAAAAAGGAGGAGTAAGACCCACTTTTAAGAAGGTAAGTAGTGAATTAAGTATTTTTTTGAATTTTTTTTAACAGGTATATCTTTTTTAGAGACTTTAAAGACAGGTAAGTTTATTTTTATAACTTTTTAAAAGATTTTAAATTTTTTCAAAAATTTAATTTTTTATTTAAAATGGTTAATTTAATTAACTATACTTATTTTATTAATGTGATTTTTTTTTTAAATTTAATTGAGGTTTAGCTGTTATTTTGGGGGTGTGTAAGATTCATAGCTTTCACAGCACGTATGTGAAACTTATGAATGGAAGATGGTGTGCTGCCATTGGCTCTAACTGAGTCACGTGATCCCACAGCTCGCACGAATTCACTACGCCGGTGGGATACGCAAGCACTGCCCAGCTGATGTCTGGAACATCAAGTTCGTGCGAGCTGGATCTGAAAAAGCACAAGCGGAGTGAGAGATCGCGGGGAAGCCTTACCCCCGCGGGAACAGAGCGAGATCAATTTCTGGGCCAATAACTTCAATATAAATGTGATTGAAGCCCAAGACAAGTTAAAAGGGTTCAAAACAAATAAATCAACAGGGATAGATGATTTTTATCCCAGAGTGCTTAGCGAGACTAGGGAGAAGATTTGTGAGGCACTGATAACCATTATGAAGGAGTCACTGGACACTGGGGAGGGTTCCAGTAGATTGGAAACAAGCCCTTGCGGTGCTTATATTCAAACAGAGTGACAGAGCAGGCAAATTCAACAACAGATCCATTAGTTTTACTTCTATTCCATCTCAAATAATGGAATCAATTATTAGGAGTAAAATTGAGGATTATCTGTGCGCTAATAACCTAGCAAACAGTAGCCAACATAGATTCAGAAGGGGAAGATCCTCTCTGACCAAGCTTCCTCAACTTCTTTGAGAAAGTGGCATTCCAAGTTGGCTGTGGAAAGCCCTATGATATATTGTTCTTAGACTTGCAAAAGACATTTGGATTTGAGAACAATGAGTACTCATTATGTTGGGGTAGGAAAAGATACTGAGTGGGGTTCCTCAGGGTTTGGTGTTAGGACCACTGCTGTTTCTAATCTATATAAATGATCTAGATTCAGAAACTCAATGCAAAGTGGTCAAATTTGCAGAGGATACCAAACTGGGATGAGCAGTGGAATTGGAGGAAGCAGCTCAGAAATTACAGTACGAGTGGGACAAAATGTGTGTGTGGGCAAAATAATGGAAGATCAAATTGAATGCAGACAAGTGTAAGATACTGCTTATAAGAAAGAAACACATGTACTCTATGAATGGTATTGAAATAGCTAAGGTTGAAGCTGAAAGAGACCTTGGAGTCTTAGTAAACTCAATGCTAAACATCGACCTGAAACGTTAACTCTGTTTCTCTCTCCACAGATGCTGCCTGACTTGCTGAGTATTTCCAGAATTTTCTGTTTTTATTTCAGATTTCCAGCATCCGCAGTATTTTGCTTTTGTATCAATGCTAAACATGCCCATCCACTGCAGAGCAGAGGAAATTGTGATCAAACTGTGCAGTGGTCCCTTGAGACAGTACAAGTCTCCCTTGTGTCTTGCCAACTAGAACTAGATGCAGCACCTTGAATACTGCATCTAGTTCTGGGAGACATTCAAGTGCTGGAGGCATTGCAAAGAAGAGCCATAGGCTGATCCCTAGCAGCAAAGGTCTGAATTATGAGGAAAAACTGGAGAAACATGCACTTTTCATCCTAGAGAGGAGATATCTGAGAGGTGATCTTATAGAGTTTTACAAGATAGTTAAGGAAATGGAAAATGGAAATCCAGAATATTACTTTAAATTAATTTGTTTCTCGAACAAGGGGTTGCAGGTCCAAACTAGTAAAAGGTAAATTTTGGACTGATATCAGGAAATTCTTTTTGCACAAAGATCAATGTATGGAATAGACTTGTAGGTATAGTAATGGAGGAGAAAATGCTGGATACATTTAAGAAACAATTAGGGAATATACCAATGCATCTTTTCTTCAAACTCTACCTTCAGAATATAAGTTACTCCATTATTGATTTGAGTAGGCGATAATGTGAAGAATCAGCAGTGATAATATTTTTATGTTCATTTTGTAGAGATACATACATTGTAGATATAGAGGATACACCTTGGATCTCAGTAGGATATGAACAAGTTAAGCACATGGAACAGACTCCATAACACACAAGCAATAAATGATCTCAACCCTTCATTGCACTGGGACCTGTGTGGTCTTTATCTATCTCTAACTTTCTCAATCCCTACTCTGTTTATATAGTAGCTAACTAACCTTAGATGGCCGTAAAAAATATAGTATAAATAGAGTAAAATGTAATAAATGGATGACCGACATAATATTTGTTGCTGACGAATATCCCAATTGTGGGTTTTGATTTGGGTCGCGATACTTTATTTATTTTGAGGTATTTTTAAATAATATAATTCCCCATATTCAACTTTATTCAATTGCTTCTTTTGTAGTTTAATTACTATTTCCCTTTTTTTAAATCCCAATTTCCAATTCTGGCAGAGTGTGATAGCAACAGTGTAAAGCCTGGTCTAGTGGTGCAACTGCTGACATTAGAAAGCAGTCCGGTATTGAATGAGCAGCAATTTCCTCCAATTAAATATTGGGAAGACCAAAGCCATTGGGCTGGATTTTCTCAATGGGGAGCTTTTGGAGGCGGGACTCCCACTTGTCGGGTTTTAGTCCCGCCTCCATCGACTTGTGGCCAACCCACGCTATTTTCCCTTGATTGACCTTGTTAAGCCCGCCCAGCGGGCTTAGCAGGCCAATTAAGGGAAAGCCAGTTACAGGTGACGTCAGCGAGTGACGTTTCATCTGTCAAGAGCTTTTGACAGATGAAATGTCAGCATTTGATGGCTCTGTGAAGCTGTCAAACACTGACAATCTGTCCTCTAAGTTGAGTCCTTCCACTCAGGCTCAGTCAGAGATCTCTCCTGAGCAGAAAGCAGAAGGCTGCAGCTTTTGACAGTTCAGCGGCCATTCTGCTTTCTGTGCCGATTAGATGAGGGACTCCCGAGACCTGAAGGGATGAAGCCTGCAGGAAGAAGTAAAGGTAAGTAAAACTTATTAAAATACTTTACACTCACCTCACACACTCACCTCTCCACACTTGCACCCATCACTCACCTGCACACCATTGACCCCTCCGACCCCCGCAGACCGACAGCCGCCTCGCTGACCCTGGCGTGGTTCGGAGCCATCGGGAAGCCCACACTTCAGGGCTGAAAATAGGGATTCTCCAAAAACTGCCTGTTAACTACCTGTTAACAGGCAGTTAATTGGCACTAATCCCCTTCCCACCTCGGGGAGGCGGCTCCCAGCATGGGTCGGGTACCCGCCTCCTGGGGAGATGGCATGGAGGCGGGTTGGGGGCAGGATGGGTACCCGCCCCCAGATTCTGCCATTTTCCCGGCAGTCCCACCTCCTTACCAGCCTCCCCAGGGCTGGCAAAATCGCCCCCATTGTCTTTGATTCCCACCACAAACTCCATTCCCTGGCCACCGACTTCATCCCTCTCCCTGGCCACTGCCTGAGGCTGAACCAGACTGTTTGCAACCTTGGCGTCCTATTTGACCTTGAGCTGAGTTTCCAACCCCATATCCTCTCCATCGTCAAGACAGCCTACTTTGACCTCCGTAACATAGCCCATCTCTGCCCTGCCTCAGCTCATCTGCTGCTGAAATCCTCATCCATGCATTTGTTGTTCTCCTGTCTGGCCTCCCACCTTTCACCCTCCATAAACTTGAGCTCATCCAACATTCTGCTGCCCGTATTCTAACACGTACCAAGTCCCGTTCACCCATCACCCCTGTGCTCACTGACCCACATTGGCTCCCAGTCCGGCAATGCCTTGATTTAAAAATTCTCATTCTTGTTTTCAAATCTCTCCATGGCCTCACCCCTCCCTATCCCTGTAACCTCCTCCAGCACTATAATCCTTCGAGATCTCTGCACTCCTCCAATTCTGACCTCTTGCGTATCCCCGATTTTCATCGCTCCACCATTAGCGTCTGTACCTTCAGCTGCCTCGGCCCTAAGCTCTGGAATTCCCTCCCTAATCTTCTCTGCCTCGCTAGCCCTCTCTCTTCCTTTAAGACACTCCTTAAAACCTAGTTCTTTGACCAATCTTTTGGTCACCTATCCTAATATCTCCTTATGTGGCTCAGTGTCAAATTGTGTCTGATAGCCCTCCTGTAAAGTGCCTTGGGACATTTTACTACATTAAAGGTGCGATATAAATGCAAGTTGTTGTTGTAAAAGAGTGTTATCACACTGTTTTGGCGTCCACCGTTAGTGTGTAAAATGAATTATTGAGCAAGTGGACCTGAAGAAAATTGTGATAAATGCTGAATAATTTGATGGTTAGGAATATGAAATTCTGAAAACATTAATCAAGTGTTTAACAAGAGTTCAGTCTTTAATTCCCTGTTATACCAAGATTTTCGTGCTGAATTTATGGTGATACTTGATGTGAAATCAGCACAATGTCCTACTATAGGACAGCCAAGTAGCACGCTGATTCAGCTGCTCTGTTTCCAGCAAGATCATGTCAGTAGGTAGTCTGACTTTAGAGTGTCATTGTGCCTGGTCCACTGTAACAGCTGGACCTGGCATATCACTTCAGAATCCAAAGAACAACAACAGATTGTGAAACTGGACTTTCTGCTTACCGGTGCGAGTCTGATCGCACCCCTCAGATGGGTAGATTCGCACTCGTAAGGAGGTTTAAGTAAGTTAGATTAAATGAAGCAGGCTGCACATACTGAACACTTGTACTTCCTCCATAGCCCAGTCTTGCTGCTTGTGCAGTTTGCAAAGAATTTACAATTTCCAAAGTATTTACAGCACAGAAACAGGCCATTTGTCCCAATAGGTCTATGCCAGTGTTTATGCTCCACACAAGCCTCCTCCCACCCTACTTCATCTCACCCTATCAACATATCCTATTTCTTTCTCCCTCATGTACTTATCTCACTTCCTCTTAAATCAGGAGAATTAGCAATCACAACAAAATAGGTTTTAAGATGAAGATTGAGAAGGACATAAGTAAGACAAAGACAAATGTAACAAATTGGAGAAAAGCTGATTTTAAGTGGATGAGAATGGAACTAGGGAAAATAAACTGGAAAAATTTACTGACAGACAGAGAAATAGAACAGCAGTGAGAAACATTTAAAATGGTGATCAATAGAGTCCAGGAGAAATATATCCCAATAAAAAGCAAGAATAAACTAACCAGTAATGACACACCACCAATGAATAAAGAAATAAGGGCAAAGTTGAAACGAAAGAAAACGGCATACACTAAGTACATAGACAATAAAGGAGAGGATGACAAAAGGGAATATGAAAAGGTTAGGAAAGAAGTCAAAAAACAACAAACAAGGCAAAGAGAAACTACAAAATTAAATTATCAAGGAATATAAAAAGAAACAGTAAAGTATTCTAGACACAAAGAAAATCATGATAGGGACAGGGCCACTAAGGGATGCACATGATAGACTCACAGGTAATGACAGCGAAAAGGCAGAAGTATTAAATAATTCCTTTGCTTCGGTATTTACCAGGGAACTAAGATGGTGGACATAACATTAGAAGAAGAGATCAAAAAGGATAATAAGACATTTAAGGTAGAAAGGGGGGGGGGATAATTGATAAACTGATCAAACTTAGAGAAGAGAAAACCCCTGGTCTGGATGGATTGCATCCGCGCATACTAAAAGAAGTTAGGGAAGAGATAGCAGAGGCACTATTACATAAATATAAAAATTCATTGGAAAAGGGAACAGTGCCAGAGGACTGGCTGACAGGTAATGCGATTCCTATATATAAAAAGGGAAATAAAACAAATCAAGAGAACTATAGACCAATTAGCTTAATGTCGGTGGAAGGAAACATAATGGAATCATTAATCAAAGATGTAATAGAAAAACATCTACAAACTGAAAATAAAATAAAGAGTAGTCAGCACGGATTCCAAAAAGGAAGGTAATGCTTGACCAACCTTATTGAATTCTTTGAAGAAGTAAAAAAAAGGGTAGACAAGGGTAATGTAATAGATGTAATATATTTGGATTTTCAAAAAGCCTTCGATAAGGTACTGCATAGTAGACTCATGACTAAGGTCTGAACATGTGGGGTCAGGGGACAAGTAGCAGAATGGATTGGATAGCAAGCTGACTACAAAACAAAAAATAGAGAGTAGAGCTTAAAGTTAGTTACTCAGATTGGCAAATGGTGGGAAGTGGTGTTCCACATGCACTGCTGCTGGGACCACTGTTGTTCACCATTTACATAAACGATTTGGACTCAGGAATCGGATGCACAATTTAAAAATTTGCGAATCACACCAAATTGGGGGTGTAGTTAATACAGAGGAGGACTGCGACAAAATAAAGGTAGACATTAATAAAATTGTAAAATGGGCATGTAGTGGTCAAGTGCTCTTCAATATAAAGAAGTGTGGGGAAATACATTTTTGTAGGAAGAATAAGGAGGCTACATACTCCTTGTTAAATAAGTGTCTAAATGGAATAGAAGAACAGAGGGATCTGGGATTACACATATACAAATAACTAAAAATAGCAATGCAGGTTAATAAGGCCATAAAAAAGGCAAACAAATCACTGGGGTTCATTTCTAGAGGGATAGAATTGAAAAGCAGAGCAGTTATGTTAAACTTGTATAGAACCTTGGTGCTGCAGTGGAAACTGAGACATTGCCCATCAGACCCTGTATCACGGTTGGGTCCACAAGTGCTCTAACGGAGTTGCCCATCACTTCCATCCTGGAAATCAGGGGCTCCAAGCTCCACGCAAAGCCCCGTGCAATGTTGCAGCTGGACTCCTCCATGCTTCTTGACAGTGACAAGAGGCTCTCTGGCAGGCCTGCCATTGCACCAAGTTTTCCTGTGTGCATGCCCATCATTCTTCTTCTGAAGGCTGCCCCATCGAAATCCTCATCTGAGTGCTCGGCAGCGAACTCGTGTGCGACCTCGCCCTCCGGGGAGCTGGCACCTGCGCTACCCTTTCCCGCTGGCCGAGCTGCAGCCCATTCATGCCCGGTGACTCACCACGTCTAGATCCTGCCTCTATACTACCCTCTAAAGTTCACGCAGTGCCATTTTCTGAAGTGGTGCCTGGGAGTGTCAGATCGAGTGACGGTGTCTCTTCTTCTCCATCACTCTCCTCCTCTACTTCTTCCTGCACAGGCTGGACTGGTGGCAGTTCTTGAGTAACTGAAAGGAGAAAGGCACGAGGGTCAGGTTGTGGTGAGGAGAGGGGGGGAAAACAAGAGGTGCATGCTTACACCATCAGCACCTTGTAAGTGAGAAGCGATTGTGGGATGAGGAGGAAGTGGGATGTGAGAAGAAGGATTAGGTATGAGCATACCGTCATCATCAATGCTTTCAGCCTCACCGTTCGCCATGGCCTCAGTGACGGCCCCTCCAATTATCTCCAGAACTGTCTCTTCCAGCTGGGTCAGGTACTGTAGTTGTGCTTTCCCCACCGTCCCCCACCCCGCCTGTTTGCTCCTGCTCGCGCCGGTTGTGAGCCACCTTGGCCTGCAAGAGAAAGGAAAGTCTGTCAGTGAGTGTACTGCAATGTGTTTGGGTGATGTGTCTGTCATGGTTGAATAGCTGGCATTGTGTGAAAGGTGTGATATCTGGGTGTGAGGCTTGCAACAGTGGTAAGTGTGTGAGGGTGAGGTGAAGATATGATTGTGAGGTGAGTCGTGATTGCTAGAGATTGTTGGTAGGTGAATGATGGGGGTGTGGTGCATTGAGCAATGTTGTGAGGCTAGCAGTTGGTGGGATATGGCATTTAAAGATGCATTCAATCACCTTGACCACTCGGTGAGGTCATTAAACTTCTTCCGGCACTGGTTCCATGTCCTGCGGGAAAGATTGGTGGCACTGACCGTTGCAGCAATCTCCTCTCATTGTTTTCAAACAGTGTGTCTGGAAGGCCTCCTGGTCCCCTGCGGGTAGAGGACCTGTCTTTTCCTGTAGACCCCCTACACCAAGACCTCCAGTGCTGCATTGGAGAACAGAGGTGCCCTTTCTCAGCCCTGTTGAGACATTGCTAACCTCCAGCTCCAGTCAGAATGAGGTACTTCTCTCACAAAGCACCTGCCCTTTAAAAAGTGCAGCCTTTTGCTCTGCAGGCAACGTTTAAATAGAGAGCAGACTTCCCACAATATTGGGCCCCCTGTTGAACGCCAAGTCAACCAGCAGCACGTTTAGTGCTGGGCTCATCGCTGCAATCATGTTAATGAACAGGCAGCACGAACTTCACATGCTGCCTGTATTACTTTCAACCGGTGCCAGCAGGTCGCACATCGTGATCCCTGTGCTCTTTTTCGGGCCTTATCCAATTTAGCCCCCTTTACTCTTATACTCCAATTCTTTTTGCAATAAAGGCTAACATACCATTTGCTTTCCTAATTGCTTGCTGTACCTGTGTCAGCTGTGGCTCAGTGGGTAGCACCCTCAACTCTGAGTCAGAAGGTTGTGGGTTCAAGTTCCCACTCCCGGGACTTGAGCACATAAAGCTAGGCTGACACTCCAGTGCAGTGCTGAGGGAGTGCTGCACTGTTGGAGATGCCGTCTTTTGGATGAGACGTTAAACCGAGGCCCCGTCTGCCCTCTCAGGTGGACGTAAAAGATCTCATGGCACTATTTTGAAGAAGAGCAGGCGAGTTCTCCCTGGTGTCCTGGCCAATATTTATCCCTCAACCAACATAACAAAAACAGATTTTCTGGTCATTATCACATTTCTGTTTGTGGGACCTTGCTGTGCGCAAATTAGCTGCCGCGTTTGCCACATTACAACAGTGACTCCACTTCAAAAAGTACTTCATTGGCTGTAAAGCGCTTTGAGACATCCGGTGGTCGTGAAAGGCGCTATATAAATGCAAGTCTTTCTTTCTTGCTTACCTGTATGTTGTTGATATGAAACTGAAAAGGAAGTAAATACCGTGGTGTCTCAAAGGACATAATGGGGCAAAATTTTTGTCACGCCCCCTTTGGGGCGCTACTTTTAGCGCCCCGTGTCCGAAATTCAATGGTTCTGCCCCAAGAAGGAGGCGGGGCACTACTGGAAGCGCTCGCCCTCCCTCTTGGGGCACTCCCAGGGTATATCGCGGTGCAACGTGCTGCAGCGCCACGCACGCCGGCACGTTGCGCCACGGTACTGCAGGCCTTCCTCCCCTTATTAAAGGGAGAGGGGCCTTGCGCAGCGCAACCCGGGGCCCAGCTGGGCTACCAGGGATCGGGGTGCCGGCAAAAGAGCCCGGCACTCAAGAGGAGTGCCGTGCTGCCCGATTGGGGGACAGCAGAGGGGGCAGGTGCTGGCAGGCGACCAGCAAAAAAAATGGCTGCCCGGCACCACCCCTTTAAATATCGCCGCCCCGGCCGCACGTACGCCCCCCTGACCCTGTCGGACATAGCGTCCAGCGGTACGTCAAGGGGCGCGACCGAAGTTTGCGGCCGGGGTGCTGCTCACGGTGATGACGCCATCGTCGGAGGCGCAGCACCACAGGGCGCTACCGCCACCACTAACCTCCTGCTGAATTTCGCGGGATGCGTTAGTGGCGCCGCGCCCAGGCACTAGTTGCTTTGCACCCCGTTAAACGGGAGGCGCAAAGCAACCGAATTTTGCCCCCAATGGCTTTTTGTACTTTTGGAGGAACTAGGTAGGTAGAGAAACACATTAAGCTTGCAGACAGATTGTGGGTTTTTTCTGCCTGCTGTTACTGTATAAAATACTACAAAATACACATGTACTAGTAGAGTGTTAAAATATTAGGAACAGTAAGTAGTATTGTAGCATTCATCTGCTCTCCTTTACTATGGCTGTCATCTTTCTGCCCTTTTAATTACGCATGCCAGTAAACTAACTGAACGAAAATAGGATAAGCATTTGATTTTTACATTTGAAGGCATTTGGTTTGCAATTCTGCAATCAGGTAACATGTTGTTCCGATTGGTGTTTTTAATGCTTGAATTCTTGTCTTTTACATAAAAATGAATTAGCATCAGGATTTTCTGCTTTGAAAACTTACATATTCCTCTATACATAGTGATTAAAAGAAAGACTTGCATTTATATACTGCCTTTCACAACCTCAGGACATCCCAAACCTCTTTACAGCCAATGAAGTACTTTTTGAAGTGTAGTCCCTGTTGTAATGTAGGATATACAGCAGCCAATTCGCGCACAGCAAGGTCCCACAAACAGTAATGTGATAATGACCAGATAATCTGATTCAGTGATGTTGGGTGTGGGATAAATATTGGCCAGGTCACCAGGGAGAGCTCCCCTGCTCTTCTTCAAAATAGTGCCGTGGGATCTTTTACATCCACCTATAATGAAAGATAAGAGAGAGTATGAGAATTGAATGGCAACCAACATAAAAGGTAATCCAAAAGTCTTCTATAGGCATATAAATAGTAAAACGGTAGTAAGAGAAGGGGTGGGGCCAATTAGGGACCAAAAAGGAGACCTACGCATGGAGGCAGAGGGTATGGCTGAGGTACTAAACGAGTACTTTGCCTCTGTCTTCACCAAGGAAGAGGATGCTGCCATAGATATTGCAAAGGAGGATGTAGTGGAGATACTTGATAGGATAAAAATTGATAAAGAGGAGGTATTAGAAAGGCTGGCTGTACTTAAAGTAGATAAATCACCAGGAGCGGATGGGATGCATCCTAGGATGCTGAGGGAATTGAGGGAGGAAATCGCGGAGGTACTGGCCATAATAATCCAATCTTCCTTAGATACGGGGGTGTGCCAGAGGACTGAAGAATTACAAATGTTACACCATTGTACAAAAAAGGGTGTAAGGATAGACCCAGCAACTACAGGCCAGTCAGTTTGACCTCGGTAGTGGGGAAGCTTTTAGAAACAGTAATTAGGGACAAAATTAACAGTGTGGATTAATTAAGGAAAGCCAGCACGGATTTGTTAAAGGTAAATCGTGTTTAACTAACTTGATTGAGTTCTTTGATGAGGTAACAGAGAGGGTTGATGAGGGTAATGCGGTTGACGTAGTGTACATGGATTTCCAAAAGGCGTTCAACAAAGTGCCACATAATAGGCTTGCCAGCAAAGTTGAAGCCCGTGGAATAAAATGGACAGTGGCAGCATGGATACGGAATTGGCGAAGTGATAGGAAACAGAGAGTAGTGGTGAATGGTTGTTTTTCGGACTGGAGGAAGGTGTACAGTGGTGTTCCCCAGCGGTCGGTTCTAGGACCACTGCTTTTCTTGATATATATTAATGACTTGGATGTGGGTGTACAGGGCACAATTTCAAAATTTGCAGATGACACAAAACTTGGAAGTATAGTGAACAGTGAGGAGGAGAGTGATAAGACTTCAGGAAGACATAGACAGGCTGGTGAAATGGGCGAACACGTGGCAGATGAAATTTAACGCAGAAAAGTGTGAAGTGATACATTTTGATAGAAAAAATGAGGAGAGGATATATAAACTAAAGGGTACAATCCTGAAGGGGGTGCACGAACAGAGTGATCTGGGGGTATGTGTGCACAAATCGTTGAAGGTGGCAGGGCAGGTTGAGAAGGCAGTTAAAAAGGCTTACGGGATCCTGGGCTTCAAAAATAGAGGTATAGAGTACAAAAGTGTGGAAATCATGATGAACATGTATAAAACACTGGTTCGGCCCCAACTGGAGTACTGTGTCCAATTCTGGGCACCACACTTTAGGAAGGATGTGATGGCCTTAGAGAGGGTGCAGAAAGGATGTACGAGAATGATTACAGGAATGAGAGACTTCAGTTACGTTGATAGATTGGAGAAGCTGGAGTTGTTCTCCTTGGAGCAGAGAAGATTGAGAGGAGATTTGATATAGGTGTTCAAAATCATGAGGGGTCTGGACAGAGTAGATAGAGGGAAACTGTTCCCATTGGCAGAAGGGTCGAGAACCAGAGGACACAGATTTAAGGTGATTGGCAAAAGAACCAAAGGCGATGTAAGGAAAACCATTTTTACGCAGTGAGTGGTTAAAGATCTGGAATACACTGCCTGAAAGGGTGGTGGAGGCAGACTCAATCACAGCTTTCAAAAGGGAGTTGGATAAGTATCTGAAGGAAAGAAATTTGCAGGGCTACAGGGAAAGGGCGGGGGAGTGGGACTAGCTGAAGTGCTCTTGCAGAGAGCCGGCATGGGCTCGACGGGCTGAATGGCCTTCTTCTGTGCTGTAACCATTCTATGATTCTATGATAAGAATGAATATGTACGTTCAAACACACCCCTACAGACAGGCTGATTGTCAGACAGACAATAAGAGCATGCCAGCATTGGTCCCAGCTGTACAAGAAAGGTCAAACAATGCAACACCACCCCTAAAGGAGGTAGATAGCCTCTCTGCACCCGTGTATAGCTGTTAGTCGTTAGGTTAGCGAAACAGTTTAAGAATGTATTGATTGTACAATGTATAGTAGCCTCACCTATTCACTACCATCACCTTTAAACTGCCAGATTGCCATTTTGTTGATATAACAACAACTTGCAATTCTATAGCACCTTTAACGTAGTAAAACATCCCTAGCATGGAGTGAGGATTGGTTAACGGACAGAAAACAGAGAGTAGGAATAAACAGGTCATCTTCGGGTTGGCAGGCTGTAACTAGTGGGGTACCGCAAGGATCAGTGCTTGGGCCTCAGCTATTCACAATCTACATCAATGATTTGGATGAGGGGACCAAATGTAATATATCTAAGTTTGCTGATGATACAAAGCTGGGTGGGAATGTAAGTTGTGAGGAGGATGCAAAGAGGCTTCAAGGGGATATAGACAAGCTAAGTGAGTGGGCAAGAACATGGCAAATGGAATAAAATGTGCAGAAATGTGAAGTTATCCACTTTGGTAGGAAAAATAGAAAAGCAGAGTATTTTTTAAATGGTGAGAGATTGAGAAATGTTGGTGTTCAGAGGGACCTGGGTGTCCTTGTACACAAATCACTGAAAGTTAACATGCAGGTACAGCAAGCAATTAGGAAAGCAAATGGTATGTTGGCTTTTATTACAAGAGAATTTGAGTAGAAGAGTAAAACGTCTTACTGCAAATATATAGGGCCCTGGTGAGACCACACCTGGAGTAGTGTGTACAGTTTTGGTCTCCTTACCTAAGGAAGGATATACTTGCCGTAGAGGGAGTGCAACAAAGGTTCACCAGACTGGTTCCTGGGATGGGGGGATTGTCCTATGAGGAGAGATTGAGTAGACTAGGCCTATATTCTCTAGAGTTTAGAAGAATGAGAGGTGATCTCATTGAAACATACAAAATTCTTACAGGGCTTGACAGGGTAGATGCAGGGAGGATGTTTCCCCTGGCTGGGGAGTCTAGAACCAGGGGTCACAGTCTCAGAATAAGGGGTCAGCCAGTTAGGACTGAGAGGAGGAGAAATTTCTTCACTCAGAGGGTGGTGAATCTTTTGAATTCTCTATCCCAGAGGGCTGTGGAGGCTCAGTCGTTGAGTATATGCAAGACAGAGATCGATAGATTTTTGAATATTAAAGGAATCAAGGGATATGGGGATAGTGCAGGAAAGTGGAGATGAGGTAGAAGATCAGCCATGATCATATTGAATGGCGGAGCAGGCTTGAAAGGCCAAATGGCCTACTCCTGCTCCTATTTCTTATGTTCTTATGTTAAGGCGCGTCACAGGAGCGTTATCAAACACAATGACACTCTAAAGTCAGACTACCTACTGACATGATCTTGCTGCAAACAGAGCAGATGAATCAGCGTGCTACTTGGCTGTCCTATAGTAGGACATTGTGTTGATTTCACACCAAGTATCACCATAAATTCAGCACGAAAACCTTGGTATAACAGGGAATTAAAGACTGAACTGTTGTTGAGCACTTGATTAATGTTTTCAGAATTTCATATTCCTAACCATCAAATTATTCAGCATCTATCACAATTTTCTTCAGTTTCCACTTGCTCACTAATTAATTTTATACTCTACCAGTTGACTCCAAAAGAGTGTGATAACACTCGTTTACAACACAACTTGCATTTATATAGGGCCTTTAATGTAGTAAATGCCTCAAGGAGTTTCACAGGAGCATTATCAAACAAAATTTGACATTGAGCCACATAAAGAGATATTAGAGCAAAATACTGCGGATGCTGGAAATCTGAAATAAAAACAGAAAATGCTGGAAATACTGAGCAGGTCAGGCAGCATCTGTGGAGAGAGAAACAGATGGGGAACCCTATCATGGTTCCGGGAGGGAGGGGAAGGAACATTGGGGAGATCAAACGCAGATTGGGTGACCGCTTTGCGGAACACCTCTGTTCAGTCCGTAAGGGTGACCCCGACCTTCCGGTCGCCTGTCACTTTAATTCTCCGCTCCACTCCCACTCTGGCCTCTCCGTCCTCGGCCTCTTACACTGTTCCAATGAAGCTCAACGTAAGCGCGAGCAACAGCACCTCATCTTTCAATTAGGCACTTTACAGCCTTCTGGACTCAACATCGAGTTCAACGATTTCAGACCATAACCTCGGCCCCTATCTTTTTTTTCTCTCTCTCACATGGCAGCTGTCGATCATTCTGCTATTGCCAGTTGCACTTAATCGAGACTCATCTTTTGTTTCTTAACTTGTCCCATTACCATCTCCTTTTGCCTTGCACCATCATCCCTTTTGTCAATTAATCTCTCCGGCCTTCCACCCTATCACAGACCTTCCCTTTTGTTCTTTCCTCCCCTCCCCCCTTTCCCTGCCCCTACACTTGCTTAAAAACCTGTTCCATCTCCAACTTTTTCCAGTTCTGACGAAGGATCATCGACCTGAAACGTTGACTCTGTTCCTCTCTCCACAGATGCTGCCTGACCTGCTGAGTATTTCCAGCATTTTCTGTTTTTATTATTAAAGAGATATTAGGACAGTTGAGGCAGGTTTTAAGGAGCCTCTTAAAGGAGGAGAGAGAGGTAGAGAGACGGAAAGATTTAGGGAGGGAATCCCAGAGCTTAAGGCCTCGGCAGCTGAAGGCATAGCAGCCAATGGTGGGACAAAGAAAATCAGATGCAAAAGGTTTTGGCTTGTTAACTGAAATTATAGATAACAGTGTTTTATCGTGATTTTAACAGTGGAAGGTGAAATAAATTATATCTGAAGCACTTTTCTATGATTTTAGATTTATTGCCTATTTTCTGGTACAGTTAGTGTGACAATGGTTGTTTATTTTGATCTGCCTGCTTTGTTAGGTATATGATTGGTATACTGTTCATTAATAATCTGAGTAACTTGAAAACATTGCGTGTATGTGGGCTTGAATATAAAATTTACTCTCAACTCTGTAAAACAGGCTCCACCATTGCTCGGCTGATTAACCCACACAGGCACGATGGGCCAAATGGCCTCCTTCAGTGCTGTGTGATTCTATCTGCGATTCTGTGAGTGACTGTAGGCCCAGGAGGCCTAGCCATTTGGCTGTGGAATTGTTTGTAGTGACCAAGAAGGAAGGGTGGGGGGAGGGGAAATATATTGTAAGTGGGAAGGCCAAAGCAATATTGTACATATCAAAGAACCTTTTATTAAATTGATGTACAAAACAGTAAAGAGCATAGTTTCAAAGCACAAAATCTAGGCTTTCACCCCAATGCTTTCACCCCACTGAGGGAGAGCTGTACTTTGGAGGTGTCGTCTTTTGAATGAGACGTGAAACCGAGGCCCCGTCTGCCCTCTCAGGTGGGCGTAAAAGGTCCCATGGCACTATTTCAAAGAAGAGCAGGGGAGTTCTCCCGTATGTGATGGCCAATATTTATACCACAACCAACATCTGGCCATTATCACATTGCTGTTTGTGGGACCTTGCTTTGCGCAAAATGGCTGCTGCTTTTCCTACATTACACCTGTGACTACACTGCAAAAGTACTTCATTGACTGTAAAGTACTTTGGACGCCCTGAGGTCGTGAAAGGCGCGATAGAAATGTCTTTCTTTTTGTCTTCTTCCTCAGAATATTTTTTTTAATGGCATGTCTTTTTGTTCTACAGCTGAACTATCTGATCTGAAATGGTACAATTATTACTAAAATGTTTATTTTATCCTAAGTTTCTTTGCTTTGATTTTTCACTATTGTAATGGTAGTCCACAGCTATTCAAGCTCATCTCTCCATATCCATATAAAACAGTGATAATCAAAGATACAACCTAACAATGCCAACGTAAACTGAAGAACCCATGATTAATATAGGAAGCTCCATGAAGTGCCACAGCTACATTCATCTGACATTGCAATTTGGCTTGCACATGTGAAGGATAAACACCAACATGGACTGATTGGGCTGAATGGCCTATTCGTGTGTTGTAATTTCTACGTAAAAACAACAATGAGGCAGAAACTGTAGGGTAAAAACCTATTATATTCAGTATTCAGCTTCCAAGGGTGGAATTTTTCAGGGGGTCAGCGGGCACGTTTGGTGGCGGGTCGGGTGGGAAAACATTTTTTGACAGTGGGTAGGGAACCCACTGTCAACCCGCCTCCACGCTAGTCTCCCAGATGTCGGGTCTGTCATCACTGAACAGACCTGACATCAAGCGGCGGGGGAGGCAATTTAAATTATTAAGAGCTTGTTAACAGGCACTTAAAAACTATTTTAAGCTCACCTTTACATTGTAAGCGTTCACCCACAGCTTCCCAGCTGTTCGGAGATCACGTCAGGTAAGGAGGTCGGGGGTTGTGTCAGCATGGGATGATTTCTTAACTTGACAGCTGCAAATGCTCTATAAAAGCTCCCATTACACAGATGTTTACTTTCCAAGGTTAGAAGCTGTTGCTTACTGCATTTGGAAGACAGATTGGGCTTTATGCAGCTTGCAAAGCGTTTGGAGCAAACTCTGTATCCAATGTCACCTGATTGGAACAACCTCTCTCACCATTGACAGATTGCTTCTGTCATCTCAAGTTCACCTGCCATCTATTCCAACAGCAGCATCGGTGCCCTTGAAACTATTTCACCTTGGTTCTCAGAATCCCACCATGATCAGCCCCAACACCAGCAGCAACAGGCACACCAGCAGCACCAACAACAACACCAACCTTCTCTGCAATCAACTGATGCTGCACAGGACAGAGGGCATCAGCACCCGACCACATTACTGCCCGGGACACCAGGGATGGCCTCACCATGGCCAGATTTACTTCACTTGATGCTGTACACCCTGGCTGCCACATGATGTGCCAGGTTGGCACCACCCCACACCAACACCATAAAGCATCCCTACAATGCCCAAACCATTCCTTTCACACTCACCACCATTGCGGGGTATACCATTATGTCTCACCATTCATTGCAACTCACTAAGCCACTTCCAAAGGTGCACACAAATCTGTCCAAGAACGCAAAGTGTTGAAAATAAAGATTTCAATGTTTGACAGCACATTAACAGAAACTTCACATAAACATTGGCTAAAACACCCAAGTGCCTACCCTTGTGTGTTGTTACTTGGTATGGTTGGACTAGGATGAGGGTGAGTGTGAGGGGTGGCTAGTGAGATGGGGAAGTGATAATGTAGATAGAGAGGGATGGGTGGAGGTGCAAGGTAAGTTGGTGTGAGTAAGGATGTGCAGGAGTAGGGTAGGGAAGGCAGAGTGATGGGGATGTGATGAGTGGCACAGCAGGATGAGGTTGAGTGTGGCTTTGCAGTAATGTTTCGTGATCTGCTGAGATCAATGAAAGATTTGCCATTGCACCCAGGTCCTCCGAACAACATCCCTGCTTGTGTCCTCCTGTGCAATGTGCAACCAGGCTGCATTGATCTTCTGGGGAGGTCTCTTCCACCCATGGGAAGGGAAGAGGACCTCCCTGCGTACTGTGACTCCCTCCATAAGCAATTTTCTGATTCAGATGCGAGAGTGCTTCCAACTGAGCCACGCTGATACTGTAAAACTTACTGAATGGCACTCGCACATTCTGGGAAATTGGGCACGCTCACAGTGCCACAGCTCTGGGCAAAAATATCAAGGTCATTTCCAGGTTTTTGGGAGAGTCTGAAAACTTCAAGTAAAAGCTTTAATGGCGGCATTAGAGCACATACAAGATAATTCAGTGGATGCATTTAATCTTGTTATTGTGAAATATGTATTCTTTTATTTGATTTTTTTATTTTCTCTAACCCTTTATTGGACATTAGAAATTTCAGTTACTGAGAAAAGAATTATACACTGAAAAAAATTTCAGAAAATATTGAGCGAATTGTGGGAACCCAGTGTTGCGAATATGGAATCTCACAGTAATATGCTCTCACTATAAAATAGTAGCTATTGTATGTCACACAGTGTGACACCTTTAACATTGAAAATGCCTATCATAACGCCATTCAACCAAATTACTTAAAATGAGAATAATAAAATATAGGGCCTGGCCAGAAGGACCCCAGGAGGAGGTGGAGAGGGACACTGGTGTGCACAAAATTGGCTGAAAACTGAGCAGAACATGACGGTAGCAGGAGCAATGTCAGCCAATCAGAGTCACCGGTGAACTAAGGACCTGCGGGGGTGGTAGTGAAGGACACCGAGGGGGGATCAGCCAATCGGCCAGTGGAGGCAGATAACCAGCCACAGATCAAACGGGGTGGGCAGTTGCAGACGCACGATGGGCCAAAGGGTGATGTAGGGTTGCCAACCCTCTAGGATTGTCCTGGAGTCTCCAGGAATTAAAAATTAATCTCCTGGGCAAACCAGGAGAAAAGTCATAGAGCTATCAAAAAGGAATGTGTGTCTTTTTACTCATTTTCTTTGAACTCTTTTGTTTATTAGTTATAATGATATTGGAGTTGGGAAAAAAGTTTGTTCCAGTGACAGTCAGGAATCATCCAATTGGGTAGCAAAGAGTCTGTTCGCATTGCAATTGGCCGTGGGAAGGCGGGGAGCTGCGAGGATAGATGTGTCAGGCGACCAATGGTGGGAGTGTGGGGGCGGGCAGTGGGAGGTCCTGTGTTGAAACCTCCAGGAATATGTCCAACCAGGGTTGGAAACCTTAGGGTGATGGGCGCCTGCTCGCAATGAGGGAGAGGAAAGGCAGACCATGTCCTGACCAGGAGCATGGCAGTCAGCACTAACAACTTGTGGGGGCACCCCATTATTTTCAATGAGGGGAAATGGTAGCTTTGGGCAGGTTAGCATTGTCGGTGTGTGATGTAGTTGCAAAGAACCAGAGCATAGGTCATTAAACAGCTGCAGAGAGCTCATTGGCAGGCTGGAAATGTTAAATGGAGGCGATTTTTCTTTTAAGATGATTTTGCTTTCAGGAGTGCTGGAGGTCAGATGACTCGTCTACACTCATTCTTTAATGGAGGAGAAAGGACTTTCAGGTTCATTCCAGTAGTTGGTAGCTGGAGGTAGAAAGGGCTTCACTAAAATGTGTTCACCTTTTGCTCTTAGCTTTAGTGATTAGAGATAGAATTAAGATTTAAAAACATATTAGCACAATCATTTCTTCTGTGTGGAAAGCTGTGACACCCTTGACATTGAGAACTCCTATCACAGCGCCACTTACAGGCGTAACTAGTACTACAGGCAATATAATAGGTTTGTCCATTGCGGTAAGGTGGAAACAAAGGCCTAGAGATTGGTTCATGCCAGCATGCATATGCCAATCCCTGTGCCAAAATTGGTAATCCTGAGGCTCACCCCATATTGGACCTCTGGTCTCTTTTAAATGAAACCAGCGAGCTGCAGATGCCTGCTAGTTGTCCTCGGCCAGATCACCATTGGATTTTGGGCCACAGCGTCGCCGGCAGCAGCCCTCAGGTAGGTCCTGGGAAGAGGGGAGGCGATCGGGAGGGAGATGAACAATCAGGAAGGAGGGAGAAGCAATCAGAAGGGAGGAGGCAATCGGGAGTTAGGTGAAATGATCAGGAGGGAGTGGGCGATTGGGAGAGGGGTAATCGATTGGCAGGCGATCGGGAGCCGGCAACAGTCTTGTCACTGCAGTGGAGCCGAGAGCACTCCTGCACCTCCTGTCCACATTCAAGTGAGTATTTTTCAACAAATATACCTTTTTGGTGGCGGCCTCCAGCTGCCCCTTTAACAAAATTGGTCCCGAATTGGCTGCATTCAGGGCAGTAAATTTTGGGCAGAGGGACCCCAAACAGGCGTTAGACCCCTTTATTTGCATATGCAATGGAGCTAATGCCTGCTTCAGTGGCGAGCCGGGGGCACCTATTTTTCTGCCTTTGCCTATAAGGCACAATTCTGGCACTGGATGCTTTGGGGCCTGTGTTATGCCTGTAACATGAGTGCAGCATCATCCAATTTCTAGGCTGAAAGCTTTTGATAAAAGGCATGCCTCTCATACCAAAGTGAGTGCATCATTTATATTAGATATATTTTTAGAAAAGTCATTCCTGCCTTTTTGCCTATGACGCCTTTGGGTAACACTCCTGATAGAAATTTTCAGTGCTTTGCAACATGTGTGACGCTCTGTGACTGTTGCCACCAGGTGGCGCCGCAGACCATTTCTTATTTTCTCAGGCTGGTCTTGGTCAGCCATCTTGCTTAAGTTCTTTTACTGTTGAACTGTCATTATTTGTATTATTTAACAGTACTGCTCAAGCCTCCCATTGTGACCCCACCCCAGGTCCACGGTCCATTCTGCGAACTTTGTGAACGTCGCTACTCTACCCCAATGTTGCTGCCGCCTAATTAATCATTTCAATTAGACTTGCCCATTCCGGAAAACCAGTATTCATAATTCTTAGAGGTAGCCCCACATCCTTATATATCCCCCCATACCCCCACATCAGTCCTGGCCCAATGGTGTTGCAGCCCTCTCTAGGCCTCTTCCAACATGCTTCCGCAGTAACCTGCAACCTGCCAGCACTGTTCACTTGCCTGGCCTGGACCCCATTGGTGGGGCCCACATCCAGTTCTGTGCAGGCCAGTATGACTGCCACGTACCGACCTCCACTGATGTGCCAGGTTCACATCCAGCCTGAGCAGCGTGAATTCTCAGCCTAGGGACACCGCGCCCCAGTCTCCATACGCTGGCCGGCCTTTGCCTTGTAAGGGGCCCACAGATGTTCTGCCCCCTTATAAGGCAATCAGGAAACTCTCAGAAATAGCAGCACCAAGTTCCCAATGTTTTCCTGGGGATTCCACCGGTGGAAGACAAACGGGACACCCGAGGAATGTCAAAGCCACAACATTTGCTTTATTTTGAGGTGCAAAGTAAAGTAAAATATTGAACGAGAAAAGACCATTCAACTCAACCAGCTTGCTCTTTCATATAAGGTTATATTTAGCGCCATTGCAATTTTTATCTTTCTGCTTAGGCACAAATTTTATAAACTCTCTGCTCTCTGACTGCAGAATCCATAATGGTGCATATGCTTCTCCAATCATCAGTTAATAAACAAATCTTAAGTAATCTTCAGGTAACTGTAAGTAAACAAATCCTATGAGTTTAGTCTTTGAATTACATTGGATTTACATTAGTATGTCCTAGTTACGAGATAAAGAACTTCTTCCCAACCACCGTATTGATTCCTTTTGAGATCTTATAAACTTGGATCAATACCATCCACCAGGTTTCTCTTTGTGGTATTCTGTGCACCCTTTCTGTTGTCTCTATGTCTTATTGTGAGTACAGCAACCAAAACTTGACTGAGAGGATTGCTGCCTGGCAGATAATCTTTGACTGCAGTAAAATACACCGTCAACAATATCCTATACTACTAGGTTTGTAAAATGGACCAGTCAGGCAATTATGTGATTGAATATTCATTTTTAAACTAAGCTAGGATTATATTGTGGTGAAAGATCCGCAAAGATAAATTTGAAATGCATACATCTCCCTCAGGAACCAGGAAAGGCTACAAACTGACTGTCCTGATAAATGGTTTCAGCAATGCTCCCAGATTAACCTGTCAATTTAACTTGGAGTTGAGTTCCAAGGGAGTCATGAAATCTATTCTCGGATCAAGGCCTGGTATGAGCTGAATGTCAGATTATCGTTTCCTATAGAGATGCTTGTCCACCTCACAATAACAACAACCACAATTTGTATGTAATAGCGCCTTTAATGTAGTAAAATGTATCAAGGTGCTTCACAGGAGCATTATCAAACAAAATTTGACACCGAACTACATAAGGAGATATTAGGAAAGGTTACCAACAGCTTAGTCAAAGAAGTAGGTTTTAAGGAGTGTCTTAAAGCAGGAGAGAGTGGTGGAGAGGTTTGGAAGCAATCTCCAGCGCTTAGGGCCTAGGCAGCTGAATGCACGGCCGCCAGTGGTGGTGTGAAGGAAGTGGAGGATGTTCAAGGGGTCAGATTTGGAGGAACGGAGAGATCTTGTACGGTTGTAGGGCTGGAGGAGGTTACAGAGATAGGGAGGGGTGAGGCCATGGAAGAATTTGAACACAAGGATGATCATTTTTTTTAAATCGAGGCATTGCTGAACCGGGAGCCAATGTAGATCAGCGAACCCACCCCAAAATTAGAAAGTTAGATGTAAATGTACATAACTTATTGTGTATACTTGGCCAAATTTTATAAAATATAAGTTTCTTATTATTTTGAATGTAACAAGCCTGAGCTATACTATACCTTTTGAGTACATAATAACTGGTTCATTGTTTTACATTGGAAGCAATAATGTCAACAGGAATTTTGACTACTTTTGTTGAGGCCCAACAGGACTCTCAGCGATGCTGGTCTTGTATGTGCAGATCTGTCTAACTATCAGCATGCTAGAATAATAAACATGCCTAATTTAGCGGAGACATTAAAAATATAAGAAATGGGAGCAGGAGTAGGCAATTCAGCCCTTCAAACCGGGTCCGCCATTCAATAAGATCATGGCTGATCTTTTACCTCAACTCCACCTTCCCGTACTATCCCCATATCCCTTAATTCCCTTAGTAACCAAAAATCTATCGATCTCTGTCTTGAATATACTCAACGACTGAGCCTCCACAGCCCTCTGGGGTAGAGAATTCCAAGCATGCACAATCCTTTGATTGAAGAAATTTCTTCTCATCTCAGTCCTAAATGGCCGACTCCTTATTCTGAGACTGTGACACCTGGTTCTAGACTCCCCAACCAGGGGAAACATCCTCCCAGCATCTACCCTGTCAAGCCCCTTAAGAATTTTATGTGTTTCAATGAGATCACCTCTCATTCTTCTAAACTCGAGGGAATATAGGCCTAGACTACTAAATCTCTCCTCATAGGACAATCCCCTCGTCCCAGGAATCAGTCTAGTGAACCTTTGTTGCACTCCCTCTAAGGCAAGTATATCCTTCCTTAGGTCAGGAGACCAAGACTGTACAATTCAGGTGTGGTCTCACCAGGGCCCTATATAATTGCAGTAAGACTTCTTTACTGTTATACTCCAATCCTTTGTATTAAAGGCTAACATACCATTTGCTTTCCTAATTGCTTGCTGTACCTGCATGTTAACTTTCAGCGATTTGTGTACATGGACACGCATGACCCTCTGAATACCAACATTTCCCAGTCTCTCACTTTGTAAAGAAAAAGGGGCATGAAATGCGACTTGGGTAGTAGTGCAAAACGGCCGATAGCGAATCTGCAGCCCGTTATACACCCTGTCCAACTTTTATTTCCATGATTTCAATAGAAAAGAAAATTGGGCAGAATGTAAAACATGCTGCCGATTCACAACCTCCCATTTTGCGCTGCAGGCCAAGAGAATTTCACCCCCATTATAACTTCACAACAGTGGATGCTGGTGAGGCAAGAGTATATATGAGAGGCTTCCCCATGATCAAACCCTAGATCAATTGTATTTTATACAAATTAATAGGAAATACAAACATTGAACAATAGGAACAGCTATGAACAACCAAATTCTGTGTATTCCTGATTTCTGTTGGTGTTTTACTTGTGTAATCCACTTCCAGTGCACAGTGTGCTTTAGAAAAGCTTTACTTATCACTGACTGACAGCATTACCGATACAATTAAAACTTGAATTCTGTATCATTCCTTTATTCCACCATGATCAGACACTTGGATTAATTAAATGAGACATTTTTACACAGATTAATTTCAGTGTTTTTTTTAACTTCTTCAAACAGGGTTCAGACTTTGATTTTTCTCAGAATCCATTGCACATATACATTGATCTTCAACATCACACTGGAGGACATTTGCAGTGAAAAATTCCAATCTTCTAATTCAGCTATTAAGTTATTGAATAGAATAACAACAACTTGCATTTATATAGTGCCTTTACTTAGAATTACATGAAATGTACAGCACAGAAACAGGACATTCGGCCCAACTGGTCCATGTTTATGCTCCACATGAGCTTCGTCGTACCCATCTTCATCTACCCCTTTCAGTATAACCTTTTTATTGCTTTCTCCCTCATGTGTTTATCCAGATTCCCCTTAAATGTGTCTATGCTATTTGCCTCAACTACTCTTCGAGGTAGCAAGTTCCATATTCTAACCACTTTCTGGGTAAAGAAGTTTCTCCTGAATTCCTTATTGGATTTATTAGTGACTATCTTATATTTATAGCCCCTAGTTTTGGTCTCCCCCACGAGTGGAAACATCCTCTCTACATAAGAACATAAGAAATAGGAGCAGGAGTAGGCCATTTGGCCCTTCGAGCCTGTTCTGCCATTCAATAAGATCATGGCTGATCTTCTACCTCATCGCCACTTTCCTGCACTATCCCCATATCCCTTGATTCCCTTAATATTCAAAAATCTGTTGATCCCTGTCTTGAATATACTCAACGACTGAGCACCCACTGCCCTCTGAGATAGAGAATTCCAAAGATTCACCACCCTCTGAGTGAAGAACTTTCTCCTCATCTCAGTCCTAACTGGCTGACCCCTTATTCTGAGACTGTGACCCCTGGTTCTAGACTCCCCAGCCAGGGGAAACATCCTCCCTGTCAAGCCCTGTACGAATTTTGTATGATTCAATGAGATTACCTCTCATTCTTCTAAACTCGAGGGAATATAGGCCTAGTCTACTCAATCTCTCTTCATATGACAATCCCCCCATCCCAGGAATCAGTCTGGTGAACCTTCGTTGCACTCCCTCTGGCAAGTATATCCTTCCTTAGGTAAGGAGACCAAAACTGTACACAATAGTCCAGGTGTGGTCTCACCAGGGCTCTATATAATTACATCTACCCTTTCATAATTTTGAAGACCTCTCTCAGGTCACCCCTCAACCTTCTCTTTTCTAGAAAAAAGAGCCCCAACCTGTTGAATCTTTCCTGATAGGTATAACCTCTCAGTTCTGGTATCATCCTTGTAAATCTTTCTTGCACCTTCTCCAGCGTATCTATATCCTTTTTGTAATACAAAGACCAGAACTGTGCACAGTACTCCAAGTGTGGTCTAACTAAGGTTCTATACAAGTATAGCATAACTTATCTATTTTTCAATTCTAGCCCTCTAGAAATGAACCCCAGTGCTTTGTTTGCTTTTTTAATAGCCTTATTAACCTGCGTCACTACCTTAAATGATTTGTGTCTCTGTACCCCTAGATCCCTCTGTTCCTCTATCCCACTTATTTTCCAAGGAGTATATGGCTTCCTTATTCCTCCTACCAAAATGCACCACCTCACACTTCTCTATATTGAAGCTCATTGGCAAATTTATTAATATCTTCTTGTATTTTGTCGCAGTCCTCCTCTGTATTAAACTATACCCCCCAATTTGTGGTTGTCCGCAAATTTTGAAATTGTACTTCCGATTCCCGAGTCAAAATTGTTTATGTAAATGGCTGGGGGGTCTAGAATGAGGGGTCACATTCTCAGGATATGGGGTAGGACAATTAGGACTGAGATGAGGAGAAATTTCTTCACTCAGAGGGTGGTGAACCTGTGGAATTCTCTACCACAGAAGGCTGTGGAGGCCAAGTCACTGAATATATTTAAGAAAGAGATAGATAGATTTCTAGACACAAAAGGCATCAAGGGGTATGGGGAGAGAGCAGGAATATGGTATTGAGATAGAGGATCAGCCATGATCATATTGAATGGCGGAGCAGGCTCGAAGGGCCGAATGGCCTACTGCTGCTCCTATCTTTCTATGTTTCTAGTGGCTTGCTGCAATACATGTTAGAAGTGTTTAAGTTTGCAGGGAGTGCTGCTGGATGCTTGCAAGGCCTCGGATGGTAAAGGAAGACCTCTGAGAAGACAGAAAATGCTGCAAATACTCAGCAGGTCAGGCAACATCCGTCAAGAAAGAAACAGAGTTCACATTTCAGGTCAAGATGCTGCCTGACCTGCTGAGCATTTCCAGCATTTTCTGCTTTTATTTCAGATTTACAGCATCCGCTCACAGAGGGAAGAGGAAGACGCAGAAGAGGAAGAAACAGAAGAGGAAGAAGCAGAAGAGGAGGAAGTAACCCAGACAGCCCCTTTCTGGCCGCGATATCCAGGATGGAATCATCCACCTGCGGTACCAGTGACCACAACCCCAATTCCTCTTTCAACATTTGTCCCACACCTTACCTTTTCTCTGTTACTGGCCATCACAGCGTCCTCTTGGCCAAAATGCTGAAATAAAAGCCACCACAAAGCAAACTTTCCAATCCAACTTTATACATCTATCCATCCAACATGACATCAAGAAATCAACTCATCACCCCTGTGCATTCTCTTAGTGACTGTTTTGTGTGTGCCTTTGCCTATTCTACTCGCGTCTAGAGGTGACTAAAGCATGAATGAGGGTTTCAGCAGCAAATGGGCTGAGGCGGGGGTGTAGACGGGTAATGTTGTGGAGGTGGAAGTATTTGTGATGGAAAGGATATGGGGTCGGAAGTTCAACTCAGGTTCAAATTAGTCAAACAAAGCTCTAGGTATCAGGGGGGAAAAATTCAGTTGGTTGCGCCTCCCATTAGCGCCTGAAGAGGGCGCTAATGGGGTGCAAAGCATCTAGCGCCCGGGCGCGGTGATGTTTGCGCCCCTCGCAAAATTAACTAGACATTTTGCGGCGGTGCTAAACAGTACCGCCACGCTCTCCATTGTTCTTTCCAGCAGATTTGATGTGCAGGTCTCTCCAGGCTTAGATTCAAGGCTGCAATGAGCAGGATGTGGATGGAAAGCAAGATCAACCCTCCCCTTTAAGAACTGGCCGGCAGCTGATAAAGGCTGTTGCTGGTATCTTAAAGGTGAATTGCTGTCTTTCATTGTGCTGCTAGAGAGTATCCCATAACTGTACTTTGTACTGGACTTTAGTCAATATTATTTTGAACTTTATTTTTGAGGCTCCAAGTTTTATTTGGAAGTCTCTATCAAGACTTGGGGAAGTTTCCTAAAATATGTTAGATCGCAATATATTTTTCCCAGTTGGGTATCCCCTCTATATGACTTATCTGTTAGAGGAGGAAGAGGAGAAGCAGCAGAGAACACAGGAGGCCAGGCTCATGAGGCAGCACTGGAGGAGATTAAGACCCTCCTGCAGATAGATACCCAACCACGAGAGTCTAGAGACTACATGATGTTTTAAATATTTCCCTGGAGTTATGTGTAAGGAGGCTATGGTTCAACCCAGAAGCCTTTGAAGAGCTAAGGAAAAGAAAGAATGACTTGTATTTATATAGCGCCTTTCACGACCTCAGGACATCCCAAAGTGTTTTACAGCCAATAAAGTACTTTTGAAGTGTAATCACTGTTGTAATGTAGGAAATGCGGCAGTCAATTTGCGCACAGCAAGATCTCACAAACAGCATTGTGATAATGACCAGATAATCTGTTCTAGTGATGTTGGTTGAGGGATAAATATTGGCCAGGACCCCGGGGCGAACTTCTTTGCTCTTTGAATAGTGCCTTGGGATCTTTTAATCCACCTGCAAGGGCAGATGGGACCTCAGTTTAACATCTCATCCAAAAGACGGCACCTCCGACAGTGCAGCACTCCCTCAGTACTGCACTGGAGTGTCGGCCTAGATTATGTGCTCACGTCTCTGGAGTGGGGCTTGAACCTATAACCTTCTCAGAAGTGAGAGTGCTACTGCTGATACACGGCTGACACCTCTTCACTATTCTGCAGGAGAGACTCTGCGGTTCCCCACTCTGGGACTTAGGGCTGGATTTTGAATGACCCATGGAGTCGGGTTTGGAGGCGTGTGGGGGGTTAAATTTGCGGGGTCGGATTTCCGACCCCATCCCGCCTCCACGCAATTTTGACATAATCAGTTGCGGGATTCCCAACTCCGTCCCGCCTTCTAGAGGCGGGAGAGGCCATTAAAGCCCTTAACAAGCTCTAAATTGGGTCTGTAATGCCATTTTGAAACGCTGTAGCTAGTTTAACCCTCTTCTGACATGAAGCACGCCTGGTGTGAAACACTCCAGTGAAACCTGGCGGGAGCACAAGTGGATAGCTGACTATCAGCTGCAGGTCCACTATTACAACGGAGATGTGATGAAGGTAGTAGTGGTATTAGGTCTGAACGTCGCCTCTGATGCTGCTGCATTGAATGTCTTCAGAGACTGCCTGGGAGGACTTGCTTGGCAAAAAATTCTCTCTCTCTCTCTCTCTCTTCTCCCCCCCCCCCCATTTTTGCATCCAGGTCCACTCACATCAAAAGCCAGGCAGGTCCTCTCTCACCAACAGTCTCTGACCTGCAATGCAGCAGCAATGATGACATCATCAGAGGCGACTTTCAGACTGAAAACACTAATTAGTTCATGGGTTCCCACATGCTCCAACTCAATTGCCCAATTAAGTGAAAATTGCATCAGGCATCCACATTAATCTGGAGTCGGGGGGGAAACACGAAATGCGGATTACACGACCCCAACCCGACCCCAAGACAAAATCCAGCCCTTAGTCTCTGCAGCCAGCTGCCGACTTTTGGTTCATGAGTCCCAGAGTCTCTCTCTCTCTCTCTGCTGGTGGTCCCTGCATTATGTCACTTCTCACTCTTTTTTTCCCCTCTTGCTTCCAGCTCTTCTAGAGATAACAAAGCAGAGAGAAGCACATTTTCTGCTATCTGTCTTTTTGTTATTTTTATGTGTCTCCTCAGATGACTGCACAGTGTTCAGCGCCATTTGCAACTCCACAGATAATGAAGCAGTCCATGCCAGCATGCAACAAGACCTGGACGACGTTCAGGCTTGGGCTGATAAGTGGCAGGTAACATTTGCGCCACAGAAGTGCCAGGCAATGACTATCTCCAACAAGCGAGAGTTTAACCACCTCCCCTTGACATTCAACGGCATTACCATCGCCAAATCCCCCACCATCAACATCCTGGGGGTCACCGTTAACCAGAAGCTTAACTGGACCAGCCACATAAATACTGTGGCAACAAGAGCAGGTCAGAGGCTAGGTATTCTGCGGCGAGTGTCTCACCTCCTGATTCCCCAAAGCCTTTCCACCATCTACAAGACACAAGTAAGGAGTGTGATGGAATACTCTCCACTTGCCTGGATGAGTGCAGCTCCAACAACACTCAAGAAGCTCGACACCATCCAGGACAAAGCAGCCCGCTTGATTGGCACCCCATCCACCACCTTAAACATTCACTCCCTCCACCACCGGCGTACCGTGGCTGCAGTGTGTACCATCTACAAGATGCACTGCAGCAACTCGCCAAGGCTTCTTCGGCAGCACCTCCCAAACCCGCGACCTCTTCCACCTAGAAGGACAAGGGCAGCAGGTGCATGGGAACACCACCTCCCAAGTTCCCCTCCAAGTCACACACCATCCTGACTTAGAAGTATACCGCCGATCCTTCATTGTCGCTGGGTCAAAATCCTAGAACTCCCTCGCTAACAGCTCTGTGGGCATACCATCACCACACGGACTGCAGCGGTTCAAGAAGGCAGCTCACCACCACCTTCTCAAGGACAACTAGGGATGGGCAATAAATGCTGGCATTGCCAGCGACGCCCTGATCCCATAAACAAATTTTAAAAAAAATTACAAGTCTCAGAGAACATTAAAGTTTTTATTCTATTTGAACATGAACACTTGTTGTGCACAAACCAACAGTGGGTGCAGGCTGTCCATGTCTCCTTGCCCTGCCAACTCTGCAGAGAGGGGTTCCGGTATCTCTGTAGCCGCCCCCTTAAGCTAGCTTAATAGAGGATGTCTGCTGTTTCTTCTTCTGTAGCTTGTCATTCACAGGAATTATGTGCAATTGTTCCTGCATGAGAACAGAAAGCTTTGTTATTTTCAAGCACAGACAGGTTGATTTGACAACTATTGGATCCTTCATCACTTCTTTTACAGAGTTTCCATGGAGAGAATAAGGCTTCAAAGGGCATGCTTGCATTGTACAATTCTCCAGCCATATACAGTAATTGACTTCTTCCATATCTGCACACTGGAGTCTTTACCTCACAGGGTTATAAACTTTTATATGTGACTGCACTTCTAAGTTAATATTAGTCTGCACTCTGTAAAGTGTCTACAACAGAAGAATGTCAGCTTGTTGCAATCACATTTACCTTTGCTGACCTAGTGAGGTCATTAAACTTATTTTTGCACTGGAGAGGGGCCCTGGGGGTTAGGGAGTTGCTACTCACTGCCTGTGCCATGGTTCTGACTGCTGTATTGACAGGTCTCTTGCCTTTCATCCTGTACCTTATGTGAGTCAGAAGACTATGTATATCACTCTCTCAGAGGTTTGCCGGTCACCTTTAATTTGTTCCTGTTGGAGCCTTTTCTTCAGCTTGCTACCTACTGATTCTGCTTTAGGAGTAGTCCAGCTTTAAAGGCTGCAGCTGCATTCTCAGAAGTACTTCCTCTCCTAGGTATCAGCCATAGCTCATTGGCAGCACTCTCACCTATGAGTTAGAAGGTTGTGGGTTCAAGTCCCACTCCAGAGACTTGAGCACAAAATCTAGGCTGACGCTCCAGTGCAGTACTGAGGGAGTGCTGCACTGTCGGAGGTGCCGACTTGCAGATGAGATGCTAAACTGAGGTCTTGTCTGCCCTCGTAAAAGGTCCCATAGCACTATTTCGAAGAAGAGGAGGGGAGTTCTCCCCTTTGTCCTGACCAATATTTATCTGGTCATTATCTCATTGCTGTTTGTGGGAGCTTGCTGTGCGCAATTTGGCTGCTGCATTTCTTAAGTTACAACAGTAACTACTCTTCCAAGTCCTTCATTGGCGGCAAAGCGCTTTGGGATGCCCTGAGGTCATGAAAGGTGCTATAGAAATGCAAGTTTTTCTTTCTTTCCCCCCGACCACGTATTTTCTGGGCCTCCCAGGCGCAGTGCATCAATTGTTGGTGGGACTTATGCCGTTGTCCTGCTTAGCAATATTAAAATGAGCTCAGCCTCGGATTTCTGGTGGCGTAAGTATTGGGCCAAATAGCGACTGGAGCTCCATCCCTCCCACATTTTCCGGCAGCAGATTACAGAGCTTGGAATTTTGTAGCCATTAATTCCAGTCAAGCTGCAGTAAATACAAAGGAGGCAAAATTTGGCTCCAAAGTGCCCGTTGTTTGGGCGCTACGATTATTGTTTTGGTTCCAAAATGGCATCCGCGGCGTGCGCACACTTCTGCTGCGGGCCGCGTCGGACACCATCTTGAGTGGGGCGTTAGCGCGAGCGCAGGGAGCTTGTGCTGGAAGTATGCAGAGTAGGCAGATCGTGACGTCAATCAGCTGCTGAGTATTTCTAGCATTTTCTGTTTTTATTTGAGATTTCCAGCATCCGCAGTATTTTGCTTTTATAATAAAATGATAAGTAAGTCATCTAATTTTCTATACTGTTGGGGTGGGGGGGTGGGTGTGGGGGGTGTATATTTGAACTTGTTTGGGAGCATAACAAAGAAAAAATGGGTCAGTTTTGCTTACAGTTCCACAAGGCAACAAGAGTGCTGTTAGGAAAGGTTTGGGAGATGGCTCAAGAAGCAGTCCATTGGGGAGAAATTCAGTATCGCCCCATTTGGGGCGCAATTATCGGCCGGGCGCAAAGATTAGCGCCTGGCGCTAATTATCGCCACCGACTGCAAACTTGACTTTTATCGCCCCTGGAGGTGATTGGAGCACTAAATCAGGCGCTTCACACCTGTCTTAAGGCGCAAAGGCCGAGGAGCGAGGCGCTACCTCAGAGCGCTGGCGAAGCTCATGTGATGTCAGTCAGCAATGGAACACAGACACAATGGCGCCAGCCAGTTCTTAAAGGGGAGGGTTGATCTTGCTCTCCATCCACATCCTGCTCATTGCAGCCTTGAATCTTGGCCTGGAGAGACCTGCACATCAAATCTGCTGGAAAGAACAATGGAGAGTACCAGGGAAAGAGCTCACAGTTCAGCCTTCAAAGTCTCTTCTAAATCGATACAAGGAAGGGCAAATCAAAATGAACCTGCAAAGTGCTGCTCAGTACCCAAAACTCCTTCACACAGCGTTGAATCTCTCCAGAAGTCTCTCTCTCTCTCTCAGAATGCGTGGTTCTAAAATGTCACCAACAATAAAAGGCAGGAAGCGGTCGCCTTTAAATAGCGCTCCCCCAGTCCCTTCCTGACTGCAAAACGCTCCCCTCAACCTGTCATTGCTAGCGGCAGGCGGTAAGGCAGGGGGCGCCACTCAATATCCGCTCCGGGGCGCTACCGGGGCGTTGCGCACTCGACTGACGTCACGATCTGCCAGCGCAGGAGATCGTGGCGGTAGTGTTTAGCGCCACTGCAAAATGTCTAGTTAATTTCGCGAGCGGCGCAAACATCGCCGCGCCCGGGCGCTAGATGCTTTGCACCCCATTAGTGCCCTCTTAAGGTGCTAACGGGAGGCGCAACCAACTGAATTTTTCCCCCCATATGTTTTGAAGATGGAGCGCAGACATAGAATTGTCTCTGTAAACAAGGAGTTTTTATTTCTGAACTGAGTTTTCATTCCCTGTGTGTCTATCTGCCATACAACGGGGGAGATTACAATGCTGACTCTGCGTTAATTATGTTCTTTCAGAACTCTGAAAGGTCTATAACTCATGAGTGCTACAGACTCAAGTGAGTTATAGCAGTATTGTGCATGAGTGAAAGAACAGCTGGAATGTTGATTACCAGTGAGATAATTGGTTAATTATTTCAGAGTGAACAGCCGTTGATAGCTTAGTGCAGCTTTAACAGAGAGAGACTCATCATTAGTGCCCTCCTGAAAACTAAACCAAAGATTACAATTGCTTTTTGCCTATTTCTATTTATTGTAAGTGATTATGACATCAGCAAGGAAATGCCTGGGAGGAGGTCCTAAGCCTAGAGTTATGGGGAAGATAAATTCTCGTCCATCATTCAAATGACAAGCTTACTAAATCACCCTGCATCAATGACTATTTACAGATGTTAATTGAACTTCTTCACACTGTCTCGCTCTGTGACTCCTCCCAGGCAGTTCTCCCAATGATACCAAAATTACTTGTGTTTTTTCTAAAAAGAGAGAGGGGGAGAGCTCGTCAACAGTTAGTTATCCCGACTAACTCCATACTTCCCATTAATTTGATCTTGGAGAGGTTTGCGCAAGGTGGGTGCATCCATTGAAAGCCTAGACACGGCCGTACTATTGGGACGTGTACGGTCAATTGGTTGGCCTTGTTTCTCCATTGGAAAACAATAGCAAATGCTTTTTGTCACTCTTGCTGCTTAATCTCCCTCTGGGGCCAAAGGCAGGCATTGATCTGTTCCCATATTTAGAGATTTATGTGGATGGTGGGGATGATATCCTTACATAAAGATGGCATTTTACTATTGTGTGCAACTCAGAATAATTACTGATTTTGCAGATACCAGGCTAACTGCAATATCTGAACCTTTACTTCTGGCAAGTTAACTTCAGTTATATCTCATTGAAATAGTTAATTCAGGGCATAAACTCTATGGAGATCATTGGCCCTCCACTTAATTACTTGGTAATCAATGCTAGCTTCTTTGGCATTGAGAAGGTAGGTGTTAAAGGATGAAAAGTCTCTGGAGGAAACATTAATGTCATAAGGAAGAATGTGTGACCTCCAGACATAGTGGTCCCAAAATTATACAGGCTGCAATCCCAGCAGTTGCACGAAGATCGCACCTGCTCGTACCCTCTGGCAAGGTCCCCTGCCAGAGTTTGTGGCATTAATGGAAGAGCACCTCATTTACATAGGCAGGCAGGTGCAAGCGCCACCTGGGGTATTTCTTTGGCACCTACCTGCCCCATGTGATTGGAAGCAGGCATGGCCACCACTCCTATTGGGGGAAAGCGTTACCCTCCTCCGACTGTGCCACCGTTTGATCGGCCTCCAATCAACTAGCCAATCCAGGATTTTCTTTGTTAATTGTCTTCTTTGTCCTTCACAAGCCAATTGGCAAGCCTGGACACCACTGGTGGAACCCACATGTGACCTCGTGGATGTCATCTTTTTCAGTGGACCGACTGCCACTGATACACCAGGTCCCCATCCATGACCAGGACTGGCAACTCCTTCCCCCCACCCATCATACACCTTTTAGCCAATACAGAAACTGGCAGAAATGGCAGAGATCCAACGCAACCAGAGCGTTTGATGGCGCTCACCGTTATTAGTGTGTAAATCATCCAACAACTTGTGGCGAGGAAGAGATACTCCGTGAATTGCGAATCGCCACTAGTTGCTGGACGATTTGTTAGCCAAATGGCAGCTCTCCCTCAACCTCCCCTTGAATTTCATGAAATTGCTGCATTTGCGCAGAAATTACACATTAAACTTGCCACAGAAAGTTAGAGCTTGTACTTAAGAGTGTAAGGACACTCTTAATGAGGAGATTCATGTTCCTACAATGCCACTCAACCTCTCCAGCCCAGAAAGGGAACAATTGAAACTGTGGAGTCTCATTCCAGGTAGTAAATAATTGTTTGAAAACTTTAAAAAAATGTTCTTACTTTTCTTTTCTGTCTCTTTTTTCTCTCTCTCTTAATCCAATCGTTCTTTCTCTCTCTTTATTTCTCATTCTTTCTCTCTCTTTATTTCTCTTTCTGTACCTGAATTGACTGTAATTCATCCTATTTCCTTCTCTGTTGTTGCTCTGTTTCTTTCTCAATCCTTAAACCTCATTGGTTAAGTAGATAGACTGTTGGTCCCGTCATTCACCAATGTCCCAGATGTCCTGTCGCCCTCACTGCACTGTTATCAGCTCGCACTTTCAGCGAGTAACAGGGCAAACAAAATTTGAGCTGAAGGTTGAGGAAAAAGTCTAACTAACAGTGCATGCTGTGAGATGCCTTGCTCCAGCAAATTCTCTGCCAATGTCTTCCATTCTGTACAATGCATGAGAATTTATTAGGCAGAATTTATATTTTTTGAGACCTATTAATTGGTGCTTATGAATGTAATCTGTTAACAGAATAAAATATAACTCCAGTGGTGCATGTGGAATGTTCCCAAGGATTTTCTCATGGGACCTGTGATCTTTCTAAACTATGTTCAGTGATTATTAAATTATCCAGTGGTGCTGGTGGTTTCCTGCTCCCTGATAAATCCTTTTAAAAGACTTTAATTCTAAAATGAGATTAGATTCCATAATCCTCTTTACATGGAGAATTACTTCCAATTAATTAAAATGGCACTACCAGACAGATTAAATATTTCTAACACATTTGGTGTTCTCTGTGTACTGTTAAGACCAAGGAGGGAGGAACAAGCTCCTCCCCGCCTGATCCACAGCTCTTGTCATTTGATGTAACCCAAGGAAAATTACAAGAACACCTGCTTCTTTAAGGATTTTTAGCTAGGATCCTTGTGACCTTTCTTACATCTATAAAACGATATTCCTCCTCTGTCACTTTGGTTGCCCAACTTTTGACAGAAGCACATCATTAAATATTGGGTAGGATCAGCATTGCATTGCACGGTGTCAGCTGTGGCTCAGTTGGAAGTACTCTCGCCTCTGAGTCAAAAGGTTGTGGGTTCAAGTCCCATTCCAGAGACTTGAGCACACAATTTAGGCTGGCACTCCAGTGTAGTATTGAGGGAGTGCTGCACTGTCTTTCGGATGAGATGTTAAACCGAGACCCCGTCTGTCCCTCTCTGGTGGAAGTAAAAGATCCAACGGCAATATGGCAAAGAAGAGCAATGGAGTTCTCCCTGGTGTTCTTGCCAATATTTATCCCTCAACCAACTAAAAAACAGGTTGTCTGGTCATTATCACATTGCTGTTTGCTGTGCGCAAATTGGCTGCCGTGTTTCCTATGTTACAACAGTGACTACACTTCAAAAGTACTTAATTGGCTGTAAAGCCATTTGGGACGTCTTGAGGTCATGAAAGGTGCAATATAATGCAAGTCTTTTTTTTGCATTCAACACTGAATTCTTCCTTCTCTGAGTACAAGCGTCCTTCTCCCTCGCATTACAAGTTAACATCCGGGAAGCAGAAGTAATCTTCCAAACTTAATGTATCCATTTCCGTAACTTGATAAGCCAGTGGTTTGTACTGGCAATTAGAGAAGGCTGGGTAACCTTAGGCCGCTCAAAGATTCGACATTGTATGTGGGCAATTTTCACTGCGTTTGCTCTCAGAAATGGGACCACAGCAGGTTAAAATTAAAAATGTATGTTCCTCCCATTCACTTGCAGCTGATTTCACAACGTACTGATTTTTCAGGAGACATAGGGGGGTCATGTTATCCTAACTTTCCCGGCATGAATCTCACGGGATCGGGTGGAATGCTGGTTTTACACCTTGCCCAATGGGATGTTAAACCGAGGCCTCGTCTGCTCTACATTGAATTCCCTTTTGAAAGTTATTATTGACTCTGCTTCCACCACCCTTTCAGGCAGTGCATTCCAGATCATCATAACCCCCTGGCTTTTTTGCTAAATATCTTAAATATCACAAAGAACAGTGGTCCTAATACCGACCCCTGGGTGACACTGCTGCATACATCCCTCCAGTCTGAAAAGCAACCATTCTCCTCACCTCCCCCCTGGTTCTTTTGTCAATCATCTTAATTATAGCCCCCAAATTTATGTATATTAATGTAAATAGGTCCCACAACAAAATCCCCATGTTTTCTAGCCCCTGAACTCTGTGCGCTGCTCACCTGTTTAAAACTTAGCAATTGGCAACTTCTATGCTGTTGATTGGAAGATGCCCATGCTTAAAGCTGGGGCTGGATGTAAAGTCATTTGTTGCTGCTTCTTTTCACTTGCCATACTGCTGTTTCTGCATGATTGCTTTTACAATGGGCTGCTGATTTTTTTTTTGTGACACAGGGCTCCTTTACCCAGACCTCAGCTCTAATCACACAACTCAGCATGGGCATTCCATTCACCCTGCTGATGGCTGTGTGGGATTTGATGAAGGAAGCTGAGATCATGCAGAAGAAAGAAAGGCAGGTGCACAGGCACCTCAGGCATCTGGCACCCATTCAGGCCCAGGCGCACGCACTTGGCCGGGTCTTAAGAGCCTTGCCTTCACTGTTTACGATTCACGAGAGAGGCTGCGGCAGTGATCTGTCATCCAATGGACGTTGACCTGCAGACAAGATCTAGCACAGGGTCAGCCCTGCCCATTGTTGTGGAAGTCAGCACAGTATTCAACTTTCATGTAGCCGGATCCTTTCAAGCTGCCACTGATTAATGTTTGCCACATTAGTCAGACTTTGGACCACCAATGCATCAAGCAGGTCACCGCAGTCTTATTCGCCAGAGGAAACACTTTGGTCACTGCTTTTTTTCTAGGCCCGTCCAATTTTCTATATTCATGCATGAACCCCTTCCCCTTTCATCCCGCAGGATTTGTAGAGGTTTTTTTTCCGTTTTATTTCACTTTTAATTCGTTTGGTAATCCATTTAGGGCCGTGTTTGCTGATTTTATGTATATATTTATCCTCTACACCTCCATTCCCCACCAGGATGGCCTGAGGGCGCTCCGCTTCTTCCTTGAACAGAGGCCCAACCAGTCCCCATCCACCACCACCCTCCTCCGCCTGGCTGAACTTGTTCTCACATTGAACAACTTCTCCTTTGACTCCACCCATTTCCTCCAAATTAAAGGTGTTGCTATGGGTACCTGCATGAGTCCTAGCTATGCCTGCCTTTTCGTGGGATATGTGGAACACTCTTTGTTCCAGTCCTACTCGGGTCCCCTCCCTCACCTCTTTTTCCGGTACATTGATGACTGTATCGGTGCCGTCTCCTGCTCTCGCCCTGAACTAGAACATTTCATTCACTATGCTTCCAATTTCCACCCTTCCCGCACCTTCACATGGTCCATCTCCGACTCTTCCCTTCCCTTCCTCGACTTCTCCGTCTCCATCTCTGGGGATAGGTTATTGACTAACATTCACTACAAGCCCACTGACTCCCACAGCTACCTGGACTACACTTCCTCCCACCCTGCCTCCTGTAAGGACTCTATTCCATTCTCCCAGTTTCTCCATCTCCGCCGCATCTGCTCTGATGATGCCACCTTCCATACCAGTGCTTCCGACATGTCTTCCTTTTTCCTCAACCGAGGATTCCCCTCTACCGTGGTCGACACGGCCCTCGACCGTGTCCGTTCTATCTCCCGCACTTCTGCCCTCACCCCTGCCCCTCCCTCCTGGAACCACGATAGAGTTCCTCTTGTCCTCACCTTTCACCCCACCAGCCTCCACATTCAATGGATCATCCTCCGCCATTTCCGCCACCTCCAGCGTGATCCCACCACCAAACTCATCTTCCCCTCACCTCCCCTTTCAGCATTCCGCAGGGACCGCTCCCTCCGTGACACCCTAGTCCACTCCTCTACCACCCCCAGCACCCCTTCCCCTTCGCCCGGCACCTTCCCGTGCAAGCGCAGGAGATGCAACACATGCCCTTATACCTCCCCTCTTCCCACTGTCCAGGGCCCCAAACACCCCTTCCAGGTGAAACAGCGATTTACTTGTACTTCCTGCAATTTAGTATACTGTATTCGCTGCTCACGATGTGGTCTCCTCTACATTGGGGAGACCAAACGCAGATTGGGTGACCGCTTTGCGGAACACCTCCATTCAGTCCGTAAGGGGGACCCCGAGCTCCTGGTCGCCTGTCACTTTAATTCTCCGCTCCACTCCCACTCTGACCTCACCGTCCTCGGCCTATTACACTGTTCCACGGAAGCGCAGCGTAAGCTCGAGGAACAGCACCTCATCTTTCGTTTAGGCACACTACAGCCCTCTGGACTCAATATCGAGTTCAACAATTTTAGATCATAACCTCAGCCCCTATCATATTTATATTTTATTTTTTCATCCACCCTTTTGTTTCCCCCCCCCCCCCCCCGCCCCGCCCCGCCCTTTTTCTTTTTTTTTCCCTCCTAGAAGTTGGCAGCTGTCCTTCATTCTGCCAGTGCATTTCACAGTTCTTTTAGCCTCAACCTGTTACATTAACACCACCTCTTGCCTTGATCATCTCTTAATGTCTCTTAATGTCTCTTAATCTCTCCTTTTGTTCTTTCATCCCCTCCCCCTTTTCCCAGCTTTATCCTTGCCTTAAATCTATTTCATTTCCTGCTATTTCCAGTTCTGACGAAAGGTCTTCGACCTGAAACGTTAACTCTGTTTCTCTCTCCACGGATGCTGCCTGGCCTGCTGAGTTTTTCCAGTTTTTTCTGTTGTTATTTCAGATTTCCAGCATCTGCAGTATTTTGCTATCGTATATATTTATCCTACCTGCTTATCATTGTTCTTTTAAAGGTAATTCACTTGTGTATTGTTCAACATCCTCCTCCAATCCATTTGCTTCTGTTCCCTCATTTCTTTGAATTTAGCCCTTTTAAAGTTATATACCTGGCTCCTGGTCATTGGTATATCAAATCACATTAAACTTAGATCATCTATGGCAGCTGCTGCAGCTTCCATTTCCTGTTTATTGTCTGCATTATTAATGATAAGTACAGGTTTCATCGCTTCCTTGACACACTGGCTCATGAAGTACCAACTCTGACTCTAAACTGGGTTTTTCCAGTTTAGATTTGCTTGACTGAAGTCTCCCATTAAAATCATTTTACTGTTCTCGCATATCCCTTTCATCTCTACATAAAGCAAATTGTCCTTCTAATAATGCTCAGCTGGTGGGCTATATCAGGCTGCTAGTGCGAGTCAGCAGAGAGTGCTGAGTTTGGGTAAGTGTGAGAGTTCTTTAATTGTTAGTTCTCTTTAAATCATTCTTCATAAGAGTACTTAAGCAGTTTAAGTGAAGGGGAAAAGTTAAATATTTGGGATTCTATTGGTTTAAGAAGAGTAAAACAAGGTTACACTGCAGTAGGAGTAAATTGGCACAGCAGGCAGTGGAAACCAGTTTTCTAATCAATCAGCAGGGGTGACTCATTTGGCTGTAAACAAACAAACAGTATAAAAAGACCAGTGCTAGTGCGAGCAAGCAGAGAGTGCTGAGTTTGGGTAAGTGTGAGTTCGGGTGAGTGGGGTGAAGGGTGCTCTTTTCAAACTTTAACTCTGTGGGTTGTAGTTAATAAGGCCTTTCTGGTGCAGAGTGACTGTTGGTAAACCATTTAACTGGTGTAATTTAGAGGGATTGATTTAATTTAAATCCAATTAATTAGAGGAGATACTAGCATCTATAATCGGGCAGAGAGTGTCCATAACTAACAATAAAAATTTTTAATTAATTACATAGAATGGAGCAGGTGATGTGTTACTGTTGCGAGATGTGGGAGCCGGTGGACCCCATTGAGGCTCACGGTGATTACATCTGTGACAAGTGTCTGCTGCTACAGGAACTCCAGCTCCATGTTGATGAGCTGGAGTCTGAGCTTCAGACACTGTGACACATCAGGGAGGGGGAGAAGTACCTGGACTCTGTGTTTCAGGAAGTGGTCACACCTATGAAGTTAATTAATTCAGATGTAGCCCATGGTCAGGGACAGGATGGTGTGACTACGAGTGAGGCAGGTACGGGGATCCAGGAGGTAGTGTTGGAGGAGCCGCAGCCCTTGCTCTTGTCCAACAGGTTCGAGGTTCTTACTGTGGGGACAGGAGCAGGGACTGCAGGGAGGATGAGCAACCTGGCCACAGCACCGTGGAACGGGGGGCCATTCAAGAGGGAGGAGTAAATAGAAATGTTGTAGTGGTAGGGGATAGCATTATTAGGGGGATAGATAGAGTTCTCTGCAGACGAGAGCGAGAGTCCCGTAGGCTGTGTTGCCTGCCTGGTGCCAGGGTTAAGGATATCTCCTCTGGGCTGGAAAGAAACTTGCAGTGGGAGGGGGTGGATCCAGTTGTCGTGGTCCATGTTGGTACAAACGACGTAGATAGGACAAGGAAGCCGGTTCTGTTGAAGGAGTATGAGCAGCTAGGGGTCAAATTAAAAAACAGAACCTCAAGGGTAATAATCTCTGGATTATTACCTGAGCCACGAGCGAATTTGGCTAGGACAAATAAAATTAGAGAGTTAAATGAGTGGCTCAAAGACTGGTGTGGGAGAAATGGGTTTTGCTTCCTGGGACACTGGCACCAGTACTGGGGCAGGAGGGAGCTGTTCCATTGGGACGGGCTTCACTTGGCCCTGGCGGATCATATAACTAGGGCTGTAGAGAGGGCTTTAAACTAACTAGTGGGGGGGAGGTTCCTAGAGAGCAAATAATAAAAATGACAACAGAGAAGGTCATAGACTTAGGTAGCAGTGGGGAAATTAAAAACCAGAGTGTGTCAGGAAGGGGCAGAAGGTATGGAGTAAAAGGTAAAGTAATAAAAAGGGCAAAAGCAGGAACTAAGTGTCACAAAACATATTTGAAAGTTCTCTTATCTGAATGCACGTAGCATTCGTAACAAAATAGACGAGTTAATGGCACAAATAACTACATATGGGTATGATCTTGTGGCCATTACAGAAACATGGCTGCAGGGTGATAATGCCTGGGAATTAAACATACCAGGTTATTTAACAATCAGGAAGGACAGGCAGGAAGGAAGGGGAGGTGGGGTGGCTATGTTAATAAAGGAAGGAATCACTGTAATACAGAGAAATGATATTGGGTCAAAAGATCAGGATAATGAAACAGTTTGGGTGGAGATAAGGAATAATAAGGGGAAAAAAACACTAGTGGGCGTAGTCTATAGGCCTCCGAACAGTTGCAACTCTGTTGGATGGAGTATCAATCAGGAAATAGTTGAGGCTTGTAATAAGGGAACATCTATAATTATGGGGGATTTTAACTATCATATTAATTGGACAAATCAAATTGGGCAGGGCTGCCTTGAGGATGAGTTCATTGAGTGTATTAGGGATGGGTTTCTTGAGCAGTATGTAACTGAACCGACCAGGGGGCAAGCAACCTTAGATCTGGTCCTGTGTAACGAGACAGGATTAATTAAAAATGTCCTAGTAAAGGATCCCCTTGGAATGAGTGACCATAACATGGTTGAATTCCATATTCAATTAGAGGGTGAGAAGGTTGGATCTCAAACAAGCGTGCTAAGCTTGAATAAAGGAGACTATGAAGGTATGCGAGCGGAATTGAGTAGAGTGGATTGGGAAAATAGATTAAAGAGTAAGACGATACATGATCAGTGGTGTACATTTAAGGAGTTATTTTACAACTTCCAAAAAATATATATTCCACTGAGAAGAAAAGGGTGTAAAAGAAAAGACTGTCATCCGTGTCTAAGTAAAGAAATTAAGGATAGTATTCGACTAAAAACAAGGGCTTATAAGGTAGCCAAATCTAGTGGGAGGATAGAGGATTGGGGAAACTTTAAAAAACAGCAAAAAATAACAAAAGATTGATTCAGAAAGGGAAGATAGATTATGAAAGTAAATTAGCAAAAAATATAAAAACAGATAGTAAGAGTTTTTATAGTTATATAAAAAGAAAAAGGGTGGCTAAAGTAAATGTTGGTCCCTTAGAGGATGAGACCGGGAAATTAATGGTGGGAAATATGGAGATGGCAAATACACTGAATGAATATTTTGTATCAGTCTTTACAGTAGAGGACACTAAGAATATCCCAACACTGGACAAACAGGGGGCTATAGGGGGGGAGGAGCTAAACACGATCAAAATCACTAAGGAAGTGGTACTCGGTAAAATAATGGGACTCAAGGTAGATAAATCACCTGGACCTGATGGCTTACATCCTAGGGTCTTGAGGGAAGTGGCGGTAGGGATTGTGGATGCATTGGTAATAATTTTCCAAAACTCCCTGGACTCAGCAAAGATCCCGGCAGACTGGAAAACTGCTAATGTAACACCCTTATTTAAAAAGGGCAGTGGACAGAAGGCTGGAAACGAGAGACCGGTTAGCCTAACATCTGTGGTAGGTAAAATTTTGGAGTCCATTATTAAGGAGACAGTAAGGGGACATTTGGATAATCATAATTTAATAGGACAAAGTCAGCATGGTTTTATGAAGGGGAAGTCATGTTTGACAAATTTGCTGGAGTTCTTTGAGGAAGTAACATACAGGGTGGATAAAGGGGAACCAGTGGATGTGGTGTATTTAGACTTCCAAAAGGCATTTGACAAGGTGCCACACAAGATTATTGCTTAAGATAAAAAATCACGGGATTGGGGGTAATATTCTGGCATGGATAGAGGATTGGCTATCTAACAGAAGGCAGAGAGTTGGGATAAATGGTTCATTCTCAGACTGGCAATCAGTTACTAGTGGTGTTCCGCAGGGGTCAGTGCTGGGTCCCCAACTCTTTACAATCTATATTAACGATTTGGAGGAGGGGACCGAGTGTAACATATCAAAGTTTGCAAATGATACTAAGATGGGAGGGAAAGTAGTGAGTGAGGAGGACATAAAAAATCTGCAAGGGGACATAGACAGGCTAAGTAAGTGGGCAGAGATTTGGCAGATGGAATACAATACTGGAAAGTGTGAGGTTATGCACTTTGGCAGGAAAAATAGTAGAGCAAGTTATTATCTTAATGGCAAGAAACTGGAAAGTACTGAAGTACAAAGGGATCTGGGGGTCCTGGTGCACGAAACTCAAAAGGTTAGTATGCAGGTGCAGCAAGTGATTAAGAAGGCCAATGGAATGTTGGCTTTCATTGCTAGGGGGATAGAATATAAAAATAGGGAGGTATTGCTTCAGTTGTACAAGGTATTGGTGAGACTGCACCTGGAATACTGCATACAGTTTTGGTGTCCATACTTAAGAAAAGACATACTTGCTCTCGAGTCAGTACAAAGAAGGTTCACTCGGTTAATCCCGGGGATGAGGGGATGGACATATGAGGAGAGGTTGGGTAGATTGAGACTCTACTCATTGGAGTTCAGAAGAATGAGAGGCGATCTTATTGAAACATATAAGATTGTGAAGGGGTTGGATCGGGTGGATGCGGGAAGGATGTTCCCGATGATGGGTGAAACTAGAACTAGGGGACATAGTCTTAGAATAAGGGGCTGCTCTTTCAAAACTGAGATGAGAAGGAACTACTTCACTCAGAGGGTGGTAGGTCCATGGAATATGCTGCCCCAAAAAGCTGTAGAAGCTACATCATTACATAAATTTAAAACAGAAATAGACAGCTTCCTAGAAGTAAAGGGAATTAAGGGTTACGGGGAGCGGGCAGGAATTTGGACATGAGTCTAGGTTCGGATCGGTCATGGCCCTGTGGGTAGCGCAGCGGGCCCAGGGGCCGTGTAGCCTGATCCTGCTCCTATTTCGTGTGTCCAATTCTGTTAGGTTCAGGAGATGGTTCTGTGATAGTTGATTGGCGGTTAGGATCAGATCAGCCATGATCTTATTGAATGGTGGAGCAGGCTCGAGGGGCCAATTGGCCTACTCCTGCTCCTATTTCTTATGTTCTTATGTTCTTATTAATGTAGCTTGGATTTTGTTGTATTAATGATGTCTAACCAAACTAGTTAATTTTGTAGCTTTCCCCCTCTCACAGGGTCAACTTTGTTCAACTCTCACCTGTGTGAGGTACAACTCTGCACCACCTTATTTACTGTCCAGTCTGTCTTTTCGAACACTCTCAACCCCTCAGTGCTACATGTCTGTCTAGTTTTCTGTGCCTGTACCCACCCGTTGACTGTATTCTACCCTACAATCTGTCCCATTTGGGACCCCATTTCCTCCCTGCCCTCCAGCCCACCTATTTAGTTTACATGGTTTTCAATTGCTGCCTTGATTCCTCAAGGGTCTCTTTCTTACTACTTGATTTAAGAACATAAGAACATAAGAAATAGGAGCAGGAATAGGCCACTTGGCCCCTCAAGCCTGCTCCGCCATTCAATAAGATCATGGCTGATCTTGGGCTCAAAGCCACTTCCCTACCCACTCCCCATAACCCTTCACTCCCTTATCGTGCAAAAATCTGTCTATCTCCACCTTAAATGTATTTAATGACCTAGCCTCCACGGCTCTCTGGGGCAGAGAATTCCACAGATTTACGACCCTCTGAGAGAAGAAATTCCTCCTCATCTCAGTTCTAAAAGGGCGACCCTTTATTCTGAAACCCCGAGTTTAGGTGCAGCTTGTCTCTCCTAGGAATATAGGAACAGGAGGAGGCCATTCAGCCCCTCAAGCCTGTTCTGCCATTCAATTAGATCATGGCTGATCTATACCTTAATTCATTTACCCACCTTGGTTCCTTATCCCTTAATACCCTTGCCAAACAAAAATCTATCAATCTCAGTTTTGAAATTTTCAATTGACCCCCAGCCTCAACAGCTTTTTGGGGGAGAGAGTTCCAGATTTCCACCACCCTTTGTGTGAAGAAGTGCTTCCTGACATCACCCCTGAATGGCCTAGCTCTAATTTTAAGGTTATGCCCCGTTGTTCTGGACTCCCTCACCAGAGGAAATAGTTTCTCTCTATCTACCCTATCAATTCCTTTGATCATCGTAAAGAACTCAATTAGATCACCCCTTAATCTTCTATATTAAAGGGAACACAAGCTTATAAAGTGTAACCTTTCCTCATAATTTAATCCTTTTAGCCCTCTGCTGTATGAGCACTCTTTTTTTTCTGAAAGTTCTCCTAATTATTTATGAAGGTACCATTGTTATTTTCACACCAGGATGCCAGCCACTTATTTGTGTTCTCACTTTACTTGATAAATTTCCCTTCTTTTCCAAACACTGCACATATATCAGACAATGTTACCTTGCATCCCCTATCTGAGTTTTGAGGCAATGTTTGTGTATATGGCTTTTAAGGCCCAAATGTTACTTCTCCCTATGTCATATACCCCTACGTGGACTGCCACCACTGGCTCCCTGCCTCTCCGCTGAAGCATCTCCTAACCTTTCCTCGATATATACTACTCTAGCTCCAGGTAGACAGCTCACCATCCTGTCAACATTCACCTGAATTTCCACAATGATCCGTTGTATACGTACGCTGTTTCTTCAGGGTTTTTGCAAAATGACAGCATGAGATCATGGGAGAACCCAACCGCAATTCAGAGCCGTTTTCCACGATTTTAGAAGAGGGGAGGGTACGGTGCTCGTGATCCTCAAAGTGGGCGGTGAACACGGGGAGTCCGGAGAAGTGGAGGCCCGGCCAATCTTAACGGCCAGGCCTCATTTGCATGAATTCTCCCTGAGGCTCGCCCGAACCTGGCCACATTCACTATATAGCCTTTGGGCGGGAGTGGCAAGTCGGCAGCAGGAGGCCGTATCCGGGTACCCATGGGGATGGTCCCAGGCACTGAGTTGAGGAGGCGGGGGGAGGTTCTGGACGTGATTGGGGTCAGGGCAGGAAAGCCCAGGGCAAGGGAGGTCCAAGGCTTCCTTGTGAAGCCCAGAGGAGCACTCCTGCCTGGGCCTCTTCTGGCCCGCAATCTCCAACTCGTCAAGTCTGGCCTGACGGCGAAGCCATTACTGCCCCCCTGCTCAGACCTCTGACATAAATTGTAGATTGGGCCCTGATGACATCATCGGACCCAATCTGCATATTTAAAGTAAGACTCCTCCTCCTTCCTGCAGGTGCCCCGTTCGGCTGCTCAGAAGAGCAGATCAACATTGGAAGATGGTGGGAAGGCAGTGGGATCAGAGAGGGTAAGTGACTGACCTCATTTTAACTGCCCCCTCCCGCCCGATTTCTGCCAGGCGGGGAGTTAAAATCGGGGCCATTGTCTTTATGACATCCCATTGGTATCCACTTTCATGAGCAAAGAATCCCCAACAACTACTTTCTATCTGTGACCTGTAAAATACATCATTGTCCTAGCTTTCTTCTCTGGTTTTCGAGATCCTTTTTTATTTTGAGACCTCATTTCCTTCTGCATTACAGCTCAATGCCTGGTATCTGTTCACTAATATAATCCCTTGGGGAGCATCACAGACTTTCTTACCTTTCTTGCTTTTATCAACCTTAATCCATCTGAATCTCCCCTTTTCCTTGGCTTCCCTCAGCACTTGTCTCCATATCCTGATACTCCTGCACCTGGTTGTATTCGTCTCCATTTCCAATCCCTAATGCTCTCGAGGTCTATTGTTAGCCTGGCTTTTCATTGACCCATGACAACTCACTTAACGAGTTGAAAACTATCCATTCTCCCTCAATAATCGCCTGACTTTTGTCTACCCATGTAAGTTCTTGTACCTTGATCTCTAGACCAATAACATTTTCTTAAGGCCAGAAATGAAAGCCTCTGGTAATAGCAAAACCTGCAGTGTTGGGCAGCAAAACTGTATCTGCGCTTTAGGTGTTCTGCAGATTTCCCTGAAGCTACTACTCCATGATGCTCCACAAGTACCCAAAGCCCTCTTGCATTTTTACATATGTGGCAGAGCTGCACTGCTGTATATTCTCTGCCATTACATGCAGAAAGCTCTGAAGATTCTCAAAGGACTACATATAGTGCTTTTTAAAGTTAATACGTTCAGCCCTGTATACAGTATATGTAAGGTACAGCTCCATAGGACCTGCAGCAGATACCTCTGGCACTAGCCCCCCTCCCCCGCCCCCTCCCCACTTTCCTCTGTTGCTGCTCCTTGCTGCCACCTCCACTCGCTTCTCTTCACTGGTGCTCAGTGCCTCACCAGGCACCACCACATGACCCATATTATCAGGTTGCCCAAGGTGAATGCATGTGGTCTACTGCTTGTGGTACTCTTGTACAGTACTCTTATTCTTGCTTTTCCCAATTAGGAGGGGATTTTATCTTAGGTGACCCCCTACATAAAGAAAAAAAAGAACGCGGGGCATGCAGCAAATGACTATGCACATGGTAGTAAAGTCAACACAATATCTTGCTGCCCATGGGCAGATATGCCTGTGTGTTACTTATTGAATAAGTTCAAAGGGCTAGCAAAAAGAAATTGAAGGGAATACTACTTTGTAAAGTTCCAGGCTTACAGTTATATTACAGACTTATATATATTTAGAAACTTGGTCACGTAAGGTAATGGAAGCTACACCCTTGGGCAGTCACCCTGTTACAGTTGAAGCATTAAAGACACAGTAGTTCAGGGATGCAAAATGTGATGGTGGGGCCAGTGCTTTCGAGGCTGGGTTGCTAATTTGGCACCATGTTGTGGACTCAGTGTTTGGCACATGAATTGTAGAAGCATTCCTTTCCTTTGAGTGGGCATACTTTAGTCAACTATACTTTGACATTCTTCCTCAGTCCAGAGAACTTCTTTCCTGCGGGCTATATATATGAAAAAGGTACGGGAAAGGCCAGCAGATTGTAAGAGCTTCTACAAAAGGAAGAGAGTAGCAAAAGTAAACGTTGGTCCCTTAGAGGTTGAGACAGAAGAAATTATTATGGGGAATAAGGAAATGGCAGAAACGTTAAACAAATATTTTGTATTTGTCTTCACAGTAGAAGACACAAAAAGCATACCAAAAATGGTGGGGAACCAAGGGTCTAATGAGGGTGAGGAACTTAATGTAATTAATATAAGTAGAGAAAAAGTACTATAGCAACCAATTGGACTAAAAGCCGACAAATTCCCTGGATCTGACAGCCTACATACTAGGGTTCTAAAAGAGGAGGCTGAAGAGATAGCGGATGCATTGGTTTTGATCTTCCAAAATTCCCTAGATTCTAGAATGTTCCCAGCGGATTGGAAGGTCGCAAATGTAACACCGCTATTCAAGAAAGGAGGGAGAGAAAAAACAGGAACTATAGGCCAGTTAGCCTGACATCAGTCATCGGGAAAATGCTGGAATCCATTGTTATGGAAGTGGTATCAGGGCACTTAGAAAATCATAACATGATTAGGCAGAGTCAACATAGTTTTATGAAAGGGTACTTGTGTTTGACAAATTTATCAGAGTTTTTTGAGGATGTAACTAGCAGGGTAGATAAAGGGGAACCAGTGGATGTAGTATATTTGGATTTCCAAAAGGCATTCAATAAGGTACCACATAAAAGGTTATTACACAAGATTAGGGCTCATGGGGTTGGGGGTAATACAGTAGCATGGATAGATGATTGGTTAACGGACAGAAAACAGAGAGTAGGAATAAACGGATCTTTTTCAGGTTGGCAAGCTGTAACTGGTGGGGTGCCGCAAGGATCAGTGTTGGGGCCTCAGCTATTTACAATCTATATTAATGACCTAGATGAAGGGACCGAGTGTAATGTATCCAAGTTTGCTGATGATACAAAGCTAGGTGGGACAGTAAGCTGTGAGGAGAACAGAAAGAGTCTGCAAAGGGATATAGATAGATTAAGTGAGCGGGCAGTAAGGTGGCAGATGGAGTATAATGTAGGGAAATGTGAGGTTATTCACTTTGGTAGGAAAAATAGAAAAAAAGACTATTTTTTAAATAGTGAGAAACTTTCAAATGTTGGTGTTCAGAGAGATTTGGATGTCCTCGTGCAAGAAACACAGGAAGCTAGCATGCAGGTACAGCAAGCAATAAGGAAGGCAAATGGCATGTTGGCCTTTATTGCAAGGGGGTTGGAGTATAAGAGTAAGGAAGTCTTGCTACAATTGTACAGGGCCTTGGTGAGATCACACCTGGAGTACTGTGCACAGTTTTGGTCTCCTTATCTAACGAAGGATATACTTGCCTTGGAGGCGGTGCAACGAAGGTTCACTAGATTGATTCCTGGGATGAGAGGGCTGTCCTATGATGAGAGACTGAGTAGAATGGGCCTATACTCTCTGGAGTTTAGAAGAATGAGAGGTGATCTCATTGAAACATACAAGATTCTGAAGGGGATTGACAGGGTAGATGCTGAGAGGTTGTTTCCCCTGGCTGGAATGTCTAGAACTAGGGGGCATAGTCTCAGGATAAGGGGTAGGCCATTTAAGACTGAGATGAGGAGGAATTTCTTTACTCAGAGGGTTGTGAATCTTTGGAATTCTCTGCCCCAGAGGGCTGTGCATGCTGAGTCTTTGAGTATATTCAAGGCTGAGATAGATAGATTTTTGGACTCTAGGGGAATCAAGGGATATGGAGATCGGGCAGGAAAGTGAAGTTGAGGCCATGATCTTATTGAGTGGCGGAGCAGGCTCGAGGGGCCGTATGGCCTACTCCTGCTCTTATTCCTTATGTCCTAATCGATTGAGGCTGTCTCACTAGGACTTCCCATCACATAAAGGTTTTTACACGGTTGGCAATGCCCGGCCATGTCCAGCCATGCACTCTGGACACTAGCTTAGTTGGAAGTGTTCACTCAGCCCCAAGATTTGCATCTTTTGCTCATGCATCTCCTCTAACAGCATATCCAAACTCTCATTGTTGAAAGGAGCAGTTCTATTCACTTGTTCCAGAGTGCATAAGGATGATAGTGTGCCAGAGCAGTAAGCATGAAAAATGGACAGTAGCCCTTTAAGATCAGCATGTTGAGACTGCCGCGAAACACGAATGGAGGCTGAATCCATATGTGGAAAACAAGAAACTTTAATTCAACTGCATGGCACAAAAATGGCTGCACCGAAAGCTCCCAGAATTTTCTGGGCAAACTCTGAGGCCCCGCCCACTCCTGCCTTAAAGGGAAGGTGCTGGATTTTTGTCCACGGACGGAAGAGTGGATTTTGCTCATTTAGGTGGCGATCCGCCAGAAACAGCCCTTTTAAGATTTGCTGCACTCCTCATTGTCTGCCCAGCTGTTGCTGTAGCACTCCATGTACACATTGAAACGACACAGGGAGCATATTTCAATTAGCACAAGCCCGCGTCAGCATTGTGACCCACCTTATTTTTATTGCACTCGGGAAATCAGCCCTGTCATTATTTAGAGAAACTTTGTTTGATGAGATAGTTCCACAGTAATGCTTTATTGCTATCAAGAGCATCCAACCAGTGGTTAAGTTCCAGATGCAGGTATCCTATGATCATTTCAATGTCCACATTTGATCCTCCCTGTAAAATCAGTTCCCTACATTTGCATACACAGCTACAGATATTGGCTGCGCGCACCAATAAGGTTGCAGACTTGCCCTTTGGTAATGGTGGGAGGCCAAGAAAACTGTGGTCGTATCCTCTAACACTGGCCTCCTGTGTATTCGCCCCACCTGCCTCTCGTCCATTATTGGCAAAGCTTTCAGTCACCTCAACCCGATTCTCCGGGATTCCCTCCCTAAACACCTCTGTCTTGCTACTTCTCTCCCTGTCTTTAAAAGTCTTCCCAAAACCTATTATTTCATCCTAGCTTTCAGTCACCATTTTAAAACTCTTCTGCTACTGCTCAGCGCCTGTTCCTTCATAGATAAAGCTACTTGGGATGTTGTATTACATTGAAGGTGCTATATAAATGCAAGTTGTTGTCACAGATACATCAAAAAAACATCAAAATCGAAGGGAAAAAAAGATAATTGACAAGCGTTTGCTGGAAGTAAAGAACCTGACTGATGATATAATGGTGCAGTATGAGAGTCAGGAGAAAGTCTTTGGGTTAACCATAATGCAATCCAGGGTACTTAGAGCACATATTTAATTCACACAATGTAGTATACTACAATTTGGAGAGTAATCTATCTTACTTGAAGATCTGCAACAGATGTTTGTAGATCTAAAGTTATTTTTTTAATTGTCTGCAAAATTCCTGGACTTTTGTTTCAGTGTCAGTTTTTTTCTTTCTCCTAAAAATGACAATTTTAAAACAATACTGCAGACAAATTCAACATTGAATGTAACTGATGTTGTCAGTGCCTGGAGCACAAAGTCAAATTATACGGTTGAGTCTCTGTTTTTTTTGTGCAATCAAACAGTGAACTATGAAAATACAGCTTTGTTCAAGGACATTTACAGCCTACAGTTCTATTAATATAGTTTTATTAAAGTATGCAAGCTGTTTTAAAAAAATCATTCTGCTGCTGCTGAAGCCATGACTAGATCTGTTAATGGAATAGCTACAGTGACGGCACTGCAATCTTTTTAAACAGCTTGCATACTTGAAAGTGGCTACATTATTACAACTCCCTTAAATGTCCTTGGATAGCAAAGTGTTGCAATGTTTTTTATAGTTCAGCCTTTGATTGCATAGACACATGTCAAGGCAGCTGAAATGTCTATATTTACTGCACACCATAGAGAAAGGCTATAATGACATCTGTCTCCACATTTTTGCCCAATCACACACCAAACAATGAAATCTATGGTCTTGAAATCCTTTAATCGCACTGATATTCAGGTATGCAAGTTGTCTATAAATATCGCAATGAACCGATCTATTAACTGACTCGAATGGCTCAAGTGAAATGTCTTTGAGGAAAAGGCAGGACAAATCCAATCCAGCCAATTACCGCCCCATCAGTCTACTCTCAATCATCAGCAAAGTGATGGAAGGTGTCGTCGACAGTGCTATCAAGCGGTATTTACTCACCAACAACCTTCTCACTGATGCTCAATTTGGGTTCCGCCAGGACCACTCGGCTCCAGACCTCATTACAGCCTTGGTCCAAACATGGACAAAGGAGCTGAATTCCAGAGGTGAGGTGAGAGTGACTGCCCTTGACGTGAAGGCAGCATTTGACCGAGTGTGGCATCAAGGAGCCCTAGTAAAACTGAAGTCAATGGGAATCAGGGGTAAAACGCTCCACTGGTTGGAGTCATACCTAGCACAAAGGAAGATGGTTGCGGTTGTTGGAGGTCAATCATCTCAGCCCCAGGACATCGCTGCAGGAGTTCCTCAGGGCAGTGTCCTAGGCCCAACCATCTTCAGCTGCTTCATCAATGACCTTCCCTCCATCATAAGGTCAGAAGTGGGGATGTTCGCTGATGATTGCACAGTGTTCAATTTCATTCGCAACTCCTCAGATAATGAAGCAGTCCGTGCCCGCATGCAGCAAGACCTGGACAACATTCAGGCTTGGGCTGATAAGTGCCAAGTAACAGTCGCACCTTACAAGTGCCAGGCAACGACTGTCTCCAACAAGCGAGAGTTGAACCACCGCCCCTTGACATTCAACGGCAATACCAGCGCCAAATCCCCCACCATCAACATCCTGGGGGTAACCATTGACCAGAAGCTTAACTAGACCAGCCACATAAATACTGTGGCAACAAGAGCAGGTCCGAGGCTGGGTATTCTGCAGCAAGTGTCTCACCCCCTTACTCCCCAAAGCCTTTCCACCATCTACAAGGCACAAGTCAGGAGTGTGATGGAATACTCTCCACTTGCCTGGATGAGTGCAGCTCCAACAACACTCAAGAAGCTCAACACCATCTAAATCAAAGCAGCCCGCTTGATTGGCACCTCATCCTCCACCTTAAACATTCACTCCCTCCACCACCGGCACACCGTGGCTGCAGTGTGTACCATCTACAAGATGCACTGCAGCAACTCACCAAGGCTTCTTCGGCAGCACCTCCCAAACCTGCGACTTCTACCACCTAGAAGGACAAGGGCAGCAGGCGCATGGGAACACCATCACCTGCAAGTTCCCCTCCAAGTCATACACCATCCTGACTTGGAAATATATCGCCGATCCTTCGTTGCCGCTGTGTCAAAATCTTGGAACACCCTCCCTAACAGCACTGTGGGAGTACCTTCACCACACAGACTGCAGCGGTTCAAGAAGGCGGCTCACCACCACCTTCTCAAGGGCAATTAGGGATGGGCAATAAATGCTTGCCTTGCCAGCGATGCCCACATCCCATGAACGAATAAAAAAAAAAGTCTGCTGCATGCTCCACAACCTTGCCATACTACTTTCGAATGATGGGAAAAGCTTATAATGGGATGTCTAGTTTGGCTATCCATTTGATGGCTTCCACAGAGGCCGAGTGGAGAAATGAGGTGCCTCCTGCAACAGATTAGTGGGAAGGTTGATGGTCATGGCCACAGTCGCACTTCGGGTCGTCCCTCATCTTCCACTTGTGCAGGTGGCTGCATCATCTGTGCCCTCTGCGGATTCGGTTGAGCGCTGACTACTATCTTCGAGGGAGGTCGAAGCCAGAGACCTCTGCTGTTGGGTCAGTGATGACGTGTTGGTTCTTTATGTTGCATGAATCCCACGATTCCGTCCATCTGGATAGTGGGTGATGCCAGCTGCATGAATATTGGCTGCTGTTTCCCAAAATGGCTGGCGTGATTTTAAGTACTTTTGTGGTGGGTTTTTCAAGTTTTCATAAATGGGATGGTCGATGTTGCTCATGATTTTTTCCGTCTCACGGAGCACGGTGACGTCGCTGCGAATGGCAGACGGGGCAATGTGGGACAGCACCAGGAGCCACTTGGAGTGGACTTGAGCGTCCCTGACACCGTCCTCATGGCGGCGTTTAGTGTACGTCCACGATCTTTGTGTGGCGGCTGCAGGACCGTGAGGCAGAGCAGTATTCTGCAGCAGAGTAGACTAGGGCCACTGTTGCAGTGTGAAGTGTTCTGGCTGTGCTCCCCCATGACGTTCCAGCGAGTTTCCGGACCAGGCTCATCCTGGTTTTTACTTTTTGTCCGGTGTTGGTGAGATGAGGCCAATAGGTGTGAGTCCTGTCTAGGGTGACGCCCAGGTATTTTGGGTAGCGTTCATGGGTAGCGTTCATGGGTAAATTGCCTTCCACCCAAGGAAACGTTGAGTTCTTCACCAGCGTCACTGTTGTTCAGATGGAACACCGACACAGCTGTCTTCTTTGGATTGGACGGAGATGCCGGATCCAGATGGGTGGCAGTAAGCAGCTCAGTTTCTAGGCCAGTATGTGTTAATAATCTTAGCATCATTGCTAAATTGGATTATATAGAAAATACAGTATGAGAACAGACCGTTTGGCCCAACCAGTCCGTGTTGGTGTTTATCTTTCACATTAGCAGTAGTCCTAATCCCATGTTCCCGCATCTCTTTATCACCCTTTCCTTCAACCACTGAATTTACTCTTAAATGTTGACAGGGTGATTTATCGTTTCCTTTATCTGTATAAATTTCTCACAACCTTTGGCTGTACTGCATGAAACATTGAAAAGAAAATCTAAGTGAACCCAAATCCCCTTAAACGGCTCGCACTCTTAGATTTAACTATACTTATCAAACTTGAGTACCTTAAGTAGCCTGCATAACTATAGTTTCAAACATTAGTCTTTCATTGCATAAAAATATAGAATGAGCCACACTACACCTGAGCTATTGATACATTGAAAAAATGGGCTCATTGACATGTTACTGTAAAACAATATAGACCATTGATTTATTGATATAATAATGACTCTAAAGATCCTTTCAGAACATGCAGTGACAGTATAACTGCACCCTGAGTATATGAGTACTACAGTGCAGATAATTATATTCCATTAAATGTACATGATGTTAGTAGGGTAGATTTTGACTTTGTGTGATAGTGTAAAACGGGCGATAGCGAATGGGCAGCCTGTTTTACATCTTTCCCAATTGACTTCAATGGAAATAAAAATTGGGAGAGATGTAAAACGGGCTGCCGATTCGCTATCGCCTGTTTAACACTATCACACAAAGTCAAAATCTACCCAAGGGTATCTAAAGATAGTTGTGCTCTCCTAGGATGGTAAATGAAAAAGGCAATGTAGTCTTGATGGGCCGAATGACCTCCTTCTGTGCTGTACTAATTTTGATTCTGTGAATGATGAAACTCAAAAGGAAAGGGCACTTTAACTCATAAGCCCTTCTCTTGACCTAAGCCCCACAATTTCTGAGGGATTTTTCACCTTTTGGTAATGTTTCATATACCGAATGACCTAGCCCTAATTCTGCCCTGTCCACTGCAAGCTATAACCAGCACTGTTGAAGTGTATGGTGATAAAACAGGAATTGAAATATGGTGAATTGTACGAAAGGTAGGACAAAATGAGGACAGAACTTTGATGTATAAATATCCTCACTGCTTCAGTGTTGAAGATTCAAAGGGCCAGAATGTTTGAAATTTATTTTGGATAAAATATTTGATAAAATATATTTTTATAAGATTCAAAAAGTCACAGACATGGGGCTTGAAAGTAAGCACTTTGAATATTATACGGCATTCATATGAAGTTCCTTTGACAGCAGTTTTAAAGGAAGCGTTAACTGATTTACTTTAAATAAGTTTGTACCGTAACTGAATTGGGGTCAAAGGAATTACATACCAATTTGGGAATTGTTTGCACTCGAATATTTAAAGGGCCTAATTCCATGGCCTCGCTGGTCTGATGTTTATAAAGTTTAGATTTCTTTTGTAATTGTGAAGTCTTTGAAAACTGGATACAGATTTAAGCTTATGCAGGAGACCAGGCTTTTAGAAATTACAGTAACAGGTGTACCATTTAATTTACTCCAGCAGCTTGAGACCTGTGCAGTCTTAAATTAGACAATAGTATTCATTCCTAATTAAACTCCCTTTCAGAAAATCACTGAGGCACACTCAGACAAATTGAATTGTGGTAAAATAATAAACAGCAAACTTTCAGTCTCCTGCTAGCAAATTATTTCCCTGACATTTTAGATCAGAGTATGCTATTAATTACACACTGCATGAAGTGCGCTGGCACAAAGATTTCTTGTGCAGCCAATATATGCAGGAGGGGAAAGGAGAAGGAAACTGCAGTAATGAGGGAGTGCTGCACTGGCAGAGGTGCAGTCCTTCGGATGCAATGTTAAACCGAGGCCCCGTCTGCTCTCTCAGGAGGATGTAAAAGATCCCATGGCACTATTTCAAAGACGGCCATCTCCACCCCACCCCCCGCAATCTCGCCCCCGAACACCATTTCGCCCCCAGCCACAATGTCTCCCCCATCCGCAATGTCTCCCCCACCCGCAATTGCTCCCCCAACCACCATCACACCCCGACCACCATCTCTCCCCCGACCACCATCTCTCCCCCGACCACCATCTCTCCCCCGACCACCATCTCTCCCCCGACCACCATCTCTCCCCCGACCACCATCTCCCCCCCGACCATCATGTCCCTCCCCCCCGACCAGCATGTCCCTCCCCCCCGACCAGCATGTCCCCCCCCCGACCAGCATGTCCCCCCCCCCCGACCAGCATGTCCCCCCCCCCCGACCAGCATGTCACAGCCCCGACCAGCATGTCCCCCCCCCTGACCAGCATGTGCCCCCCCCCCGACCAGCATGTCCCCCCCCCCGACCAGCATGTCTCCCCCCCCCGACCAGCATGTCTCCCCCCCCACCCGACCTCCATCTCTCCCCCCGACCACCATGTCTCCCCCCGACCACCATGTCTCCCCCCCGACCACCATGTTCATCCCCCCGACCACCATCTCTCCCCCCGACCACCATCTCTCCCCCAACCACCATCACCACCTTAAACATTCATTCCCTCCACCACCGGCGTACCGTGGCTGCAGTGTGTACCATCTACAAGATGCACTGCAGCAACTTGCCAAACCCTCTTTGGCAGCACCCCCCAAACCTGCAACCTCCACCACCTTGAAGGAAAAGGGCAGCAGGCACATGGGAACACCACCACCTGTAAGTTCCCGTCCAAGTCACACACCATCCTGACTTTGAAATTTATCGCCGTTCCTTCATCGTCGCTGGGTCAAAATTCTGGAACTCCCTACCTAACAGCACTGTAGGAGTATCTTCACCACACGGACTGCAGCGGTTCAAGAAGGCAGCTCACCACCACCTTCTCAAGGGCAATTAGGGATGGACAATAAATGCTGGCCTTGCCAGCGATGCCCACATCCCGTGAATGAATTTTTAAAAACTGCAATATCCTGTCTGTACTTTTGCGACCAGAACCGTACACTGAAATATAAGTGCGGTCGCACCAATGATTTTTGAAGTGGCAGATTACCTCACTATTTCGACTCAATAGTGACCTTTTAATGCAGCCCAACATCTGATTTGCTTTACTCACTGCCACTGAGCATTGTTGCAAAGGCTTCAATTTACTGTCAATCATGACCCCAGATCTCTTTCATTTATCATGCTCATTATTTTCTTTCCATTTAAGCAATAGTCCTTTCCTGGATTTTTTGACCCATGTGAAGCACTTTGCATTGCTCCACATTGCATTTGATCTGCTATCTTTCTGCCCAATTCCCGGGTTTATTCAAATGCTCATGTAGCTTATCCTGTTCTGCTTTGAAGTCTACCACCTTCATTAGCATTGTATCATCTGTAAATTTACCCACTGTGCTTGTGACTCCTAGCTCCAGATCATCTTTTAAGATATTAAACAAAAGAGGTCCCAAAATAGAACCCTGTGGGACCTGACTGGTAACCTACTCCCAGACTAATGACAATCCCTGTACCACCACCGTCTGGATTCTATCAGTCAACCAATTACATATCCATTGTAAAATATTTCCACTGAGTCCTGCTTTCTTTATTTTCAGTCCCAACCTTTCCAGAGGAACTGTATCAAAGTACACCACGTCCATTGCCTTACCCCTATTGTCACACCCTCAAAGAAAATCAGTAAGTTAAATTGACAAGACCACCCCTTCATGAACGCGTATTGGCTATCTTTTCTGATTTTATTTCTATCCAGACGCTCCATGGTCTTATCTTCAATAAGGGTTTCCATAACTTTACCTACAATAGATGTCAAACTCACTAATCTGAAATTTCCTGGGTCATTTTTGCTACTTCTTTAAAAATAGGAGTATCATCTGCCTTTCTCCAGTCCCCAGGCACCTCTCCAGTATTCAGGGATTTCTGGAAGGTTTCTGCCAGAGTTCCTGCAGTTTTTTCCTTTATTTCTATAAGGATCCTCGGATGATTCTTTTCCAGCCCCTGGGATTTATTTACCTTAAGGTAGAAAAGCTGATCAGCAACGATGCTGGTATTATACAGGTAGGATAGTGTAGTGGTTATGTTATTGGACTAGTAATTCTGAGGCTTGGACTAATAATCTAGAGAACATGAGTTCAAATGAATTCAGTTTAAAAAGAAGATCTGGAAATAAATAACTGGTACCAATAAAAGTGACCATGAAGCTGTCAAATTGTCGTAAAAACCCAACTGGTTCATTAATGCCCTCCTTACCCGGTCTGGCCTGTATGTGACTCCAGTCCCACACCAGGGCACTCAGTTGTATCAGGGAATAAATGTCAGCCTTGCCAGCAATGTACACATTCCGAGAATGAATTGGAATAAATGGTAATGTGAATAGTATTATAACTTACCTCTGCAACGCTCTGTAGTTCTCTTTCCAGATCAAATAAATTAGATGTTCCCACCTTGATAAAGACCAAGGCAAAAATGTAGTTAGTACTTGTGTGGCATCAATTGTCATGCGTTCACCTGATCCCAATTTCAGTGGCCCCACTCCATCCTTCAGTTTACTTTTTCTCTTAATATAACTAAAAAAACGTTTTATTGTCATTCTTCACTTCTCTTGCCATATTCAATCCAAAATTTTTCTTTGCCATTTTGATGCCCTTTTTACACTCCAGTTGGTATTGAATCCATCTTCATTCTGAGCCATTTTCCTTCACGACCTTAAATGCTTTTTTCCCCTTCTTTATGAGTTATTTGGTAGTCCCGTTACACCAGGCAGGAGTGTGGTTAAGCTTGGTACCTTTGCTTTGTATGGATACACATTGGTCCATTGCATTCAGAATCACCTCCTTCAAAGAACTTCATATTTCCTCTATTCTCCTAGCCAAATTCAAACATCGTAACCGACTCTGAAAAGACTTCTCAAGCACATCATCTTAACATTTGGCAATTTTGAATGGGATTTGGTGACCTTCCCAATTCTTGTAATGTCAAATGTGATCACAGTCCAAAGATGTGCAGGTTAGGTTGATTTGGCTATGATAAATTGACCCTTAGTGTTAGGGGGATTAAATACGTGGGGTTACGGGGATAGGGTGGGATATGTGTCGGTGCAGGCTCGATGGGCCGAAATGGCCTCTATCTGCATTGTGGGGATTCTGTGATTCTTCTGTGATTATGGTGTAGTTACTGTTGTAATGTAGGAAACATGGCAGCCAATTTGTGCGCAGCAAGGTCCCACAAACAGCAATAAAGCAAATGATCAGATAATCTGTTTTGGTGGTGTTGGTTGAGGGATAAATATTGGCCAGGACACGGGGGAGAACTCCCCTGCTCCTCTTGGAATAGTGCCGTGAGATCTTTTATGTCTACTTGAGAGGGCAGACAGGGCCTCAGTTTAACATCTCATCCAAAGGACGGCACCTCTGACAGTGCATCACTGCACTAAAGTGCCAGTCTAAATTATGTACTCAAGTCTCTAAAGTGGGGCTTGAACCCACAAACTTCTGATGCAGATGTGAGAGTGCTACCACTGAGCCAAGGCTGACACCTTATAAAGGAGTCATGGGTTGTTCTGACCCTCCTGAGTAGTCAGAGGATTTGACCATGGAGAGGGAAAGGGAAGCCAGGATGTCAATTGATTCAGCGATGACGAGGTCATGGATGATGTGGGCCTTGTTTGTGCAGGAATTAACATTCTGGAGAGTGATACAGAACAGGCTAGTGGGTGATGACCCATCAGTGGGATTTGGGATAGAGGCAGTGGGTGTGAAAGGGGGGGATGAGAAATTGGTTAGAAATGTTAACCCTCAGAGAATGAGCTGGGTGAGCTGGTCTCTCGGAGCAGATGACGAGGTCGTTGGGGTTTCTGCTCTGGGAAAGACAGTGACAGATGCTATAGTGACCCAGCAGCAAGAATGGAACAAAGGAGGTCATAGTCTAGTCCAAAAGACATTCATGACTGGGGAACTGGCAGGGGAAGAGTGGGTAGTAGGATCGTTGTTGTGCTAGACTAAAAATTATACGTTGTGAAAAGAAGATCGGAGTGGGGACAAAGGGTATTAGAGACAGGAAGTGGTGGGAGAGTAACAGAGCAGAGCAGGGCTAGCGAGAGGTGATAGCAGGTCCGGGTGGCAGGCATTGTGGGTGGACACAGGGGAAAACCTTAGATTACATAAATTAAAGGCAGGAAGTTAGGCAAAGCAAGGAAGTCTATAGAGGAGGGGCACTAATTGCCGCTGGATCAACATTCCCCCTAGGGAGAAGGCACAAGGATGGCTGGTGTGATAATAAAAGTAAAGGGTGCTGTGCAATTAAGGCCTGTTATTGAGGAGGGTTTGAGGGAGGCTTACCTTGCATGAGATGCACTTGTCTGATTTGGAAATGCACGATACAGTTAGTGACACTAGGTTGGAAAAAGTTCCATTTGACAATACCACCAGTTTACTCAACTTGATGAACACAGAAGTAAGGAAGACTTTCTATGATATATTTCATGGAGCGGCAGATTGTATTTCGAAGCTCTTTCAGAGTTGCATGTATGACTCAGTACATGATTATAGTTATCTATTACTTCTTCATCGTGGTTGAATTTGTTTTCTTTCTCTTTCAAATGCCAATTGAAATCATTAGAAAATTAAAATGGACTCTGTAACAGGCCTCTCATCCTACAAAATAGACAACAGTCTGCATTACAGTTTAGTTTAACTCTTCAGAAATCTGCACCATTTTCAGGAGAGTGGATTTTCTTTTGTCATTCTCACATTCAGATTTTTAAACATCTACAGTGCATGGCTATCAAACAAGCAACCAGCTGAAGACTGAACATTACTCAGTGCAGTTTCAAATATGTATGAGAGAGAACAACAACATGCATTTATATAGCACCTTTAACATAGTAAAACGTCCCACGGTGCTTCACAGGAGCATTATCAGAGAAAATTTGACACCAAGTCATATAAGGAGATATTAGGAGAGGTGAACAAAAGCTGGGTCATAAAGGTAGGTTTTAAGGAGCGTCTTAAAAGGAGAGAAAGAGACGGGGAGGTTTAGGGAGGGAATTCCAGAGCTTGGGGTCTAGGCAGCTGAAGGCACGGCTGCCAAAAAATGGTGGAGCGATGAAAATCGGGGATGCACAAGAGGCCAGAAAAGGCAGAACATTCCATTGTGGGAGTGGGTTTCGGGAAGAATAAACATTCTCTTTGGTCTTAAGATCTATTGCGTAATTTATAAGTTCGGTATCAGTAGAAAACATTTCCTTTTAAATGCTTAAGAAGTTTTTACTGTGTTGAAAGACTAGAGATTAACAATTTGGTGTCACTGACAAAGTAGGCTGTCGGCTATACACGCACTAAGTACTGTGTACATTTGAAGAAGTTTATTGTTGGGCATTAACCACTTAATTCATCCCCATACCAATGATGACATAAAGTCATTCTAAATCACATGCTGCAGTGTTTCTACTGATTGGGAATCAGCCTTTGTTGACTTAAAATGAAACAGCCTAAAAGTTAATCAGATCACTGTAGAATCCATATTAATACTGTGATTGGCTACCACTGCATTATAGAACCCCTGGTGTACTTGCTTGTAATGTTTCTTTTCCCAGAATTTATATTGTGTGCTCAGTTGCCCTCTGCATAATGATTTTGCTTGCTGTTGGCATGACTGCCAATCACACTGTAAAGTCAGTTTTAAAATACTTTGGATAGATTTTAAGTTTTTTACTTTAAAACCGTTATTATTGATTTTTTATCAGTGAAGAGAGTATGGGATGTAATGGGAATAATGAACAGGAAAGTGTGTACATCACCTCATTGGTGTATGTTTGGCACTTGGCTTCACCTTGTATTAAGACATTCCCTGACATGCTAAAACTCTTAATGTATGCATGCCTTCTTGTCCAATATTGCCTAAATGCATCAGCTAACGGACCAATCAGATTACATCAAACCAACACTGAAGAGGGGACACTGAGGGGGTGATTTTGCCAATGGGGGTGCGTTGGAGGTGGGACTGCTGCTTGTCAGGTTTTAGTCCCGCCTCCATCGACTTGTGGCCAACCCACGCTATTTTCCCTTGATTGACCTTGTTAAGCCTGCCCAGTGAGCTTAGCAGGCCAATTAAGGGGAAGCTGGTTACAGAGAACGTCAGCGTATGACGTTTCATCTGTCAAAAATTTTGACAGAAGAATTGTCATCGTTTGACAGCTCTGTGAATCTGTCAAACACTGACATTCTCTGTTGTTTGGTGAGTTCTTGTACTCAAGGCTCACCAAACCTCTTTTGTGAGCAGAAAGCAGGTGGCTGTTGCATCGGAGAATGCAGCAGCCATCTGTCATCTCTGCCATTGAGATGCCGGAGCCTCCGTATCCCCAACGAGTGAAGCCTACAGGAAGAAACAAAGGTAAGGAAACTTTTTCTATCACTTTTGACTCACCTCACCTCTCCACACTTGCACCCATCACTCACCTCCACAGCGCACTTTTGCACCCCGCAGACCCCGCAGACCCCCTGCTCGCCTCGGTGACCCTGGCAGGGTTTCCCGACGTCGGGAAGCCCGCACCTCTGGTGGAAAAATGGAGATAATCCTCTTAACTGCCTGTTAACTACCTGTTAACAGGCAGTTAAGTGGCTGTAATCCCCATCCCACCTCCAGGAGACGGGACCCGGCACGGGTTGGGTACCCGCCTCCTGGGAAGATGGCACGGAGGCTGGTTGGGGGCGGGATAGGTACCCGCCCCCAGATTCTGCCATTTTCCCGGCAGTCCCGCCTCCAAACCCACCTCCCCAGGGCTGGCAAAATCACCCCTGAATCTTTCTAAAAATATGGAAACATTAGCTTGGTGTGGCTATATTTATAAGTGCAAAACATAATTAGAAGCCATTAACTGCTACCTCGATAATTATATATAGGAAAATATGTTACATTGGACAATTCTTTTACTGAAGTTTATGTACTTGTAATTATTTTCAAGCTTGAAGTCCAATTTGAAAACCCTCCTTCACATGAGAAAAAGAAATTATATTTTATGATGGCACTAGGGTGTATTTACCTCGTCATTGAGATTCCCTCACACAGTTTAATCTGTGAGGTGTAAGCCAATTGTTTCTGGAGCACAGTACTGAGCAAAAACACTCTCACTGCCGAGGTGACAGCCTCCCAGTGCTGTGCTAACATTTTTATAAAAGTGAGAAGTCGCACAACACCAGGTTATAGTCCAACAGTTTTATTTGAAATCACAACTTGTGATTTCAAATAAAACTGTTGGACTATAACCTGGTGTTGTGCGACTTCTCACTTTTGTCCACCCCAGTCCAACACCGGCATCTCCGCATCATGAACATTTTTATAAATCGACTTGGAACATTAGGGTGAGATGCCATGGGAACAGAAAGCTCTCTGCTTGAGAAGGTACCTTTCAGGCCCCTCTCTGCTCATGAATGTCTTCTGTGATCAGAACAGGCACTTTTGGCTGAGCAGGAGCATCACGATGATTTCTAAATTTATATGTTTTGTTCTTTTTTGGGGGTGCTTATCATGAGAAGGATGCTAATGCTGTGGAATAAAACATTTCCCCACCTCTGGCATCCAGTGTCAACATCAAGCATAGAGACAAGAGGAGGCCATTCCGCCCCTCGAGCCTGTTCCACCATTCAATTAGATCATGGCTGATCTGTATCTTAACTCCATTTATCCACCTTGGTTCCATATCTAAGGATAAGGGGTAAGCCATTTAGGACAGAAATGAGGAGGAATTTCTTCACCCAGAGAGTGGTGAACCTGTGGAATTCTCTGCCACAGAAGGCAGTAGAGGCCAATTCATTATATAGATTCAAGAAGGAGTTGGATATATTTCTTAAGGCTAAAGGGATCAAGGGATATGGGGAGAAAGCAGGGACAGGGTACTGAATTTGGATGATCAGCCATGATCGCATTGAATGGCGGAGCAGGCTAGAGGGGCCGAATGGCCTACTCCTGCTCCTATCTTCTATGATTCTATGATTCTATGATCCCTTAATACCCTTACCTAACAAAAATCTATCAATCCCAGTTTTGAAATTTTCAATTGACCTCCAACCTCAACAGTTTTTTGGGGGGAGAGAATTCCCGATTTCCACTACCCTTTGTGTGAAGAAGTGCTTCCTGACATCACCCTTGAATGGCCTAGCTCTAATTTTAGGTATGCCCCTTGTTCTGGACTCCCCCACTCCATGTCAGCACTGTAGGGCTGGCTGCAGAGTGAAGCTCCTTTTATTCTGTCCTAGCAACAGAACAAACTCAACCACAGAAAAGCATCTCCTACTTGCATATTGTGATTTTTTTCATTTAACGAGAGGTAGAGAGGCAGAGAGTTTTAGGGAGGAAATTCCACAACTTGGGGCCGAGGCAGCTGAAGACACGGCCGCCAATGGTGGAGTGATGAAAATCAGAGATGCGCAAGAGGCCAGAATTGGAAGAGCGCAGAGTTCTTGGAGGGTTGTAAGGCTGGAGGAGGTTACAGAGACAGAGAGGGGCGAGGCCCTGGAGGGATTTGAAAATAAGCATGAGAATTTTAAAATCGAGGCATTGCTAAACCGGGAGCCAATGTAAGTCAGCGACCACATGATGGGTGAACTAAGTATTAATGTTTTGGTTGATCTTCGTGAATGGAGGATGTGGCAAAATAAAACTACACATGCCTATGATTGATTAGTTTTAACATCAACAGTTAAACTAAGATTTTGTACTTATGATGTTATAAGAATATGTATTTCATCAGTTTTTGTGTGCTATTCCAGATCACAGCAGTGTTCACTTTAACAGCTCTTGTTAGTCTCTGCTGCTGTATATTCATGATGCGGAGATGCCGGTGTTGGACTGGGGTGGACAAAAATGAGAAGTCGCACAACACCAGGTTATAGTCCAACAATTTTATTTGAAATTATGAGCTTTCGGAGCTCTGCTCCTTCCTCACTGTACCTGACGAAGGAGCAGAGCTCCGAAAGCTCGTAATTTCAAATAAAACTGTTGGACTATAACCTGGTGTTGTGCGACTTCTCATTGCTGTATATTCAGTCAGCAATGCTTCCTGCCAGAAAAAAACAGATCATACAAATCCTCTGCTAATGAGAGCACCCTCACCTGTAGAGATTAACAAGCGGTGCAGTTTATTCAGTGCTCATTTAGTAAGGGATTGCTCAAATATAGTAATCCTCCAATAACCTGAGCTCACATGGGGATTTTTTGGATATCCAAGAAATACCCTAAAATTATTGCAAGCCAAAAATGGAAGTTTTGTTTGATATTCCCAGTGAATCATGCATGGCATTGCTCACATTCAGATACATTTCTTAAGGCATTTCTTAAGAAAGAAAGACTTGCATTTATATAACGCATCTCACATCCGAAAGCGTTTTACATGAAGTACTTTTGAAATGTAGTCACTGTTGTAATGTGGAGAAAGCAGCAGCCAATTTGCACACAGCAAGGTCCCACAAACATCAATGAGATAATGACCAGATTTTCATGATATCTCTTTTTAGTGATGTTGGTTGAGGGATAAATATTGGCCAGGACATCAGGGAGAGCTCCCCAGCTTGTCTTCGAAATAGTACCATGGGATCGTTTACATCCACCTGAGAGGGCAGGCGGGGCCTCGGTTTAATGTCTCATCCGAAAGACGGCCCCTCCGACAGTGCAGCACAACCTCAGTCCTGCACTGGAGTGCCAGCCTAGATTGTGTGTTCAAGTCTCTGGAATTGGACCTTCTGACTCAGATGTGAGAGTGCTACACAGTGAGCCAAGGTTAACACATAGGATAAAAGACTTGGGTATACAGGGCATAATTTCAAAGTTTGCAGATGACATGAAACTTGGAAATGGAGTGAACAGTGAGGAGGACAGTAACAGACTTACGATAGAGTAACTGAACTGTTCTAATCATTCTCGTATAGCATAGCTCTCAGGATTAAAACATCCTATTCTGTGTGTGTCTGCTCCATCACAAGTGCTTTGAGTTGGGCGGTAAAGCTGTCGGATGCTGGTTAATTTTGCTGAAGTCTTATTTCATTCTTCAGTGAAACTGCTTTCGGTGTTGCTGCACCGCATTGTGAATTCCATGGGGAAAAAATTTGATTGCTTTGTGCTTCCTGTTGGCACCCTAAGAGGGCGCTAACGGTGCGCAAAGCAACTAGTGCCCGGGCGCGGCGCCGCCTACGCCTCCCACAAAATTCAGCGGGAGGTTAGCGGTGGCGGTAACCGTTAGCGCCCCGCGGCGCTGCGCCGCTGGCGATGACATCATCGCCGTACGCAGCGCCCCGGCCGCGATCTTCGGGCGCGCCCCCTGACTTACCGCCGGACGCTATGTCCGACGGGGTCAGGGGGGCCTACCTGCGGCCGGGGAGGCGCTATTTAAAGGCGAAGTGCGGGGCGGCCATTTTTGTTGCTGGCCGCCTGCCAGCACCTGCCTGCGCTCCCGTCCCCGGCCTCCTTACCCGTCCCCCGCGGAGTGCCGGCTGCGCTCCATGAGCCCAGAACTTCTCTTGAGTGCCGGGCTCTTTTGCCGGCACTCCCGATCCCCGGGAGCCCAGCTGGGCCCTGGGTTGCGCTGCGCAAGGCCCCTCCCCTTTAAGAAGGGGAGGAAGGCCTGCAATACCGCGGCACATAGCGCCGCAATATTCCCTCGCAGCACCCCAAGAGGGAGGTGGGGCGCTTCCAGTAACGCCCCGCTTCCCTCTTGAGGCGCTACCACTTAATTTCCGTCGCGGGGGCGCTAATTTTTCCGGGGCGCTACTTTTAGTGCCCCGGCGAAGTTACTCAATATTTAGCCCCATATCTTTACCAGTTACACTGTGTAAAAAATGAAATCTTCCAAGCTTGTGTCAGGATCCTGTGTGCTCGGATAGTTACGTTGACAAGTTCTTACTAGCTGAACTAAATCAAACTCAAACCCGTGAGCTAATTGAGGTAATTTGTCTTTATTCATTTGAAAAAAACATGATAAATAATGCACATCATTAGAACCTGCATGTCTTCCAGGAGTTTAGTGACAGATAATTTGAATATTTGACATTGTACTTTATAAAGAAAAATAAGATTGCAGTGAAACTTGGATTTACAGTTTTGCATTTTGAAGAACTAAAATATTAGCTTTCTAAATAAATTAATTTGTAAATCATATAGGGTAAGTAGATGGATAAATAAAGACATGTTGCTGGATAAATACATGCTATCGAAGATTTTCAAATACATATTTAATAATTTGCCTCTTTAATATGGACATTCAGATTTTAGCTTTTTAAAAAGTAGCACTAATAGTCCTTGAGCATTTGTTTCACTGTGTTTAGGTTCTCCTCCATAAGACTTGTGTTTTTAAGTGTCAGCTATGGCTTAGTAGGTAGCACTCTCGCCTCTGTGTCAGAATGGGTTCAAGTCCCACTCCAGAGAGTTAAACACATAGGGCTGGATTTTGATACTGGGGCGAGTTGGGGTCGTGTCATCCGCATTTCGTGTTATCCACCCGCCTGCGATTGGATGTGGGAGATTGATGCAATTTTCACTTAATTGGTCGCCTCTGATGATGTCATCATTGCTGCTGCATTGAAGGTCAGAGACTGTCTGACCTTTGCTAAGAGAGAGAGAGAGAGAAATTTTCTTGCATCCAGGTCAAGGGTTAAAATCACAAAGACCTTTCAAAATGGCATTATAGAGCCAATTTAGTGCTTGTTAAGGGCCTTAACAGCCTATCCCGCCTCTTAAAGGCGGGACGGAGTCGGGACCAGCAGACACGATTTAATGAAAATTGCGTGGAGGCGGGATGGAGGCGGACTTGTGCCCGCCCGCCAGTTTTCGCAATTTTAACCCCCCACATGCCTCCAAACCCGCCTCCACGGGTCAATGAAAATCCAGCCCATAATCTTGGCTGACACTCCAGTGTAGTATTGAGGGAATGCTGCATTGTAGAAGGTGGCGTCTTTCAGATGAGACGTTAAACCGAGGCCTCGTATGCCCTCTCCGACGAAAAGGATCCCAAGACACAGTATTCAGAGAAGAGCGAGGGAGTTCTCACCAGTGTTCTGGCCAATATTTACCCCTCAACCAACACCTAAAACAGATTATCTGGTCATTTCTTTCATTGCTGTTTGTGGAAGCTTGCTGTGTGCAAATTTGCTGTTGCATTTCCTACAAACCAAAAGTACTGCATGAACTGTAAAGGGATGTCCTGCGGTTATGAAAGGCGCTATATAAATCCAAGTTCTTTCTTTCATTTTACAACTGTTTATGGACTCGGGCATCTTTTGTCCTGCTAACTGTCACATCTGTGTGTCTGGTTTGTTTACCAATCTATTTTTCTTCAACTTTTCTCCCCACCAATATTTCTCCCTCCTCCTCCTTGCTGAGACACAGAACTACAGTCACCAGTAACTCACCTAAATGGACATTCTTCATGTGTGAGATAACAGGGATTCTTACTTCTAGTTATTATTTAGCAACCTCTGTTGGAAGTGAGCGTGTTTGGGAATTGGGATCACACACGGTAGTGATGCCCCTGTGAACAAACAGCCTACTGACAGTCACTGTTTATACTTACATATGCAGAATGACCATTTTGGAAAAGTACTGGAAGAGACTGGTGCACTTGGAAGTGCAGGTCAGCAAGGAGTCGATAATTCTGAGAGGGGTTAGAAGGAAATTGCAGAGAAAAATTGGATAACCCAAAGCAAATCTGACTTTTGGGAAACCATCTCTCTTGCCTAAAATCATGACTCATTAGATTGATTTTCTGAATATACACTGCTGGGGCCGAACTTCATCCTCCATGTACGCTAAGGAGGAAATCACAGCTGAACTCCCATAATTTTCTGTCCATGTGTCCAGTGAAGTTCTGCACCACGAGCTTGCATTCGGCAAATCTGAAAATGGAGTCCGAGCAGCACGTGCACCCTTCTGGTGCTGGCCGTGTCGGACACCATCTTGGTGAGGGCATTAGCATCGGCGCTGGGAGCATGCACCAGAACTATGTAGACTTGGCAGATCGTGATGGATTTGACGCCAGTGCTGCCATTTTCATCCTCAACGCTGGAACTAACACTCTGTGTTAACCTCGCACAGCTGAACATGCATTCAGTACCTGAAAGGACCCCCTACCAGGATTGTTTAAAGGGATCATCACCATCTTACAGGTTAGTTGCTAATTAATTTCTACTGGCTCTGTGTACGTTTGTGGAAGTGTTTGGAGCTTTCTAGAGTCATTTAAAGTTGGTGAGATTGAAGGCCTTGATTCTGACTTCACGGGTTCTGGTCAGACCACTTGCTCTCAGTCATGGGTGCTCTAGTTGTCATCCCACTTGGCCTGCAGCATGACAGGGAGATGGAGCAGAGGCAGCGAAGAAGAGGACAAACTACTCGCAGAGGGAGGAGGAGAGGGCGAGGGCTCTCAGCAATAAGCCTTACCCACCTAGGGTCTTGCGAGAGCAATTCTCTTGCCTCAACCTGAACCAGGAGCAGTGTGTGAGGCATCTGCGCTTTATGAAGGAGGTGCTCACAGAACTCTGCCACCTCTTGCAACCAGACCTGCAGCCTCACACCAGGGCAAGGACAGCGCTGCCAGCGGCAGTGAAGGTGACCGGGGCCCTGAATTTCCTCGCGTCGGGATCCTTCCAGGCTGGAGCAGGCGAAATCCAGTTCTACATCCACTGCTGCATAAGAGAGGTAACAGATGCTCTTTATGCCAGGAGAGGGGACTTCATTGTCTTCTCTCCGACCAGATGGTGCAGGGCGCCATCGACTGCACACACATGGCTTTGCAGGCGCCCCATCTAAATGCTGAGATGTACTGCAACCACAAAGGTTATCACTCGCTGAATGTGCAGTTGGTGTGCAACCATGCTCAGCACATCATAATGGTGAATGCCCAGTATCCTGGCAGCAGTCATGATGTTTTTATTCTGCGCCAGTCCGCTGTTCCCTCAGTCTTTCAGCCACCAAGACAAACCAAAGGGTGGCTACTGGGCAACAAGGGCTTTTCGTTGATCACCGGGCTCATGACTCCGCTCCGCAACCCAACCAGACGTGGGCAGCATGCGTACAATGAGAACCATGCTGCCACACGGAATCAGATAGAGGAGAGCATTGGCGTCCTTAAACAATGCTTCCGCTGCCTGCACTGCTCTGGAGGAGCCCTGCATACTCGCCAGAGTACGTCTCAAGATTTGTGGTGGTCTGCTGCATGCTCCACAAGCTTGCCTTCGTGAGGGCACAGCCCTTGCCATCAGGCATACGGTGACCAGCTGAGGAGAAGGAGGGGGAGGAAGAGGGGGAGGAGGAGGAAGCAGAACAGGAGGAAGCAGAAGGCAGGAGGCAACCCAGACAGCCCCTTTCTGCCTTGTGCTTGTGCTGCAATGGAAGCTGAGACATCGGCCATCAGATGCTGCATCGTGGTTCGGTCCACAAGTGTGCTAATGGAGTTGGCCACCACTTCCACGCTGGAAAGAATGGGCTCCAAGCTCTGCCCAAAGCTCTGTGCAAGGTTGGTGCCGACTCCTCTATGCTCCTTGACCTTGGACTCAGGCTTTTTGGCAGACCAGTCAATGCACCAAGCATTTCGTTGTGCATACAGATCAGTGTTCTTCTGTAGGCCGCCCCATCGAAGTCCTCCTCTGAGTCCTCTGCAACAGGACTCATGTGTGACCTTGCCCTCTGGGGAGCTGGCACCTGTGCTACCCCTTCCCGATGCCCTGGCTGCAGCCCACTTGTGCCCGGTAACTTGCCACATGCAGATCCCGCCTCTAAGCTACTCTAAACTCTGCGCAGTGCCAGTATCTGAGGTGATGGCTGTGAGAGTCAGATCGAGTGATGGTGTTTCTTCTTTTTCATCACTCTCCTTTCCCTCTTGTTCTTGCACCACTGGCTGGGCAGGTTGGATTTCTTGGGTCTCTGAAATGAAAAAGGCGCAAGGATAGGGTTGTGGTGAGGGGAGGTGGGGGAAAGCAAGAGGTGAATGCTTACACCATCTGCAGCTTGTAAATCAGAAGAGATTGTGGGATGAGGGGGAAGTTGGATGTGAGAAGGGGGCTAATGTATGAGAATACCGGCATCTTGTATTCTTTCAGCCCCGCCGCTGGCGATGGGCTCAGGGATGCTCCTCCCAAGAATGGCCAGCACCGTCTCCTCCATGGAGGTCAGGTTATGCAGGCGATCCTGCCCCCACCGGTTAGATGCTGCTGGTGCTGGTTATAAGCCACCTTTTCCTGCAAGAGAAAGGGAAGTGTGTCAGTGAGTGTGGTGCAATGTGTTTGAGTGATGTGCCTGTCATGGTTGAATAGCTGACAGTGTGTGCAAGCTGTGAGATGTGGATATAAGACTTGCAGCAGTGGTAAGTGTGTGAGGGTGAGGTGAAACTATGAATGTGAGGTATGAGTCATGTTTGGTCCAGATTGTTGGTAGGTGAGTGATGGGGGGGTGGTGCATTGAGCAGTATGTGAGGCTAGTGGTGCAGATGGTGGGATATGGCATTTGAAAATGAATTAACCACTCGTGTAAGGTCATTGAGCTTCTTCCTGCACTGCAACCACGTCCTCGGGGCTACATTGCTTGGCATTCACCACAGTGGCTATCTGCTCCCACTGCACTTTGCTCTGTTGCCTGGAGAGCTTCCTGGGCCCCTGTGGAAAGAGGACCTCTCTCCTCCTATCAACCTCCTGTAGGTGGTTTGCTTTGGTGGCATAGTGGTTAGCACTGGTGCCTCACAGCGCCAGGGCCCCGGGTTCGAATCTGACCTCGGGTGACTGTCTGTGTGGAGTTTGCACATTCTCCCCGTGTCTGCGTGGGTTTTCTCCGGGTGCTCCGGTTTCCTCCCACAGTCCAAAAATGTGCGGGTTAGGTTGATTTGGCTATGATAAATTGACCCTTAGTGTTAGGGGGGGATTAAATATGTGGGGATAGGATATGTTAGGGGGAATTAAATACGTGGGGTTACGGGGGTAGGGTGGGATATGTGTACTGTGGGGATTAAAGCAGGGACAGGGTACTGGACTTGGATGATCAGCCATGATCGTATTGAATGGTGGAGCAGGCTCGACGGGCCGAATGGCCTACTCCTGCTCCTAGATTCTATGTTTCTATGTTTCTATGAATCACCCCTCCTACTTAGTTCTATACGACAGGAATTACGGTGAACAGGATTGTGACACAGACAAGCTTTTCAGACTCAACCGTACGGTGTTTAATAAGATTAACACACACACCCGCCTCCAGTACGTAAAATGCCTGGTGGCGTAAAACAAACAGTACAACAATACAACTTGGCCCGTCGAACAGGCCCCGTCTCGTATTAAGACGCCTAAAATCACACTGTGTTGCATGCAGAGTATAAAATACACACAGAACCTCCCCACTAAACCCCTCTGGATTGGTTGGGACACACAACACCCCCTCACACAGTACCGGTGGTCTTAAGGATGCGTGGGCTTGGACAATGCTCACCCCGATTGCCCATTTTCTTGCTCGCTGCTCTCCTGTGTAGAACGTGTCTCCTGGTTCCGTATCGCCGATGCAGTATCCAAGTCCCAGTTTCGAGGTTCGTTCCTACAGTCGAAGAGCAAGGCGAGGCTCTTGTCGCTCGTGGTGGTTTAGAGCAAGCAAGAGAGAGAGCGAATGGCCAAAGCTGCCTTCTCTATATCCTAAAAGTTCATTCCGGTCTGTGTAGTTGCAGTGATGTCTTTTTAACCACCCTTCTTTGTCTTCTTTGTCTGGTTTCCCGCCTTTCGGGGCTATCCCATCTAGGTGCTGGTGTTAATGGCAGATGATGGGCCGCAGTTCTCACCTGATCCTAGGTTAAGTGGCTTCCCATTGATTTACAATGGCCCTCTTTTGTCTGGTTCCTGCCTTTTGGGGCTATCTCATCTAGGTGCTCGTTACCGTATGAGTCACCTACCCAGACCCATTGGGCTGGATTTTGTCTTGGGGTCGGGTTGGGGTCGTGTAATCCGCATTTCGTGTTTCCCCCCCCGACTCCAGATTAATGTGGATGCCTGATGCAATTTTCACTTAATTGGGCAATTGAGTTGGAGCATGTGGGAACCCATGAACTAATTAGTGTTTTCAGTCTGAAAGTCGCCTCTGATGGTGTCATCATTGCTGACTGCCTAGTCTCAGAGACTGTTGGTGAGAGAGGACCTGCCTGGCTTTTGATGTGAGTGGACCTGGATGCAAAAATGGGGGGGGGGGGAGAAGAGAGAGAGAGAGAGAATGAATCTTTTGCCAAGCAAGTCCTCCCAGGCAGTCTCTGAAGACATTCAATGCAGCAGCATCAGAGGCGACGTTCAGACCTAATACTACTACTGCCTTCATCACATCTCCGTTGTAATAGTGGACCTGCAGCCGATAGTCAGCTATCCACTTGTGCTCCTGCCAGGTTTCACTGGAGTGTTTCACACCAGGCGTGCTTCACGTCAGAAGAGGGTTAAACTAGCTACAGCGTTTCAAAATGGCATTACAGAGCCAATTTAGAGCTTGTTAAGGGCTTTAATGGCCTCTCCCGCCTCTTGAAGGCGGGACGGAGTCGGGAACCCCGCGACTGATTATGTCAAAATTGCGTGGAGGCGGGATGGGGTCGGAAACCCCGACCCCGCAAATTTAACCCTCCACACGCCTCCAAACCCGACTCCATGGGTCATTCAAAATCCAGCCCATTGTCTTCCCAGAGAATTCTGGCTGCCCAGACATTCTCCCATAATTAGTTGGTAGGCCTGGCTGGAATCTCCTGTCCATCACGAACACCTGGGCCCCTCCCATCTTCTCCAAACAGGCTGCTGGTCAAATCAGCAGTAACAGTCATTCAAAATGTCCAAAACAAAAAAAAATCCTTGGGGCCTGCGTTGATGCTTACATTCCTGCACCAAGCCTCCAGTACTGCATCCGAAAACCTTGGTGCACCCTCTCTCCCCTGTTGTGCCATTATTAGTTCTTTTCCACTGTCTTCCCCAGCCAATTCAATGATCTGCTGCAGGCTTTAAGTGGTGCTAGTCTCGCATGAACTTGGGCCCCCCGCTGAGCGTTCAGCCACTCAGCAGTTCTATGCTATACTATTCTATGAGTCTATGGAAATGAGCAGGCACCACGAAGTTCACATGCTGCCTGCATTCCTGCGAACGGGCGTGGGTTGATAGCGCATCACGATCCTACATTACAACAGATTTTCTTTTCTTTCTTTTGCAGTGGAACTGAGTATCAGGCGCTGTGTATAATAGGCGGATGATCCAATACCGCCCGTTTTGCGCCACCTCCCGAGATGAATTTCTTGTCCCTAGGCTATTAATCACACCACATTAAGCATCAGCCTAGCAGCTCCATTGATTTTTGCAATCCCCCTTGATCATTTCATCCAGCCTGCCCCCTGGAAATTTAAGAGAGGAGCTTTATAAAAATTGGAGAAAGAATGGAAGGGTAATGCTGACTAGCAAAGCTCTAGGCTGGGAGTGCACTCAGAAAATCAGCCCTCCAATGTACATCTAATGTAGCTGCTATGAGATGTAAAGTAGGGCACTTTACTACAGTTGAAGTATTCATGAGCTTTAAACATCACAGTTATTGGCTCATTAAAAGATAAGACTCTATACACATTTTAAAGCAAGCGTACATTATTAGTTTATTTTTCTCCCGCGATGAGATGTATTGAGTCTTTTATTTTATTCAGTAGACATCTCTAAATGATAAATTACGATTCTACCATGACACAGTCGAATTTGAGAGAAGGAAAGAATACACATGCAATGCATTTAAAAGTCCAATTATTCTGGTCAATTATACAGTGCCAGTTCATGAAGTTAGTCATACTGCTATAAAATGCGTTCGTTTTGCCAGCATTCCTAATGTAATCAGTGGCACTAGTTTTTTTCACTTTAGTATAGGTTCTACCTAAAACTGCTTAGTCATGATTCAGTAGCCATATGATTTATGTTTTTATAAAAACGTATCCGCTACTGTGTAAAAATTTTGGCATGCATTAGAAGGGGAGAAAATCAGCACAAATAATATCATTTTTATTTTAGATATCTTAAAAAAAAGGAAAGACTTGCATTTATATTAGAAACTTTCACAACCTCAGGATGTCCCAACATACTTTACAGGCAATGAAGTACTTTTGAAGTATAGTCACTGTTGTAATATAGGAAACCTGAAATCTTGATTAAGTTTAGTTTGCTAATTGAGTAGCATATACACTTATACACTTCTGAACTGTACCTAGGAGTCATACAAACAATATCAGTTTTCTGCGTTGGCAGTAATCCAGAACACTATTGATAATGCAGCCACAGTTGTTCTTTGAAGGCAGCGCATCAAGTTGAAAATGATTCAGATAAGTAGTTTGCACTTTGATGCATTTGTCACCGAATGTCACACCTGCTACGGCGGAAGATATTCCTTATGTTTTGTGGCATGGCAATGGGCTGTTGTAACAAGGCAAATCTCTCATCAGATTGAGCAAATATTTAAAAATGCATTTAAGAAGGCCACAGTTGCTTAAAATGTGGATGGGTAAACTTCCACGCATTGAGTTGCACTGCTTTTATGCCAATGGAAAAAGATTTGCATCCACCAATAGTCTAGCGAAGTATTTACATGAGAGTTTCCTGGATCAACAACAACAACTTGTATTTATGTAACGCCTTTGACGTAGTAAAACATCCCAAGGCGCTTCACAGGAGCGTTATCAGACAAAATTTGACACCGAGCCACGTAAAGAGATATTAGGACAGGTGACCAAAAGCTTAGTCAAAGAGGTAGGTTTCAAGAAGCGTCTTAAAGGAGGAGAGCAAGTTGGAGAGGCAGAGAGGTTTAGGGAAGGAATTCTAGAGCTTAGGGCTTGGGCAGCTGAAGGCACGGCCACCAATGGAGGGGGCGAAGGAAATCATGGAGGGGCGAAGGAAATCGGGGAGGCACAAGAGGCCATAATTGGAGGAATACAGGATCCTCTCATTTGCCAATCCGCTGGAGTAGTGATTAGCGTATATCTCGAGTAAATTGGGTCTAATCTACTGGAGCACATGGATCCTAGAGTGAAGCCTTTAAACAGCCAGCTCTGAATGAAGACTACAGCAGCAGCCTAGTGGAGCAGCAGGTAGGTAAGGAACACATCTTGGCTCACTCACTTGGCTGTCAGCTAGCTGGACTGCGTGTCTCGCAAATCTTTTTGTGCTATTTCTCAGGAATCTCTACTGTAGGAGCAGCTGATTCATGCAGCTAAACATGGCACGTGGGCTTAGTACATAGGCAGAGAAGAAGATGCCACAATTTCACCGAGTCTGACCTCCAAGCCCTCCTCTAGGAAATTTAGATCAGGAGACACAGATTGAGGGTGTCCATGTCAGCAAACCTGCCATAAATGTTATTTGTGCCATGTGGAGAGAGGTGGTACTGGCACAGAATGTCAACTCTCACCCTCAGAACTGCAGACCAGTGAAAGAAGAAGTTCAATGCCCTGACCAGGGCAGGCAAGGTAACAAGGGCCACTCCTTCTTTTCTTCCTTGGTCACCCTGAGTACTCTTCACCCTCCAGAAGTAACCACTGTACAACTAACCCATTGCATTCTACTCCAGTTAAGGGGGGCCTTAATCCAAGATCTTGAACTGTGGCTACCCATCTCCCCAAACAGCAATTACTTGCATGCACAACCCTAAAGTCCCTTCCTTCATCTTACCAGGCTGTTACCACCACCTCCCTTACCTCAATTCACCCATGCTACTTGGCACACACTCCTCAACTGCCAACCTTCCCCTAATTGATTCAGTCTTGTTGCAGACCTACAGAAGGGCCACCCCCCAATCTTAAACATCTCACGCCATACAAAGAGAAGGCCATTGAACTCATGGAGAGCCACACTGCTCTTTCTGTGGGAGATGGTATGGTCAGGAGTTTAGCATCAGGTTACTAACTGAAATAGAATTACATAGCATTTACAGCACAGAAACAGGCCAATAGGCCCCACAGGTCCATACCGGTGTTTATGCTCCACAGGAGCCTCCTCCTACCCTACTTCATCTCACCCTATCAGCATATCCTTCTATTCCTTTCTCTCTCATGTACTTAGCTAACTTCCCCTTAAGTAGTTGAGGTGAATAGCATCTCTGCTATTCACCTCAACTACTCCTTGTGATAGCATGTTCCACATTTTCAACACTTTCTGGGTAAAGACATTTCTCCTGAATTTCTTATTGGACTTATTAGTGACTATCTTATATTTATGACCCCTAGTTTTGGTCTCCCACACAGGTGGAAACATCTTCTCTATGTCTACCCTATCAAACCCTTTCATAATTTTAAAGACCTCGATCAGGTCACCCCTTAAATGTTGACTGTACACTAACACATCTCAGAGGAGGCTGAGGAGAGCGTGGCCTATGGCTTCAGAGTTGTTGGATCCAAAACTCATGGGGCACTCACCCGAAAATGAAGTTCGAAGAATCTCCCACTTACACACCTGCATGCAGGTTCTGAGGTCAGGTTCCGAGGTCAACCTCCGAGGATGTGCGGCAACTGACAGGTGTGACTCTCACTTACGGCAACACCTCAGAAGCTTTCTCTTCACTGTCAGAACCTATGGTGCATGTGACAGCTTTATTGGAATCTGCAGCAGATTCTATCTTCCATAAGAAGCAGCTATGAATCAGTCGGTGCCTCCACTTCCATGAAAAGAATAGACTACATCCTGCATTCTGGTTTCCAGACCATGGCAACTGTGATGCATGTTGCTTTCTCTCAAGGTTTTCAAGATCTGATAGCTACCCTTAAACCAGCCATCCCACCGGAGACAAAGATCCAGGGCTCAGTGGAATGGCGATGGCTGGAGTCCACCTGCCTGATACTGCCATCTCTGAGGACCGCAGCACAGGCCAGGCCTCTGGCCATCCCCCTCGGAGCACCACGGCAGTGGGACATTGGAGCTAGCACCAGGCTGCCCAGGAACAAGCTCCAGGGATGCAGCCAGCAGCGGTTCCCTGCCACCTCAATCCTATGAGCCTTTTGTAGAACATGAGAAGCAAAACACCACTTGCAATACTGACCCTCAGGTAGCACCTCGGAGAAGCACTAGAATAGGTGAAAGAAGGGCACATGTAGCCACCCAGAGGAAGCATCATGTTAGGAAAGAGTATGTTGACTTCTGTTCACTATGGACTTCATTATAATAAAATAAAATGTGCTCTGATGTTGTGTTTTGTTATTCATGGAGTTATACAGGAAAGGATACACTTATTTGGTGCCAACTTATTCAATCAGGTGTTAATTATTGGGACACTCAGGTAGGGGCCAAAGCCATATGTTGTCATGTTCTATGGTGGATATTGGATTGAGGGAATGTTCCTTTATTTGAACTTGTGGGGGAAAGGAGGTAAGACTCTGGTGTCAAAGTTAGACTGCGTTACACAGAAGATGCTGTGATTTCCCTTGCAATAAATGCTGCCTAACTCTCCTTCGCTCCATCCTGTGGTGCTGCTCCTCCTCCATGAAAATCTCTTGATGGCCTCATGCTGTGAGAAGCAGCTCCAAGTCTCTGTAGGCAGAATGACTAAAACAAGCACTGCAAAAGGCCGGTCCCAGCTGCAGAAATCACTAGTGAAACTTTCCGCACTCCTCACACTCAGAAACTCCTCACTCCCGCTTCTCTCAGCTAAGTTACTTCGAGTGATTGGTGAGTATCATAGAATGATACAGCACAGAAGGAGGCCATTCGGCCCATTCTGCTTGTGCTGACTCTTTGAAAGAGCTATCCAATTAGTCCCACTCCCCTGCTCTTTCCCCATAGCCCTGAACATGTTTCCTTTTCAAGTATTTATCCAATTCCCTTTGAAAGTTACTATTGAATCTGTTTCCACCACCCTTTCAGGCTGAGCTTTCCAGATCATAACAACTCGCTGCTTAAAAAACATTCTCCTCATCTCCCCTCCAGTTCTTTTGCCAATTACCTTAAATCTGTCTCTTTTGGTTACCGACCCTCCTGCCAGTGGAAACAGTTTCTCCCTATCTACTCGTTCGAAACCCAGTATAAAAACAGAAAACTTGTAGCTGCAGTGCCATTGGCCCTCATTATAATATAATTAAATGATCTTAGTCAGGACGTGGGCTGGGGAGGTGGGCGTGGTCAGATCACGGAACTGTCAAAAAGCATGTGGGAATTCAGGAGGATTAATTTTGGAGCAGAAAACTGGTGTAAATAGATTCTGCCCATTTACCTGCTACAAAAAGTTACTTACCACAATTATGTCCTGAAAGTACAAAAAAAAGTGTGAAAATTCTCTCTCATGGTCTTTTAACTTTAGTGTCTTTTTTCAACAACAACTTGCATTTATATAGCGCCTTTAACATAGTAAAACATCCCAAGGCGCTTCACAGGAGCGTTTAAAAACAAAATTGGACACCGAGCCAGCTAAAAAGATATTAGGACAGGTGATCAAAAGCTTGGTCAAAGAAGTAAGTTTTAAGGAGCATCTTAAAGGAGAAGAGAGAGCCAGAGAGATTTAGGGAGGGAATTCCAGAGCTTGGGGCCTAGACAGCTGAAGGCACGGCCGCCAATGGTGGAGCGATGGAAATCGGGGATGCGCAAGGGGCCAGAACTGGAGGAGCGCAGAGTTCTTGAAGGGTTGTAAGGCTGGAGGAGGTTGGAGAGATAGGGAGGGGCGAGGTCGTTATACACTTCATCTTTGCTCAAACAATATTTGTTCGGAATGTTTGGCACTTCCATTAGGGAATTGTACAGTGATTTATTACGGACTGGAAAGGTGTTGAGCTCATTAGAGCAGGTTGTGCTGAAAAGAACGGAGAGGTCAGAAAGTAAAACTCATGGTGGCGTCTGCAGCTATATTAGAAAATAGGCAAATGGCCTCCTCAAATGCTCTTTGGGTAAATGCAGTACCCACAGTGGAACTGGGCCACATACAATAGGAAGTCCCCGGTTCATTTTAAATCCATTTGTGCTGAGCCAGCTAATCTTACCTGGGGTGGCGATAGGTGTGCTATAATTGGGCCAAAGCACCCTGAGCTAAGGAAGAGAATAAGAAAATCAGCCAGGGATCCCACTCCTGATCTTGATTAGTGGCTGCTGTGTGCTGGAAGGTTGGAAGATGCACGTGTCTGGATGGCAAGTGAGTTCTGGGTAGAGTTTTCCTTGAAAGTCCTCTTCATGACCAGGTATTCTTCGATTGGAGTTATGTGGTTCCCCAGCATAACTTGAGTGGGCATAATTGCGAAATCAGCTCGGGAGTTGACAAGGTAGATGCTGAGAGGTTTTTTCCCCTGGCTGGAGTGTCTAGAACTAGGGGGCATAGTCTCAGGATAAAGGGTCGGCCATTTAAGACCGAGATGAGGAGGAATTTCTTCACTCAGAGGGTTGCGAGTCTTTGGAATTCTCTGCCCCAGAGGGCTGTGCATGCTGAGGTAAAAGGGTATGTGTAGCATCTCCTGTGCTTGCACGAGAAGGTGCCGGGCGAAGGGGAAGGGTTGTTGGGGGTGATAGAGGAGTGGACCAGGGTGTCACGGAGGGAGCAGCCCCTTTGGAATGCTGAAAGGGGAGGTGAGGGGAAGATGTGTTTGGTGGTGGGATCACGCTGGAGGTGGCGGAAATGGCGGAGGATGATCCGTTGAATGTGGAGGCTGGTGGGGTGAAAGGTGAGTACAAGGGGAACCCTATCGTGGTTCCGGGAGGGAGGGGAACGGGTGAGGGCAGAAGTGCGGGAAATAGAACGGACACGGTCAAGGGCCGTGTCAACCACAGTAGAGGGGAATCCTCAGTTGAGGAAAAAGGAAGACATGTCGGAAGCACTGGTATGGAAGGTGGCATCGTCAGAGCAGATGCGGTGGAGACGGAGAAACTGGGAGAATGGAATAGAGTCCTTACAGGAAGCGAGATGGGAGGAAGTATAGTCCAGGTAGCTGTGGGAGTCAGTGGGCTTGTAGTGAATGTTTGTCAAGAGCCTATCCCCAGAGATGGAGACAGAGAAGTCGAGGAAGAGAAGGGAAGAGCCGGAGATGGACCATGTGAAGGTGCGGGAAGGGTGGAAATTGGAAGCAAAGTGAATGAAATTTTCAAGTTCAGGGCGAGAGCAGGAAACAGCGCCAATACAGTCATCAATGTACCGGAAAAAGAGGTGAGGGAGGGGACCTGAGTCGGACTGGAACAAAGAATGTTCCACATATCCCACGAAAAGGCAGGCATAGCTGGGACCCATGTGGGTTCCCATAGCAACACCTTTAATTTGGAGAAAGTGAGTGGAGTCAAAGGAGAAGTTGTTCAATGTGAGAACAAGTTCAGCCAGGCGGAGGAGGGTGGTGGTTGATGGGGACTGGTTGGGCCTCTGTTCAAGGAAGAAGCGGAGCGCCCTCAGGCCATCCTGGTGGGGGATGGAGGTGTAGAGGGATTGGATGTCCATAGTGAAAAGGAAACGGTTGGGGCCAGGAAACTGGAAGCTGTTAAAGTGACGGAGAGCGTCGGAAGAGTCGCAGATGTAGGTGGGAAGAGACTGGACAAGGGAAGAAAAAATAGAGTCGAGATAGGAAGAGATAAGATCCTGGGGCAAGAACAGGCTGAAATGATGGGTCTACCGGGGCAGTCCTGTTTGTGGATCTTGGGAAGGAAGACAAGCTGCACAAAGAGGGAGGAGAAGGAAGAGGTTGATAAGGGCTCTCAGCAGGAGGCCATATCCACCCAGGGTTTTCAGGGAGCAAGTCTCCTACTTCAACCTCAGCGAGGAACAGTGTATGCGACGTCTCCACTTCACTAAGGAGGTGCTCACTGAAATCTGCCACCTGTTGCAGGCAGAATTGCAGCCTCAGAGAAGGGCGAGAGTGGCATTGCCAGTGGCTGTGAAGGTGACCGTGGCCATGAATTTTTAAGCGTCAGGCTCCTTCCAGGCTGGAGCAGGCGATATTTCCAACATCTCCCAGTTTGCCGTGCACTATTGCATAAGGGAGGTCACTGAGGTTCTGTATGCAAAGAGAGCTGAATACATTTCATTCTCTTGCCAGAGAGAAGCAGGCGGAGCGAGCACGCGGCTTCGCCAGAATAACAAGCTTCCCCATGGTGCAGGGTGCCATTGACTGAACACACGTCGCTTTGCGGGCGCCGCAAGTGAATTCGGAGATGTACCACGACCGGAAGGGTTCCACTCCCTCAATGTCCAGCTGGTGGGCGGCCATACTCAGCGCATCCTGCAGGTCAATGCTCGGTATCCTGGCAGCAGTCATGAAACCTTCATTCTGCGGCAGTCCGCTGTACCATCCGCATTTGAGCCACCACGACAAACCAGAGGATGGCTACTCGGCGGCGAGGGCTATTCGCTGACCAACTGGCTCATGGCACATGTGGGCAGCATGCATATAACGAAAGCCATGCTGCTACAAGGAATGTGACCAAGCAGTACATTGGGGTGCTTAAACAACACTTCCGCTGCCTGGACCGCTCTGGAGGAGCCCTGCGGTACTCGCCAGAGCGCGCCTCAAGGTTTGTTGTGGTCTGCTGCATACTGCACAACCTCACCATCATGAGGGCACAGCCATTGCCACCAAGTAAACTGCGAAGAGCTGAGGAGAAGGAGGAAGAGAAGGAAGAGGAAAAGGAGGAGGAGGAGGAAGGGAGGAGGCAACCAACATAGCCCCTTTCTGGCCGGGCTGTCCATGATTGACTCATCCAACTGCGGTACCAGTGAACGCAACACCAATTCCATATTCACCAACAGTCCCACATCTTACCTTCACTCTGTTACTGACCATCATGGCCAAAATGCTACAATAAAAGCCACAAAACAAACATTCCAAACCAAATTTATAAATCAAACCATTACAATATTTCATTTAAAAGTCAATTAATCACCCTTGTGCATTCCCTTAGTGCTTGTCTTCCATGTGCCTTTGCCTGTCCTAGTGCTCCTACGCAGTGCTACTTCAGTGGCTGCAGCATGGCTGGTGGAAGGCTGCTGACTTTCAGTGGGGGAGACTACAGATGGCCTTTGAGGACAACCTGGAGCAGCTCTGGGCCTCGAAGGCCCGGCTTTGGACTGCACCATCTCAGCATAGGCGGCAGCAGTCTGGGCTGGCTGGCTGACAAGCAACAGCAAGGGCACTGGCGGAGTGGCAGTGGTGGGAGGACGACTGCTGTCATCGTAAGAGAGGACTGCTGGACTGCTATGACACCCTGCAAGCCCCTTTCAGCACTGGTAACCGCAGCCACGATGGCAGCAGCCTGTGCTTGCATGGCAGCAGTCTGAGCTTGCATGGCAGCAAGCTGAGCTTGCATGACAGAAGTCTGAGCTTCCACTGCAGTACCCAGACGTTGGGTGCTTTCTGCTTGTGCTGCAATGGAAGCTGAGACATCGACCATCAGACGCTGCATCATGGTTGGGTCCACAAGTACGCTAATGGAGTTGGCCATTACTTTCATATTAGAAAGCCCTGTCCAAGGTTGGTGCCGGACTCCTCCATGCTCCTTGACATTGCACACAGGCTTTCTGGCAGGGCTCCCAATGCACCAAGCATTTCATTGCATATACCCATCAGCCTCCTTCTGTAGGCCGCCCCAGCGAAGTCCTCATCTGAGTCCTCTATAGCAGAACTTGTGTGTGACCTTGCCTTCTGTGGAGCTGGCACCTGCACTACCCTTGCCCCCTACCATGGCTACAGGCCACTCGTACATGCAGATCCCGCGTCTAAGCTATCCTCTAAAGTACACGGAGTGTCAGTATCTGAACTGGTGGCTGCAATTGTGAAATCGAATGACTTTGCTGTGTCTTCAGCATCACTGCCTTCTTCCTCTTCCAGTTCTTGCTCCTCCACCACTGCCTGGCCAGGTTGCAGTTTTGACTATCTGAGAGGAGAAAGGGGAGGGGGGAAAGCAAGAGGTGCATGCTTGCACCATCTGCAGCTTGTAAATCAGAAGAGATTGTGGGATGAGGGGGAAGGGGGATGTGAGAAGGAGGATAAGGTATGAGGATACCGTATTCTTCGACTGTTTCAGCATGTGTGGCTTGCAGCAGTGCTAAGTGTCTGAGGGTGAGGTGAAGCTATGAATGTGAGTTATAAGTCGTGTTTGATAGAGATTGTTGGTAGGTGAGTGAAGGGGGTGGAGTGAATTGGGCAGTGTCTGAGCCTTAGTGGTTCAATTGTAAGGAATGGCATTTGAAGATCAATTCACTGACCTTGACCAGTTGTGTGAGGTCATTAAACTTCTTTCGGCACCGCATCCAGTTCCTCGGGGCTACACTGCTGGCATTGATCGTGATGGCTATCTGCTCCCATTGCCTTCTCACAGTTTGTCTGGAGGGCCTCGTGGCCCCCTGTGGATACAGGACCTCTCTCCTCCTGTCCACCTCCTGCACCAGGGCCTCCAGTGCAGCGTTGAAAAATCTTGGAGCCCGCTCTTTGCCCTGTTGCACCATTAGTATATCTTCTTCTTGCTCACGCTCTCTTCTCCAGCCACTTCCAGCCCCTGCTCCAGCCAGAATGCACCTCCTCTTTCAGAGATGCAGGTTGGCTTTAAGTAGTGCAGGCTAGCTTTTAGTGGTGCTTGCCTCGCATGAACTTGGGACCCCTGCTGGGCCATGCAGCCACTCAACAATGTGTTCAGCAATGGGCTGCTCGCTACTATCATTTAAATTAACAGGCAGCACCAAGTTTATGTGCTACCTGCATCGGACTCAACGGGCACTGGCTAATCACGCATCGCAATACCTGCACCCGCTTTCGAATTTCGCCCCCAGGTCTTTTCTTCATTTTCTTTCAATACCTCTGTTTCTTCTTTATATAAGTATTGGAGATTGGGGGGGAGGGGGGAAAGGCTGTATGACTGGGTGAGACAGTTGGAGGTAGGAGGCCATGTGATGAAACCTCCAGGAATATGTCCGGCCAGAGCTGGCAACCCTGTGGTGAAACACAACAGGGCTGCCAGCAGCTGCTGAACCATACTACAGCCTGAATCAATCCTATCGGGAGCGAAGCAAAGGCAACTGAACAAGAAAGAAATAGAAACTGCTGAGAGACAAACTGAGCCACTTTCTCTATTGAACTTGCATGAAGAAAGGAAAAATAAGTTGCAACTTTTAACATCAAAAGGATTGCTTATGAGTTCCCCATGATTCCCTCCTGAAACAAAATTTTGACTGAGGCTTCTGTCAGTGAGTGGGAGGCGCAGGATAATCCCTGAGGTTATTTATGTTTGTGCTTTGGGTTTTATGCAACAAAAATAAACTAAAATTTAGAAAGAAACACAAAAGTCAAAAATAAGACAAAAGACCTCAATGGAATTGCTTTACTTATCCTAAAACTTTAGTTTATTTTTCTGCCGCATGCTATTCAGGTGACACTTTTAAAAAAGAAAGTGATTTGATATAATTGTGGTAATAAATGAATCACCTTGTCCAATAAAATTGACTATGGCAGACTCTGCATGATGGCATAGTAGTGATTAGGAACTGTTATGTGGGGAATATACAGACTCACACCTGATTCCTGTATCATTGCACCAATCAAACCGTTAACGAAGCATCTATGGATCCAGCATTGCGATGTTCCAAATACTCTGGACTCCTATCCTTGCAACAGCTTCTACTTATTCAGTGCTGTCTGAATATAAACAATACTGCTTCTCTATCATTACGTTTTGTAAATTAACAAACATTTGAAAGTATCTGAAAGCCAACAAAGCATTAAAGAAGATTAGTGTGGCACTGTGTAGGATGCCTGTTACTGGAGTTAGCTGACATTGGTGGAATGATTTACATAGAATTACGTGGAATGTACAGCACAGAAACCGGCCATTCAGCCCAACTGGTCTATGCTGGTGTTTATGCTCCACATGAGCCTCCTCCCACTCCTCTTCATCGAACCCTATCAGCATAACCTTCTATTCCTTTCTCCCTTATGTGTTTCTCTAGCTTCCCCTTAAATGCTATTTGCCTCAACTACTCCTTGTGATAGTAAGTTCCACATTCTAACCAGTCTCTGGGTAAAGAAGTTTCTCCTGAATTCCCTATTGGAATTATTGGTAACTGTCTTGTATTTAAGGCCCCTAGTTTTGGTCTCCCCCATAAGTGGAAACATCTTCTCTACGTCTACCCTACTGAACCCTTTCATAATTTTAAAGCCCTCTATTAGATCTCCTCAGCTTCTCTTTTCTAGAGAAAAGAGCCCCTGCCTGTTCAATTTTTCCTGATAGGTATAACCTCTCAGCTGTAGTATCATCCTTGTAAATCTGTTTTGCACCTTCTCCAGTACCTCTATTCCTTTCTATAATATGGGGACCAGAACTATTCACAGTACTCCAAGTGTTATATACCCACAGTTCCATACAAGTTTAACATAACTTCTCTGCTTTTCAGTTCTATCCCTCTAGAAATGAACCACAGTGCTTTGTTTGCTTTTCTCATGGCCTTATTAACCTGTGTTGCTACTTTTAGACTTGCTGGCACAAGAGGACATTCAAATGGCAGGTCTCCACTCAGTTTTTCCTTTTTGCTGTTACATCAATGAGAAGAATATTTAATTTGTCAATACTTCCCTACTTTAGCCTTTAAAAACAGAACAGGGTAAAGACTGAGTAATTTTAAATAGCCATTAAGTACAGGAATAGCCCTCCATGAAAACTGAAGCAATGTGTAATCTTAATTAATTTCAAACTCCCTGAACACTTCTTTTGCTGCATGTTGGGATACTTTCTGATATCCAGGTTTTCTTTCATGTGTTTTCTGTTTTTATTTGGTTAAAACTAACACTTTGAGCTAAGTGATGTCATACTAATAATGTGTAACTGCAACAGAATAATTTACACTTAACCTGTATAATAAACTTGTATAAACCTTTGGTTTATTACCTATCTTTAAACAGAGACTTTTTGACAGAAACTAGTATAATTGGCTCTCAACGTCTAATTTAATTTTGAAAATCTTTGGGGTTATTTTGGTGACAGGGTGAAAACAGGCGCTAAGTGGCTGCTGTGCGAATAAGACACGCTTGTTTGAAAGTCTGGTTTTAGCATGCAATTTTGGTCCTAATTACTGATTATCATAATTCCAACTTGCTTGGGGGTGCTAAAACAGACACCTGAGGTTTAGCACTCAAGCACTGATTAGACACAATTTGCATGGAGCTGTGTATGTGGGCTCCACTCGCCCACTTCCATTGAAGTTGTGGAGTGTGCTGGCTGACACACAGCGCAGGCTTCAGGATGGCTCAGGGACCGAGTGAGAGAATGCACAGGTTCTCGGGCGCGGCACTGGAGGTCCTGGTGGAGGAGGTCCAGAGGAGGAGGGATGACCTGTACCCGCAGGGGGATAGAGTCCACCTCGCCCTCTTGTCCCTCTCTCCTGTAGCAGCTGGTGCTGCTCTGCCTGGCCTCATGTCATCCTCCCATTCCTCCTGCAGACCAAGGGGAACCCCTAGCAAGATGCCCATGACCAAGCAGTCCCTTTCTTCTGGTGACTCCTATAAAGGTGTCCAATAAGGCAAAGTAGCACAGCACTCTTTTTAGGTGAAGTCCTCAGAGAATTTCTGGAATAAATGTTGATAGTGTTGGTGAAGTCTTGACAAAGTGTCCCAGAAAGTCTCCCGATGTGTTTCAAAAGTCCTCTTCAAACCTCCAGCAGCGGGTGAACAGTAAAAGGTGATATACCTTTAAGTAGCGCTCAAAAACCTCAGCAGTGACTTGTTACGAGAGGGCGTTAGGTCAAGCGCAATCCACCAAAATGCCCTGCAGCCTTGTTAATGAGCATTAGCAGGCAATTTAAGTGGCAATCAGCCCCTTAACGATCCTCCAGACAGCCGTTCCTAGTGCAAGATCCTTTACCAAGATGGCATCTTGCACTAAACGCGGGCTAAATTGGCGTTTCAGCTCAAGACCCCATCTTGGCCACCTTGGAGGCTCTTTAACGCCTAAAGGAGCCGTCGAAAATCTCCCCTTTTATGTCTAATGAGATGAGATTATGGCCCAAAAATTAGTGCCGCTACGCGAGAGTACGCACTGTGTACTCTCACGTATTCTGTCTCCAATTGCCGGTTTTCTGCATGCACTGCGCATGCGCTGAAAACCGGCACTTGGTGAATTCAAAAGGGGGCGGTTCCTAGGTGAACCACGTGCGCGCTACAGGCTGCGCGCACGCAGTGCACTTAGTGCTTTGAACGCGCAGGTAAGCATGGAACATTTTAGACATAAAGAAAGGAGGCGTAAGACCCTCTTTTAACAAGGTAAGTAGTTAATTAAGTATTATTTTGAATTTTTTTTAACAGGTATATCTTTTTTAGAGACTTTAATATAACTTTTAAAAGATTTTAAATTTTTTCAAAAATTTAATTTTTTGTTTAAAATGGTTAATTTATTTAACTATACTTATTTTATTAATGTGATGGGTTTTTTTTAATTTAATTGAGGTTTAGCTGTTCTTTTGGGGGGTATAGATTCATAGCTTTCACAGCACTTATGTGAAAGCTATGAATGAAAGATGGTGTGCTGCCATTGGCTCTAACTGAGTCACGTGATCCCACAGCTCGCACGAATTAACTACGCCTGTGGGATACGGAAGCCCTGCACAGCTGCTGTCCAGAACATCAAGTTCGTGCGAGCTCGGACTGAAAAAGCCAGCGCGCAGTGAGAGATCGCGGGGAGGCCTTACCCTCGCACGAAGGCTCCCTCACGAATTTTTGGGCCTATCTGTTTGGGGACTAAACAATACAGTGCTTACACGGCTGTGAATTTAATCAACTGGATTCAAAGTTACAGTGCATTCAGAAAAACATTGTTTGTACTTGCTGAGCCTTACTAATATCAACAATTGGACTAGAAATGTGGAAGTTAAAGATACCCCACACAGAATGATCCATGGGCTGCTCTTCAGATTACAGACATTCCAGATTTGTAGCAATTTTATGCTGCTGTAATTGTTGTCTCCAGTCTGAAAGATCGAATCCAGATATCAATGCTTTCCTCCCTACTCATTTATAGTAGAACTTACAATTAATGTTATTGTAGAGTATAAAGGTGATGGTTTCATTCTAAGACTTAGCCCTAAGCAAGTGTTAGCTTACTTAATTGAATACCGGGGCGCAAAATTTGGATCTGCCACGCCCATTTCCTGAAGTTCTGTGCCCAAAACTGAACCCTGTACTCCAGATGGGGTCTAAGCAATATTCTCTACAACTGAAGCATAACTGAATTCCAACTCCCTTTGAGATAAAGGCCACCAGTTGATTAGCCTTTTGGATTACATTTTGTACCTGGGCAATAGGTTTTAGTGATCTGTGTGCATAGGCACCTAATTCCCTTTGCTCTTCCACAGGTCCTAGTCCCTCACCATTCAGAAAATATTCCAATTTACCTTCTCAGATCCAAAGTGCATGACCTCACACCGTATTGAACTCCATCTGGCATAGGTTTTTCCCACTCACTTGGATGTACAACTCTCTTCCTGCAAGTCATTAATATATATGGTGAAAAGCTGGGACCCCAGCACAGATCCCTGAGGAACACCACTTGTCACATCCCACTAAACAGTGAACGAACCCTTTATCCCTACTCTCTGTCTCCTACCTCCCAGCCAATTATTAACCCATGTCATAAGATTACCTCCAATTCCATGCGCTCTCATTTTTGCTAATAATCTCTTATGAGGAACCTTATCAACTGCCTTCTGGAAATCCATAGATAACATCCATAGACACTCCGAGACCAGAGATCGCCAAAAAAACTTCAACTAGATTAGTCATACGTGACCTACCCTTCACAAATCAATGCTGACTCTCTTTGATCAACTGATATCTGTCAAAGTGCTCAGTCACTCTGGCCTTGATATTAACCCCTCCAAGACGGGCGGGAGAGAGTTGTGGAGGGGATTAAAAATTAAAAATTGGGGAACATGTCCCCAAACCACCGCGTACACGCCTGCCACCATTTTTACAGTGGCTGGTTGTGAGGCATGCGTGTATCCTGTCTTGGAGAGGCGGGTTGACTTTATTATAATATTTAAATCAGGCTCCCACAGTGCAATTTGGATCCTGATTTAAATTTAACAGTTCCCGACCGGGTTTCCCAGGGCAAGGTGATGGAGGCGAGAGCTGCCGGTTCCAGCAGGTTAGTGCTTTTTATAGCACTCCTTGTGGGCCAGGAGGAGCAAGAGTGCTCCCCCTGGCCCCTCAAGGAAACCTTTGGCCTCCCTTCTGCTGATTGCAGACTCTCACTCTCGCGATCAGTGACCCCCTACCACCTATCTCTGATTCCAAGCCTCCTGCCAAAATCTGAGCCCTCCTCTCACCCCCCACACCAAGCCCCGATCCCAAGCCCCCATCACTCTCGATTGCCAGAGGCCGTCCCCGACGGGCCTCAGCTGCGGCCTCCTGTCGCTGGTTTCCCGCCGGCCAGCCTGTCACCCTGGCCAGCTGCCAGGCAGGAAACGGAAGAAGAAAATGTTAATATCGGCAGGACCTCCGCACCCCCGGGCTTTCCAGGTTTTAGATGCAATACTGTGCTCTCCCGCACCCTTCCCACCTCCCTGTAAATATCGAGGCCTCTGTCTCTGATGATAGAATCCAGTAACTTCCCCACAATTGATGTTAAACTGGCAGGTCTGTAGTTACCTGGTTTTTGTTTCCTTTACTTCTTAAATAATGGAGTTGCATTCAAAATTTTCCAATCCAAATTCCTGAATCTAGAGAGCTTTATGACTAATGTATCTGAAATTTCCTCACCTTTTTCTTTTAAATACCCTGAGGTGGAAATCATCAGGTCCCCGTGACTTGTCTATCTTAAGTCCCTTTATTTTCTCCATTTCCAGTTTTTAACTTATATTAAATCCTTTGAGTTCCTCCGCATGATATATTTTTTAATTCTCTTGTCCGGCCATTATTTTGTTCTCTACTGTGAAAACGGATACAAAGTAAGCATTTAACAAGTCTGTAATTTTCTTATTATCCATTATAGTCTCGCCTGCATCCATCTGTAATTGGACCACGTTCTCCTTTATCACTCTCATTCTCAATATATTTATAAAAAACCTTTGCTGTTAGCTTTGATATCCCTTGCGAGGTTTTTTTTCCTATTCCTTTTTTGCACCTCTGATTATTTTCTCTGTATCCCTTTGTTGCTTTTTATCGCTCTTCTAGTCCGCTGGATTTCCATTTTACCCTTCTTTTGTGTAAGCCTTTTCTTTCAGCTTGATACTTCATTTGGTGACCATGGATGCTTAACTGCACAAGTGGAGCCTTTGCCTTTTAGGGTTGTTAATCTTCTTTAGACTCTAACCTAAATAAATATTCAAAGGAGTTAAATTAAAATGAAGTTGATGCTTTAATAATGCTTTCTAATGTTTTTCGTTGCAGTCTTTGTAAGTTAATGCCTTACAGCTGTTTGGACACTGTCAGATATACAGTGCTAAGAATTGTGTGTGGTAGGATACCTGGGTGTGCTAGGTGACTTTGTTATTGTGTTAGATGAATTCCCTACATATTAATTCAAGCACAGTATTTGATCAGTAAATGAACCACAATCATTTTGAATTTTATGTAGTATTAGTTTATTATGTTAATCAATGTTTAGCTGGGAGGCAAGGAATTGAACACCACCAGGAGAGAGATTCATGAGGAGCTATAGATGGGAAGGCCTGCATGGTTTACATATTTGTAACCTTACTATACATGCGGTTTTGTGGTATTTGACATTTTACACTTGTGGTGTGACTTAACTGCAAAGGTTACAGAAAGTAAATAGTTGTCTGGTACTAATAGTGAAAAGCCTTTCTTTCAAAAGGCACCAGATGTCATTCACAATGCACAGCACTCAATACAATGCGGCTGAATCAATATGGTCCTCAACACATAATAAATGCTGAGAAGCATTTCTGTCCATCTGTATTGATCTGAAGCATTGTTCCAAATTGTTTTAGATCTGTATAAAATCATTTAATCAATGATTACATCTGCTCTCTTGTTTACTTCAGTGAGTGGAGTGTTTGAATTCTGTCAGCTCTAAATGTGAAATGCATGAGGATGACTGCTATTGTTGCCCTTTACCGACAAATAAAGCACTTGTACCACAGAATCTGTTTTGGCTGAAGATGCCCCAATACTAGCCTTTCATACATAATAATCAGCTCGCTAGTTCACAAGGACTGAAACTCATGCCCAAGTTTTGCCAGATTTGATTATTTTTGTATATGTAACTGTTAAAACTCTGCCAAGGGAGCTTGCCCTGAACTCCATTTCTCATATCCCCTCTTTTGGGAAGCACCCCTACTAATCTCAAGTCTTGTTTTGAACTTTTTTTAATTTAGTACTCCTGTCTCCAAGTTCACATTCACAGTACAAGTTAAATAATCTATTATTCATTCATCTTAGCATTTTAAAAACCTAGATCTTGTCTTCTCCCAATCTTCTGAAATAAAAGTGAGCTCAGTTTTGCTGGTCTCACTTTATAACATAGCCCTAGGAGTAGAAATTCTGCTTCTGCACTGACCAGCCCAATCACTTTAATGGCAGAAACCTCTTCACTGACACTCTTCTTTGAACCTTCCCCACTGCATTAATGTCCTTTTGCAGATACTGTACCCAAAATTGCAGCATTTCAAATGTGGCCTTACCAATATATAAAGTTAGAAAAGGCTGTTTCAGGTTACATTAAAATGTCTTGGCGATGTGTGTCAGCCATAGCTCAGTGGGCAGCACTCTCTGTCTCTCGAGTCAGATGGTTGTGGGTTCAAGTGCCACACCAGAGACTTGAGCATAAAATCTAGGCTAACACTCCCAGTGCAGTACTGAGGGAGTGCTACACTGTTGGAGGTGCTGTCTTTCAGGTGAGATGCTAAACTGAGGCCATGTCTGCCCTCTCAGGTGGATGTAAAAGATCCCATGGCACTATTTCATGCAAGAGCAGGGGTGTTCCCTTGGTGTCTTGGCCAATATTTATCCCTCAACCAACATCACTAAAACAGATGATCCAGTAATTATCACATTGCTGTTTGTGTGCTAATTGGCTGCCACGTTTCCTAAATTACAACATAAAGCGCTTTGGGACATCCTGAGGAGGTAAAAGGAGCTGCTTTTGTTATCCCCATTGAAAGCAGGTTTTGCTGAGACATGCACCATCACACTACATCACAACACACCATATCAGATCACATCACACTACGTCACACCACGCCACGCCATGTGCTAATTAGCATAGGATTAAAAAGGTATCATGTTATGCTGCATAAAAGTTCAAAGAAGTAGTCGCTGCTTTCGCCCGCCTTTTGTTCTTCTTGAGTTTTGTTTGCCACTGCAATGTATATAAAGGCAATAAAAATAATTGCTTTTGGGGAAATAAAGTGCTAGCTAAAGTACCCAACTAGATGTTAATAAAAATGAAATGGGAATGTGGAAATGAATTGTATTCCCTGTACACTGTAAAATAATAGAAAAGAGCATTTTATTCATGTGTTCTATGTGACTTATTCGCAGTAGTAAGACCAAACGTGCTTACACCGATTTCATTGCCGATTACGCTAGACTTCAATAAAAACAGAAAATAGACAAGAGAGGTCATTTCAGCAACTGGATATGCTTCTTTGGCTTTGCAATATTATTCCTATTTTGATTTGTGTGCGTTTTTAAAAGGTTCTGAGTAAATAGTTACTACAATTGAGCTGCTTTCAATTAACTTTCAATGTGCAGGAAGTAGAATTGGTTCTTTCTGACAGCGTTTTGCGTAGAAGCAATCAAGTACGTAAAGGATGTAATCTTCAGCCCATAGCATTAATAAACAAAGCCAAACATAACGGCCCAAAAATTAGTCTTAGTACGCGAGAGTACGCACTGTGTACTCTCGCGTATTCTGTCTCCAATTGCCGGTTTTCTGCATGCACTGCGCATGCGCTGAAAACCGGCACTTGGTGAACTCAAAAGGGGGCGGTTCCTAAGTGAACCGCGTGCGCGCTACAGGCTGCGCGCACGCAGTGCACTTAGTGCTTTGAACGCGCAGGTAAGCATGGAAGATTTTGCACATAAAGAAAGGAGGCGTAAGACCCTCTTTTAACAAGGTAAGTAGTTAATTAAGTATTATTTTAAATTTTTTCAACAGGTTTATCTTTTTTAGAGACTTTAAAGAAAGGTAAGTTTATTTTTATAACTTTTAAAAAGATTTTAAATTTTTTCAAAAATTTTATTTTTTGTTTAAAGTGGTTAATTTATTTAACTATACTTATTTTATTAATATGATGGGGTTTTTTTTAAATTTAATTGAGGTTTAGCTGTTCTTTTGGGGGGGTATAGATTCATAGCTTTGACAGCCCTTGCTGTCAAAACTATGAATGAAAGATGGTGTGCTGCCATTGGCTCTAACTGAATCACGTGATCCCACAGCTCGCACGAATTAACTGCGTCTGTGGGATATGCACACACTGCACAGCTGCAGCCTTGAAACTAAAGTTCGTGTGAGCTCGGAAGGAAAAGGTAGGCGCGCAGTGAGATATCGCGGGGAAGCCTTACCCCCGCAGGAAGGCTCCGTCTTTAATTTCTGGGCCAACATGCCGGTTAACCATGTGCAGTCTTAACTTAGTTTCACTTTAGGCCAGTTTTGCACTTCTTACTCAACCTCGGGTGCCCTGTTATTGGAAAGCCTTCACCCCCTGTAATGTTTCTAACAATCACAGGCACAGGCACGGAACGGTATTATTATTCCGAGCACTCGGTGACATACAAGTGAAACTTGCCGTGTTGCCACATCTGGATAAACCACTTGAATTTCCCCTTCTTTCTGTACGTTGTATCACAAATGGTTAAGAACTGCTGCTAAATCTGCCAAACACTAATATTTCCTGGTTCGGCTCATTATTCACAGATGACGGTGCAAGCTGGATGAAGTGTGGGGAGCACACTAGTGCTAGACGAAGAAATGTATGTGTAAATGAAATTTAAAAGGATAATGGATCTCTTGTCAGACAGAAATAAGGGAAATAAGACCAAGGGGGTAAGTTTAACTATGAGCAATAGTGTAAAATGGGCGATGTAGAATGGGGGTCACATGATACACCCGGTCCAATTTTCCCTTCCACTGACTTCAATGGGAAGGAAAATCGCACAGGGTGTATAACGGGCAGCCGATCCGATATCGCCTGTTTTACACCATCGACCAAGGTTAGAATGATCCCCAAGTGTTGTCTTCAGATGACGCGGAGTTAGAGGGACAGGGGATAAATGGACCTGGGCATGGAGACACAATTGACTCCCTATTTCAAAGTCATGCATTCTGTCTTTATCCATGTCTTACTAAAAATCTTGGGGTAGAAGTTGTTATGTGTTACGCATGTTTCCTGGGTCCAAAACGGATGCCACAAAGTCGAATTTGCGGCACAAGGTTTCGTGCCAGGTTGGCGCCAGAAATGCGCCCAACACCATATTGGTTTGGGTGCGCAATAGACGCCCAAGTGACGGCCTGAAACACACACAGGCGTTACTTAAATATGTTAATAAGAGTCCTGCACGTTAGAAAGGATATATTGGCCTTGGAAGGGGTGCAGCATAGATTTGCTAGAATGTTGCCAGGCTCCAAGGATTTGATTAAGAGGAGAGATTACATAAACTAGGCTTGTATTCCCTGGAATATAGAAGGTTAAGGGATGATTTGATTGAGGTATTTAGGATTTTGAAAGGAATTGAAAGGGTAGGTGGAGAGAAACTTTTTTCCACTGATGGAGGAGTCTAGGACAAGGGGCATAACCTTAAAATCAGAGCCAGGCCATTCAGGAAAGAAGTTAGGAAACACGCAAAGGGTGATAGGAGTGCAGAACTCTCTCCCACAAAAAGAAGTAGATGCTGGCTCAAATAATAATTTTAAATCTGAGATCGATAGATTTTTGCTAGACAAGGGTATAAAGGGATATGAAGCCAAGGCGGGTGGACGGGGTTGAGTCGCAGATCAGCCATGATCTCATTGAATGGAGGAACAGGCTCGAGAGGCTGAATGGCCTCCTCCTGTTCCTATGTAATCAGGACCCTTTTCTGAAATTGGTGACCGGACGCACCTGAAACGTCACTTCCTTAACCAGCCCAGCAAGTCAGGGTGGGAACAGTCGGCAAGCAGCTTTCACAAGCCGTCTTTAAAGGAATCCTCACCTCCATTAAGGTAAGTCTCTGGTTAGTCGCTTCTCGGGTGTTTTTAGGCCAGGTTATTCACTGTTTTGGCAAGTGTTTCTCTGTCAGATACTTTTAAAGTGTGTTTGTGGAGGGCAAGAACTGGTTCCCTGTATTTGCTGGTTCTCAATTGATGAGCACGGGAATGCTGCTGGGCCTATCACTGAGGCTCACAAATTAGGAGGAGCAGCAGCAAGGAAGGCAGCAAAGAGCTGCACAGTTTGCAAGAAGAGAGTGAAGGGCACAAGGACACAGGAGGGATGTGAGTATTCAGAAACAGAACATCATACCTGGACTTCACAGAGGAGCAGTGTGTAAGGGGCTGTGTGGTGGTGAAGGTCACCGTGGCTTCAAATCTTTATACCTCTGGCTCCTTCCAAACTGCTTCTTGTGGCATCAGTAACATCAGTCAGTTTGCTGTGTACACGGTGAACCAGCAGGTCACTGATGCTCTGTTTACAAGGTGCCAACCGTTCATTAGTTTCCACACAGAGGCTGGCGAGCAGGAGGAAAGAACACTGGGATTTGCCCACATTGCTGGATTCCCACGGGTGCAGGGCATCATAGACTGTATGCACATCGCCCTGCGCAGCTCCCCATCAGGAACCATCTCTGTTTCTGAACAGGAAAGGCTTCCATTTGTTCAATGTTCAGCTTGTTTGTGACCACAGGCAACAGCTCATGCAGGTCTGTGCCCCACTTCCTGGCAGTAGTCATAATGTTTTCATACTGCGCCAGTCTTCAATACCCCCTCTGTTCCACCCAGACCTTCGGATGGCAAGCTGGCTGCTGGGAGACAGGGGCTATCCCCTCACCAACTGGCTCATGACCCCTGTCAGGAACCCAGGCACAGACACGGAGCGTTGATATAATGAGAGCCATGCAACAACAAGCGTTCCTATTTAGCAAACTGTTAGCATTCTGAAACAAGAGCTCAAGAGGAGTCTTTCAGTACAGCCCAGAGAAAGTCTCAAGATTCATAATTGTTTGCTGTATGCTCCAAAATCTTGCAGTACAAAGGGCAGTTGTCTTGGAGTTTCCTGGGGTGAAGTGGAGCAGGAAGATGAAGAAGGGGATGAGAACCAGAGGATGCAGAGGAAGGGCATGGACCAGCAATACAATGAGCGGCCAGAGCTATAAGCCAGCAAATTCCTGACCCTCCCTCTCCTCCCCAGAGCACCAATACTCCCTCCTTCCATCTGATCCAGTCCTGAAACCAACCATATCAATACCCTCAAGCAGTACAACTTCATGGGTGTTCCTCAGCACTCCCACTGCTCTGCAAGAGAACAGAGTGCAGGTGTGCTGCGAGGCACACGAAGCCCTATCCACACTCTCCCTCAGGCTTTGTAAACCAGAGGAGATACTAGACCCCAGAGCCAATATGGCAGCAGTCTGAGCTTCCATCGAACATGCCAGAGCCTCGTGCAGTGCTCTAAGAGCTGACCACACGCCCCATGGTGACTGAATGGTCTCGATGCCATGCGCAAAGACAGCACACAAGTTGGAGCTGGACTCTTCCATATTCTCCAGCATTGTGCGCAAGCTCGCTGCCAAGCAGGCCTGTGCATTTAGAATGTCCATGTGGATTGCCATCAGTCTTCTATGTGGGCCTTCAATGTCTTCATCTATATCCTGTGCAGCAGGCCTAGGATGTGAGGTATCCCTCCAACAATCTGCTTCCTGAGATGTCCTATCTCCCTACCCTTGCTCCTGCTCACTAGCTGGGTGAATGCCCCTAGCCTGTCCTCTGACTGGGTGCCAGTCTCTGAGCTGGTGTCTGCAAGGGTAAGGTCGAGTGATGCTTCCTGTTCTGCAGTGCTGCTCTCTTCTTCTTCTGCTCCTAGAGGGGTGTGTGGAGCTTCTGGGCGGGATGTGGAAGAAAGGGACAAGGGTTAGCATTTATTGGCACGGGTAACCAGAGACTGATGAGGCTTCTGAAAGCAGCAGCAGTTTTTCATACATTATTAAAAGTAGCAACACAGGTTAACAAGGCCATAAAAATACAAACAAAGCACTGGAATTCATTTGTAGAGGAATAGAATTGAAAAGCAGAGCAGTTATGTTAAACTTATATAGGACTTTGGATAGACCACACCTGGAGTACTGTGCACAGTTCTGGTCTCTATATTACAAAAAAAATAGAGAGGCACTGGGAAAGTTGCAAAAGTAATTTACAAGGATGATACCAGAACTGAGAGGTTACAACTATCAGGAAAGACTGAAAAGGCTGGTGCTCTTTTCGCTAGAAAACAGAAGGCTGAGGGGTGAACTGATAAAGGTCTTTAAAATTATGAAGGGATTCAATAGGGTCACAAAGAAACACAAAAAAAGAAACTGTCCTGATCACTAAATCACAACTTGGTCTGTTCACCTACTCCTCTAGCACTTTCTCCTCGTTTAAGCATCTCACCTTGTTCCACCCATCTCACCTCTCATTCAAAATCCTCGTTTTCTACTGCCCACCCAAGTGCCAAGCCAAGTTTCTCACTGAAACATCTTCACTATTTTCTTCTCTCAGCCTCTGCACCAGGCGTCTTCTCATCCTCGGTAATTTCAACCTCCATCTAAACTCATCATGTCCTCTCTCCTCTGAGTACACTGCTCTCCTATTCTCCCTAAATCTCTCCCTTCATATTAACTCCCCTATCCATATTCACGACCACCCCCTTGACCTTGCCATCTCATGTGGCCTCGCTACTCCCACTGTGTCAATCTTCCTTGTATCGCTCTCCACCCACATCCCCCTTCCCCCTCCCAACCCTAATCCCTCAGTGTTCTTCTCAAGTCGCTTACAACTGCACTTTCAAATTCCCAACAGTTTACCCTTTGGCCCTCCATTCACCATAACAATTCTGCAGCTACCAATCTGCTCAATCACACCCTCATCTTTGATGCCCTTGTCCCCATTAAAGCCATTCCTCTCTCTCACCCAGGTCATTCCTCATGGTATGGCACTCATCTCCACTCCCTTAAGTCCAAGGGATACAAACTTGAACGTCTATGACGGACAACTGGTTAAGCCATTCATTGCCAGATCTGGCTGGACCACATAAAGCACTATCAGCTCCTGCACTGCTTTGCTAAAACGGCTCACTATTCCGGGATCATCCTGGAATGCAAAGATAACCCCCGGCTTCTTTTTCCCACTACAAACCATCTTCTTATACACCTCTCCCCTGCCCCCTCCACCTTCACCTCCGACAACAAGTACGAGAAGCTCATGGACCTCTTTGTCATTAAGATTGAGACCATCTGTTCAGCTGCCTCTGCCACTTCCCTCCCTTCCCCTAGCCCACCGGGCCACGCTTCCCCTAAGGTTTCCCCCTGCCCTGAATTTGCATCTTTCCCTCATTTCTCTCCTATCTCCCCTCATGCCCTCTCCGAGCTCATCGTGTCTATGAGACCCAATTCCTGCTCCCTCGATCCTATTCCCACCAAACTGCTGACCACCCAACTTCCCTTCCATGTTAGCTGTTATTGTTAATGGTTCTTTCTCTTTGGGTACTGTCTCCCTCTCCTTTTAAATCTGCCATCATCACCCCTCTCCTCAAAAAAAAACCACCCCTTGACCCCTCTGTCCTTACAAACTACCACCCCATCCACATGCAAAATGGCATAGGGACAAACAGATTCAAGGTTTAAATGTCTGGCTCAAAGAGTGGTGTGGGAGGAAGGGGTTTCAGTTCATGGGGCACAGGCACCAGTGCTGGGGAAAGAGGGAGCTGTTCCATTGGGATGGGCTCTACTTAAACTGAGCTGGGACCAGTGTCCTGGTGAACTGAATAACTAGGGTTTTAAACAAATGAAGGAGGGGGGGTGGTGTTGGGAGGATTCAGGAAAGAGTAAATTTAAAAGCAGCAAGAGAAATGTCAAGGCTCTAGAGTAGAGTAGAGTTTTGGGTAAAAATAAGCAGAGTGGGTCAGGAAGGGACAGAGAGAGTAACAAAGGTAATAAGGTATCAGTGACTAAGGTGACATCAGGGAAAAATAGAAATAAGTCAAAGCTAAAGGCACTATATCTGAATGCGCAAAGCATTCGCAACAAAATAGATGAATTAATAGCGTAGATAGAAATTAATACATTTGATCTAATCGCCATTACGGAGACGTGGTTGCAATGGCCAAGGTTGGGAACTAAATATTCCGGGATACTTAACTTTTAGAAGAGATAGACAAAACGGAAAAGGAGGAGGGGTAACCCTGATAAAGGATGGGATAAAGACAGTAGAGAGAAAGGATCTTAGCTCTGAGAATCAAAAAGTAGAATCAGTTTGGGTGGAGCTAAGAAACAGCAAGGGGCAGAAAACATTGGTGAGAGTTGTTTATAGGCCCCCAAACAGTAGTTGTAATGTAGGGCAGCATATAAATCAGGAAATTAGAGGTGTATGTAACAAGGGTAATACAGTAATCATGGGGGACTTTAATCTACATATAGACTGGGCAAACCAAATTTGCAGTAACAGTGTGGAGGACGAATTAATGGAATGTATGCAAGATAGTTTTCTGGATCAGTATGTTGAGGAACCAACTAGGGAACAGGCTATTTTAGATCTAGTATTGTGCAATGAGGAAGGGTTAATTAATAACCTTGTAATAAAGGGGCCTTTAGGGAAGAGTGACCATAATATGATAGAATTTTATATTGAGTTTGAAAGTGATTTAGTTAAATCCGAAACTAGGGTCTTAAATCTAAACAAAGCAAACTACGTAGGTATGAGGGGCGAGTTGGCTAAGGTAGATTGAGAAACTACATTAAAAGGTGTGACGGTAGAGAAGCAATGGCTAGCATTTAAAGAATTAATACATAATACAACAAATATACATTCCTTTAAGGCACAAAAACCCCACAGGAAAAGTGGTCCAACCGTGGCTAACAAGAGAAGTTAAAGATAGTATTAGATCAAAGGAAGAGACTTATAATGTTGCCAGAAAGAGTAGTAAGCCTGAGGATTGGGAGGATTTTAGAATTCAGCAAAGGAGGACCAAGAAATTGATAAAGAAAGGGAAAATAGAATGAGAGTAAACTAGCGAGCAATGTAAAAACAGACTGTAACAGTTTCTATAGATATGTAAAAAGGAAAAGATTAGCGAAAGTAAATGTGGGTCCCTTACAGGCAGAGACAGGAGAAATTATAATGGGGAATAAGGAAATGGCAGAGAAATTAAACAAATACTTTGGGCTGGATTTTATGAATGGAGACGTGTTTGAGGCGGGACTGCTGCTTGCCTGGTTTCAGTCCCACCTCCATCAACCTCTGGCCAACCAGCGGGATCTTCCCCTGATTGACCTTGTTAAGCCCGCCTGGCGGGCTCAGCAGGCCAATTAGGGGGAAGTCAGTGACAGAACACGTCAACATATGACGTGTCATCTGTCAAGAATTTTTGAAAGAAGAAATGTCATCGTTTGACAGCTCTGTGAAGCTGTCAAACACTGACATTCTGTGTAGTTTGATGAGGCCTTGTGTTCAGGACTCATCAAACCTTTCTACTTTATAGAAATTAGATGACTGTTGAATCGGAGGATCCAACAGCCATTCTGTGATCTCTACAATGGAGATGTCGGGACTCCGGCTCCACAGCGGCTGAAGGCTGTAGGCAGAAACAAAGGTAAGTGAATATTTTCTAACACTTTACACTCATCTCACATACTTACCACTCCACACTTGTACCCATCACTCACCTCTACAATGCATTTTCAGACCCCTCCAACCCCCGCAGACTTCCTACTCATCTCCTACACCCTGGCGGGGCTCCCCCAGGTCGGGAAGCCCGCACTTCAGAACGAAAAATGAGGATAATCCTATTTCCTGCCTGTTAACTACCTGTTAACAGGCAGTTAATAGGCTTTAATCCCTTCCCGCCTCCAAGGAGACGGGACCCGGGGCAGGACGGCTTCCCACCTCCTAGCAAGAGGGCACGGAGGCGGGCTGGGGGCGGGTTTGCCACCCGCCCCCATAATTCTGCAACTTTCCCGGCAGTCCCGCCTCCATACCCGCCTCCTCGGGCTGAGAAAATCCAACCCTTTGTGTCTGTCTTCATGGAAGAAGACGCAAAAAACTTCCCGGAAATAGTGGAGAACCAAGGGTCTAGCGAGAATGAGGAACTGAAAGAAATTAGTATTAGTAAAAAAATAGTACTGGAGAAATTAATGGGACTGAAAGCTAATAAATCCCCTGGACATGATGGCCTACATCCTAGGATTTTGAAAGAGGTGGCTATAGAGATAGTGGGTGTATTGGTTGTCATTTTCCAAAATTATATAGATTCTAGAACGGTTCCCGCGGATTGGAAGGTAGCAAATGTAACCCCACTATTTAAGAAAGGAGGGAGAGAGAAAATGGGGAACTACAGAAAGTTAGCCTGACATCAGTAGTAGGGAAAATGCTAGAATCTATTATTAAAGACATGGTAACAGGGTACTTAGAAAATAATAATAGGATTGGGCAGAGTCAACACGGATTTATGAAAGGGAAATCATGTTTGACGAATCTGTTAGAGTTTTTTGAGGTTGTAACTAGCAGAATAGATAAGGGGGAACCAGTGGATGTGGTGTATTTTGATTTTCAGAAGATATTTGATAAGGTGCCACACAAGAGGTTATTAAACAAAATTAGGGCTCATGGGATTAGGGGTAATATACTAGCATGGATTGCGGATTGGTTAACGGACAGAAAACAGAGAGTAGGAATAAACGGGTCATTTTTGGGTTGGCAGGCTGTAACTAGTGGGGTACCACAAGGATCAGTGCTTGGGCCTCAGCCATTCACAATCTATATCAATGATTTGGATGAGGGGACCAAATGTGATATATCCAAGTTTGCTGATGATACAAAGCTAGGTGGGAATGTAAGTCGTGAGGAGGATGCAAAGAGGCTTCAAGGGGATATAGACAAGCTAGTGAGTGGGCAAGAACATGGCAAATGGAATATAATGTGGAGAAATGTGAAGTTATCCACTTTGGTAGGAAAAATAGAAAAGCAGAATATTTTTTAAATGGTGAGAGATTGGGAAATGTTGGTGTTCAGAGGGACCTGGGTGTCCTTGTACACGAATCACTGAAAGTTAACTTGCAGGTACAGCAAGCAATTAGGAAACCAAATGATATGTTGGTCTTTATTACAAGAGGATTTGAGTATAACAGTAAAGACGTCTTACTGCAATTATATAGGGCCCTGGTGAGACCACACCTGGAGTATTGTGTACAGTTTTGGTCTCCTTACCTAAGGAAGGATATACTTGCCTTAGAGGGAGTGCAACGAAGGTTCACCAGACTGGTTCCTGGGATGGGGGGATTGTCCTATGAGGAGTGATTGAGTAGACTAGGCCTATATTTCTTTAGAAGAATGAGAGGTAATCTCATTGAAACATACAAAATTCTTACAGGACTTGACAGGGTAGATGCAGGGAGGATGTTTCCCCTAGCTGGGGAGTCTAGAACCGGGGTCACAGTTTCAGAATAAGGAGTCGGCCATTTAGGACTGAGATGAGGAGAAATTTCTTCATTCAGGGTGAATCTTTGGAATTCTCTACCCCAGAGGGCTGTGGAGGCTCAGTTGTTGAGTATATTCAAGACTGAGAGCGATAGATTTTTGGATATTCAGGGAATCAAGGGATATGGGGGAAGTGCAGGAAAGTGGAGTTGAGGTCGATGATCAGCCATGATCTTATTAAATGGCGGAGCAGGCTCGAGGGGCTGTATGGCCTACTCCTGCTCCTATGTCTTATGTTCTTATGTTCTTATCTCCAACCTCCCTTCCTTCTCCAAAGTCCTTGAACATGTTGTTTCCTCCTAAATCCATGCTCATCTTTCCCACAACTCCATATTTGAATCCCTCCAATCTGGTTTCCGCCCCTGCCACAGTACCAAAACGGCCCTTATCAGTTACAAATGACATCTTATGTGACTGTGACTGTAGTAAACTATCCCTCCTCATCCCTCTCAACCTGTCTGCAGCCATTGATACGGTTGGCCACACCTTCTTCCTCCAATGGCTCTCCTCCGTCGTCCAGCTGGGTGGGCCTGCCCTCATCTGGTTCCATTCTTAACCCATAGAGTCATAGAGTTATACAGCACAGAAAGAGGCCCTTCGGCCCATCGTGTCCGCGCCGGCCATCAAGCCCTGTCTATTCTAATCCCATTTTCCAACATGTGGTCCGTAGCCTTGTATGCTATGGCGTTTCAAGTGCTCATCTCAATGCATCTTGAATGTTGTGAGGGTTCCTGCCTCTACCACCCTTTCAGGCAGTGAGTTCCAGATTCCAACCACCCTCTGGGTGAAAAAGTTTTTCCTCAAATCCCCTCTAAACCTCCTGCCCCTTACCTTGAAACTATGCCCTCTGGTTATTGACCCCTCTACTAAGGGGAAAAGTTCCTTTCTATCTACCCTATCTATTGCCCCTCATAATTTTGTACACCTCAATCAGGTCCCCCCTCAGCCTTCTCTGCTCGAAGGAAAACAACCCCAGCCTGTCCAGTCTCTCTTCATAGCTGAAGCGCTCCAGCCCAGGTAACATCCTGGTGAATCTCCTCTGCACCCTCTCCAATGCAATCACATCCTTCCTATAGTGTGGCGACCAGAACTGCACACAGTATTCCAGCTGTGGCCTAACTAGCGTTTTGTACAGCTCCATCAGAACCTCCCTGCTCTTATATTCTATGCCTCGGCTAATGAAGGCAAGTATCCCATATGCCTTTTTAACCACCTTATCTACCTGTCCTGCTGCCTTCAGGGATCTATGTACATGCACACCAAGGTCCCTCTGATCCTCTGTCCTTCCTAGGGTCCTACCATTCATTGTGTATTCCCTTGCCTTGTTAGTCCTCCCAAAATGCATCACCTCACACTTTTCAGTGTTAAATTCTATTTGCCACTGTTCTGCCCATCTAACCAACCCGTCTATATTGTCCTGTAGCCTAAGGCTTCCTTCCTCGCTATTTACCACTCCACCAATTTTCGTGTCATCTGCGAACTTACTGATCATACCTCCTACATTCATATCTAAATCATTAATGTACACTACAAACGGCAAAGGACCCAGCACCGATCCCTGCGGTACACCACTGGACACAGGCTTCCAGTCACAAAAACAACCTTCGACCATCACCCTCTGCCTCCTGCCACTAAGCCAATTTTGGATCCAATGTGCCAAATTGCCCTGGATCCCATAGGCTCTTACCTTCTTGACCAGTCTCCCATGCGGGACTTTGTCAAAAGCCTTACTGAAGTCCATGTAGATTACATCAACTGCACTACCCTCATCCACACACCTAGTCACCCCCTCGAAAAATTCAATCAAATTGGTTAGACATGATCTCCCCCTGACAAAGCCATGCTGACTATCCTTGATTAATCCTTGCCTCTCCAAGTGGAGACTAATTCTGTCCTTCAGAATTTTTTCCAATAATTTCCCTACCACTGATGTTAGGCTCACTGGCCTGTAATTCCCTGGTTTATCCCTACTACCCTTCTTGAATAATGGTACTACGTTAGCTGTTCTCCAGTCCTCTGGCACCTCTCCTGTGGCCAGAGAGGTTCTGAAAATTTGTGCCAGAGCCCCTGCAATCTCCTCCCTTGCCTCACACAGCAGCCTGGGATACATCTCGTCTGGGCCTGGGGATTTATCCACTTTTAAGCCCGCTAAAACCGCTAGTACCTCCTCCCTCTCAATACTAATTTGTTCAAGTATATCACAATCCCCCTGCCTGATTTCTATGCCTACATCATCCTTCTCCATAGTGAACACAGATGCAAAATATTCATTTAAAACCTCACCAGCATCTTCCGGCTCTACACACTGATTGCCACTTTGGTCCCGAATGGGCCCTACTTTTTCCCTGGTTATCCTCTTGCCCTTAATATACTTATAAAACACCTTGGAATTTTCCATTATTTTGCCCGCCAGTGTTTTTTCATGCCCCCTCTTCACTCTCCTAATTTCTTTTTTATGTACCCCCCTGCACTTTCTATACTCCTCTAGGGCTTCCATTGTTTTTAGTCCTTTGTATCTGCCAAAAGCCTCCCTTTTTTTCCTAATCCATTCTTGTATATCCCTTGACATCCAGGGTTCCCTGGGCTTGTTGGTCCCACCCTTGACCAACGGGAACATGTTGGCGTTGTACTCTCTCTATTTCCTTTCTGAAAGACTCCCACTGCTCTGATGTGGATTTTCCTACAAGTAGCTGATCCCAGTCCACTTTGGCCAGATCCTGCCTTATCATATTAAAATCGGCCTTCCCCCAGTCGTAGCCAGAGAATCACCTGCAATGGCTTCTCTTCCGGCTCCTGCACCGTTACCTCTGGAGTCCCCCAAGGATCTATCCTTGGCTCCCTCCTACTTCTCATCTACATGCTACCCCTCGGCAGCACCATCCGACAACACCCAGCTCTACCTCACCACCACCTCTCTCGACCCCTCCACTGTCTCTGATTTGTCACACTGCTTGTCCAACATCCATACTGGATGAGCAGAAATTTCCTCCAATTAAATATTTGGAAGACCGAAGCCATTGTCTTCAGTCCCCGCCACAAACTCCGTTCCCTAGCCACCGAAACCATCCCTCTCCCTGGCAACTGTCTAAGGCTGAACCAGACCATTCGCAACATTGGTGTCTTATTTGACACCGAGATGAGCTTCCAACCACATATCCGCTTATCCTGAAGTCCGCCTACTTCCACCTCCATAACATCGCCCGACTCCACCCCGCCTCAGTTTATCTGCTGAAACCCTGATTCATGTCTTTGCTACCTCTAGACTTGATTATTCCAATGCTCTCATGGCCAGCCTCCTATCTTTCTCCCTACATAAATTTGAGCTCATCCAAAACTCTGCTGCCTGTATCCTAACTCGCACCAAGTCCCGTTCACCCACCACCTCTGTTCTTGCTGACCTACATTGGCTCCTGGTCCGGTCCGGCAGTGTCTCAATTTTAAAATTCTCATCCTTGTTTTCAAATCCCTCCATAGCCTCGCCCCTTCCTATCTCTGTAGCCTCCTCCAGCCCCACAAGCCTTCAAGATCTCTGCACTCCTGTAATTCTGGCCTCTTGTGCATCCCCGATTTTAATCGCCCCACCATTGGCGGCCGTGCCTTCAGCTGCCAAGGTCCTAAGCCTCTGGAATTCCCTCCCTAAACCTCTCAGATTCTCTACCTCTCTCTCATCCTTTAAGGCCCTCCTTAAAACCTACCTCTTTGTCCAAGCGTTTGGTCATCTGCCCTAATATCTCCTTATGTGGCTCGGTGTCAAATTTTGTTTGATAATCACTCCTGTGAAGCACTTTGGGATGTTAAAGGTGATATAAAAATGCAAGTTGTTGTTGTTGTCCAGAAACAGAAGTTTCTTTGTGGCCCTTTAATGATTTGTTTTGCTTGCATTGCTCATCACCTGGCAACTCTGGATGCCATTGGATATTTATGTCACTCAGTGTTGACCCAGACTAAGATGCTGCAAGCCCTCAGAATGACTCCCACGTCATTAACATTGACTTTGCTAGGCTAGGCTCCTGCCCACACTCGTTTCATTGGCAGGAAGTGTAAGTGATGGAGGCTCCGTCAAATGGGTCCCCATTCTTTTCTCCTCAGCCTAACACGCAACAATCAGGCAGACACTGATGATCTCAGGAGAAATAACAATAATATATAATAAAAGAGAATACTGTGTTTTGGGCTCCTCAGTATAGGATGTATATAATAGCCCTGGAGAAATTGCAATTCAGATTTACTGGCCAAGGAAGGGAGGGATCTGAATTCCAAAGAAAGGCTAGAACTCTAGAACTAGGGCTATATTGTCTTGAAATGGGCGGGCATATAAGGGGAAGCCAGATAAGTACATGAGGGAGAAAGGAATATAAGGATACGTTGATGGGGTTAGATGACGTAGAGTGGGAGCAGGCTCGTGTAGAGCATAAACACCGGAATAGACCTATTGGGCTGGATGGCCTGTTTCTGTGCTTTAATTTCTATATGATTCTATGTATTTGATATAGGTGTTCAAAATTATAAAAGGAATAGATAAGGTAAACTGAGATAAATTATTTGCTTTCGGTAGATAAATTGAGGAAATGGGGGTATAATTTCATCAGCACCTGGTTTTGGGGGTGTGGGGGTAAGAAGGAGAATGGGAGGGGGGGGCGCCGATCATGAGCCAGCAGCGGCTCTCAGGAGGACTGTGGTGCCTGACTCCAAGGGAATGGATTTTTTATTTTTTTTAAAGTAACCTTTCATTAGTGGCCATTGAACAATCCTGAGTTGAGCAGGCCTCATACCTGTCCCACTCATGGCAGACTCAATTTTACTCATTTACATATGTAAGTGGCCTAACGCCTGTTTTTGAAAATTGGCGAGACCCAATTTCGGTGGGACATTTTTCAAGCGTCTTCGGGTGCAGGACATTGGTCCCTGGAATTGGGCCTTGTTGCGCCAATTTTACGCCCATAAAATGAGTGCAACAAAGCCCAGTATCTAAGCCATGAAGCCATGATCTCAACATAAGCACTAGATGCCTAAACAGAGAGATTAGAAGAAACTTTTTCACACAGTTATTGGATTGTAGAATGCCTTGCCTCAAGTGACGATTGATGCTAAATTGATTACAGTATTTGAAAAGCTACTGGATAATTGCTGAAAGAATATCGAGAGCCATGGGAAGAAAGCAGAAAACTGGGATTTTTGGGAAGAATACAGGAAAATAAGACTGTAAAATCAGCCCCTAAGAGGGGCCTCAATTCATTGCAAGCAAGAAGGGCTAAATGGCCTACAATCTGTATGCTATTAAGACTGCTGATTGGATGAAACATTTTGCCAGGCATTTGATAGCCACTGGGATCTGCATGTGAATAATTAAAAGTGGTTTATCACAAGAAGTTAGCAGTGAAATCTGGGAGCTCCTTCATCCTCACTTAAAATCTATCAAAATTAACCGGCAGCTAATCACTGCCAAGTGGATACATTTAGTTTTAATTACATCAGAAACAAATAAAAAATGTAAAGGCTACCAGAGGAGTCACTACTGCAACAGGAATACAGCCTGAGTGCCAAACTATGACGAGCACAGGGAATGATAACGTTGATGAGTTTCAAACTATATACAATGTTTTTTGGCAATGGATGTAATAAATAATATGCCGCAGACACTAATTTGGATTGTGACTGCAGAGGAGAAAGTGTGTGATAGTGAAGGCCTCAATTTTAAATTAGAAAAATTGCGTTGCTGACATCAACAAAGTTGCACACCAGCAAAGGCTTAAACTCAATGCTTTCAAAATCAGGTTCCTCATAAGAAATTTGACTAATTGTCTAGTGTGAAGGATTATAACCATACAAAGCTGTATATTACATCTGCAAGATACTGGCCCAAGATACTGGACTGTGAATTGGATTTTTTTCCTCACCCTTCAGTTCCAATTATTTTTGCACCGCAAATTACTGAAAGTGCAAATTGTGCGAGGTTAACGGGACATCTGGGACCTAGGTGAATGACGAGACCAACAGTCTATCTCCTTAACCAATTCAATTTAACAATAGTGAAAGAAACAGAGGAATGACAGAGAAGCAAATCGGGTGAATTAGAGTCAAATCGGGTACAGAAAGAGAAATAAAGAGAGGGAAGGAAAGATTGGATTAAGAGAGCGAGAAAAAAAGAGACAGAAAGGAAAAGTAAGAAAAATTTTAAAATGTAAAAAACTTCAAAGAACAATTTACTACCTTCAGGAGTGAGACTCCACGGTTTCACTTGTTCCCTTTCTGGGCCGGAGAGGTTGAGTGGCATTGTAGGAACACAAATCACCCCATTTTTGCAGGGTCTTTACCCCGTGAAATAGCAGCCCTAACTTTTTGAGGTGAGTTTTAATTCTTATTTACGCTGCAAATCCAGCAATTCCTTGGAACTCATGGGGAGGTTGACGGCGAGCTGTCATTTTTGCGGGACTAACAGCAGTGCAAATCGTCCAGCTATTTGTGGAGATTTGCAACTCACGGGGTATCTCTTCCTCGCCACAAATTGCTGGGTTATTTACGCACTAATGCCGTGCGCATTAAACTCGCCGTTATTTTTCCAGCAAATTCTGGGTCATTATCAAGTCGGCTGTACCTCTACGAGGGGATAGAGGTTAAACTGGATCCTTGGATTTTTATTCCTAAACCAGTGTTGTTTATTCAATCGCTCCAATAATGGAGCATTCAGAGTACTGGAAACTCCCTGGAAGCTTAGAGAGATACATTATGAAGGGGTAAAAACAGAAAATGTTGGAAATACTCAACAGGTCAGGCAGCATCTGTGGAGAGAGAAACAGAGTTAACGTTTCAGGATGATGACCTTTTGTCAGAACTGGAAGAAGTTAGAGATGTCACAGTTTTTAAGCAAGTACAGGCAGGGAAAGGAGGGTGAGGGGAGGAAAGAACAAAGGGAAGGTCTGTGATAGGGTGGAAGGTGGTAATGGATGCTGTCCAAAAAAATGGGAGAATTGGTTATGATCTGTAACTGTTGAACTCAATGTTGAATCCAGAAGGCTGTAGAGTGCCTAATCGAAAGCTGAGGTGCTGTTCCTCGAGCTTCCGTTGAGCTTTATTGGAACAATGTAGGAGGCCGAGGACAGAGAGGTCAGAGTGGAAGTAGGACGGAGAATTAAAATGACACGCGACCGGAAGCTCGGGGTCACGTTTGCGGACTGAACGGAGGTGTTCCACAAAGCGATCACCCCAATCTGTATTTGGTCTCTCCAAACTATCGTCAGATTATAACCACTGGTCCCATTTTTTCGGACAGTGGGTGCTGGTAATGGTTCTGCTGTTGCCATTTACAGCTCCTCTACACCAATGTTTTGTTTCTTTACTTTACCCATTACCACCTTCCACCCTATCACAGACTTTCCCTTTTATTCTTTCCTCCCCTCCCTCGCTTTCCTTGCCTCTGTACTTGCTTGAAAACAGGTGCATCCCTAACTTCTTCCAATTCTGACGAAAGGTCATCGGGCTGAAACGTTAACTCTGTTTCTCTCGCCACAGATGCTGCCTGACCTGCTGAATATTTCCAGCATTTTCTGTTTTTATTTCAGATTTCCAGCATGCGCAGTATTTTGCTTTTGTTACAGTATGAAGGGAGTTGCTCACCTTCCCTCGCAGGCTTTTCCATCAATCGTTGCAAGCCATGGCAGAATTTCAATAGAACCAATAAAATGCTTCGAGAAAGGGGCCATTTTCTCCCAAGTTCACGTCTTTTCACTTGGAGGACCAGTCTCACTTTTTTTTAATGCAGCGGAGACAAGATTGGATATTAGAGCAGCTCCCAACCCATGACTCCGAGTAAATGATTCACTGATGTACTAGAATTCTTGAGGTGGTAGCTAAGTTAGCAGACCAAGGCTATCAAGTGAATATAATTGGATTTTCAGAAGGCTTTTTATAAAGCTGCATGCACAAGGCTTCTAAAGGTTAAGGCTTGCAGAATTAATGTCACATTAGCAAACTGGATTGGAAACTCATGTGGCAACAGAAGATGATAAATGGAAGATGTCTCTGGCTGGGGCAGTGACAGGTGAAGTTCTGCAGGGGTCTGCTCTAAGTCCCCTGTTGTTCACACTATTCATAGATGATTTGAAAGAGAGTACTTCTGATATTATAAAGTCTACTGATGACATTAAGCTACCTGGCCAGTATAAAGAAGATGAGTAGCATTCAAAAAGATCGGAGCAAACGGAGCTGAGGAAAGACAGATGGAGTTTAATGTGGATAAATGTAGTGTAATACATGTTGGAACAGAAAATGTGAACATGTACATATGTAGAAGGGGTATCCATTCGTAAAGGATTTGGCTGGGATTATTTTTTCACCGAATGTTTCTGGTATATATGAACTTCTTGTCAACAAAGTTAATCAAATATCAGGATGCATGACAAGGACATTTTATATTACGTAGAACTTACAGCACAGAAACAGGCAATTCGGCACAATTAGCCTGTGCCAGTGTTTATTCTCCACATGAGCCTACTTCATCTCACCCTATCAACATATCCTTCTATTCCTTTCTCCTTCATGTGCTTATCTAGCCTCCCCTTAAATTCATCTATGCTATTCACCTCAACCACTCCATGTGCTAGCAAGTTCCACATTCTAACCACTCTGGGGAAAGAAGTTTCTCCTGAATTCATTATTGGAATCATTAGTGACTATCTTATAATGATGACCTCTGGTTTTGGGTGTTATTTTGGTGAAAGGGTGAAAACAGGCGCTAAGTGGGTGCTGTGCTAATAAGACACGCCTGTTTAAAAGTCTGGTTTTAGCATGCAATTTTGGTCCTAATTGCTGATTACCATGATTTGAACTTGCTTGGAGTTGCTAAAAAAGAAGCACCTGCAGGTTTAGCACTCAAGTGCTGATTAGACGCAATTTTCGTGGAGCAGTATATATGGGCTCCATCCACCCATTTCCACTGAAGGTGCAGCGTGGGCTGGCTGACACACAGTGGCATGTTTCAGGGACTGAGTGAGAGGGTTCACAGGTTCTCAGACACGTGCTGAGGTCCTGGTGGAGGAGGCCCAGAGGAGGTGGGATGTCCTGTACCCGCAGGGGGAAGGAGTTCACCTCACCCTTCTGTCGCTCTCTCATGTAGCAACTGGTACTGCTTTGCCTGGCCTTATGTCCTCCCCCCATTCCTCCTGCAGGCCAAGCGGGACCCCTAGCAAGAAGTCCATGACCCAGCACTTCCTTTCTCCTGGTGACTCCTATAAGGTGTCCAATAAGGTAATAAGCACAGCATTCACTCTTTTTAGGTGAAGTCCTCAGAGAATTTTCAGAATAAATGTTGATAGAGTGTTGGTGAAGTCTTGTCAAAGTGTCCCAGAAAGTCTATAATGTGTTTCAAAAGTCCTCTTCAAACCTCCAGCAGCAAGTGAACAGTAAAAGGTGATATACCTTTAAATAGCGCTCGAAAACCTTTGCAACAACTAGTTTACTCCCAATTAGCTGCGTGATATTACGAAAGGGCGTTAAGTCAATTGCTAGCCACAAAAATGCCGGCAGCTTCCTTAATAAAGGTTAGCAGGCAATTTAAGTGGCAATCTTCTGCTTAACAATCCTCCGGGCGGCCGTTCCTAGCGTAAGCCTCAACTCCTTTACCAAGATGGCGTCTTGCGCTAAACATGGGCTAAACCAGCGTTTCAGCTTAAGACACCATCTTGGTCACCTTGGAGGCTCTTTAGGGAAAATTGCCTCCTTGGACTCCACCATAAGTGGAAACATCTCTACGTCTACCCTTTGAAACGCTTTTATAATTTTAAAGACCTCGATCAGGTTATCTCTCAACCTTCTCTTATCCAGAGAAAAGAGCCCCAGCCTGTCCAGTTTTATTCATTTTAGACATTTTACTCCAAGTCGACAAATGTTATTCTAGCCTTGTTTAGACTAGCATACGAGCATACGAATTAGGAGCAGGAGTAGGCCACTCAGCCCTTCGAGCCTGCTCCGCCATTCAATAAGATCATGGCTGATCCGATTACTCCACATTCCCGCCTACCCCCGATAACTTTTCACCCCCTTGCTTACCAAGAATCTATCTACCTCTGCCTTAAAAATATTCAAAGACTCTGCTTCCATCGCCCTCTGAGGAAGAGAGTTCCAATGACTCACGACCCTCTGTGAGAAAAAATTTCTCCTCATCTCTGTCTTAAATGGGCGACCCCTTATTTTAAAACAGTGACCCCTAGTTCTAGATTCTCTCACAAGAGGAAACATCCTCTCCACATCTACCCTGTCCAGACCCCTCAGGATCTTATATGTTTCAATCAAGTCACCTTTTATTCTTCTAAACTCCAGCGGATACAAGCCTAGCCTGTCCAACCTTTCCTCATAAGACAACCCGCCCATTCCAGGTATTAGTCTTGTAAACCTTCTCTGAACTGCTTCCAACGCATTTACATCCTTAAATAAGGAGACCAATACTGTACACAGTACTCCAGATGTGGTCTCACCAATGCCCTGTATAACTGAAGCATAACCTCCCTACTTTTGTATTCAATTCCCCTCGCAATAAACAATAACATTCTATTAGCTTTCCTAATTACTTGCTGTACCTGCATAGTAACCTTTTGCGATTCATGCACTAGGACACCCAGATCCCTCTGCATCTCAGAGCTCTGCAATCTCTCACCATTTAGATAATATGCTTCTTTTTTATTCTTCCTGCCAAAATGGACAACTTCACATTTTCCCACATTATACTCCATTTGCCAGATCTTTGCCCACTCACTTAACTTATCTATATCCCTTTGTAGCCTCCTTATGTCCTCTTCACAATTTACTTTCCTACCTATCTTTGTGTCATCAGCAAATTTAGCAACCATACCTTCGGTCCCTTCATCCAAGTCATTTATATAAATTGTAAAAAGTTGAGGCCCCAGCACTGATCCCTGTGGCACACCACTCGTTACATCTTGCCAATCAGAAAATGACCCATTTATGCCTACTCTCTGTTTCCTGTTAGCTAGCCAATCTTCTATCCATGCCAATATGTTACCCCCTACACCATGAGCTTTTATTTTCTGCAATAACCTTTGATGTGGCACCTTATCAAATGCCTTCTGGAAATCTAAGTACAGTACATCCACCGGTTCCCCTTTATCCACAGCACATGTTACTTCCTCAAAGAACTCCAATAAATTGGTTAAACATGATTTCCCTTGCACAAAACCTGTTGACTCTGCCTGATTACTTTGAACTTTTCTAAATGCCCTGCTATAACGTCTTTATTAATAGCTTCTAATATCTTCCCTATGACAGATGTTAAGCTAACTGGCCTGTAGTTTCCTGCTTTCTGTCTCCCTCCCTTTTTGAATAAAGGAGTTGCATTCGCTATTTTCCAATCTAATGGAACCTTCCCCGAATCTAGGGAATTTTGGAAAATTAAAACCAACGCATCAACTATCTCACTAGCCACTTCTTTTAAGACCCTAGGATGAAGTCCATCAGGACCCGGGGACTTTTCAGCCTGCAGCTCCAACAATTTGCTCAGTACCACTTCCCTGGTGATTATAATTTTCTTGAGTTCCTCCCTCCCTTCCATTTCCTGATTTACAGCTATTTCTGGGATGTTACTTGTATCCTCTATAGTGAAGACCGATGCAAAATACCTGTTCAACTCAACTGCCGTCTCCTTATTTTCCATTATTAATTCCCCAGACTCACTTTTTATAGGACCAACGCTCACTTTGTTAACTCTTTTCTTTTTTAAATATCTATAGAAACTCTTACTATCTGTTTTTATATTTCTAGCTAGCTTTCTCTCGCACTCTAATTTTTCTCTCCTTATTAATCTTTTAATTAATAGTCATTCTTTGCTGTTTTTTATATTCTGTCCAATCTTCTGACCTGCCACCCATCTTTGCGCAATTATATGCTTTTTCTTTAAGTTTAATACTATCTTTAACTTTTTTAGTTAACCACGGATGGTGGGTCCTCCCCTTGGAATTTTTCTTTCTTGTTGGAACGTATATATTCTGTGTATTTTGAAATATCCCCTTTAATGTCTGCCACTGCAACTCTATTGACCTATCCCTTAACCTAATTTGCCAGTTCACTTTAGCTAGCTCTGCTTTCATGCCCTCATAATTGCCCTTATTTAAGTTTAAAATACTAGTCTTGGACCAACTCTTCTCTCTCTCAAACTGAATGTAAAATTATAATGATGACACAATTGGAATAATTTACAAGTGACCATTAACCAATGGATCAATTCGAAGGAGTTTGGAGAATGGGAAGGAACCAGTTTCCACTTGGATTCCATCTCATTTCTACAGCTGAGCCATTTTCCAATGTGCGGGGTGGGGGGCGTGTAGAGGGAGTGGACAAATCTTCCGCCCACCCTCCCCTGCGTGTCTGGCCAATTCTAGGTCTATTCCTGATGTGCACCCGCCCTGAGTATGGCAATTACCTCATTTCTGTCATTTGAAATGGGGTCTGGGGCTCTTCCACTTGCAGAGCACCATATATGATGGTGCCTCCTCAGAAGGATACTCCTCCTCTGTGCTGTCTTCTTCTGTGTGCTGGGGCTGCTGAGAAGGACCTAGAGAAAAGGGAACAAGAGTTAACATGGCACTGAGAGGCTGGACAGTAGCAGATGACAGGCATCCCAATGTAGCTTGATGTTGTCCAGCTGCATGATTTGGTGTTTATCCGAGGTTCATAAAGGGGTTACAAGTAACAGTCAGAGACTCTGTTCAGATAAGTCCCCAACTTCGAAATCTCCTAGTCTCATGGCTGGGAAGAACCCATTGATTTCCAGCCCTTGCTGCTCCAGCTCGGAAAGGTTCATGATGTTGGCAGATCCTCCCACAAGTTTAGTCCTCACCCTCATGTTGGGCACCGTTTTGTCATGCAGAAAGAGAGGACGAGAATTAATGAGTGGCTACTCCAAAGGATTTGTGTGGGGTTTCTGCTTGCATTGCACATGCTGAGAGAGAGAAGCTACAAGCAGGATGGGGAGATGCTCAATGGAAAGCAAGTGTGTGGAGTGTGAGGAAGGAGTCATGAGAGAAGTTGCTGATTCTGCAAAGGCTACCATGTGAGAGCAGAATACTGCTCGTGGCTACTGTCAAGGCAGCAAGGAAGAGGTGAACGTGTGTTTGGAATGAGAATGAGAGGTGATATGGTGTGAAGAATGATAAAGGATATGATGGAGGAGAGGGAATTGTTCAGAGAGCTGAGAGAGGATGGAAAGGACTGTTGCTATGTGTTATTGACAGCTTTGGAGAAATGAAGAGCTGTACTCACTCTTGCAGAGTGGGCCTTTGGCCCAGTGGTTACATTCCCGCCTCAAAGTGAGAAAGGTGACGGGATTACGCCCCACTCCAGACAGCCCTGGCAACTGGAGACTAGATTATAGTCTGTAAAAACTGAGGTGACATCCAGCAGGGTACTTGAGACCAGAGTCAGAAGTGTTGGGTTCAGGCCCCAATCCAGACAGACCCTGCCGAGCGGAGAGCGGCTCTGAATACTGGGTTGACATCCAGCGGCGGTATTTGTGCCTGATATGTAAGGGTAAAGGGTAGGTGGGGCTCTTTAGCCTTGGTTGCAGCCCTCCTAGGAGAAGGGGAAAAGGAGAAAAAGAGCAGGGGAGTGGGACTAATTGGATAGCTCTTTCAGGGAGCCAACACAGGCATGATGGGCCGAATGATCTTCTGTGCTGCATCATTCTATGATTCTATGAAGCTATTCTGAAGATAGAAACCGTGAGGAAGGCAACCAAAACTCTCCCAGCTACTCTTCCCGAGTAAGTTGCTCAAGAATCTCATGTGTGAGATAAAAACAGAAAATGCTGGAAATACTCAGTAGGTCAGGCAGCATCTGTGGAGAGAGAAACAGAGTTAACGTTGCAGGCCGATGACCCTTCGTCAGAACTGGAAAAACTTAGAGATGTAACACGTATTAAGCAAGTGCAGAGGCAGGGAAAGGGGGATGGGAGGAAAGAACAAAAGGGAAGGTCTGTGATAGGGTGGAAGGCAGGAGAGATTTAAATGACAAAAGGGATGATGGTGCAAGGCGAAAGGAGATGGTAATGGGACAAGTAAAGAAACAAAAGATGGGTCTAGAGGAGGTTTAAATGGGAATGGCAGAATCATCAGCAACAGCTGCCTTCTGAAAAAATGGGGGTAAAGGTTATGATCGAAAATTGTTGAACTCCATGTTGAGTCCGGAAGACTGTAAAGTGCCTAATAGAAAGATGAGGTGCTGATCCTCTAGTTTACTTTAAGCTTCATTGGAACAGTGTAGGAGGCCAGGATAGAGAGGTCAGAATGGAAGTGGAGCGGAGAATTAAAATGACAGGCGACCGGAAGCTCGGGGTCACGCTTGTGGACTGAATGGAGGTGTTCCGCAAAGCAGCCACCCAATCTGCGTTTGGTCTCCCCAATGTAGAGGAGACTGCACCGTGAGCAGTGAATACAGTATACTAAATTGCAAGTACAACAAATAAATCGCTGTTTCACCTGGAAGGAGTGTTTAGGGTCCTAGATGGTGTGAAGGGAGCAGGTTTAAGGGCAGGCATTGCATCTCCTGCGCTTGCACGGGAAGGTGTCATGGAAAGGTGAGTTGGTGTTGGGGGGTGATAGAGGAGTGGACCAGGGTGTCGTGGAGGGAACAGTCCCTTCAGAATGCTGAAAGGGGAGGGGAAGATGTGTTTGGTGGTGGCATCACACTGCACGTGGTGGAAATATATGAGACTTGAGTTAGGACTTGTCCTAAGGCAGAACACAACGGTTGGGTGGACTCACCTATGCTACTCTTGTTATATCATTGAGGCACTTCCTACACTCATCCAGTTTGTAGGAATGATGTTCCTGAAACTGAAAATCTCCGCAATTTCTCTGCAGACCTGGTGCACGTCATATTTAAGGATCTTCCTCCCACACATTCGAAATGGAACCTCCCTCCTCATCCTCACCTCTTCTATGAGGATCTCCAGGGAGGCTTCAGGAAACTTTGGGGCTTGCCTGCAACTCATTTTACAACAGTTTCTTCTTCCACTGCTCATACAGCCAAATCAGCCAGCAGGGAATGCAGCCTCCCTTTATGAGGTGCAATCCTGCTTTAAATAGGCCTCTGTAGGCCCACTGAACATTGCACCCCAAAAGTGGGCGTGCTTGCTGCTAGCTCAACGAATCGGGTGGGAAACCCACCAGTCAAATTAAAATGAGGCCCGAGAATTAAAATAGCCTGGGTCTCAATTTTTCTGCAGCAGGTGAGTTTTACACATTCCCTGCAATCCAACCGGCTCAAAACCTGCCCACAGTTAAAATCGGGGCCTGAGTGTCAAAACATGCATAAATAATAAGATTAGAGTGACTGCAAATGCTGAATCAACTGCTGTAACAGAGGTTTTGTAGGATTATTATTATTAATTCTGTTTGTCCCTATGTTTTGGGAAATAGCCCTATTACCAGTTCTAACATTGAGCGGAGACAACAACACAGAAACTGGTATGAAAATTGTGAAGCACAATGACAATAAGCAACAGATCTAGACAATATTCACAACTAGAATATGGTTCAGAATGCAGGTTGACCAGACCATCTGTTCTGGAGGAGAGCCCGGGAGTGTGTACCAAAGTTATTCTTCCTTGTGTTCTTCCTCTCCTGATGATAGCACAGTTTATTCTTTTTATACAGTTTCAAGGCGAGCCGGATCGATACTAAATTAGGAGATTTTCTTTGTCTTAGTCTTATTGCTTCTGACTTCTGACTTCTTCGTTATCTTGCTGAGTGCAGTGTCCAAAGTCATGGTCTTTTTCTGTTCTATATCTGTTTCCTGTTTTTATCAGCTGGCAAAAATCTGTGGTCTGTGGTTATCTGAACAGGCTGGGTTTTTTTCCATTTGCCAATATGTCCAAAGTTAGAAATGACCAAGCTAACTTTTAGCAAAAAATCTGTATCTTGCAGTTTGAATGTTTAAACTGTGGGAAAGTGCCGATCACAGATCCCACTATGTGTAAGTTTGTGAACAAGCGCATGCAGAGTTAGGGCATATTATAATGTGCCCAACTGTTCCAGGTGGTGCGATTGTTGTTTAAGACTTTGTTCAGTAGCTTGTTTTTTCATGATCCTCATTGTACCTCTGTTGGTTGTCATGGGCATGTTTGAAGATGTTAGCTCTGAATCCTCCAGCTTTCAGTCTCCATGGACACAGTTCTTGATTTTTTGATTGCCACAGAAAGAAGAACTGTAATGAGTTTCCTAGTATCCACTAATCCCTTCCTGTTCGGCTCATGTAAGAGTCTCCTCAGAGTACGATCCTCAAGCCTGGCATAACTTCCAGGGTTCTCCAGGAGGAAGCTCCCCTTCCTCCTTCCTGGGAACTGGCAAATGCCTGGCTCATTCACACAGCAGAATAAGCAAACTGAAACACTTGCCAAGAACAGGAAATGCAGGTGCACTTTAAGGAGTTTCACCTGCATTTTTATGATTATTACAAGTTTAGGCTTTTGTTTTAGATATTCTCTTGGATGCATCAGTGCTCATCACTTCCCTAAGCGGTCATTACAGTCATACTGCCCAATATGTAATTATGCAATAACGCAACCGGGAGGTTGAAGCAATAGGACACCCTTGTGAACCGAACTGCACATTGAGTCTTTGCTGTACTGTTGCCCATTTTTCTGCCACCACTGCGACTTCCCCTTTAATGGCGAGCTGCAGCCCTTTAAAAGCTACTGCCTCGCCAGATGTTCTGCTCCCCCATCCAATTGTGCTACAAACCAAGCTCATTGGGAAAGTTTTTCCTGTGCCAGTATCCTATTCAAATTAGGGGAAGGGAGATACTTCGGGTACAAACCAAGCATATTCCCAATAGGAGGAAAGATGGGGTCATCCAAAGCTAGAGCTCCCTGGATGACAAAGGAAGTAGAAGTTAAAATACAACAGAAAAAGGGGTTTATGACAACTATCAGGTGCTGAATACAGTCGAAAACCAGACAGAATACAGAGAGTGCAGGGGGAAATTGAAAAAGGTTATAAGAAGGGCAAAGAGAGAGTATGAGAAAAGATTAGCTGATAACATAAAAGGGAACACAAAAATTTGTTATAAACATATAAAAAGTTAAAAGATAGTTAAAGGAAAAGTGGGGCAGATTAAGGACATAAAAAGGAAATCATCTTGTGGAGACAGAGGGCATGACTGAGGTATTGAATGAGTGCTTTGCATCTGCCTTCACAAAAGAAGAGGATGATGTTACTGTCGCAGTAGAGGAGGGGAAAATAGAGATATTGGATAGGACATAAATAGCTAGAAAGGAGGTGTTAAATAGGTTGGCATCTCTCAAAGTTAACAAGTCACCTGGTCCAGATGGGATGCATCCTAGGTTGCTAAGGGAAGCTAGGGTGGAGATAGCAGAAAATCTGGCCACAACCTTTCAATCCTCCTTGGATATGGGAGTGGTGACAGAGGACTGGAGGATTGCAAATGTTACAATCCTGTTCAAAAAAGGGGCGAGGGATAAACCTGGTAACTACAGGCCAATCTAACATCAGTGGTAGGAAAACTACTAGAGACAATTGTCAAGGTCAAAATGAATTCTCACTTGGAGAAGCATGGGTTAATAAGGGACAGCTAACACGGATTTGTTAATGGCAAATCATGTCAGACTACCCTAATTGAGTTCTTTGATGAAGTAACAGAGGGAGTTGATGAAGGTAGTGCAGTAGATGTATATGTGGACTTTCAAAAGGCATTTGGTAAAGTACCACATAACAGACTTATTCGGAAAATGGAAACAAATGGTATTAAAAGGACGGTGGTAACAGTCCTACAACCCTTCAAGATATCTGCGCTCCTCCAATTCTGGCCTCTTGCTCATCCCCGAATTTAATCACTCCTCCATTGGTGGCCATGCCTTGGGTATAGGGAGTACAATTTTGAAGTTTGCAGATGATACAAAACTTGGCACATAGTAAATAGTGAGCAGGGTAGTAGCAGACTTTAGGAGGACATAGATAGACAGACTGGTAAAATGGGCAGACACATGGCAGATGCAGTTTAATGCGGTTAAGTGTGAAGTGATACACTTGGGGAGAAACAACATGGAGAAGCAGTATAATCTAAATGGTACTACTTTGAAGGGGATGCAAGAACAGAGGGACCTGGGGGTGACAGGGCAAGTTGATAAGGCGGTTAAAAAAGTGTATGGGATACTTGGCTTTGTAAATAGGGGCATTGAATACAGAAACAAGGAAGTCATGCTAAACCTTTACAAGTCACTGGTTAGGCTTCAATGGAGTACAGTTCTGAGCACTACACTTTAGGAAGGATATCAAGGCGTTGGAGAGAGTACAGAGGAGGTTTACCAGGATGAAACCGGGGATGAGGGACTTCAGTTATGTGGAGTGATTGGAGAAGCTGGGATTGTTCTCCTTATAGCAGAGAAGGTTAAGGGGAGACCTAATTGAGGTATTCAAAATAAAGAGGAGTTTTGATAGAGCAAGTAGGGTAAAACTATTTCATCTGGCAAGTGGGTCGATAACCAGAGGTCACAGATTTAAAATAATTGGCAAAAGAACTAGAGGAGAAGTGAGGAGAAATGTCTTCACACAGAGGGTTGTTAAGACTTGGCATTCACTACCTGTAAGGGTGGTGGAATCAGATTCCATAAGAACTTTCAAAAGGCATGTACTTGAAGAGGAATAATTTGCAGGGTTATGGAGAAAAAGCTGGGGTGTGGGACTAAATTGGACAGCTCTTTCAAAGAGCCAGCAGAGGCACGACAGGCCGAATGGCCTCCTTCTGTGCTGTAAGATTGTATGATTCTTCTGTGATTCTATGAAGGGGTTCTCCTCAGAACATTCAACAGAGCCCACCCTATGAGCGGGAGGGCTTGCACAGTGGGCCAGCCTCCAGTGATACGTTGGATCCCTCACGAGATGGGCATGCAGAATCTCTGTTTTTTACATGTTCGATGTATTAGACGCTGAGTAGTTCCAGAACTTTCACTCAAATACATAAAAATTGTATCAAAAATGTAATAGGGAAAAGAATAATTAACTACACATAATTGAATTTTGTATGTCTGAAAATATTTCTGTATGAATTCTGAACATGGATAACTATACCGTATTTATTCTAAGTTAGCTCCAGTTATGTAGATATGTTCGGTGGGCTTGTTTAAATCTGTACAGTATTAGTAAAAAAAAATGGCGTGTTGGGATTTTATTTGGATCTATTGAGGATCTGAGGTCTTAACACATTTTCTGTCAAAAAAGAAAACTTTGAACACAAATGCATATAAAGGTATCCTCAGCTTTTCACGTATAAAAGATCAACTGATAACTATCAGAGGCAGCAGAACATCCATAATCCACCCTACTATAAAAGTTTAGCAATTTTTACAAAAGCAAAACAGATCAATGGTACAACAGTCTGCAAATGACAAAACATTTTACATCTGACGCAGGTACCAGCTTTAGCAGGAGATTAAACAGCAGCAAAAACTGGGATGCAGGTTTGTTGGATTGCCAGTAATAACAATGTGTGAGGATCAGCCGCCTTGCAAACATGTCTGATGTACAATGTTACAGTCGGCCAATAGCACCAAACGGGTCACTGAGAGCTATCCAGGTTCTAACAAGAGTAGTAGAAATTATGGAAACAGCAAGAACACGTAACGCATTAAGGCCCTGAAATTCAGCGCACCATGGTCCCAGCACCTCCGCTGGCATTGTGCCGCCAGTGCCCCTCAGCGCTGACCGCTCCAGACTTTGTGGGGTCAGTAGGAGAGTGACTCATTTGATTCAGACATCCGCAGGGCCCCGTGCCCGTGCCCCTACAGGTGCATCTCAGGCGCCCGCCTGCCCCATGCAGTCAGAAAATCCACTGCCTGGTAGCCATCGGGGAGTGGGGTGTGGGGGGGCGGTTGAGATGTCATGCCTAGGCTCCACTACCCCCCTCACCTCCAGAGACCCCATGCAGTCAACCCCCCACCACCCCGCTCAATCCACTGTGTAAACAGGCCTATCGTAAAAATAAATGTCAAAGTTTATCCGATCTTCGAGGGTCCAAGCTGCTTTCCTAGCCTTCACTCCACAGTGGGGACCACTTCCACACTTCTGGAAGCCCATACACCTCATTTCACTCAGCGTACCAGCTTCCAGTCTTACGCTGACTCCCTTATCAGTTGGGGAAGTGGAAACTCAGTGTAGGAATCCCCACCTTCTGACCCTGCTCCCTGACAAGGCCAACCACGATTAATTAAAGTCAGGACGCAGCATCTCCATGTCCCAAACATTTTCCAAGTGGTTCTACTGGAGGAAATTTGGTCTTGGGCATCTTTCTTGTGTGAGGGTTGAGCTATTATTACTAGTAGTTTTCCTATAAAGTGGGACGATAGTACACTGAAATGGAACAATTTTCCATTATTTACATCCAGTTCCAGTGGCAAACACAAGCAGTTCAGTTGTATTGGAAGTTAGCTGCAGGGTAAATAAAGCTCCCAGTAAATACACACGCACGCATGCACGCACACACATATTCGGCCCATCTAGCTCATCTTTCCATAGAAACCTACAGTTCAATCACCACAGCATCCAGCTCTCCATGATATATCTTGAATGAGTTCAGAGTGTTGGCCTCCAGTATCCTACTTTGAAGACCATTTCTGGTATTAGTGACATTTAGTGCCAAACACATTGGCGGTAAAATCCTACTTTGACGAGAGTGCAAAAGGGTTGGTACAAAGTTAGCTGCTCGTTATAAATCCATATTAACTCATTTTTTCCCAGGCGCTCAGAACTATGGGGTTCCTTCAGACTTCCTTTCCTCTTACAACCACAGGCTTTAATCTTCAACTTGGCATCACTATGTCCTGAGTTATTTGGCTTGGTAGCTCTTCATCTATATTTCTCAGTTTTAAAAAAATAATTTGGGCTAGTTTTGGAAAACACACACACTGTGGGGTAGATTTTGATTTTGTGCGATAGTGTAAAATGGGTGACAGCAAATCGATAGCCCGTTTACGTCGCTCCCTATTCTCAATGGAAATAAAATTAAAATCTTTTTAAAACAGGCTGCCGATTTGCCATCACCCATTTTACATTATCGCACAAAGTCAAAATCTACCCTGCTGAGACTGTCAGAATATTTCACTTTGGATCCTTTGCAGCTAACAGAAAGACAAACACTTCCATCCCATTTACATAGAATTACATCGAATTTCCAGCACCGAAACAGGCCATTCGGCCCAACAGGTCTATGCCGGTATTTATGCTCCACATGAGCCTCCTACAACTCTATTTACGTCATCGCACCCTATCAATATATCATTCAATTCCTTTCTCCCTAATAGAATCATAGAATCATAGAATAATACAGCACAGAAGGAGGCCATTTGGCCCATTGAGTCTGCGCCAGCTCTTTCGAAGAGCAATCCAGCTAGACCCACTCCCCTGCTCATTCCCCATATCCCTGCAATGTTTTCTCCTTCAAGTATTTATCCAGTTCCCTTTTGAAGGTGAGTATTCAATCTGTATCCACCGCCCTATCAGGCAGTGCATTCCAAATCCAAACCACTCCTTGTGTAAAAAAGTTTATCCTCATGGCGCCTCTGGTTCTTTTGCCAATCACCTTAAATCTGGTTATCATCCATCAGTCATTGGAAACAGTTTCTCTTTATTTACTTTATCTAAACCCGTCATGATTTTAAACACCTCTATCAAATCTCCTCTTAGCCTTCTCTGCTCTAAGGAGAACAACTCCAGCTGCTCAAGTCTATCCACATAACTGTAATCACTCATATCTGGAACTATTCTAGTAAATCTCTTCTGTACCCTCTCCAAAGCCTTCACGTCCTTCTTAAAATGGTGCCCAGAATTAGACACAATACTCCAGCTGGGGTCGAACTAATGTTTTATAAAGGTTCAGCATAACTTCCTGGCTTTTGTACTCTTTGCCTCTATTTATAAAGCCCAGGATCCCATATGCTTTGTTAACTGCTTTGTTAACCTGTCCTGCCACCTTCAAAGATTTGTGCACAAACACCCCCAGGTCTCTCTGTTCTTTCACTCCCTTTAAAATTGTACCATTTAGCTTGTATTGTCTCTCCTCATTCTTCCTACCAAACAGTATCACCTCACACTTTTCTACGTTGAATTATATTTGCCATGCGTCTGCCCATTCCACCAGCCTGCCTATGTCCTCTTGAAGTCTATTACTATCTTCCTCACTGTTTACTACACTTCCAAGTTTCGTGTCATCTGCAAATTTCAAAATTGTGCCCTGTACCCCAAGTCCAAGGGGTAAAAATTGAGTCGCGCCCCATTTGGGGCGCTAACCTCGCCGGGGCGCGACTTTTAGCGCCCCGAAAAAATTAGCGGCCCCGCGCCGGAACTTCAGTGGTTGCGCCCCAAGAGGGAAGCGGGGCGCAACTGGAAGCAGCCCGCATCCCTCTTGGGGCGCTGCGAGTGAATATCCTGGCGCTACGTGCCGCAGCGCCACGCGCTGCGGCACGTCGCGCCGCGGTATTGCAGGCCTTCCTCCCCTTCTTAAAGGGGAGGGACCCTGCGCAGCGCGAACCGGGGCCCAGCTGGGCCCCCAGGGATCGGGAGTGCCGGCAAAAGAGCCCGGCACTCAAGAGAAGTGCCGGGCTCTTGGAGCGCAGCCGGCACTTCACGGTGGGGGGGCTTCACGGGGGCCGGGGGCAGGTGCTGGCAGGCGGCCAGCAACAAAAATGGCCGCCTGCCACCTCCGCTTTAAATATCGCCGCCCCGGCCGCACGTACGCCTCCCTGAACCCGTCGGACATAGCGTCTGGCGGTAAATCAGGGGGCGCGACTGAAGATCACGGCCGGGGCGCGAGCGGGGTGCTGCGCACGGCGATGATGTCATCGCCGGCGGCGCAGCGCCACAGGGCGCTACCGGCTGCCGCCGCCGCTAACCTCCCACTAAATTTTTCGGGAGGCGTGGGCGGCGCTGCGCCCGGGCGTTAGCTGCTTTACGCCCCATTAGCGCCCTCTTAAGGCGCTAATGGGAGGCGCAAGCAGCTGAATTTTTCCCCCCAAGTCATTTAACGTATATCAAAAACAGCAGTGGTCCTAGTACTGAACCTTGGGGAACACCACTGTATACCTCCCTCCAGTCCGAAAAACAGCCATTCACCACAACTCTCTGTTTTCTATCCCTTAGCCAATTTTGTATCCATGCTGCTACTGCCCCACTTATCCCATGGGCTTCAATTTTGCTAACAAGCCTAGTATGTGGTACTTTATCAAACATCTTTTGAAAGTCCATATACACAACCTCAACTGCACTGCCCTCATCCACCCTCTCTGTTACCTCATCAAAAAACTCAAATCAAGTTAGTCAAACACGAGTTGCCCTTAATAAATCCGTGCTACCTCCTTTATTAGTCCATGCTTGTCCAAGTGGCTGTTCATTTTCTTCCGGATTAATGTTTCTAAAAGTTTCCTCACCACAAGGGTGTAGCATTTGCAATCCTCCTGTCCTCTGGCACCACCCCTGTATCTAAGGAGGATTGGAAGATTGTGGCCAGCACCTTCGCAATTTCTACCCTTACTTCCCTCAGCAACCTAGGATGTATCCCATCCGGACCGGATGACTTAACTACTTTAAGTACTGCCAGCCTTTCTAGTACCTCCTCTTTATCTATTTTTATCTCATCCAGTAGCCGACAATCTCCTCGTTTACCATAGCTTTGGCAAAGTCCTCTTCATTGGTAAACACCAATGTGAAGTATTAATTTAGTACCTCAGCCATGCCTTCTGCCTCAAATAGATCTCCATTTTGGTCCCTAATCGGCCCCACAGTTCCTGTGACAACCTTTTTTACTGTTAAGATGCCTATAGAAGACCTTTGGATTCCCTTTTATGTTATACGCCAATCTATTCTCGTACTGTCAATCTATTCTCGTACTGTCTCTTTGCCCCTCTTATTTCCTTTTTCACTTCTCCTCTGTACTTTCTATATTCAGCCTGATTCTCCCTTGTGTTATCAAGCTGACATCTGTCTTATGCCCCTTTCTCTGCTTCATCCTACTGTCTGATTCCTTCGTCATCTAGGGAGCTCTGGCTTTGGTTGCCCTCCCTTTACCTGTTGTGGGAATGTACCTAGACTCTACCCGAACCATCTGCTCTTTAAAGGACGCCCATTGCTCCATTAAATTTCTGCCTGGCCAGTCTTTGACTCCAATTTACCTGGGCCAGATCCTTCCTGAATTCACTGAAATTAGCCCTCCTCCAGTTAAGTATTTTTATTTTAGATTTCTCCTTGTCCTTCTCCATAACTAATCTAAATTTATAATACTGTGATCACTATTCCCGAGTTGCTCCCCCACTGTGACATTCTCCACTTGACCCACTTCATTTCCCAGGACTAGATCCAGCAATGCCTCCTTCCTCGTTGGGCAAGAAAGTTCTCTTGAATACACTTCAGAAATTCCTCCCCCTCTCTGCCCTTAACACAATCACTGCCCCATTCAATATTGAGGTAGTTAAAGTCTCCCATTATCACTGCTCTATAGTTCATACACCTCTCAGTAATTTCCCTGCCAATCTGCACCTCACCTCCTTCCCACTATTTGGTGGCCTAAAAATACACCAAGTAGTGTAATAGCTCATGTACTTATCTAGCTTCCCCTTAAATGCATCTATGCTAATCTCCTCAACCATTCCATGTGGTAGCAAGTTCCACATTCCTACCACTCTCTGGGTAAAGAAGTTTCTCCTGAATTCCTTATTGGATTTATTAGTGACAATCTTATATTCATGGCCCCTAGTTTTGGACTCTCCAAGAAGTGGAAACGTCTTCTCCACGTCTATCCTATCAAAACCCATCATGCTGAGACTTTAAACTCAGGCGGACGTAAAAGATCCGACAGCACTATTTTGAAGAAGGAGGGAGACAGAAAGCAGGAAACTATAGGCCAGTTAGCCTAACATCTGTCATTGGGAAAATGCTGGAATCCATTATTAAGGAAGAAATAGCAGGACATTTAGAAAATCATAATACAATCAAGCAGAGTCAACATGGTTTTATGAAAGGGAAATCGTGTTTGACAAATTTACTAGAGTTCTTTGAGGATGTAATGAGCAGGCTGGATAAAGGGGAACCAGTAGATGTAGGCCTAAAAATTCGGTTGCTTTGCACCTCCCTAAGAGGGCGCTAACGGGGCGCAAAGCAATTAGCACCCGGGCGCGGCACCGCCAACGCCTCCCGCAAAATTCAGCAGGAGGTTAGCGGCAGTGATAACTGTTAGCGCCCCGCGCCGCTGGCGATGACATCATCACCGTGTGCAGTGCCCCGCTCACGCCCCGGCCGCGATCTTCGGTAGCACCCCCTGACTTACCGCCAGACGCTATGTCCGACAGGGTCAGGGGGGCCTACCTGCAGCCGGGGCAGCGCTACTTAAAGGGAAGGTGCCAGGCAGCCATTTTTGTTCCTGGCCGCCTGCCAGCACCTGTCCCCTCTGCCGTCCCCGGCCTCCTCTGAAGCCCCCCCGCGGAGTGCTGGCTGTGCTCCGTGAGCCCGGCACTCCTCTTGAGTGCCAGGCTCTTTTGCCGGGTCGCGCTGCGCAAGGCCCCTCCCCTTTGAGAAGGGGAGGAAGGCCTGCAGTACCGCGGCGCGAAGTGCCGCAGCGATGTAGCGCCGCGATATTCACTCGCAGTGCCCCAAGAGGGAGGTGGGGCGCTTCCAGTAGCACCCCGCTTCCCTCTTGGGGCGCTACCGATGAATTTCGGCCGCGGGGGCAATAATTTTTTTGGGTAGCGCCCCTGTGAAGGTAGCGCCCCAAAGGGGGCGCGACTCAATTTTTTCCCCGTAGTCTATTTGGATTTCCAGAAGGCATTCGATAAGGTGCCACATAAAAGGTTACTGCACAAAATAAGAGCTCACGGGGTTGGGGGTAATATATTAGCATGGATAGAGGATTGGCTAACTAACAGAAATCAGAGAGTTGGGATAAATGGGTCATTTTCAGGTTGGCAAACTGTAACTAGTGGGGTGCCACAGGGATCAGTGCCGGGGCCTCAACTATTTACAATCTATATTAATGACTTGGATGAAGGGACCGAGTGTACTGTAGCTAAATTTGCTGATGATACAAAGATAGGTGGGAAAGCAAGTTGTGAGGAGGACGCAAAGGGCTTGATTTTGTCATGGGGCGGGCTGGGGTCATGTCATCCGCTTTTCGTGTTAGCCACCCGACTCCAATTGGATGTGGGAGAATTATGTGATTTTCCCCTAATTGGGCAATTGAGTTCCAGCATGTGGGAACCCATGACCCAATTAGTTTTTTCAGTCTGAAAGTCGCCTCTGATGATGTCATCATTGCTGCTGCATTTAAGGTCTGCAAAGACTGGGAAGCTTTTGGCCTTTGCTGTGAGAGGGACCTGGAGGCAAAATGAGCAGCAGGAGACCTAAGTCTGCTCCCAGATTTTTTCACCACCACCACCACCACCACCACCACTACTACTACTACTCCAGGCTCCAAACTTCCACAACAATGGTTATGACTGCTAAAAGTTCCCCCAGAATGATGATTGATCAAATCTCCTTCTTAATGGTGGACCTGCAGCTGATAGTCAGCAATCCAAGTGTGCTACCGCCAGGTTTCACCGTCGTGTTTCAGAGGAGGCGTGCATCACGTCGGAAAAGTCTTAAAATCAGAAAGGCCTCTCAAAATGGGATTATAGAGGCATAAGTGGTTGTTAAGGGCCTATCCCGCCTCTCGGAGACGGGATCAGAAACCACGCATTTGGGAAAATTGCTTGGAGGCGGGGTCGGGTCCGCCCACCATTTTTTGCAATTTTAACACCCCACACGCCTCCATTCCCACCTCCTCAGGCCTGGCAAAATCGAGCCCAAAGAGTCTGCAAAGAGATATAGATAGGTTAAGTGAGTGGGCAAAAATTTGGCAGATGGAGTATAATGTGGGAAAATGTGAGGTTATCCACTTTGGTAGGAAGAATAAAAAAGCAAATTATTATTTAAATGGAGAGAGACAAAAAGAGTGCTGCGGTACAGAGGGATCTGGGGGTCCTCATACATGAAACACAAAAAGTTAGCATCCAGGTACAGCAAGTAATTAGGAAGGCAAATGGAACATTGGCCCTTATTGCATAGGGGATGGAGTATAAAAGTAAGGAAGTCTTGCTACAACTGTACAGAGCGATGGTGAGACTACATCTGGAGTACTGAGTGTAGTTTTGTTCTCCTTATTTAAGGAAGGATATACTTGCATTGGAGGCAGTTCAGAGAAGGTTCACTAGGTTGATTCCTGAGATGAAGGGGTTGTCTTATGAAGAAATATTGAGCAGGTTGGGCCTATACTCATTGGAGTTTAGAAGAATGAGAGGTGATCTTATTGAAACATATAAGATTCTTAGGGGGCTTTGCTTGACAGGGTAGATGCAGGGAGAATGTTTCCCCTTGTGAGGTAATCTAGAACTAGGGGGCACAGTCTCAGAATAAAGGGTTGCCCATTTAAAATGGAGATGATGAGGAATTTCTTCTCTGAGAGGGTCTTTGGAATTCTCTACCCCAGAGAGCTGTGGAGGCAGAGTCATTGAATATATTCAAGGCGGAGATAGACAGATATTTGAGCTACAGGGGAGTCAAGGGGTATGGGGAGTGGGCGGGAAAGTGGAGTTGAGGCCAAGATCAGATCAGCCATGATCTTATTGAATGGCGGAGCTGGCTCAAGGGGCCAAATGGCCTACTCCTGCTCCTATTTCTTATGTTCTTATGTAAGACCAGGGGAGTTCTCCCCGGTGTTCTGTCCAATATTTAACCCTCAGCCAACATCACTAACAACAGATTATCTGGTCATTATCTAATTGCTATTTGTGGGAGCTTGCTGTGCGCAGATTGGCTTCCGTGTTTCCTACATTACAACAGTGACTACACTTCAAAAAGTACTTAATTGGCTGTAAAGCGCTTTGGGACATCCTGAGGTCATGAAAGGCGCTATATAAATACAAGTCTTTTTCTTTTTTCTATCAGGTCTCCTCTCAGTCTTCTCTTTTCTAGAGAAAAGAGCCTCAGCCTGTTCAATCTTTGTTTCAAACCCAATAACAAAAGATTATACTAATTGTGATAATACTTACCCTGGGATGATAAAAGATATGTTTGTATTGTGTTAGCCGAACATGAGGTATAATCACCCTGTGCATTAATAGATGTCTAGGGAACCATGGTAATTATTATAATGCATCTACAATGAGTTCAAATCTACTGGAATGGGAGATCCCAATCGTAGCATTACAAAATTACAGGAGAAACTGCAAATAAAAACAGAACATGCTGAAAATACACAGCAGCTCTATCAGCATGTGAAAAGAGAAGATGCACTTTCATGTTTCCAGTGCAGCCCCTTCATCAGAACTGCTTTCATAATGTAACGTGTTATTTTCTTTACTATTTGAGTTTTGTTGAGCAAATGTTTCGTGTTTTGCTTCATTTCTGATTGTTATGAGTGAATTAGGTTCAGAGTATTTGCAATAAACAGTATCTCACCAAGCAATATGTATGTATAAAATATGTAAGTATTTTTAGGTAAAATTGTATTTCAGTAAGCTTTTATAAAGATATAAACATTCCCTCATATTTGAGTAAAAGTAGTTTTAACCAATTAATAATTTTGTACGCTTTAGTTTTTAGGGCTTTGGTTATCTTTGTGGTTGGTATATTCCTTATTTACAGACAGGAATGACATTATGGGTCTTCTCTGCTAGTGTCATGTCATTTGGGTTCTAAATGCTACTTAAGCTCCAGTACTGTGATAGTTACTTTGAAGAAAATTTGCATTCATCCCTTGGTAATAAACCTGATAGGAAAACTGCTTATTGCAAATAACATCTCTCAATATACTGCATATAGCAAACGGTTTTTGAGTAGAGATCCGTCATATTTCCCCAGGGGACTTGCTCATTCCATTCATCCATGCTTTATCAGGGGTATTTGACCCAGACACTCTGGGGATGTGTCTAAAACTCACTGGAGGCCCGCGCGGCAGATTAAAAGAGTTCAATTGCCAACTTTTCCAAGGACAGTTCCATTTCTTACCATGTTCAGATATAAAAAGAAAGGACTTGTATTATCCAGTGCCTTTCATGATCTCAGGACATCCCAAAGCGCTTCACAGCCAATGAAGTACTTTTGAAGTGTAGTCACTGTTGTAATGTAGGAAACTGAAGAATTATCCTGGAAGAGTTTAAGAATTGAACTTGTACCCAAGGATTTCCACAATGAAGAGGCTAAGCATGGTGTCAGAATGATGGATGAAAAACTCTTTTGCTCATTATGTTCCCAAAGAGGCCCAGAAGAAACATCAACTTTAAAGAATAAAAAAGCAGGGGCATTGTCCTGCACAAGTAATGCCTGCATGCACTGGCACTATTATAGCAGATGATAGATGCTAGACTGATCACTTTATTATCTTTTAGAACCTAAGCTGTCAATAATTTATCCTTTGACAAGTGCAGGTCATGTTTGCCGTTGCCCCATGTAATCTAGCTTATCGCTTTAGAAAATTTATCATCTTTGAAGTTAGAACTGGAAAGGCCTGTCACATGCTAATGAATTGAATTGAAGTACCTGGACCATCACAGCTGGAGCCATGTGGCTGCATCTATAGTTACTGATCGACAGCAATAGATTCTGAATCGGATACATTAGTGAAGTGGGTCACCAAACACAACATAACTTCGGGAGGTAAGAAAGAAAGGTCTTACATTTATATAGCGCCCTTCCAATCATTCAAGATGTCCCAAAGCACATCACAGCCAATGAATTACTTTGAAGTGTGGTCACTGTTGTAATATGATGAAACACAGCAGCCTAATTTGCGCATAGCAAGATTCCACAAACAGCAATGAAATAAATGACCAGATAATCTGTTTTTGGTGATGCTGATGTTGATTGAGGGATAAATGTTGGCCAACACACCGAGAGAACTCCTCTACTCTTCTTCGAAATAGTACCAGGGGATCTTTTACGTCCACCTGAGAGGGCTTAACGTCTCATCTGAAAGACGGCACCTGCGACAGTGCAGCACTCCTTCAGCACTGCACCAAAACATCAGCCTGGATTATGTGGAGCTGGCTTGAGCTCACAATCCTCTGACTCAGAGGCGAGGGTGCTACCACTGAGCCAAGGTTGGCATCTAGAAAGATAGCTTTGAAGATGGTGGAGAGGGTTTGCTTTGTGCTAATTGTGCAAAGGCAGCCCCTGTCCTTAAGGATAAGGGGTGGAGGGGCAGGGGGCTGAATTACCAGTTCCTACACCAGCTCCATCAGAGGATATAAATCAAGCAGAGTGTTTTTGTTGTATATTTTAAAACATTTTTGGCAATTTCAAATTTAGATCATTTTGTTTTCAAATGACAACTGAAAGTGCACTTCAACATTGAAATGTATTTCAGATCAACAGTTTAGTAGCACTCTCATTTGACAAGAGAGCAGGGAGAAGGTGAGTCTTTTTAATCTGTGTGGTAGCATTTAAGATCAAGTGTAATGTTTCAATCTATTGTCTGAATGCTGTTTTATAACCCAGGTAAGATCGCTTTTCGATTACGATCAATTCCTCTTCCGCAGTATTAAGTTGACCTTCCCGTGCTTCAGCTGCTTATAATGAAACTATATTATCAATCCACACAGGAGATGTATGTGGGCAGATTCACTGCCTTACAGTAGAGTGCAGTTATTCTTGTATCTATTCCTTTTACCAAATATTCTTAGTTGGCACACATTCAATCCTTGTGTACACGTGTGAAACGTAAGTTTGCTGCTAGGGGACATTCGTTTGGTGCTGATGGTGTGTTTGTGTTTCTGGGATGGTGGGGCAGTGTCCATTCCCCAGACTGTTGGTATCAAGAACAAGGAGAGCCTGGAAACTCGACGTGAAGCGTTCAGCAGAGCCCAGTCTTCACCGGGATCTGTAATAAATACTCGCACCTGCCATGTTGGACACCCCCATCTATCCAGTAGCTGGTGCTGCATCAGGCTTTGTTCTGACTGAAGAAGCTAGCTAGTTATTAAAGGCTGGTAAACAGTGTGAATTTATCACACTTAACTGCAGACGGCGAAATACACCTCTTCCAAAGGCACTGGAATATTCATGGCAATTACTGTATAAATCTTTTTCGATCTAAAGTATGTACGTGCATGCTTCTCTCTGGCTGTCTCCGAAGTGCTGTCTATTGATAAAGGGGAGGGGATTGATTAACGTTTAGAAAAGCAGATATGATGTGTTATACTGTTCCCCCCCCACCCCCCACTTCCATTATTTATGTCATGTGCAGCCAAAATCACAGTATTGAGAGCAATTTAGTTTCCCTTGAGCAGCAGGACAATTCCCTGATCACATTTACATAGAGAAGGTCACTCAGGGCTCACGGTCTTTCTCACAGTCTCAAGTGTCTTTGAGAAAGGGTCTGATATTTTAAATCTGCTCCCCAGATTATTATTTGTATTGATTCATTGGTGTCATTACAGTACAGTTCAATTGCACCAAAATATACCAGTCGTGTTACTGCTCATATGAGATTGGATTATGAGTTGCAAAACATACAGGTCCACACCTACAGCCTTATTTATATACATGGACCCCAATCCTGTGCCTTGAAATTGATTTATCGATTTTCCTCTGCGTGTACCTCATCATAGAATCATAGAAGTTTATGGCATAGAAGAAGGCCATTCAACCCATCGTTTTTGCGCTGGTTGAAAAAGTGTTATCCAGCCAAATCCCACTTTCTATCTCTTGGTCCATAGCCTTGTAGGTTACAACACTTGAACTGCATATCCAAGTACTTTTTAAATGCAGTGAGGGTTTCTACCTCTACCACCCTTTCAAGCAGTGAGTTCCAGACCCCCAACACCCACTGGGTTAAAAAGTTTCTCCTCAACTCCCCTCTAATCCTTCTACCAATTACTTTAAATCTATGCCACCTAGTTATTGACCTCTCTGCTAAAGGAACTAGGTCCTTCCTATCCACTCTATCTAGGCCCCCCATAATTTTATACACCTCAATCAAGTCTCCCCTCAGCCTCCTCTATTCCAAAGAAAACAATCCAGCCTATCCAATCTTTCCTCATAGCTAAAATTCTCCAGTTCTGGCAACATCCTCGTAAATCTCCTCTGTACCCTCTCTAGTGCAATCACATCTTTCCTGTAATGTAGTGACCAGAACTGTACGCAGTACCCTAGCTCTGGCCTAACTAGTGTTTTACACAGTTCTAGCATAACCTCCCTGCTCTTATATTCAATGCCTCAGCTAATAAAGGAAAGTATCCCATATGCCTTCTTAACCGTCTTATCTACCTGCCCTGCTACCTTCAGGGATCTGTGGACATGCACTCCAAGGTCCCTCTGTTCCTCTACACTACTCAGTATCCTACCATTTATGGTGTATTATATAAGAACATAAGAACATAAGAAATAGGAGCAGGAGTAGGCCAATCGGCCCTTCAAGCCTGCTCCGCCATTCAATAAGATCATGGCTGATCTGATCCTCACCTCAAATCTAAAGAACACAAGAAGTAGGAGCAGGACCCGGCCACTCAGCCCCTGGGCCCGCTATGCCACCCACAGGGCCTCGACCGATCCGAACTCAGCCTCATGTCCAATTTCCTGCCCGCTCCCCGTAACCCCTAATTCCCTTTACTTCTAGGAAACTGTCTATTTCTGTTTTAAATTTATTTAATGATGTAGCTTCCACAGCTTCCTGGGGCAGCAAATTCCACAGACCTACTACCCTCTGAGTGAAGATGTTTCTCCTCATCTCAGTTTTGAAAGAGCAGCCCCTTATTCTAAGATTATGTCCCCTAGTTCTAGTTTCACCCATCCTTGGGAACATCCTTACCGCATCCACCCGATCAAGCCCCTTCACAATCTTATATGTTTCAATAAGATCACCTCTCATTCTTCTGAACTCCAATGAGTAGAGTCCCAATCTACTCAACCTCTCCTCATATGTCCACCCCCTCATCCCCGGGATTAACCGAGTGAACCTTCTTTGTACTGCCTCGAGAGCAAGTATGTCTTTTCTTAAGTATGGACACCAAAATTGTATGCAGTATTCCAGGTGCGGTCTCACCAATACCTTATATAACTGCAGCAATACCTCCCTGTTTTTATAATCTATCCCCCTAGCAATAAAAGCCAATATTCAGTTGGCCTTCTTGATCACCTGCTGCACCTGCATACTAACTTTTTGATTTTCTTGCACTAGGACCCCCAGATCCCTTTGTACTGCAGTACTTTCCAGTTTCTCGCCATTAAGATAATAACTTGCTCTCTGATTTTTCCTGCCAAAGTGCATAACCTCACATTTTCCAATATTGTATTGCATCTGCCAAATCTCCGCCCACTCACCCAGCCTGTCTATATCCCCTTGTAGGTTTTTTATGTCCTCCTCACTTTCTACTTTCCCTCCCATCTTTGTATCATCTGCAAACTTTGATATGTTACACTCGGTCCCCTCCTCCAAATCGTTAATATAGATTGTAAAGAGTTGGGGACCCAGCACCGACCCCTGCGGAACACCACTGGCTACTGGTTGCCAGTCCGAGAATGAACCATTTATCCCAACTCTCTGCTTCCTGTTAGATAACCAATCCTCCACCCATGCCAGAATATTCCCCCCAATCCAGTGATTTTTTATCTTGAGCAATAATCTTTTATGTGGCACCTTGTCGAATGCCTTCTGGAAGTCTAAATACACTACGTCCATTGGTTCCCCTTTATCCACCCTGTACGTTATGTCCTCAAAGAACTCAAGCAAATTTGTCAGACATGATTTCCCCTTCATAAAGCCATGCTGACTTTGTCCTATCAAATTATGTTTATCTAAATGTTCCGTTACTGTCTCCTTAATAATAGACTCCAAAATTTTACCCACCACAGATGTTAGACTAACTGGTCTATAATTTCCAGCTTTCTGCCTACTACCCTTTTTAAATAAGGGTGTTACATTAGCAGTTTTCCAATCTGCCGGGACCTTTGCTGAGTCCAGGGAATTTTGGAAAATTATTACCAAAGCTTCCACAATTCCTACTGCCACTTCCCTCAAGACCCTAGGATGTAAGCCATCAGGTCCAGGGGATTTATCCGCCTTGAGTCCCATTATTTTACTGAGTACCAATTCCTTAGTGATTTTAATCGTATTTAGCTCCTCCCCCCCTAGAGCCCCCTGTTTGTCCAGTGTTGGGATATTCTTAGTGTCCTCTACCGTAAAGACTGAAACAAAATATTTGTTCAGCATTTTTGCCATCTCCATGTTTCCCACCATTAATTTCCTGGTCTCATCCTCTAAGGGACCTACGTTTGCCTTAGCCACCCTTTTTCTTTTTATATAACTATAGAAACTCTTGCTATCTGTTTTTATATTTTTTGCTAATTTATTTTCATAATCTATCTTCCCTTTCTTAATCAATCCTTTAGTTACTTTTTGCTGTCTTTTGTATTCCCTTGCCTTGTTTGCCCTCCCCAAATGCATTACCTCACACTTCTCCGGATTGAATTCCATTTGCCACTTTTTTGCCCACCTGACCAGTCCATTGATATCTTCCTGCAGTCTACAGCTTTCTTTCTCAATATCAACCACACAGCCAATTTTTGTATCATCTACAAACTTCTTAATCATGCCCCCTACATTGAAGTCTAAATCATTGATATATACCACAAAAAGCAAGGGACCAATTGCTGCAGAACTCCACTGGAAACAGCCTTCCAGTCACAAAAACACCCGACGAGCATTACCCTTTGCTTCCTGCCACTGAGCCAATTTTGGATCCAACTTGCCACTTTCCCTTGGATCCCATGGGCTTTTACTTTTCTGACCAGTCTGCCATGTGGAACCTTGTCAAAAGCCTTGCTAAAATCCATGTAGACTACATCAAATGCGCTACCCTCATCGACCCTCCATGTTACCTCCTCAAAAAATTCAGTCAAGTTTGTCAGACATGACCATCCCTTAACAAATCCATGCTGACTATCTTTGATTAATCCGTGCCTTTCTAAATGATGATTAATGCTATCCCTCAGAATGTTTTCCAATAATTTGCCTTCCACCGAGGTTAGGCTGACTGGCCTGTAATTACTCGGTCTATCCCTTTCTCCCTTTTTAAACAATGGTACAACGTTGTCATTATCACATTTAGTTCATAAGCAGAGTGGCATTAGCCTGCTGAATTCTGTTGAGGAAGATTCACTCCCCACTAAAGGAAGCCTAAGCGATATTGAAAAGGATTGTAACTATTAATGTCAGATACAGTCATTGGCGGTAGGTGGGGTTTTGTTAAATGGCGTAAAGTTGGTGGATTTACAGACACTGTGCAATTTGTGTCCTGCACGATGATGCTATGTTACCTCCACTGTTGGTTCTGAGCAATTAAAAGGACAGATTCACCGGAACCCAACAAAGCAACAAAATAAGTGAGAGGAAGAGGTGTGGCTGGTTTGGGGCCAGCATGGGACATAGAAACATAGAAAAATAGGAGCAGGAGTAGGCCATTCGGCCCTTCGAGCCTGCTCCGCCATTCAATATGATCATGGCTGATCCTCTGTCTCAATACCATATTTCCGCTCTCTCCCCATACCCCTTGATGCCTTTTGTGTCTAGAAATCTATCTATCTCCTTCTTAAATATGTTCAGTGACTTGGCTTCCACAGCCTTCTGTGGTAGAGAATTCCACAGGTTCACCACCCTCTGAGAGACAGTTTGCAATCTTCCTTAATAGAAGTGGTGTTAACAGTAAACCTTTTTGTACTAGACCGTGGAGTGCATTAGCTGCCCATGTTTCTTTCCACGTGGCTGCATCAGTGTAAATAAAGGTCCATGCACCTCTGGCCTACTTGACCAGTGCTGGTTTCATGTCACAGCGGACGATGGCTCTGTGCCAGAGAGGTTTCCCAGAAGTCTTCTTCTTAGGCAGTCCCTCAGAACCGAAGATGACTTGCTTCCACATTAAAAATGAGTTCTCAGGTAACTGATGAGTCCAATGCGGGACCTACAGTCTCTGTCACAGGTGGGGCAGACGGTGGTTGAAGGGGCGGGTGGGTGGGGTGCTTGGGTTGACGTGCGCTCCTTCCGCTGTTTGCGCTTGGCTTCCACTTGCTCCTGGCGAAGAGACTCGAGGTATTTGGCGCCTTCCCGGATGCTTCTCCTCCACTTTGTGCAGTCTTGGGCCAGGGATTCCCAGGTGTTGGTGGGGATGTTGCACTTTTTCAAGGAGGCTTTGAGGGTGCCCTTGAAGTGTTTCCTCTGCCCACCTGGGGCTCTCTTGCCATGTCAGAGCTCCGAGTAGAGCGCTTGTTTTGGGAGTCTCGTATCGGGCATGTGGACGATGTGACCCGTCCATCGGAGCTGATCGAGCGTGGTCAAAGCTTCGATGCTGGGGATGTTGGCCTGAGCGAGAACACTGACGTTGGTGTGCCTATCCTGCCAATGGATTTGCAGGATCTTGCGGAGGCAGCATTGGTGGTACCTCTCCAGTGCTTTGAGGTGCCTGCTTTACATGGTCCATGTCTCTGAGGCATACAGGAGGGCGGGTATTACTACTGCTCTGTCGACCATGAGCTTGGTGCCGGGTTTGAGGTCCTGGTCTTCAAACACTCTCTTCCTCAGGTGACCCCCAGAAGTAATCGACCTGGCTCTGTCAAGACAGAAAGTGAGAGCAGGACTTCTTCCCCTAGTCTGACTCCACATGAAAAAAAGGACACAGTAACAATAAATAAAAAAGACTTGGTGCCAAATTGGCCGCATTGAACTCTGACTCTGCAGGGAAAGCCTTTCATAGGAACAGAAGTAGGTCATTCAGCCCCTCCAACCTGTTACACTATTCAATTAGATCACGGCTGATCTGTATCTTAAATCCATATACCCACCTTGATTCCATATCCTGTATTGCTCTTACCTAACAAAAATCTATCAAGCTCAGTTTTCAAATTTTCAACTGACGCCCAGCCTCAACAGCTTTTTGAGAGCGTTCCAGATTTCCACCACCCTTTGTGTGGAGAAGTGCTTCCTGACATCACCCCTGAACGGCCTGGCTCTAATTTTAAGGTTATGCCCCCTTATTCTGAACTCTCCTACCAGAGGAAATAGTTTCTATCTACCCTATCAATTCCTTTAATTAGATCACCCCTTAATCTTCTATACTCAAGGGAATAAATTATGCAACCTGCCCTCATAATTTAGCCCTTTTAGACTGACCTAGGATGTAATCTCCAAGGATTCAGAGAAATCATAGAATCATAAAATCATACAGCACACAAGCAAGCCATTCGGTGGTCCACCCTGCCTGTGCTAGCTCTTTGGTAGAGCTAGTCAATTAGTCCCACTCCCCTGCTCTTCCCCATAGCCCTGAAAATTTTTCCCCTCAAGTATTTATCCAATTCCCTTTTGAAAGTCACTATTGAATCTGCTTCCACCACCCTTTCAGGCCGTGCATTCCTGTTCATAACAACTCGCTGTGTAAAACAAGTTCTCCTCATCTCACGATAGCAAAATACTGCGGATGCTGGAAAATTGAAACAACAACAGAAAACGCTGGAAAAACTCAGCAGGCCAGGCAACATCCGTGGAGAGAGAAACAGAGTTAATGTTTCAGGTTGAAGACCTTCCGTCAGAACTGGCAGAACTCTCCTCATCTCACCTCTGGTTCTTTTGCAAATTACCTTAAATCTCTGCCCTCTGGTTACCAACCCTTCTGCCACTGGAAACAGTTTCTCCTTATTTATTCTATCAAAACACTTTATGATTTTGAATATCTCTATTAAATCCCCACTTATCCTTCTCTGCTCTAAGGAGAACAACCCCAACTTCTCTAGTCTTTCCAAGTAACTGAAGTCCCGCATCCCTGATACCATTCTAGTAAATCTACTCTGTACCCTCTCTAAGGCCTTGACATCCTTTCTAAAGGACAGGCACAGTCACAGGCAGACTTTACAGACAGAACTATGGTTCATTTCTCACTGCACATCATTCCTGTACACTCACCACCAAAACATAGTTCCCACCTTATGATACAGTGTTTGCTGCCCAAACACAGCAAGTTCATTCATTCAGACACCTGTTGATTTTGATCAGATTAGCAATCAGAAATTAGAACTAAAACATTCGGGCTGCTGATGTGATTTCCACAGCAGGGCACTCTTAACACCCTGTGACCTTTTAATGGGTACACATTATTACAAATGGTTTAACGAGCTATTTTGCGAGAAACTGCACATTACTGAGGGGGGAGCAGGCGGGTGCCTGCAGTTTTTCAAAAGCCATTGGTGTTAAATAAGGTCTCAATAATAGCGCCGTTCTGCTGCCGTATAATCCACTAAAAGTGATGCCACTTTTATTTAGCTAATGGTTCTACATTTTTCGTGTTGTGTTTGTTTTGTTTCCCCAGGTCAACTGGTGGTCATGGCCAGCAACGATGGGACTGTGAAGATACTGGATCTACCCTCGGGCCAGTTACATAGCCTACCGGGACACGAAGATGCCGTGCAGTGCGTGCTGTTTGAGCATAAGGGTGAATGCGTGGTGTCAGGGGGCTCGGACGGTACTGTCCGCCTCTGGACATGAAGCAATACCCAGAACAACCTCACATAGATTTACATTTCTCTCCGAGTTTAAAAAGTGCCTTCGACTCTTACTGTAATGAATCGATTTATTTCTGTGGAAAAATTGGATAATAAGGTGGTGGGTTCTTCTAAACGCTGTATCTGCGGTGTGCATCAATCAACCTTGTTCATCTTTTGTTACTTAATAAAATGCTCTGTTTAAATAGGCTAAGTGTTTATTTCTAGAAAATAATGTTTGTATCTAATAGTCTCGTCGGCGTTCCTTTCAGTATCACCGTGTTATCAATATCACCGCTCGGCATGTAGGAACTTTGTGGCGCCCGTGTAAGTTGGAAGCAGCTCATTCGCAAAGACACATAAACTAGGTACTGCCTCGTTGCTGTGCTTTCTGGCCACACGTATGTTTGTAATACCGTTCAAGTTGCACTACCTGTAAGGGTGGTTGGTGGAAGCAGATTCAATAGCAACTTTCAGAAGGGAATTGGATAAATAATTGAAGGGGCGAAATTTGCAGGGCCATGGGGAAAGAGGGAGTAATTGGAGAGCTCTTTCAAAGAGCCGGCACAGGGACAGTGGGCCGACTGGCCTCCTTCTGCGCTGTATGATTCCAGGATAAATTCACGGAATGGGATTGATTCGGTTCGATGAATAGTCCGCACTGCAATGAAGTGTTGCTATTCCCTGTGTGTGTTGCACGCCTGCATTTGAAATGGCCCTGACCTGTACGCATTTTTGCACGAGGGACGGGTTGGCTGGAATATCCAATCGGACCTTTTTATTTGATGGAGATGTGCAGTTGCTTGCTTGACAATGACGCCTAATGACAGCGCAGACGTACTGCATGCCTGGAAACTTCCTGGCCAATGCACCTTTTAAAGGACTCTTAGCCAAGCAAGCAACATGACCCCGAGTCGACTGGATAAATCAAAAGCTACCGCCAGCAAAGCAAGTGCAGCCGGAGTCAAACGAGGGAGTTGGGCGTAGAGAGCAGGAATACCACAGCGGGGGAGGAGAATGAGACTGATGTGCATGTGGTGCAGTGAGAAAAGCCGAACATTTTCAACCATTTCTGAGACCTGAGGGCATGCTTCAATTGTTGGGCATAACAGATTGACATCGCCTCGCTGAGCGACCAGTTTTGGGGCAGTTGCCCGGTACATTTGATGGAGAATCCTTTGGATTATTCGCCTGTTTGCACTGTGGTCTTTGCATAGAAGATACAGGCAGCGGTGCACCAGGACGAGTACTGAGAGCATACAGTTGGAATAACGCATTGCTTTGAGCGCTCTCCGTGGTGCTGAAAGTGTATTTCCTCCCTTCTGTTTTTTTTATTAAAGGTGATGGTCACCAGGCCTGAACAGTTCGAGCTGTTGCAACCAGAAGGAGCCGGGAGCGTGGTGCGAACATGCAGGTGCTGTTAGAGTCTCAGGTGGGATCCCACACCGGCTCGTACACACTTACAGCAGCCAGTCTCCACACGGCGTCTTCTTCGGATTGGCCCGGCACCGAGCGTCGCCTTGCACCGAACCTTTAAAACGGCAACTTTGATTATTCCCGGTGCTGCTATTCTGGCTGGGAAGAACGAAGGCGGGGGATGTTTCGGTGATTTAAAGAGCATGTGTGTGTTCGGGAGCTACCGTTTAGCCAGCCTTCCGTCTTCATTGAAGATGCGCTCTGCGTAAACAAGTGTGAACTGACCACAGATCATCTGCAAGAGGCCATCGCGTTTGCAGTTGATTCGGACCAGGTATCCCCGATGTATTTTTCTGCACATTGTCATTGTATGGTACTGTGGTTTCAATAACTGACCAACCCCGATGCCGTTTATCCGCACGAAGTTGCAGGAAGGAAATGCGGCATGCTTGCAACTGGTGTCAATTTCGCTCACGTTTTCTATCCCCTTCTCAGTTCGGCGGAATGCAGCGTTTGAATATAGAGGGTTAATTTCGACGAGCAGATCACAAACACTACACATAACTATCTCACACACTCGCCCGGTGACCTTGTTCAGTATTCACTTGACATTCCCGGTTCGAATGGGGAAATGCTATAAATCAGGCAGTGGGTATGACTGTACACTTAACACTTGTAGGTTCAACGCCACTTTGATGTAACTCTGAATCCGGAAGATTAAAGGTTATTGCCATTCCCGGGGAGAATGAGACCCAGCCTCGACACCACAGGCGATTGCTGTCCTGTTTTTGTACCCCGCACTTTAAACAAAAAGTTTTATATGTTTTGTCAAATTGCATCGTGAAATGTGCAGACCGAATTTGTCCTTCCACAAACCCTGTTTAAAGTTTGTGCAATTTCCCCGTGTTTCACGTCATTGTGTGTTTAAGAGACAGACTCGGCTGTGGCTCAGTGGGCAGCACTCTCACCACTGAGTCTGAAGGTGTGGGTCCAAGTCCCACTTCAGCACATAATCCAGGCTGACACTCCAGTGCAGTGCTGAGGGAGTGCAGCACTGTCGGAGGTGACGTCTCATGGATGAGACATTAAACTGAGGCCCCGTCTGCCCTCTCAGGTGGACTTAAAAGATCCCATTTGGAAGAGGAGCAGGGAAGTTCTCCCAGGTGTCCTGGCCAATATTTATCCCTCAAACAACACCAAGGAATCGCTGATCTTGTCATTTATACACATCAAAAAATACTTCATTGGCTGTAAAGCAATTTGGGGCGTCCTCAGGTCGTGAAAGGCGCTATAGAAGTATTTCAAGTCTTTCTTTTTGTCCTTAGAGTATAACTGGAAGTTGTTATTTTACCATGTGTTTTCCAGTCTGGAGTCTATGGGCAGCCGCAGCCCCATCCAGAGCAGGAGCTGATGGCCGAGCAGAAGCACCGGTGGAGTATGTGTCCCGGGCTTCGGGCGGCGTGGGTCCTCCTCCTGATGGCCCCGGCCCTGGTCACCCCGGCTGCCGTCAATCAGGACGATGAGACGGGAGATGACAGCACCCTGGCCGCGGGCAACAACGACAACGTGGACTTCGACGACTACCGAGGCAAAGGCTGCGTGGACGACAGCGGCTTTGTGTACAAACTGGGCGAGCGCTTTTTCCCGGGCCACTCCAACTGCCCGTGCGTGTGCACCGAGGACGGGCCGGTGTGTGAGCAGCCCGAGTGTCCCCAGATCCACCCCAAGTGCAGTAAGGTCGAGCACAACGGCTGCTGCCCCGAATGCAAAGAAGTGAAAAACTTTTGTGAATATCGCGCAAAAACCTACAAAGTGCTGGAAGAATTTAAGGTAGGGACACTTGCACCCACAGCTGGGCACATCATTCAACAGCTGGCTCAACTAAAACGTGGCCTCCATCCATCCTTGGGAGTTTAAAGCCAGGACTGACTGCCAACATGCCGATTTCACAATTAAGAGGGTATATTGTGAGCACTTACAATTAATCACGGATAAGACATTGTTTCAAAGTCTTTAAATGCATGTTGTGTTCGTTATTACTGGGGCGAGAGAGGGATATACTTAACATCTGCTCACTTTAATGTCAACGATTCTGTGGGTGGGACTGTCATTATTTTTAATTTCATAGATTGTAATGCTCCCTACATTCAATATTTAATGCCATCAGCAGTGTTGCAAATGCACTCCGGTGTTTCTGAGCCTCCGGGTTATCACAGAGAGGAAACGTGGCAGATTTATCGATTCTCTTAAAGTTCCACAATGGCATTACACAAATTAAACACGCGATGAATCCGCCTCACCGGACAGAACAGTAAGGAGCGAAATTCATTTCTGTTAAGACGCGTCCCAGTCACTCACTGTAAACTGCAGTAATATCAGCTGCACTGTTTTACAGGATCGCTAGGCATCTGGCTGAGTTATCTGCTGAATTTTTTTGGTGGGGGGGGGGCTGTTAACTGTGTTAATGTTAAAATGTCTGTCCGAGTAATGCTTGAAGCCAGTTCTGTCGAGAAGAGCTTGCTGGCTGCACGATTGAGTGAAACCTCTGTGGTTGTTTCAGCCGTCTCCTTGTGAGTGGTGCCGGTGTGAAGCCAGCAGTGAGGTGCACTGTGTGGTCGCCGATTGCGCCGTTCCCGAGTGCGTCAACCCAGTCTACGAGCCCGAGCAGTGCTGCCCGGTGTGCAAAAACGGTAAGGAGCTGCTAACGACACCAGATTGTTTTATATCCCCGGTGCTGCAGCCAGTAGGAGTAAAATGAAAAAAAAAACCCTGCAAAATAAGTACCAAATATCCCATGTTTCCTAAGATTCAGATTCGATTACTTTGGCATTGTAAGTAAGTTGACTTTTGTATTTGTGAGAGTGATGGGAGGCGGAAGTCAGAACTAATCGAATAAAAATTCATCCCAACCGCAAAGCAATACTAATAAGGTCTCTTTCACCGTTTCCTTTTGGTTTAAAGGGAACTTCAACCTACTGGAGGATTCTAGATCAACTATGTATTTATAAAGGACTAAAGCGGTCAGTACAATTTAGGAAGGAACATAGGGACATAGGAAGGAACATAGGAAGGAACATAGGAAAGAATATAGGGACATAGGAAGGAACATAGGGACACAGGAAGGAACATAGGAAGGAACATAGGAAGGAACATAGGGACATAGGAAGGAACATAGGAAGGAACATAGGGACATAGGAAGGAACATAGGAAGGAACATAGGGACATAGGAAGGAACATAGGAAGGAACATAGGGACATAGGAAGGAACATAGGAAGGAACATAGGGACATAGGAAGGAACATAGAAAGGAACATAGAGACATAGGAAGGAACATAGGGACATAGGAAGGAACATAGGAAGGAACATAGGGACATAGGAAGGAACATAGGAACATAGGAAGGAACATAGGGACATAGGAAGGAACATAGGGACATAGGAAGGAACATAGGAACATAGGAAGGAACATAGGAACATAGGAAGGTACAGAGGGACATAGGAAGGAACATAAGGACATAGGAAGGAACATAGGAAGGAACATAGGGACATAGGAAGGAACATAGGGACATAGGAAGGAACATAGGAACATAGGAAGGAACATAGGAAGGAACAGAGGGACATAGGAAGGAACATAGGGACATAGGAAGGAACATAGGAAGGAATATAGGGACATAGGAAGGAACATAGGAAGGAACATAGGGACATAGGAAGGAACATAGGAAGGAACATAGGGACATAGGAAGGAACATAGGGACATAGGAAGGAACATAGGAAGGAACATAGGGACATAGGAAGGAACATAAGAAGGAACATAGGGACATAGGAAGGAACATAGGAAGGAACATAGGGACATAGGAAGGAACATAGGAAGGAACATAGGGACATAGGAAGGAACATAGGAAGGAACATAGGGACATAGGAAGGAACATAGGGACATAGGAAGGAACATAGGAAGGAACATAGGGACATAGGAAGGAACATAGGAAGGAACATAGGGACATAGGAAGGAACATAGGGACATAGGAAGGAACATAGGAAGGAACATAGGGACATAGGAAGGAACATAGGAAGGAACATAGGGACATAGGAAGGAACATAGGGACATAGGAAGGAACATAGGAAGGATCATAGGGACATAGGAAGGAACATAGGAAAAACATAAGGACATAGGAAGGAACGTAGGAACATAGGAAGGAACATAGGAAGGAACATAGGGACATAGGAAGGAACATAGGAAGGAACATAGGGACATAGGAAGGAACATAGGGACATAGGAAGGAACATAGGAACATAGGAAGGAACATAGGAAGAACATAGGGACATAGGAAGGAACATAGGGACATAGGAAGGAACATAGGGACATAGGAAGGAACATAGGGACATAGGAAGGAACATAGGGCCATAGGAAGGAACATAGGAACATAGGAAGGAACATAGGAAAAACATAGGGACATAGGAAGGAACATAGGGACATAGGAAGGAACATAGGAAGGAACATAGGGACATAGGAAGGAACATAGGAAGGAACATAGGGACATAGGAAGGAACATAGGGACAGGAGTAGACCATTCTGCCATTTGGGCATAAACATCCCAAAGATAAGAGTTCAGGTCTTTTGGTTGCTTAATAGGACCACTAAAGAACAGTATCTGTGTACAGAAGCTGTTGTTTTAAACCACTGCAACACTGAGGTAAACAATCCTGGAGCCAATCTATTTGAGTGTTTTGCGCTGTCAATCATAGTTCTCCCACTGCTTACAATCTCAGCGGGAAAAAAAATCAACCAACCTCAAGAGTTCTTCCACAATGTTCATAATCACATTTAACAGTACAGAAACTGTACGGTGAGCACTGAATAAAACATGTATTGAAATTGGCTAACCAGGCACAGTATGCATTCTGCTGACCCATCATCGTTAAACAAGACCATTCAAGGGTGATGTCAGGAAGCACTTCTTCACACAAAGGCTAGTGGAAATTTGGAACTCTCCCCCCCAAAAAGCTGTTGAGGCTGGGGTGTCAATTGAAAATTTCATGACTGAAGTTGATAGATTTTTGTTGGGTAGGGGTATTAAAGGATATGGGACCAAGGCGGGTAAATGGAGTTAAGATGCAGATCAGCCATGATCGAATTGAATGGCGGAACAAGTTCGAGGGTCTGAATGGCCTCCTCCTGTTCCTACTTTCCTAAGACGTGAGCAACCTATTAATGTACACAGAGCATTTCACACAAAGTGCATTCTCCATTCAGGCTACTGTTTAGTTCCTTTAGCAAAATCTGGCCTGCTCCTTTTGGAGGAAAGATTGTGGATATTACACAAACTGCTACAAGCGGTTTACTTGTTTGGAGATATCCTACAATCAGAACAGCGAATCTGTACATATAATCCCCACGATGCAATGTACACGAACAGTGTCCCCTTCTATTTATAGATTGCGGATCTTCAACACCGGTGAATATATAAAGTTAGTTGATTGTTTTATTTCACCATACTTTATTTTACTTCCTGCTTGGGAAGAATCCAGGAAGCACCGATTGCTGGTTGGCATTGCAGTGATGTCACTACTTTGGCCTCAGTACCTTTTCCATACAGTATTTGTTTATTTGTGCTCGTTTCATTGCAATTACATGTTGGTAATGACAGCTTTGCTGCTGCAGTATTCGCCTTTCCATGATGTTTAAAATCAAATCTTAATTATTTCAGCTGCCTAGGCCCCGAACTCTGGAATTCCCTCCCTAAACCACTCCACCTCTCTCTGCTCCTTTAAGACCCTCCTAAAAACCTACCTCTTTGACCAACCTGTCTTATTATCTCCTTCTGTGGCTCTGTCTCAAGTTTTGTTTGATAACACTCCTGTGAAGTACATTGAGAGGTTTTACGACATTAAAGGTACTATATCAATGCAAGTTGTTGTTGTTGTCATGTGGTGACGACGAACGTTATTCTTCCATGGCGATATTAATGCTGGATCACTGTGTTGGGTACAGTTTGCATCATTTTGTTGAATACTGGGGGAATAGAAGAGTTTGGGTCAAAGTCAGTCAAGAAATGTGAACAGAGATGTGTGTGAGTCTTGATAAAAGACCAGTGAACCCTGCATTAGCAAACAGTACATAGTATGTGTGGGAAATCATATTATAAATTTGTCTCATTTTTCAGCCTGTATTAGATTTGTATTCCAAGTGTTGACGAGGGTTTGCTATATAATAAGAGGCTTTCCCAGTTTCGGATCTCGAATATTTCTATAATCAGCAGCGCGTGCTTTAGGCCTATCAACATAAACGTTGGGGGTAATTTTAACCTAATTGGTCAGGCAGGAAACACATGGGATTGGGTGGAATGCTGGTTTCACACTCCGCCTTATATATTACGCTCTTCAACGGAGACCTAAAACGGGCAGGGTGTAAAACCAACGTTGCACCCAATCCTGTCAGCTTCCCGATGGGCGGGCTAGGTTGAAATTGCCCTGGAGGTGCTTGCACTCTACAAGTAGAAATCCCATCTGAATAATGAAATTGTCACCTGAATGAATTCGAAGTTACCAGACTGAACCCGACTCCAATAACATCAGATCCAACCTAAGGTTTGAGAAAGCCCCATGCAAATACTGCCATTCACAGTGAAGGGTTGTTGTTAATACTCATTCTTTGGAATGCAATCTCTCCCCCGTCAAAGATTTTACATAATGGGCCAGTATTTGCTGCACCTGCCGACTTGCCCCTGCACCCTTCAGCTCAAAATAATTTTGCCCACAAAGTTGCTGAAAGCGCGAGCTGATAACGGCGCAGCAAGGGAAACAGAGCCTCTGGGAGCTGAGTGAGCAGGGCAAGCAACAAGATATCTCCTTCACCAATGAGATTTAAAGATTGGGAAATAAACAGCAGAAGGACTGAGAAGGAGGGTGAATTAGAGTGGGTAAATTCAACGTCAAATCAGGTACCGAAAGAGAAATAAAGAGAGGGAAAGAAAGAATGGATTAAGAGAGAGAGAGAAAAAAGAGATAGAAAGGAAAAGTAAGAAAAACAAATCTAAAGTTTAAAATTTGACATTTTTAAAATCTCGCAAAACAATTCACAACCTGAAGGAATGAGTCTCCACACTTATATTAGTTAATTTTCAGTGTCAGAGAGGTTGATTGGCCAGAGCTATTAACACTCGCCACGTCGTTAAAAGAGTAACTTACACTGCTAATTATCAGCCCTAAATATCTGCAGCGAGTTTCGTTGGTATCTACTGCGCAAATACAGCAACTTCACGACATTCAATGGTGAGGCAGACAGCGAGATGCTGTTTTCGCGAAGCTAACAGTGGAGTAGCGTAACTTGGACAGCAACTTTTAGATATTCGCATTTAACCCCGTATCTACTCCTCGCCTGAAGTTGTTGTCCCATTTACGCATAAATAACAGTGAGTACCATTAGCCTCACCATTATTTTGACAGCAGATCTGGCCCTATATTAGTCCCATTAATCCGAAAATGGAGTTTGCTGCTCCTTGCTTTATAATATTAATAATAATAGTGTCAGCTGTGGCTCAGTGGGTAGCACACTCACCTCTGAGTCAGAAGGTTGTGGGTTCAAGTCCCACTCCAGGGACTTGAGCACATAAAGCTAGGCTGACACTCCAGTGCAGTGCTGAGGGAGTGCTGCACTGTCGGAGGTGCAGTCTTTCGGATGAGACGTTAAACCGAGGTCCCGTCTGCTCTCTCAGGTGGGCGTAAAAGATCCCATGGCACTATTTTGAAGAAGAGCAGGGGAGTTATCCCTGGTGTCCTGGCCAATATTTATCCCTCAACCAACATAACAAAAACAGATTATCTGGTCATTATCACATTGCTGTTTGTGTGATCTTGCTGTGCGCAAATTGGCTGCCGCGTTTCCCACATTACAACAGTGACTGCACTTCAAAAGTACTTCATTGACTGTAAAGCGCTTTGAGACATCCGATGGTCATGAAAGGCGTTATATAAATGCAAGTCTTTCTTTTCTTTTTATGAACTTGTAAATCCAGTCACTACCTGAACACATGCACAGGCAAAGCCTCTCAACCTCTGAGACTTGTAAAAGAGGCAGCTAAATGGGAGGTGACACTGGCAATGTCAAGATTGCAATATCTAGCAATAGATACTCTGTTCAGAAGAATGGGTCGGCAAAAGTAAATGGTGCAGTGACCCACATCTTCCACCAGACGTCTTTAGCACGCTTCAAAAATGACACAGTGTAGTATTTGCTAATTGAACATCTAGTTCCATGCCGACTGTTTCTGGACATGCATTATTTTTGAGAGAAAAGAAATGCACAGTCATCTGTTAAGATTAACCCTCTCGAAGGCGGGAGTCGCAAATCTGTGCCCATTTGTCTTGTTTAAGCATTGCCACAGCCCAACTTTCACTTAGTATTATAGTATCATATGATACAGAAGGAGGCCATTTGGCCCACCATGCCTGTGCCAGCTCTTTGGTAGAGCTATCCAATTAGTTCCGCTTCCCTGCTCTCTCCCCATAGCCTTGTAAATTTTTTCCCTTCAAGTATTTATCCAATTCCCTTTTGAAAGTTACTATTGAAGTTACTTGTGGCTAATGCTCATCATTCAAGATCCAAATATTTAACATAGTCTCAGTAACACATTGATTGAGACACTGCAGCACAGAGCAGATAGTTTAAGGGCCTCCACTATACTTTTATGAGCCTATTGTGGGAGCCTCTTATGGACAGAGAGGGCCGTTAGAAAAATAAGGTGAGTTGTTGTAGGATTGGCAAAATGAATTACTTTTTCCCAGTTCAAAATAACATGAATATTAATTGTCTTGTGCTTTGTTCAAACATTTCCAGTCTGTCTTGTGGTAATTTGGATATCACTGCTTTGGTTTGAAGTAACCAATATTAATCCAGTGGTTTATCTCAACTGCTAAATTTAGCTTCTGAAACAAGTGGCGGTTATTTATGAAATGTGTTTACGAATATAATTACACACCCTATACACACACACACAGGGATTGACGCGGTATTAAAACTAGCACACCTTATGAGACCCAGTAATGCAAGGAATATATATCTCCGGGTTTGATCAAATCAATGCATGTGCTTTTAAATGTTATTGGTAGTGGGTCGATCTAAGGGCACTTTCCGTTTCAAATGTCAATTGTTATGGGCACAACATGTCAGTAAGACTCAATAATCCTGATTTCAATAGACAGCAGAGCTTTGCGATGGGCAGTTGAAGTCACTGCTTGAATTTCGGTTGCATTAGACTGTAGACTGTACCTGCTGGCAAAACACACAGCGCCTCTTCATTCGCTGCACTGGTGGCTTCCCATTATCGACATCTCAACATTAGATTTTATAATCCAGTGCTAATGGTTTTGCGAATCCACTTACCTCCAGTGGCAGGGAGGTCAGTAACCAGAGGACACAGATTTAAAATAATTGGCAAAAGGACCAGCGGGGAGATGAGGAAAAAAGTTTTTAACTCAGCGAGTTGTTGTGATCTGGAACGCACTGCCTGAAAAGATGGTGGTAGCAGATTCAATAATAACTTACAAAAGGGAATTGGATCTCTACTTAAAAAGGAAAAAAATTGCCAGGCTATGGGGAAAGAGCATGGGAGTGGGCCTAATTGGATAAGTCTTTCAAGCCGGCACAGGCACAATGATCAGTCATGATCTTATTGAATGGCGGAGCAGGCTCGAGGGGCCGTATGGCCTCCTTCTGTGCTGTATGATTCTATGATTAAGGCATGTCCTGAACTTGGCCACGTTTATTGAACACACTCTCACCTTAACTCACTGGATTTTAGGACATGACATCAAAAGTCTCTCTCATATTGATTTTGGGGAACTGCATTCTGTCGACATGTGGTGTCACGTCTTGTGAACAGATCAATTTACTGCGACTGGGAGTTAAATAGCATACAAAGACAAGGTTAAATGAGGTGAACAGATTTTAAAATCCCATTACCTGGAATGCAGATAAGCTAGAAAATAACTCTGTGGGGATATTGTAATCCTTTCCCTTTGTTTTAAAATAAATCGCTGTGTATAATTTTTTTAAATGTACTGTATTAGTCCAGTGAGGATAGACCTCTTGTTAATACTTCTGGATTTGTTTTAAAAATTGGAGCACTTTCTGTGACCAACTGGCTGTTGGTGGGGGTATGTATGAGTGATCCTGAAATGTATCCAAATCACAATGGCCTATTCTTCCAAAAGCTGAAGTATTTGCTTGTGGATAGTATTCTGCCTGCTCCCCTTCATATTGGTAGATGACTGGACTAATTGGTCATTCACTTTGAGTTGGGGCCATCACATCACCTCCCAAAGTATCCCAGCCTTTGATCTGCTGCACAATCACAAATAAGGGCCCTTTAAACCTTCGCCCTCCTTTTTCAGTTAGACCAGGGCCTTCTCCACCTGCTTTATCATTTCAATTTTATCTGTAATCTGTTTATAAAGTTTCATAGTTGGCTCCAAGATATGACTGACATCAATTGCAATGGGTATTGCATGAGGCCAGATTTTGCTGTCAAAATAATGGTGGGGCTAATAGCGCTCGCCGTTATTTATGCAAAAATGGTACAGCAACTTCGGGCAAGGAGCAGATGCACGGTTAAATGTGAATATCTAAAAGTTGCTGTCCGAGTTGCTCCGCTCCACCATTAGCTTCGTAAAAACAGCATCGTGCTGTCTGCCTCACCATGACATGCATTGAATGTCACCAAGTTGCTGTATTTGCCAGTAGATACAAACTAAACTCGCCACAGAAAGTTAGGTCCTGTCATTAGTAGCGTAAGTACCCTTTTAACAACGTGATAATTGTTAATTACTGCCAGCCAACCGCTCTGGCACTGAAAATTAACAATTACAAGTGTGGAGTCTCATTCTTTCAGGTTTTATTTGTTGGAGATTTTTAAAATATCACATTTAAAATGTTTTTACTTTTTTTACTTTTTACTTTTCCTTTGTCTTTTTTCTCTCTCTCATAATCAATCTTTCTTTCCCTCCATTTATTTCTCTTTCGGTACCTGATTTGACATTGAATTCACCCACTCTAATTTACACTTCTTCTCAGTCCTTGCACTGTTCATTTCACAATCCTTCAATCTGATTGGTTAAGGAGATACCCTGTTGCTTGACCTGTTCACTCGGGTCCCAGATGCCCTGTTTCCCTCGCTGCGCCGTTATCAGCTCACTTTCAGCAAAAATGCTTTGAGCTGTAGGGTACAGGGGCAAATCTAACTAATGGTAGCTGCTGTTAGATGCCCTAGTACAGCAAATTCTGGATCCAATGTCTCTTAAGTGTGAATGGAAATAGAATTAAAGGGGCCGGTGACTAATTGTTACTGTCAAATGTTAAGATATTCCAAGTAACACTTGGTAACTTAGTGACAGCATTGTTTGTCTTGGAGACCACTGACATTACCGCTGCTTTACTGAGATGTGCATTGGAGGAAGAAACAAGATGAGTCTGAGGATTAATGTGCAACTAACTGCTTGCAGACCATTTCTGTCAGGAAAAATACAGCTTCGGTGCACTGTCCTTTAAGGAAACGCCACTGAGCAGATCCCTCATTTCAACAACGAAAGATAGATGGAGCATTGTTTGTACTCTGAGTTCTTTTGTGACAGCCAGACTCCAGCAACTTAAAGAAACGCTGCGCTGCAATCTAGAACGGCTAGATTGTGTCGATTCCTCAACAGTTCAAGTGATGGTGCGTGGAAAGAAAGAAAGGAAAAGAGAATAGATTTGCATTTATATAGCGCCTTTCACAACCTCAAGATGTGCCAAAGCGCTTTACAGCCAATGAAGTACTTTTTGATGTATAGTCACTGTGTAATGTAGGAGACGCGGCAGCCAATTTGTGCATAGCAAGATCTCACAAACGGGCATAAAATGAATTACCAGATAATTTTTTTTAGTGATGTTGGCTGAGGGATAAATATTGGCCTGGACACCTCCCTTGCTCTCCTTCAAAATAGTGCCATAGGATCTTTGACGTCCACCTGCGAGAGCAGACGGGGCCTCGGTTTAACGTGTTATCCGAAAGACGGCACCTCTTTCAGTGCAGCACTCCCCTGGGAGTGTCAGCCTAGATTTTATGCTCAAATCTTTGGAGTGGGATTTGAACCCATGACCTTCAAACCCAGAGGCAAGAGTGCTACCCACTGAGCCACAGCTGACACCTTATTACATCCTTCCCATTCCGGAAATTGGTTATAATTAATCAAACATGTCTTTCCTATTACCAATGTCAAGTTTATAAATTCTTCTAAAAGTCTCTTGCTATGAAGCCACACTGTGCCTTGTAAGAAACCATGTATAAACAAGAGATACAAATCGTGGAAGCTGTCAGATAGTTCTTTCAATTTAATTAGGTTGAAGGTATTTATGGCAGATTGTAGTACACATGAATATAAATTTCTGTGTCCAAACCTCAGGCTAGGTTGAGTGTATCCATGGTGCACTAATACTCTCACTGGAGAAGTTGCTTCCTCAGAGCTTTAGAAAAGCTAGGCCGTAGATCGACCCTTTTTTATTGGGAACCCAAAGATTCAACATCCATAAAAGAATGCATCCCAAAGTGCTTTACAGCCAATGAAGTCATTTTGAAGTGCAGTCACTGTTGTAATGTAGGAAAGTGCAGTGAAGCACAAAGTTGGGAATGGTAAAAGGGAAGATTAAAAAAAAGGCCAGACAATCCTGATTACTGGATACCAAGCTCCAGTATTTTGTAAAGCCTGTATATTGTAGGCAGGGAGACCTGAGGGAGGTAAGGGGTTGCCCAGTTCTGGAAGAGCATGAATGCTCTGCTTTCAGCAAAACGCACTATAACAAATTATCCCAATCATTACCCATAACGCAATTATCTTTTTATTGATATTCTTTGGATGTAATTAGTAGTTTTATGGCCAACACAATCTATATCGCTGAATTGAAACTCCAGGCGAATAATTCAGAAGTTTGCCATGACCCATTGCTGGAAAGAGTTAGCAGCAGGGTGTATTGCTGCACAATTCATTTAATGATCTATCAGGAGCTGTGTGGCTAAAAAATAAATACAATGGCCCAGAAATTGATCTCGCTCTGTTCCCGCGGGGGTAAGGCTTCCCCGCGATCTCTCACTCCGCTTGTGCTTTTTCAGATCCAGCTCGCACGAACTTGATGTTCCAGACATCAGCTGGGCAGTGCTTGCGTATCCCACCGGCGTAGTGAATTCGTGCGAGCTATGGGATCACGTGACTCAGTTAGAGCCAATGGCAGCACACCATCTTCCATTCATAAGTTTCACATACGTGCTGTGAAATCTATGAATCTTACACCCCCCCAAAATAACAGCTAAACCTCAATTAAATTTAAAAAAACCATCACATTAATAAAATAAGTATAGTTAAATAAATTAACCATTTTAAATAAAAAATTAAATTTTTGAAAAAATTTAAAATCTTTTAAAAAGTTATAAAAATAAACTTACCTGTCTTTAAAGTCTCTAAAAAAGATATACCTGTTAAAAAAAATTCAAAAAAATACTTAATTCACTACTTACCTTGTTAAAAGTGGGTCTTACTCCTCCTTTTTCCATTTCTAAAATCTTCTGTACTTACCTGCGCGTCCAAAGCATGAAGTGCACAGCGTGCGCGCAGCCTGTAGCGCGCACGCGATGCACCGAGGAACCGCCCCCTTTTCAAAAGACCAAGTGCCGGTTTTTAGCGCATGCGCAGGGCATGCAGAAAACCGGCAATTGGAGAGAGAATACGCGAGAGTACGCAGTGCGTACTCTCGCGTCGCGGGATGAATTTTTGGCCCATTATCTCACCAGAGATAGCAGGTTTCAGGCTGCCTTGGGAAAGATGTCACCAGTTGCTTTTGTGCTTGAGTTATCAGTCTTTCATTGCTGTGAAAGGATGACTGTAACTTCCCCATCACTGGTGGGACTATTTAATGATATTTACAACAGTGATATATTGACAGTGTGTAAGTGATAGGATTAAAAAGAGCATTTGGCACATTTGAACAGAAAGTAATGGATATATGGGAGCAATTACAAGGCTCGAATCTAATCAACAGGTTCAGATGAAATTGTAAAGCAGGAGAGCAGTTTCGAAGTACCATCTGAACTCCAAGATTAGATTACTGCCTTGTAATCACTTTCTGGTAACTTATTGTTTGTAATATGTACTGTTTGAATTTGGTGTGGGAATTTCTTTCATGTGCGGGCAGATACTGTGCTGTACTTGCGACTGCGATTACACAGGCAGGTTAATAATTGTGATGTTCTTCAAGATTGATTTAAAAGAATTACATAGAATGTAGAGCACAGAAACAGGTCATTAGGCCCAACTGGTCTATGCCGGTGTTTATGCTCCACACGAGCCTCCTCCCACCCTACTTCATCTCCCCCTATCAGCATATCCTTCTACTCCTTTCTCCCTCATGTGTTTATCTAGCTTTCCCTTAAATGCATCTGTGCTATTCACCTCAACCCCTCCATGTGGTAGAGAGTTCCACATTCTAACCACTCTCTGAGTAAAGAAGTTTCTCCTGAATTCCTTATTGGATTGATTAATGACTATCTTATATTTATGACTCCCCCACATTTCCTTTTGTAATATAATGTAATTCGAAAATCAGGTGACTTGTAACACCACCCCCCCCCCTTGTTTCTGTAATTAGCTCACTGAACTGACACGAGCCCCCTTGTGTTCTAATCATCAAATGGTGGAAAATTAAACACTTATCAGACCATGTTACCTAGTGTATGAACTAGGAATCAGGTTTGTTAATAGTAAAAGTTAAACAGTAGCATAAAGTCACTACAGCAGATTCACCTGATCACAGAATGTTTGACCTACCTCCTCCTCAGATATACAACAATAAGAAAATATACTACATTTCACCTATTTTATATTTGAAGCCATTTAATTTTTAAAAACAATTTGTTTTTATTGAAAGCCCATGGGATTAAAGGGATGGTGGCAGTGTGGATATAAAATAGGCTGAGAGACAGAAAGCAGAGAGTCGTAGTGAACGGTTATTTTTCAGACTGGAGGGAAGTATGCAGTGGTGTCCCTCAGGGGTCAGTGTTAGGACTAATGCTCTTTTAGATATTTAAGATATTTGGCAAAAAAGCCAGGGAGGAGATGAGGAGAATTTTTTTATGCAGCGATTTGTTGCAATCTGGAATGTTCTGCCTGAAAGGGCGGTGGAAGCAGATTCAATAGTAGCTTTCAAAAGGGGATTGGATAAATACGTAAAAAGAAAACATTTGCGGGGCTATGGGGAAAGAGCAAGGGAGTGGGACTAATTGGAGAGCTCTTTCAAAGAGCCAGCACAGGCACGATGGGTCGAATGGCCTCCTCCTGTGCTGTAGGATTCTATGATTCACTAACTCTTTTAGCAGTACGAACCTGGATCAGTGTCTACAACATAAAACTTGTTTGTATGTGAACGTCCCTCCATACCGTAGTGTTTAGTTATCTGTCTATATCTCAATGAACTCAGAAAAACTAATGAACTAGTGAGGGATAAAAAAAACTCAGTTTCAGTTTAATAGACCATCAAATTACTGTTTAATTAAATATGCTAATTTAAATCTCTGGTCGGATGGTCAGTGTAAGATGAAATTGTTAGAGGGTAAAGACCAGTTTATATAGATAAACTATGTCTGTATTTTTATTACATTATCCATATTGAAGCATTTATTACTTTTCTGAAGCATTTTGAATGTTAAAGTGCTTCAAGCAGGAAGACGCATTTGCTGACACCCATGATAAGCTCTGTGAACATCTGTAAAGAGAAGAGGCGGGCTGTGACAGTTCGGGTACCCCAAGCATCAGCCTGGCGTTTTACAGATGTTGACTGACTTGCTGTGTCTCTCCAGTATTTTCTGTTTGTACTTCAGATTTGGGGTTTCACTCTGACCTCACCGTCCTCGGCCTATTACACTGTTCCACGGAAGCTCAGCGTAAGCTCGAGGAACAGCACCTCATCTTTCGTTTAGGCACGCTACAGCCCTCTGGACTCAATATCGAGTTCATCAATTTTAGATCATAACCTCAGCTCCAATCACATTTATATTTTATTTTATCCACCCTTTTATTTGTCCCTCCCCACCTTTTTTTTTTCCTCCTAGAAGCTGGCAGCTGTCCTTCATTCTGCCAGTGGATTTCACACTTCATTCAGCCTTAATCTGTCACATTAACACCACCTCTAGCCTTGCATATCTCTTAATGTCTCTTAATGTCTCTTCATCTCCCCCTTTGTTCCTTTATCCCCTCCCCCTTTTCCCAGCTTTACCCTGGCCTTAAATCTATTTGATTTCCGGCTCTTCCCAGTTCTGATGAAAGGTCATCGACCTGAAACGTTAACTCTCTCTCTCCACGGATGCTGCCTGGCCTGCTGAGTTTTTCCAGCATTTTCTGTTGTTATTTGGGGTTTTTAATGTTGGGAGCCCCGTTAATAATACTCTGTGCCCCGGTACATCTGTTTTTTTTTTCTGTTTTAGGTCCCAACTGTTTTGCAGGTTCTACAATAATCCCAGCGGGGAAGGAAGTGAAAGTGGATGACTGCACCATATGCTACTGCTCTCAGAATGGGGACTGGTGGAAGACAGAACGACAAGCCACGTGTGTCAAACGCGAATGTGAAAGGCTGTGAACTGGGCGACGCAGCAACCGTTCCACTTATAACTAACTGCCAGCAAAGTAGCACCATAGAGTGCAGTATATCCAAAAAATATTGCCTAGCTCTCCACATTGCAATAGTCACTGGAAGATCTAGATTCCCGGTGCAAACACTGTTTGGTGAAACACTATTTTTTTACATTGTCGATCGTCTCATTCTACCTGTGGGTGCCATTTTGGTTGAAAATTCAATTAGGGTTTTGACTGCTGATTACCGATATATTTTGGTTTTGCAGTTTTTACGTTAGTTGCAATCGCTTCTTGTGTCACCAAAAGGATTTTTCCGAGTCCTCGATTCCACTGCCTGTTTGCACTTAACATTAGAGGCTGTTCGCAGGCAAACTGTGATACTTTTAGATATTCTGAACTTAGTTCAGCTGTGACTTTTTCTGCACTTCGCTATCTGCTTCATCTTTACTTGGCGACTAACGGAGGGAAGCTGTCGTATGAAAAGACTGTTCATTTTATAGTCTGATACACTAATGTTGTGCCTGAAACTGTAAATGAGAATATTCTATTGAAAAAAATTTACAATGTGGAATTATAGCGCAACTGTATTTAGTGTGGCAAATAAGCATATATTATAAAATACATTATTTTGTTAAATATAAATTGTGACATTCCGCAGAATCCATTTCAATTGTCTTTTTTTTTCAAATGGGGTATCGAGGTTATAAATGTTTCACTGCTACAACTGTTAAGGTTTCAGTATTGGGTAATGGGGGAGAGCAAAACATTTGGAAATAATTTTGATTGAAGACAATTAATCAGTGACAATGTGACTATTTCCCATGCAAATAAGTAGTGACAGCTGTGGCTTAGTGGGTAGCACTCTCCCAGATGTGGGTTCAAATCCCTCTCCAGGACTTGAGCACAAAATCTAGGGCAGGCACTCCACTGAGGAAGTGCTGCACTGTTAGAGGTGCTGTCCTTCAGATGAAACAATGGGGGTGAAATTTGTCTCGTGCGGCAGGTGACTTCCATTGAAATCAACGGCAAAGAAAATTGGGCGGAGTGTAAATGGTGCTGCTAATTAGCTATTGTCAGTTCTGAATTAAAGAGCCCACAGTGCAATTGGGCAATCAGGAAGTTCTCCTGGTGCCCTGGCCAACATTCCTCCCTCCGCACTGTCAAAAACACACTGGCGATAACTGGTCATTCATCTCTTTGTGTGCGGGACCTTACTGTGTACCAAATTGCTGCTGTGTTTGCCCACATAACAAATGTAATTCATTTCATGAGGTTTAAGCTTTGTGATAAGGTATTATTAAATGTAAGTCTTTTTTGTTAGTTGCAATGGAATTTTCCAAAATTAGATTTAGAAGTGCTTATTTTATTGAGTGCAGTCTCCTTTATGGTTTTCCTTATATAATATGCCAGAAAATACATAGGTTAGTACGAGAAAATCCAAATTTACTTGTTTTAATCTACTTTGTCACTTAAATTTTTATTTCCTCTTTTTGGCTTCCTCCCAAACCAAACACCAGTCCTCAGCTCAGAATGTTTCCAGGGGTCTTTACTGGCCTGCAATAATTCCCCCTCCCCAGGATGAAGCACGGATTCTCCATTCCCTCTACCCTTATTAACTGGTTGCCCTGGCTTCATGTGAGATCTTGGGGACAACTTGAACCAAACCCGCCAGTCAGGTAACTGACGGGATCGGGTCCGACACTGGTTTGACACTTCAGTCCAATTTTAGTGTCCATTGAAGACACAAAAACAGCCTAAGCCTCTGTAGCACCGAGTATTCCCCCATCCCGAGAATGGACCCGCGCCAGACCTACCTTCTTCAGGCCAGTGGGCTGATCCGGGACCTTGATTTCCTGCCTGCAGCTGGGCTGGGCCTCCCATCAGGACTATTGAGCGGTCGGCCGGCCTCCCAAACATCACTGGAGCTGGGGGGGTGGGGGGCGGTGGAAATTCTACCCCAATATCTTTTCTCTATATACAACAACAACTTGTATTTCTATAGCACCTTTAACGTAGTAATAACATCCTAAGGTGCTTCATGGGAGCATATTCAGACAAAAATTTGACACTGAGCCACAAAAGTCCATATTAGGACAAAAACTTGGTCAAAGAGGTAGGTTTTAACGAGCATCTTAAGGGAGGAGAGAGATAGAGAGGTGGAGCAGTTTAGGGAGGGAATTCCAGAGCTAAGGGCCTGGGCAGCTGAAGGCCACAGCCACCAATGGTGGAGCGATGGAAATCGGCGATGCGCAAGAGGTCAGAATTGGAGGAGTGCAGCTATCTCGGCGGGTTGTAGGGCTGGAGGAGGTTCATAGAATCATAAACTGGTTACAGCACAGTAAGAGGCCATTTGGCCTGTCGAGCTCGTGCCGGCTCTCTGCAAGAGCACTTCAGCTAGTCCCACTACCCCGCCCTTTCCCCATAACCCTGCAAATTTTTTTCCTTCAGGTACTTAGCCAACTCCCTTTTGAAAGCCACAATTGAATCTGCCTCCACCACCCATTCAGGCAGTGAATTCCAGATCATAACAACTCACTGCATAAAACAGTTTTTCCTCATGTCGCCTTTGGTTCTTCTGCCAATCACCTTAAATCTGTGTCCTCTGGTTCTCGACAGTTTCTCTCTACTCTGTCTAAACCTCTCATGATTTTGAACACCTCTATCAATCTCCTCTCAACCTTCTCTGCTCTAAGGAGAACAACCCCAGCTTCTCCAGTCTATCCATGTAACTGAAGTCCCTCATCCCTGGAATCATTCTCGTAAATCTTTTCTGCATCCTCTCTAAGGCCTTCACATCCTTCCTAAAGTGTGGTGCCCAGAATTGGACACAGTACTCCAGTTGAGGCCGAACCAGTGTTTTATAAAGGTTCATCATAACTTCCTTGCTTTTCTACTCTATGCCTCTATTTATAAAGCCCAGGATCCCGTATGCTTTTTTAACCGCTTTCTCAACCTGCCCTGCCACCTTCAACGAATTGTGCACATATACCCCCAGGTCTCTCTGTTCATGCACCCCCTTTAGGATTGTACCCTTTAGTTTATATTACCGTTCCTTGTTCTTCCTACCAAACTGTATCACTTCGCACTTTTATGTGTTAAATTTCAGCTGCCTCGTGTCCATCCATTCCACCAACTTGTCTATGTCTTCTTGAAGTCTATGGGCCAGAAATTCAGTTTTCCGGCTTCCTGCGAGTGCAAGCATCACGCGCGTACTTGCCTACCGCGCCTGCCGTTGTGTTTTGGGCCCACGAGAACTTCGGGTCCTGGGCCTCCTCCAGCTGCCGGCGCGCAGTGCTTGTGTATCCCAGGGGCGCAGTTAGTTCGAAGCGTCCCCTGGGATCACGTGGGCCATGGAGAGCCAATCCTAGCAGGGCATTTTCATTCATAGATTTGACAGGAAGACCTGTCAAATCTATGAATTGAAATCGGCCCCAAAACAACACCTAAACTTCAAATAAATTTTTTTAAAAATCACATTTTTAAAATAAGTATAAGTTAAATAAATTAACTACTTTAAACAAAAATGTAAATTTTTGAAAAATTTAAAATACTTTTTAACAGTGCTAAAAATAAACTTACCTTTCTTTAAAGTATCTAAAAAAGATAAACCTGTTGAAAAAATTTTTAAATTGTAATTAATTAACCACTTACCTTGTTAAAAATGGGTCTTGCGCCTCCTTTTTAAAAGTGCAGCTTCTTCATACTTACCTTCCCGGAGAAACCTGAAAAAAACCCGAAGTTCGCTGCGTGCGCGCAGCCTCTCCCGCGCACGCGGTTCACCTCTGAACCCCTTCCTTCACGAGACCGGAAGTTCCGGTTTCCCGCGCATGCGCAGTGCATGCAGGAAACCGGCACTTCAAGTGGCCTTACAGGTGAGTACACAGCGCGTACTCACCCGACAAGCGCCGAATTTCTGAGCCCATCAGTCTCCTCCTCACTGTTCACTATAATTCCAAGTTTTGTGTCATCTGAAAATTTTGAAATTGTGCCCTGTACACCCAAGTCTGAGTCATTAATATATATCAAGAAAATCAGTGGTCCTAGTACAGACCCCTGGGGAACACCAGTGTATACCTTCCTCCAGTCTGAAAAACAGCCGTTCACCACTACTCTCTGTTTCCTGTCACTTAGCCAATTTTGTATTAATGCTGCCACTGTCCCTTTTATTTCATGGGCTCCAACTTTGCTGGCAAGCCTATTATGTGGCACTTTATCAAACGCCTTTTGGAAGTCCATGTACACCACATCAACCACATTGCCCTCATCAGCCCTCTCTGTTACCTCATCAAAAAACTCAATCAAGTTAGTTAAACACGATTTGCCTTTAACAAATCCGTGCTGGCTTTCCTTAATTAATCCATACTTGTCCAAGTGACTGTTAATTTTGTCCCAGATTATCGTTTCTAAAAGCTTCCCCACTACCAAGGTTAAACTGACTGGCCTGTAGTTGCTGGGGTTATCCTTACACCCTTTTTTGAACAAGGGTGTAACATTTGCAATTCTCCAGTCCTCTGGCACCAGCCCCGTATCGAAGGAGGATTGGAAGATTATGGCCAGTACCTCCGCAATTTCCACCTTTACTTCCCTCAGCATCCTAGGATGCATCCCATCTAGTCCTGGTGACTTACCTATTTTAAATACAGACAGCCTTTCTAGTACCTCCTCCTTATCAATTTTTATCTCATCCAGTATCTCAACTACCTCCTCTTTCATTATGACTTTGGCAGCATCTTTTTCCTTGGTGAAGACAGATGCAAAGCACTCATTTAGTACCTCAGCCATGCCCTCTGCCTCCATGTGTAGGTCTCCATTTTGGTCCCTAATCGGCCCCACCCCTCCTCTTACTACCCGTTTACTATTTATATGCCGATAGAAGACTTTTGGATTCCCTTTTATGTTAGCTGCCAGTCTATTCTCATACCCTCTCTTTGCCCCTCTTATTTCCTTTTTCACTCCCCCTCTAAACTTTTTATATTCAGCCTGGTTCTCAACCTGACATCTGTCATACGCCCCCTTTTTGTGCTTCATCTTACTCTCTATCTCTTTCGTCATCCACAGAGCTCCGACTTTGGTTTCCCTACCTTTCCCCCTCATTGGAATGTACCTCGACTGTACCCAAACCATCTCCTCTTTAAAGACAGCCCATTGTTCGATTAGTTTTGCCTGCCAATCTTTGATTCAAATTTACCCGGGCCAGATCCGTTCTCAACCCACTGAAATTGGCTTTCCTCCAATTTCCAAGTATTTTTACTCTAGATTGCTCCCTGTCCTTTTCCATAGCTAGTCTAAACCTTATGATCCTATGATCACTGTTCCCTAAATGTTCCCCTACTGACCCTTGCTCCACTTGACCCACCTCATTCCCCAGAACCAGATCCAGCAATGCCTCCTTCCTCGTTGGGCCGGAAATGTACTGCAGAGATAAGGAAGGGTAAGGCCATGGAGGGATTTGAAAACAAGGATGATAATTTTAAAATTGAGGCGTTGCAGGACCAGGAGCCAATGTCGGTCAGTGAGCACAGGGGAACTGGATGAACGGGACTTGGTGCGAGTTAGGCTACGGGCAGCAGAGTTTTGGATGAGCTCAAGTTGTTGGAGGGTGGAAGGTGGGAGGCCGGCCGGGAGAGCATTGGAATATTCGAATCTAGAGGTAATAAAGGCTTGGATGTGGATTTCAGCAGCAGATATACAAACATAGGCCACGTCTAGAATACTGTGTCTAGTTTTGGTCCTCTCACATGCTGGGTAATATAGAAGCCTTGGAAAAGGTTCAGAGGAGGACTGCTAGATTGATACCTAATTTAAGGGCCCTCAGTTACCACAATAGACAGAGAGCTGGGGCTTTTTACTTCACTTTGATAATGAAAGGATTAGACTCGGTTCTGGTGGATAGGCTATTCGAGCTAGGATATCTTAGGAAGGACCTAAGTTATGTGTAAGTTACGTCTGCATTAAATTAGGTTGGATGCTAGGAGGTGCTTCTTTCCGCAGAGAGTCATCAACCTTTGGACAAAGTTCGGGCAGTGAGTGCCAATTCTCTGCAAGCACTCAAAAAGGAGCTGGATGGCCATTATATCTACACACATCAAGTAGGTGGGGTATTGAGGAATGTGTCTCCTGATCACCCTGGGCTCCTGGAAGCTTCAGGGTCGGAGAGGAATTTCCAAGAGCTTCTTTTCTCCCTTAAATTGGGCTAAGGTCCTTTCAGTTTCTTTTTGCCTCTCCCAGGGGATTGCACGGCTGAGGCAGCAGGTGGAATGATGGTTTGGAGAAGTTGCACAACATCAAGATCGGATGGGCTTGACGGAGCAGCCGGTCTTTACCTATCCTTTTTTCTGTATGTTCGTAAACAACACATGAGCCCGAAATTTCAATGAGTTTAGGCACAGTGGTACACTTCAGAACTGTTTCATTTTCTCTCATAAAATCCACGTTTCCATTGATTTCATAGAATGATACAGCACAGAAAGAGGCCATTCGGGCCATTGTGTCTGTGCCAGCTCTTTGACAGAGCTCTCCAATTAGTCCCAACCCCCTGCTCTTTCCCCACAGCCCGGCAATTTTTCCTTTTCAAGTATTTATCCAATTCCCTTTAGAAAGTAATTATTGAATCTGCTTCCACCACCCTTTCAGGTGGTGCATTCCAGATCACAACTCAATGCGTTAAAAAAAAAATCACCTCATTGCCCCTCTGGTTCTTTTGCCAATTATTTTAAATCTGTGTCCTCTGGTTATCGACCCTCCTGCTAACGTGATGAACTACAGCTGGTTTCAGAAAAATACCTAAAAGAGGTTTGAAGCGGACCAAACACAATGGGCTCGATTTTGCCATTGGGGCGGGCTGGGGGCGTGTCAGCTGGTTTTCGTGTTAGCCACCCGACTCCAATGAGATGTGGGAAAAAATTGCGATTATCCCCTAATTGGGCACTTGATTTCCAGCGTGTGGGAACCCCAGCCCAATTAGTCTTTCCATCCTGAAAGTCACCTCCGATGACGTCATCAATGCTGCTGGATTTAAGGCCTGCAAGCAGCCTTGCTTCTTCTGCAGACTACAAACTTCATGCCCATTGCTGTAAGCCCTTATTTCAGCAACGGTGTCCAGCAGCAGGCCAAAGTCTGCTCCACGCTTTGATGAAGCCGCCCTGCAAGCTCTGGTGGAGGGAGCCAGATCCAATAAGGAGGTGCTCTTCCCTTCCTCGGGGAGGAAAAAGCCTCCTCAGCAGACTAAAGCTGTGTGGATGCAAGTGGCCCAGGAGGTCAATTCCCTGTCTATGTGCCGCAGAACCTGGCTGCGGTGCAGGAAGAGGTTTCATGACCTTCTCCACACTGGAAAAGTGAGTATGACTTTCCCATCACCCTCAATCTGATCCCCATCGCCTCTCCTCACCAGCATTCTGCTTTGCCAACCTCTTCCTCCACATCCCACTTGACACTGACATCCCTGCACCCTTACCCATTCCCTCTCTCTGTTTGTTCACATTCACTTAGCTATTCGACTATGCAGCCCTCACACTCCCTATGGCTGTGATGCTATGACAATAACTTACAACACACAGGGAGGGCCCTTGGTCCTGGCACCTCACTCCATCTTTGTATCCTTCTAAGCATCTATGCTATGGAATTTCTACACTCCTTCATTTTCACTCAAACTCCACTTGTGTTCCTCATTGCAGGAAAAGAGAGCCCACAATAAGAGGGAGAGGGCGAGGACAGGAGGAGGGCCGCCCTCAGTAGCCCAGCTCACCCCTACAGAGGAGGCGGCCCTGGAGATTGTGGGAGTGGAGGAAGATGCGCAAGTGGGGGACGGACAGACAGGCGCATCACAGCAAGCTGGTGACAGAATAGTTTGGCATCTCTCTCATTGACATTGCATGAGTCGTTGATAATGAAGCTGAAGCTCTAACTGATTGATTTATGATCATCTGCACTATTCAATGTTCATGTAACCATGACCTCACATCTCTAACTTTTTCCTTTACTCCCCCACAGGACCATCCAAAGCCCCCGTCCCACTGTCCAGGAGGAAGAGCCTGAGCTTCCACACTCCTCAGAGGAAGCTCCAACCTCTGAGGGCGCAGCGTCAGCAGAATTCAAAGCACCCAGCACCAGCGCAGACAGTCACACCTCGGTGGGACCCTCGCAAGATAGAGTAGTGTTGTCACCTGGTGTATCACAGCTCACAAGTGAGCATCAGCAGATGGTGGAGACAGGGACAGCAGTGGAGAGTCCTCGTCGGAGGGCGCAGGACTCTGCCAGCTCGGCTCAGCTGCATGTCGACCCTGTGCCTCTGGGTCCATCCAGAAGAACAGCGGTGCTGGAACTCCAGGAACAGGTGCAGGAGTCTCTGGCAGGTTTTGTCTCTAGGGTAGCTGCGAGTGTGGAGCAAATGGAGGAGTCCCTCGCTAACATGAGCAGAGCCATTTGTGGAGGCGTTGGTGCATGAACGCAGCACCACGGAAAGGATGGCAACCTCCGTGGAAAGGCTGGCTACGGCCATGGAGGCAGTAAGTCGCCGGAGTGAGGAAAACATGGTGAGTGTTCAGAATAAACTGACATCTCTGGAGGAGCGATGGTCAGCTATTGAACAGAGAAACCAGAGCTTCATGGAAGTCCTTCTGAGTAGGACTGCCAGTGCAGAGACGGGTCTCCATGGCCCCCCTGATGTGCAGCAAGGTGCTCTCAAGCCACTTGCAAGCGCTCAGGTGGACCTGACCCATGAGAGGGAAGTTGGTGGCAGACATCAAGGAAGTGAGGGCTCCTCTCCAAGCGCTCACACTTCCATGCCACTGCAGAGCCCTCGGTCAGAGTCCCACCAGAGTACCCACCCAACTGAGCTCGGTGTCTCAACCCCTGCACAGCCGCAGGAGCAGCAGACTGTTGCCAAGCCCTCACAGGCTTGCAACCCTAGAGGATGCCCGCCAAAGGTGTCGAGGCAGGAGCAGCAAGAAAGTGAGCTAGGGGCCTCCACATCTGCTGAAGCCACAGGGGAAGCACCACGTAGGAGCATGCGTAAAAGAAAAATAATGCACAAGTAGTCACAAGGGAAGTCACTTGGGTGTAATGTGTTTAATCTTTAAATGCCAGCACTTGCTTGGTGTGATAAAAAATTCTGCTGGCAAACTGCTGAAGTTGTGGTGTCTGTCATTTCGCAAATGGGACTTCCACATTGAGGACTTAGGATGACTTGCAATTGTCAGTATGGTGGTCAGAGTGATAGGAATCCGCAGGATCTTGGCCATTGTTGATGGTCTGATAAGAAGGTGTGAGGCAAAAGTATTTGATTGTGCAGGCTAAGCAAATCTGGTCAAGTGCGTCCCTTGCATCCCGGGCAGCAATGTGGTCGCGCGTTGGTGCCTTCTGGCCTGTGCAGCTTCAGGTGGGTGAGCAGCAGCTTGGTGCTCCTGTTGATGCTGCTGCTGGTGGTGCTGTTGTTCATGGTTCTGCTGCTGCCACGGCTGGTCTTCGTCCGAATCGGATGTCCAGGAGGAAAGGAAATAAATGGTTCCCATGCTTCTGGTATATGCCTCAGTTGAGGAAATGCTCAGCCAAGGTGGCGAGAGGGGTTTCCCAGGAGGTCACACTGGAGATGGGTGTCAGGCTCCAAACTTCCACAACAATGGGTATGCCTGCTAAAAGTTCCCCCAGACCTGAGACAACAAAGTTCTGCCACCTGCAAATGAAGATTGCTGAAAACTCCTTTTTAATGGTGGAGCAGCAGCTGTTAGTAAGCAGTCCACTTGTGAGGCCGCCAGGATTCACTGGCGTGTTTCAGAGGAGGTGTAAAGCATGTGGGAAAAGTGTTAAAATCAGAAAGGCCTCTCAAAATGGGGTTATAGACGCACTTAACTGGTTGTTAAGGGCCTTAAGGGCCTATCCCGCCTCTTGGAGGCGGGATGGAGACGGGGTCAGAAAACTCGCATGTGGGAAAATTGCTTGGAGGCGGGATCGGGCCCGACCACCAGTTTTTGTGATTTTAACATCTCACACGCCTCCAATCCCACCTCCTCGGGCCTGGCAAAATTGAGCCCAATGAGTTAGGGATTCACTTTAATGCTGTGGCTTTGTGGGAGAATGCTCCTAAATCATTCCTCAAACCAGGAAGTAATTCAGTGCCGGCAAACAGGAGTAAAGAGGAAAAGATCTGAATTTGAGGAATTTTTGACAACTTTCTTACACACACAAATCTGCCAGCGGCAGTGTGGACACAGAATCATCTGCTTGCCCGGAGCGGGCAGCCCGCGTCTATAATAGCGCATTAGCAGCGGCCAGCCACACGATGGCACGAACATGTGACGGTGGCGATCAATTACCGTGGGTGGCATGGGGTCTGGGGGGGCCTCAGCGGGACCCATGCCAGCTCTCTGCCGAGGGGCACACTGGAAGAATTCGCAGGGTGGTTTCCCCAGACACACCCCTCTCGATGCAGTGCTTCTGAAGAAAAAGTGAACGTATCACAAGCTTTGAAAGACAACTTAAGGAAGGAATTCTAACTGCTCCTGCCTGGTAGTAACCGGGCGGGTGAAGCAGTTAAAATGGAGCGGGGTGGTGGGGCGGTAAATTACCCTGATCTGGATCTGTTGTGATTTTAAAATGACTGATTTTTCAGGCATTGGAGGTGCCAGCCTGAGTCAGCTGATAGCCTCAAAACATTGATGCAAATCAAGGTCCTCTTACATCACCAGGACCCCGACGCCACCTTAACCAGGAAGCCAGTGGGGTGCCCGCAGAGGTCGGCCCAACAGCAAGACCCTGGTCCCACCTCCTGTCAGGTATGTCTAAAAACATTCCTTTGTGGGGTCAGGAGGAGTAAGAATGTGTAGGCCTCTCCTGCCTGGACGCCACCCCCTTCCTTCCCGAACCGTGACAGCCCCGGAATCCCCGCCCTTACCCACCCGGCCTTCCACTGATTCCCGACGGCTTCTTGGCCGTTTTGGTTGGGAGGCCATCCAGCGGCATGCTAATGAGGCTCAGCCGTTGAAATCGCTGGCCCTCCCGGACTGGTTGGACACTCGCAAAGCCACTTGCATGAGCCTCTGCGCAAGAGATTAATAGCACGGAATTGGAGGTCACCTTGTGACCCAGGTCAGTAACTGGTTGGGAGGTAGGAGACAGAGCGTAGGGTTAAAGGGTTTGTTCTCTAATTAGCGGGATGTGGCAAGTGGTGTTACATAGACATAGAAGATAGGAGCAGGAGTAGGCCATTTGGCCCCTTGAGCCTGTTGCGCCATTTAATGAGATCATGGCTGATCATCCAAATTCAGTACCCTGTCCCTGCTTTCTCCCCATATCCCTTGATCCCTTTAGCCTTAAGAAATATATGTAACTCCTTCTTGAATATATTTAATGAATTGGCCTCAACTGCCTTCTGTGGTAGAGAATTCCACAGGTTCACCACTCTCTGGGTGAAGAAATTCCTCCTCATCTCAGTCCTGAATGGCTTACCCCTTATCCTTAGACTGTGACCTCTGGTTCTGGACTCCCCCGCCATCGGGAACTCAGGCTTCTGTACTGGGGCCTCAGCTTTTCACCAGATTTATCAACAGAGAGGTGGAAATTGGTGCTATAGCCCATCTTTGGGCCTAAAGTTGGGCCTCGGGCCTCACTTCAATAATTTAGGAAAGCCGCCAGCACCTGTCGTGCCTCCAGAGGCAGCTCGCCTAGTTTAAGCAGATGGACTTCTGGCCGCTTGCCTCGCCGGCAGCAGCCCTCAGGTAAGACCCTGGGCTCAGGAGAGGGAGCGGGTGGGTGGGGGCAGAGGTCAACGGGAGGAGGGGTGGCCGATCATGGGTTGGCAGCTGCCCTCAGGACCACTGTGGAGCCGGGAGGAGCACTCCTGCTCCTCCCGGCTCCACACCAACCGTAGAAAAGAAACGGCCTACCCTTTTGGTGGCGGGAGCATAACCTTAAAATTAGAATTAGGAGTGAAGTCAGAAAGCGCTTTTTAACACAAAGGGTAGTGGAAATCTGGAACTCTCTTCCCCAAAAGGCTGTGGATGCTGGGGGTCAATTGAAAATTTCAACAGAGATTTTTGTTAGGTAAGGGTAGCAAGTGAGATGGATCAAAGACGGGTAAATGGAGTTGAGGTACAGATCCTACAGCACAGAAGGAGGCCATTCAGGGTTGGAGGTAGGGATTTGTGTTTTGGGGATAGTGTTGGAGAGAGGACTGGGCAATGGAGTGGGGACCAGCATTTCCTGCAGAGCCGGGACCAGCAGCAGCAGCAACGTGGTGAGTAGGAGCGACAGCGAGAGAGGATCAGCCAGTAACAGGGTGAGTGAAAGCTGGTGACTTTACTGTGGGTAAACAGTGAGAGATTGTGGAACTGGGATATGGAGACTGAGGATTCTCACTGCACGGGGGAAAATGCAGGCCTTGATTTTACACGGTGAGGTGTGACCGCCCCCGTTCACACCGGGCTGGGAGAGGAGGGGAGCAGAGCACGGCACAGCCGCCACTTGTAGCACCGCTCCCACGGCTCCTCTCTCAACAAACAACCCCGAGCCTGACGCCCTGGTCTGAACTGTCGGCTCCTCGCTGGGGACCTTGCACAGTTTGTAGCCGGAGCCCAGGCCCGAGCTCCAATCAGCAGCGAGGGGAACAGCTGAACAATGGGATTTGAGGGGGAGACCGGCTGCCCTGCCAACAGGAATTACTTTTCTAAATTATTTTTGAGTAACATACAGTCCCCATATCCTCTACATCACTAAGACAGCCTACTTCTACCTCCATAATGTTACCTGTCTCTAACACAGCCTCAGCTCATCTGCTGCTAAAACCCCCATCCGTGCCTTTGTTACCTCCAGACTCGACTATTCCAATGATCTCCAGGCCGGCCTCCTACCTTCCACCCTCGGTAAACTTCAGCTCATCCAAAACTCAGCTGCCCGTATCCTAACTCGCACCAAGTCCCGTTCACCCATCACCCCTGTGCCCGCCGACCTACATTGGCTCCACAATGCAACGCCTCGATTTTAAAATTCTCATCCTTGTTTTCAAATCCCTCCATGGCCTCACCCCTCCCTGTCTCTGCAGCATCCTCCAGCCATGCAACCCTCCGAGATTTCTGCGCTCCTCCAATTCTGACCTCTTCCACTTCCCCGATTTTAATCACTGCACCACTGGCGGCCGTGCCTTCAGCTGCCTGGGCCCTAAGCTCTGGAATTCCCTCCCTAAACCTCAGCGCCTCTCTACCCCACTCTCCTCCTTTAAGACGCTCCTTAAAACCTACCTCTTACCTGTCCTAATATCTCCTTATGTGACTTGGTGTCAAATTTTGTCAGAAAGTGCTCCTGTGAAGTGCCTTGGCACGTTAAAGGCGTAATATAAATGCAGAGGGGATTTAGCCATAGTGGACTGGAAACAGCTACTTGAAGGTAAATCAGTGTCAGAGCAGTGGGAGCATTCAAGGAGGCGATCCGGAGGGTTCAGACCAAATATGTGCCCTTAAAGAAAAAAGGTGGGACTAACAAACCTAGAGCCCCCTGGATGTCTAGGGACATACAGGGTAGGAGAAAGAAAAAATGGGTGGTGTATGACAGATACCGAGGGCTAAATACTCCAGAATCTTTAGAGGAGTACAGAAAGTGCAGGGATGCAATTAAAAAGGATATTAGGAAACCAAAGAGAGAGCATGAAAAATTCTTCGCAAGTAAAATCAAGGAAAACCCAAAGATGTTTTATAAATATATTAAGAGTAAAAGGATAACTAAAGAAAGGGTAGGGCCTATTAGAGATCATGAGGGTAATCTGTGTGTGGAGGCGGGAAACGTCGGTAGGGTTCTTAATGAATACTTTGCCTCTGTTTTCACAAAGGAGAGGGGCGAAGCAGACATTGCTATCAGGGGGGAGGAGTGTGAAATATTAGATGAAATAAACATAGCGAGAGAGGAAGTATTAAGGGGTTTAACAGCTTTAAAAGTGGATAAATCCCCAGGCCCAGATGAAATGTATCCCAAGCTGTTAAGCGAAGCAAAAGAGGAACTAGCTTCAGGTGTGGTGCTGGAGGACTGGAGGACTGCTAATGTGGTACCCTTGTTTAAAAAGGGAGAAAAGGATAGACCAAGTAATTGCAGGCCAGTCAGCCTAACCTTGGTGGTGGGAAAATTATTGGAAAGAATTCTGAAGGACAGGATAAATCTTCATTTAGAAAGACACGAATTAATCAAGGATAGTCAGCACGGATTTGTTAAGGGAAGGTCGTGTCTGACTAACTTGATTGAATTTTTTGAGGAGGTAACAAGGAGGGTAGATGAGGGTAGTGCGTTTGATGTAGTTTATATGGACTTCAGCAAGGCTTTTGATAAGGTTCCACATGGCAGACTGGTCACAAAGTTAAAAGCCCATGGGATCCAGGGCAAAGTGTCAAGTTTGATTCAAAACTGGCTCGGAGACAGGAAGCAGAGGTAATGGTTGATGTGTTTTTGTGACTGGAAGGCTGTTTCCAGTGGGGTTCCGCAGGGCTCAGTACTAGGTCCCTTGCTTTTTGTGGTATATATCAATGATCTAGATTTGAATATAAGGGGTATGATTAAGAAGTTTGCAGATGATACTAAAATCGGCTGTGTGGTTGATACTAAAGAAGGAAGCTGTAGACTGCAGGAAGATGTCAATAAATTGGTCAGGTAGGCAGAACAGTGGCAAATGGAATTCAATCCGGAGAAGTGTGAGGTAATGCATTTGGGGAGGGCTAACAAGGAAAGGGAATACACATTAAATGGTAGGACACTGAGTAGTGTAGAGGAACAAAGGGGCCTTGGAGTGCATGTCCACAGATCCCTGAAGGTAGCAGGCCAGGTAGATAAGGTGGTTAAGAAGGCATACGGAATGCTTGCCTTTATTAGCCGTGGCATAGAATACAAGAGCAGGAGGGTTATGCTTCAACTGTATAAAACACTAGTTAGGCCTCAGTTGGAGTACTGTGTGCAGTTCTGGTCACCACATTACAGGAAAGATGTGATTGCACTAGAGAGGATACATGTGAGAAGTCGCACAACACCAGGTTATAGTCCAACAGCTTTATTTGAAATCAGAAGCTTTCGGAGCGCTGCTCTTTCGTCAGGTGAAGTGAAGAGATGCATATAGGCACAGCATATATAGTCAGAGAACACTACCAGATGATTACAGTTAATCTTTCTAACTGCCCTTTATCACACCTCGGCAGAGAGATAATCACGGCAATCAAGGGTGTGGATGGTGTCCAAACAGGTCAGTCAGGAAAACATTGCATCAGTTTAGCAGAGGGGTCAAAAACCAGGGGGCACAGATTTAAAGTAACTGGTGGAAGGTTTAGAGGGGATTTGAGGGGAAATGTCTTCACCCAGAGGGTTGTGGGGGTCTGGAACTCACTGCCTGAAAGGGTGGTAGAGGCAGGAACCCTAACCACATTTAAAAAGTACTTGGATGTGCACTTGGGATGCTCTAACCTGCAGGGCTACAGACCAAGAGCTGGGAAGTGGGATTAGGCTGGATAGCTCTTTGTTGGCCGGCGCGGACACGGTGGGCCGAAATGGCCTCCTTCCGTGCTGTAACTTTCTATGATTCTATGAGGAGATAAGCAATGCTGGAAAAAAAACTGAATGGCCTAGAAATTGGTCTTGGGTGGGGACACAGAACAGGCGGTATGGGATCGGCCCCCCGTTATACACAGCGCCTGATAGTCAGTTCCATTGACTATAGCGGGCGGCCGATCCGATACCGCCCGCTTTGCGCCGCCGCCCGAGACCAATTTCTAGGCCAATGACTTTTAGCTTCATATTCACTTTACCTCATGACTTGAATCAGCCAACATGTTGCTTTTGTTAACAACAGAAGGGGGAATGTGATGCTGTACCCTTGAGAATTTCAACACAAGGGAGCTATTTTGAAAAGCACATCACTCTTTCCACATTCCTGTATTTGCCATTTACAGCACCAGTGGTTGCTTTCAAATCTTCCTGTCAGTACTAAAATGAGTTTGCACTGCTCGAATAAGCAATAATATTTTCAGCTGATTATTTCAGAATTAACGATATCTAGCTGCAACAATTTTTGGAGCGGCGGGACTGACAACCTGGCTCTTCCCTCGGTATAAAGTGATGAACAGGCTGGATACCATTTAATTGTTTTAAGGTCATTTTTGATAACATTGGATTTTTACAGCCGTTTCTGTCTCACCCACCGCTTTTATTGAGTTGTCAACTCTGTTGAGATCATTTAATTTTACAACCACTTTTTCTTTTAAACACAATTGCCAGGTTTATGAGCGGGACAAGAAGGACGTAAGCAAAGGTTTGCGATGAAATACACTCGCCTGTGTAATTCACAGAACATTACAATCTTTTTGTACAGACGTAATTCAGTGAATGAGAAAGGAAAGAAGTCCCACTGCAATTATACAGAGCGCTGGCTAGACATCAGTGATACTGGCCCTGAAATTGCAGTTGGCGGCGTAGCTAAGGAGCACGCCGCCAAACTCCAAACGAAATCCGCACTTAACTGGCGCGATGCCCCAAATGAAAACTTGCTCTGAAATGCTGCAGAGTTGTGCACAGCAGAGTGGCCCACAGATCCCAGGGGTGCACTGTTGTGCGTAAGCGTACCTTTCACTAGCCAATCAGGAAACACAGAATGTTTGAAAGTTAAGCATAGTAACCTGACAGCCTCACTATAAATACTGGCTGGCCTTCACTCTTAGATTTATTTTTCTTTCAACACATGTTTTCTTGCAAGCTTACATCAATACATTTCCATATATCTGTAAATTACCTGACAAAAAGTTGAAATCTATTTTGATAACATAATTTCTTCTCTTCTTCTCTTCTTAGGCAGTCCCTCGGAACCGAAGATGACTTGAACTTCATTTTAAATGGTGGAAGATGCCTGTGCGAGAATTCTTTTAACATGGGGTGGCCGTTGCACACCAGCTACCACACGGGCTTGACAGAGCAAGGTCTTGGTCCAATGGCAAGGGGATCCAAGACGATTGGAGACCAGGCTCTGCTACATCGGCCTAGCTCACACACACAAACATACTCCCACTGTCCTCCTCCCTCCTTCCCGCAGGTCCTCTCTGCCTGGGTTTCGTAGGATGCATTGTGGTCCTCCCGACCTCGCTGTTGGCCCGTGCCGCACCTTCCCTAGGCCCCGACCCCGCTGCTGGCCCACGCTGTGCCACTCCTGGGCCTTGACCTTGCTGCTGGGCTTGTCCTCGCTCTTGGGTCCCGGCCTCGGACATGAATGATGTTGTCTCTCACAGGATCAAATTAGCACTGATATTCTCGTGATCCCTGACCCCGAGCTCCACTCACGATCCACTAGTCGCTAGATCACTAGTCCAGCGGGGAAGCGTAGTCTTGATGGCAGAGAGATCTGGGAATTTGGAAACTAAGTTTAAGTGAAGAACCGGTGCTCACTGATGAGAACAAAGAACAGGCATGCTCAGGGGATGGGCAGTGGGCTCAGGTAACTTTAACCTTGCAGCTTGAACTTGCAGTTAAAATGCACCCACTATTAAGAGCCAGGGGAACTTAAACAGCAGAAGAGAGGAGACTGGGGGAGAAAGAGCAAAGGATGGCAACAGATGGCTAAGGATGGCAAAGGAGCTCCCAGGGAGCTGCCAGCCCAGGAGCCATCTTGTCTGCACACTGCAACATAATTTAATATATATATAAATAACGCACAAATTATATTTTGGTCCTGAAAATGCTAATTTTCTCATTCCCCCCTCCCCTTATACTGTGCAAACAGGCTCCTGCGCCTGTTTGCACCAGCCTAAAATTGTCAAGCTTAATTGCTGTGCAGTTGGTGGGCAATTAGCCCAACTTTTTGCCAACAATGAGGATTTGACAGTTGCAGCAGATGATCTGTCTATTCGGAACTTGACAGATTGCAAGTTCAGGATTTAGTGCATGGGAAAATCCTGAACCTGCAGTCAATTTCAAAGGTGGTACGGCGGCGTACTCTGAGAGTACGCTGTCATACCAACCACAAATTCTGCCCCATAATGTTCAGTCTCGGGCAATAACCTTAGTGGAGAAAGCCCAGCGGAGAAAGTCCAGTGATGATTGACCAGGTAATTCCTGGGACGACGGGACAGAGTTATGGTGAGACACTGGGGGCTGGATTTTGTGAATGGAGGCGAGTTGGAGGCGTGACAGCTGCTTGTCGTGTCAATGTCCCGCCTCCATCCTCGCCTGACCAACCAGAGGGATTTTCCCCTGATTGACCTTGTTAAGCCCGTCCTGCGAGCTCAGCAGGCCAATTAGGGAGGAAATCACTGACAGAGCACGTCAACGTCAGACGTGCTATCTGTCAAGACTTCTTCAAAGAAGAAATGTCCGCGTTTGACAGCTCTGTGAAGCTGTCAAACACTGACATTCTCTTTAGTTTGATGAGTCGTTGTGTTCAGGACTCATCAAACCTTTCAGATTTGTAAATTTCACATGGCTGTTGGTTTGGAGGTTCCAACAGCCAGTCTGTGAAATTGACAAGGAGGATGTCGGTTCTCCCGATCTACCGCGACTGAAGGCTGTAGAAAGAAAACAAGGTAAGTGAACACTTTTTAAAACTTACCACTCACCTTGCATATTTACCACTCCACGCTTGAACCCATCACTCACCTCTACATCTTACTTCCAGGTGCCTCCGACCAGTGCAAACCTCCTTCACGTCTCCTCCAACCCAGTGGGGTTCTCCGAGGTCAGGAAGCCTTCACCTGTGAAGGTAAAATGGCACTAATCCTTTTTTCTGCCTGTTAACTACCTGTTAACAGGCAGTTAAAAGGATTAAATGCCTTTCTCGCCTCTAGGAGACGGGACCCAAAGCTGCACAGCTTCCCGCCTCCTGGCAAAAGGGCACGAAGGTGGGATGAGGGCGGCTTTGCCATCCGCCCCCACTTTCTCCGAGTTTACCGGCTGTCCCGCCTCCATGCCCGCCTCCTCGGGGCTTGGAAAATCTAGCCCTGGGGTTCAGTTCCCTGGAGATGAACAGATTAAGTGGTGGTCTAACTGGGGTGTTCAAAAATAAAAATAGACACTATACGTAGGGAAAGACTCTTCCCTCTGGTTGGGAAATCCAGGACAGTAGGACACGGGGTGAATTTCCTTGCCTTTTCCAGCAGATCGGCGTAGGAAATCTTTTGTATCGAGGAAATTCAGGTTGAAGCTGTTTCTGCCCCGTTTCCCTCGAGTTTCCTCGCACTTCCGGAGCTCTCCCGAGCTCCGCCCACCGAGCCACCTCATCATCATATATCAAAGTGAGAGGCGGTGGTCGAGCAGGTCCGAGTTTCCTACAAATGCACTCGGTTAAAGTTGCACTGAGTTCTGCGAGGTGCAGCAACCCGCCCAAGATCGGGTAATTGAGGCGGAAGCGAGGAGTTCCCGACATCGAAGAATCTGGAGACCTTTGAGCACAGGTTTCTGGAGGTGGGAAATGTTTCTTTTGGCCTTTCTGTCGACAAGACACCTACACTTGCTCCTCACAGTGTCAGGCCATTGGTAGAGTTTTGGAACCCCTCTCCCACCCAACTCACAGTGAGGGCTTCTCAGGAGCAGGTATGACATTCAATATGGGCACACCCTTGTATGCCATTATTATGGTGGAGGAGGAGAACCACAGGATGGATAAAGAAGACTCAGGCAGCATGTACTGCAAGAAGCATCACAGCACATGTCATCACTGAAGCCTTTTCTTCTGTGGAGCAAGTCTACTCTGACAGCAGAGCCCCACTTTCAAATAAAGGTACTTTCCCTCAAACCACTACCCGTCATATAATATGATAACACATCAACCCTCTTTACCCCTTCATGACCGTGACAATCATAATAATCTGAGTAAAGCCAACAGGATCATGTAAGTGTGGCCTTTCCTGTCTGACTCTAACCTCTATCAATAGTGAAACACCAAGTCAGTAAACATTCTACCTTATTAGAGTCAATTTCAAAGTCCCCGCAATCAACCTACCATGCTTCTTCTGAGTACCGACACAAGCCTTTTTTTTAACCTAGTCAGCTGCGGCTCAGTGGGTAGCACTCTTGCCTCTGAGTCAGAAGGTCATATCTGACTCCAGAGACTTGAGCACAATATCTAGGCTGCCATTCCCACCTTCCGTACTGAGGGAGTGCTGCACTGTCGCAGGTGTACCGTCTTTCAGATGAGACATTAAACCGAGGCCCCGTCTGCCCTCTCAGGTGGACGTAAAAGATCCCGCGGCACTATTTCGAAGAACAGCAGGGGGGAGTTCTCCCCAGTGTCCTGGCCAATATTTGTCCCTCAATCAACATCACTAAAAACAGATTATCTGGTCATTATCACATTGCTGTTTGTGGGGCTTTGCTGTGTGCCTCCTGCTTTTCCGACATTACAACAGTGACTACACTTCAAAAAAAGTACTTTGTTAGCTGTAAAGCACTTTGGAAGGTCCTGAGGTCATGAAAGGCGCTATAGAAATGCAATTTCTTTCTTTGTTTCTTTATTCTCGTGCTGCTTCTAGTTGCCACCTGAGGAGTAGGATTGCAGGGTGTGACTGCCTGGCTATGCTCTACAAAAGGCTCATGGGGCTGAGGTGGCCTTCATCTCATGGTGGCTAGCTACTTGGCAGTTTGCTGCAATGCTATGATGGAGTATGATGGTAGGAGGCCTGGCAGAAGCTGCAGTCCTGAGAGACAGCAGTATGGTGCAGCCAGGGTTCCTAGGTGGCTTGGTTCTCATCTTCCTCTTCAGTCTTATCTTTTTCCTGCTCCTCCTCCTCCTCCTGTGCCGACCGATGCTGTGGTGGATCCGCAGGAAAGGAGCGTAGAAGCCAAGAACGAGTGAGCATCACCCTACAGGGGATTGAGGAAACAGAGAAGGGGGTGGAAGATTGTGTGTAGGTGGTGCTTCACAGGGATGCTATGACGACAGTGGAGTTGCTCAATCAGTAATCGGGTGTGGCCGACCTCATCGTCTCCCACAAGCTCTGTGGCCTTGTTCTCTATGAGGGTGGGATACTTAAGATTGGGGAAACCCCCACCCCCCACCCCCCAATCCTCTGGTGCCCTACCTGTCGCGGGAATTGTGAGTCATAAGAACAGAAGAAGTAAGAGCAGGAGTAGGCCATACGGCCCCTCGAGCCTGCTCCACCATTCAATAAGATCATGGCTGATCATCGACCTCAACTCCACTTTCCCGCCCGATCTCCATATCCCTTGATTCCCTTAGAGTCCAAAAATCTATCTATCTCAGCCTTGAATATACTCAAAGACTCAGCATGCACAGCCCTCTGGGGCAGAGAATTCCAAAGATTCACAACCCTCTGAGTGAAGAAATTCCTCCTCATCTCGGTCTTAAATGGCCTACCCCTTATCCTGAGACTATGCCCCCTAGTTCTAGACACTCCAGCCAGGGGAAACAACCTCCCAGCATCTACCCTGTCAATCCCCTTCAGAATCTTGTATGTTTCAATGAGATCACCTCTCATTCTTCTAAATGCCAGAGAGTATAGGCCCATTCTACACAATCTCTCATCATAGGACAGCCCTCTCATCCCAGGAATCAATCTAGTGAACCTTTGTTGTACCGCCTCCAAGACAAGTAAATCCTTCCTTAGATAAGGAGACCAAAACTGTGCACAGTACTCCAGGTGTGGTCTCACCAAGACCCTGTACAATTGTAGCAAGACGTCCTTACTCTTATACTCCAGCCCCCTTGCAATAAAGGCCAACATGCCATTTGCCTTCCTTATTGCTTGCTGTACCTGCATGCTAGCTTTCTGTGATTCTTGCACGAGGACACCCAAATCTCTCTCAACACCAACATTTGAAAGTTTCTCACCATTTAAAAAATATTCTGTTTTTCTATTCTTCCTACCAAAGTGAATAACCTCACATTTCCCTACATTATACTCCATCTGCCACCTTACTGCCCACTCACTTAGTCTATCTATATCCCTTTGCAGACTCTTTGTGTTCTCCTCACAGCTTACTGTCCCACCTCGCAAAATTGGATACATTACACTCGATCCCTTCATCTAGGTCATTAATATAGATTGTAAATAGCTGAGGCCCCAACACTGATCCTTGCGGCACCCCACTAGTTACAGCCTGCCAACCTGAAAAAGATCCGTTTATCCCTACTCTCTGTTTTCTGTCCATTAACCAATCCTCTATCCATGCTATTATATTACCCCCAACCCCATGAGCCCTAATCTTGTGTAATAACCTTTTATGCGGCACCTTATCGAATGCCTTTTGGAAACCCAAATATACTACATCCACTGGTCCCCCTTTATCTACCCTGCTAGTTACATCCTCAAAAAACTCTAATAAATTTGTCAAACACAATTTCCCTTTCATAAAACCATGTTGACTCTGCCTAATCATGTTATGATTTTCTAAGTGACTTGATACCACTTCCTTAACAATGGATTCCAGCATTTTCCCGATGACTGATGTCAGGCTAACTGGCCTGTAGTTCCCTGTTTTTTCTCTCCCTCCTTTCTTGAATAGCGGTGTTACATTTGCGACCTTCCAATCCGCTGGGACCATTCTAGAATCTAGGGAATTTTGGAAGATCAAAACCAATGCATCCACTATCTCTGTAGTCACCTCTTTTAGAACCCTAGGATGTAGGCCGTCAGGTCCAGGGGATTTGTCGGCTTTTAATCCCATTAGTTTTTCTAGTACTTTTTCTCTGCTTATATTAATTACATTAAGTTCCTCACCCTCATTAGACCCTTGGTTTCCCCACCAGTTAATGTGTCCTGCAAGATGATAGAGTGAATGAGGGTAAGGCTGGCAGTTGAGGAGTGTGTGCTAGGTGAGCACCCCACCCACCCCCCATTTAACCAGAGAGCAGTGTGAAGCTCCATTGTGTAACTGTTCCTTTAAGAGGGTGAAGAGTGTGCTGCTGCCCATGGTGGACAAGGAATAGAAATGGAAAATGGTCAATATGTTACCTTGCTTGCCCTGCTGAGGACCTTTTGCAGCACTGCTCTGCAGTCCTGGGGGTGAGGGAGTTGGCAAGTCAGGGCCAGTGCCCACTCCCTCCAGGTGACACGAGTGCTAATTCTGGATGACTTGGTGGCACCCACACCCAGGGGTCCAGCCATCCTGTTGTTAATGCCCCCCCCAGGAGGGCTTGGAGGTCAGAATGAGTAAAGTTTGTATGTACTTCTTTTCTGGGTTGGTGCCATGCTCTATAGGCACAGATGGCGCCTGAGTGCTCGTAATTCTGTACAAGTGTAATAAAAATATTGCTCTGACATGCAGTGAAGTTATTAGAGAGTGATGTGACAGATCCAAGCACTGTTCCTCTCTTACCAGTTTGCCTCTCAGTCTGATGTTGGACAGTGCAGGCTGGACGGTCATGTTAAAGGTTGCACAGGAGTTTCCAAGTAGATCAGCTGCCTGCACCAACGGGACTGCAAATAAGCAAACCCAGAAAATGTGCATGTAACTCCTCTCAAGGCCACTGGAAACAGCTGTTCAACCCAATTCTAGGACATCATACAATCATACAGCACAGAAAGAGGCCATTTGACCTATCATGCCTGTGCCGGCTCTCTGAAAGAACTATCCAATCAGTCTCACTAATCATAGAATTTGAGCTAAATCGAGGATAAAAGCAATCTACGATAGCTTCTTTAAAGGGTTGTGAGAATGTGGAACATATTGCCTCAGTGGGCCATTGGTACATCCAGTTAGCCTTTACCGTGACATGTACAGGATAGACACATGGAGCATTTTGGATGTCCAACCTACTTGATGCAGCTCTTAGATCCCATCCTCCGGCTCTTGCTCTCAAAGATATCATCCAGGTGCCAGTTTAAAGAAAGAAATTATTTATCTCATTAAAAAGTTGCCAACTTTTTCCAGATGTTCGGAACACAGCTAATAGATTTGTTGCACTTATTACAGAAAGCACCAATGTCAGAGATTTCTTTATATTGCTTCATGATGCATCCGTAAGGGTTAATTATAATTTAATTATCATGCATCAGTAAAGTTTAACTACTCAATATCTATTGTAAATTCTGCACTGTATTGGCCTAAATCCATGAGTAGCAATAAAGCTGTGGTCAAAAGTAACTTGTAATACTGGTGGTCAAAAAAGTTTAAACTATGAGAATATAGATGAATAGTTTACGAATATAAGAACATAAGAAATAGGAGCAGGAGTAGGCCATTTGGCCCTTCGAGCCTGTTCCGCCATTCAATAAGATCATGGCTGATCTTCTACCTCATCTCCACTTTCCTGCACTATCCCCATATCCCTTGATTCCCTTAATATTCAAAAATCTATCGATCTCTGTCTTGAATATACTCAACAACTGAGCCTCCACAGCCCTCTGGGGTAGAAAATTCCAAAGATTCACCACCCTCTGAGTGAAGAAATTTCTCCTCATCTCAGTCCTAAATGGCTGACCCCTTATTCTGAGACTGTGACCCCTAGTTTGTAAAGGAATGAGCCAAACCTATTCAGAAAAATACACCATCCTATCAACAGAATTCTGACTTTATTAAAATATGACAAACTTGGTTTAAAAATCTAAAAGCCTCAACGACACAAAGCTGTAAATACAGGCTTCTGAGATAAGATGAGCACACAAAGCTGTAAACACCATACAAGCTTTTGAAATGGAAGTTGGTTATTGACACTGAGACAATGGCCTCATTGAAATAGAGGGTTGTAGGTTCCAAGAAGTCTGCAGTTTGGAACCAACACAATAGTTATACCCAGTTTAAAGTGTTAAAAACAAACACTTCGAACAGAAACATAGAACATTAAAAAACCATGTGTCTTTGTAAAAGTAACATCAAATGAAAGACAGGAAACATAAGTTTGTTATACAACCAACTAAGATAGCTGGGGAAACAATCAAGTGCTCGGTTGAAGTGTTTTTGATTTACATATAGTAAAAGGTACAAACAGAAGACTTTGTAAATATTACATCAATAGATGTACCAAGCAATCACATTGTTTATGTGTTGAACTTGGAACACAAGGAGACACGAAGTCTGGCTTACAAGCAGTTAAAGTAATTTAAGAATTCAATAGAAGACCTTCCTAAGAATAGCATCAAATAGATAAATCTGTCATAACCATTTTTATGATAACTTTCAAACACCTAAAGATAGAGACAGAATTCTGCAAGTTAGCAGCTGAATTGACAGTAAGAATAGAAAGAAGTCAACAGAGATATGACTGGAGATAATTAGCTTGCATCAACAGAAAACTTCAAAGAATATGCCACTGCAAAAAGGGTATAAAATATGGAGCTTTCAGATAGGAAGTCAGAAGTCGCTGGAAGGGGCAAAGCGATTCTCAACTTCAGAGGCAGGCTCTGTAAGTTTTTAACTCTTTGAGTCTCGGGGATCAAAAGGTACTTTTATTTGATTTTGGTGGATATTCTGGATTAAGAATAAGTAGAAGTGTGGAAATGTAATGAAGTTAAGATTTGAGAATAAGGATCTCTGATAAGAAATGTAAGCTATTTGTATTTTGAACTGTTAAAGTTGCGATAGACTCACCAACTGTTAACTACATGTCGGTTCTTTAATAAATCTATATATTTTTAGAATTGTCTCACAGAGTACTTCTGTATCAAACTCACAAACTCAATTTCTGTATACTCTTCAGTGAGGAGTTGCAGAATTCTGGGGGGGGGGGGGGGGTTCCAGACCCCCATAATATCCAGAAGGTTACAGTCTAGTTAAACTTATTAAAAGTGCTATCTGGAGGATGGTAACATCTTCAGGCCGTTTCTTTCCTTTAGGGAGAGATAGTCTGAACCTTTAGACCCAATTAAGTGTCTCTAGGATTCAGCTATCTCTAACTTTAGTTGAAGGTGAACATCTGGGGAATACGCCTGATCTGGGGTAGCCCGAAAAGGGCTAGGACTAGTAATTATCCCTTCAGGTTCTAGATTCCACAGTCAGGGGAAAATCCTCCCTGCATCTACCCTGTCAAGCCCTGTAAGAATTTTGTATGTTTCAGTGAGATCACCTCTCATTCTTCTAAACTCTAGAGAATATAGGCCTCGTCTACTCAATCTCTCCTCATAGGACAATTCCCCCATCCCAGGAACCAGTCTGGTGAACCTTTGTTGCATTCCCTCTATGACAAGTATATCCTTCCTTAGGTAAGGAGACCAAAACTGTACACAATACTCCAGGTGTGGTCTCACCAGGGCCCTATATAATTGCAGTAAGACATCTTTACTCTTATACTCAAATCCTCTTGTAATAAAGACCAACATACCATTTGCTTTCCTAATTGCTTGCTGTACCTGCATGTTACCTTTCAATGATTCGTGTACAAGGACACCCAGGTCCCAGTGAACACCAACATTTCCCAATCTCTCACCATTTAAAAAAATACTCTGCTTTTCTATTTTTCCTACCAAAGTGGATAACTTCACATTTCTCCACATTATATTCCATTTGCCATGTTCTTGCCCATTCAATTAGCCTGTCTATATCCCCTTGAAGCCTCCTTGCATCCTCCTCACAACTTACATTCCCACCCAGCTTTGCATCATCAGCAAACTTGGATATTTTACATTTGGTCCCCTCATCCAAATCATTGATGCAGATTGTGAATAGCTGAGGCCCAAGCACTTATCTAACTATAATTAACTATAAAATGCTGAATTAATAATTTCACATGCATATAAGCTATATATTATTAAAGACTTCCTGTCCACAAACCTTACTTCCTCCACGTCACATTTTTCTGTCAGCATTAAACGTTGTAAATTGCTATGTCAACATTACCCATACAATTTTGTTATGTCAATTGTCACGATGTAGTTACAGACTCTGGTTACTAGGTGGCGATGTGGAGTGAGCTCATACACACATGCGCATGTGTACATAGGACAACAGAAGGTAAGGTACACAGCAGTCAAACTGCATGTGCAAAGTTCTCATGGTTTTCAAGTCTGGTAGATGTGTAGCAAGTATAAAACATCAGTATCTCCCCCTCATATATTCCAACTGTGAAGCAATTATAAAGTAATTTATATTTACTGTTTCTCTGAGTTCCTAATGAGTGTAGCTATTCATTTTTGGACTGTTATTTTTTAACCATTGTGGAATGATGATCACAAATGGTGCAGGAGGGTCGATAACCAGAGGGCACAGATTTAGGATAATTAGCAAAAGAACCAACAAGGAGAAATATTTTAAGCAGTGAGTGGTTATGATCTGGAATACACTGCCTGAGAGGGTGGTGGAAGCAGATTCAATTGTAAAAGGAATCGGGTATATACTTGAAAAGGAAACATTTGCAGGGCTATGCGGAAAGAGCGGGGGAGTGGGGCTAATCGGAGAGCTCTTTCAACGTACCAGCACAGACGCGATGGGCCAAATGGCCTCCTTCTGTGCTGTGTGATTCTATGATTCTATTCTAGGTGAAGGGTGGGGCAGACCAGGGCATCCTTGGATTTACATAGAGTACAAAAGCAAGGAAATTATGCTAAACCTTTATAGATCACTGGTTACCCAGCTGGAGTATTGTGTCCAATTCTGGGCATCACTCTTTAGGAAGGATGTCAAGGCCTTGGAGAGGTTGCAGAGGAGATTTACTAGAATGGTACCAGGGATGAAGGACTTCAGTTATGTGGAGAGACTGGAGAAGCTGGGATTGTTTGCCTCAGAGCAGAGAAGGTTGAGAGGAGATTAATAGGGGTGTTCAAAATCATGAATGGTTTTGACAGAGTAAATAAGGAGAAACTGTTTTCACTAGCAAAAGGGTCGGTAACCAGGGGATACAGATTTAGGGTAATTGGCAAAAGAACCAGAGATGAAATGAGGAGAAATTTTTTATGCAGCGAGTTGTTATGATCTAGAATGCACTGCCTGAAAGGGCGTTGGAAGCAGATTCAATAGTAACTTTCAAAAGGGAATTGGATAAATATTTGAAGGGGGAAAATTTGCAGGGCTATGGGGAAAGAGCAGGGGAGTGGGACTAATTGGAGAGCTCTTTCAAAGAGCCGACACAGGCCCGATGGACCGAATGGCCTCCTTCTGTGCTGTACAATTCTATGATTCTATGATCTTGTGACAGCAACACCAGGGCATACTTCATAGCTAAATATATGTCTTGGAATATAATGTAAAGCTCATTGAAAATCCAAAGTGGTGTCCATAAAAATAACTTTAAAGTCGGTGCAGTTAATTTTTTTGAAACAGGTACTGCAGAGGAAAAACGAATTATGGTGTCAATGTAATTAATAGTTTTAAACCTAGCCAATGTGGGTCGGCTAAAGGGGCCTTTGTCTATTTCATCAGGTGTTCCTTTCTCTTTTATTTTTTCTGCTAATTAATCATCGCATTAGTGCAGCCAAGTTTTAATTGTCCCGTTCATTAATGGTTTCCAGCTGTCAGGGTCTTGGCTCATCATCCAGAATCAAGAGAAATTAAACAGGACCGGTTATAACTTTGTCAAGACACCCAAGTCTCTAACACTTCACTGCAAGAAGTTAAAGAGAAGCAGAAGTTAATGAACAGGACTGAGGGGCGAGCATGGAGGTCAGGGAGGTCCCCGGTTCAATCCCCAGTCTGTGCCGTGTTTGCTGATCTTAGTGGGATTGCTAAATTTGGCCTCTGCCCCCATGGTGGGGGGTGGTGGTGACAAATTCGGCCATGGTCCCCACCTCTGCTCGCTAGCGAGCGACTCTCAGCTGGAAAGCGGGTGTGCGTCAACATTGGATAAGAACAACAACTTACATTTATATAGCGCCTTTAACGTAGTAAAACCTCCCAGGCCCTTCAGAGAAGCGTTATCGACAAAGTTTGGCACCGAGCCACATAAGGAGATATTAGGACAGGTGGAGGTTGGTTTTAAGGAGCGTCTTAAAGAAGCAGAGAGAGCTAGAGATGCGGATAGGTTTAGGGATAGAATTCCAGAGCTTTGGGCCTAGACAGCTGAAAGCATGGTCGCCAATGGTGAGGCGTAGGAAGTGGGAGGATGCACAAGTGAAAGAGATTGGGTTTGGTTGTGGTGTTTCCCATCTCGAGCTAGGCCCCCATGTGACGAATGGCCACTTGGACAAGGCACCAGAGATCTGCTGGCATCTGTGGACCCATATCCTGGAAAACCCTCAGCACTTTCAGGAGGAGAACTGGAGGAAGACAAAGAGTGTAGAACCGAGGATAAGCAGCAGAGTTTTAATACAAAGCAAATCACCCACTGGTTCCACACCCAAAGCCCCCGCTGGGTATAAATGCTGAATGTGTGGCAAATTCACAGCCTATAGGATCAAAGATCAGGAATGAGACTTTTACCAGCATTGCAACTAAGTCTGTCTTCAATAATTTACCACTAGCCAGGAGTTGGTTTCCATGGGTAACCATTAGGCACTGGGCAGCTTCAAACACGAAGCATGTTATTGCGGAAGATGAGATTCATTAATATCTTCACTGTACAGGAATATGCTAACTCATTGCCCTTAGGTCTATTTTCTTTCTAATTACTTAACATGTACCTGTGGCATGTTTAGAACACAACTTCTTTGGCTGAGTGTGCAATTAATGGATTTTTGGTACAGAACTGCTGTCGTCAGTTAGACTGGTTGCTGTAAATCACTCATGATGTATTGATATAGTGAAGAATGAGGCAGATAAAGAGAAAGAGAGACAGGTAGAGGGAAGGAAGCAAAGAAAGAGGGATAGATCATGGCTGGGCATGAGATACGATTTCCACAATTTAGGATGAGAGAATAAGTGACAAGTGATCAAAGTCTTAAAATGCATTTCTTTGTACTTTAAGAATGAGAACCCTTTTTACAGTAAAATTTAAAATCAATTTTGCCTGATAATGCTCCTGTGAAGCGCCTTTGGACGTTTTACTACCTTAAAAGCATGATATAAATGCAAGTTGTTGTTGTATAGTCTCTCCTTTCTCTTTCCTCGATGTCCCCTTTCCACACTTCAGCCTTAGTTGAGTCAGTGTTCTCGCTCAGGCCAACATTCCCAGCATCGAAGCTTTGACCACGCTTAATCAGCTCTGATGGACGGGCCACATCGTCCGCATGCCCGATACGAGACTCCCAAAGCAAGCGCTCTACTCGGAGCTCCGACACAGCAAGAGAGCCCCAGGTGGGCAGAGGAAACGCTTCAAGGACACCCTCAAAGCCTCCTTGAAAAAGCGCAACATCCCCACCGACACCTGGGAATCCCTGGCCCAAGACTGCACAAAGTGGAGGAGAAGCATCCGGGAAGGCGCCGAACACCTCGAGTCTCTTCGCCGGGAGCAAGCGGAAGCCAAGCACAAACAGCGGAAGGAGCGCACGCCAACCCAGGAACCCCACCCACCCGCCCCTTCAACCATCGTCTGCCCCACCTGTGACAGAGACTGTAGGTCCCGCATTGGACTCATCAGTCACCTGAGAACTCATTTTTCGTGTGGAAGCAAGTCATCCTCGGTTCCGAGGGACTGCCTAAGAAGAGAGAAGTTGAGAGTACAAGCAATCTGTTCCTAAGCCTCCACCAATGTCAGTCTAGAACTGGCTGATGGTTGAGGGATAAATATTGGCCCAGGACACTGGGGAAAACTCCCCTGCTCATCTTTTACATTCACCTGAGAAGGCAAACGGGGCCTCGGTTTAACATCCCATCCAAAAGTGGAGATAAAAAAGTGATTAAGTATTTAGGCAATGGACAGTTACAAAGAGATCAACAATTTATGGACATCACCCAAAGCACTCATTGATATAGTTGCATAGACTTGGCTTGTGTTTCCTTGAATATAGAAGATTAAGGGGTGATCAAATTGCGGTGTTTAAGATGATTAAAGGAGTTGATAGGATAGACAGGGAGAAACTATTTCCTCTGGTGAGGAAGTCCAGAACAAGGGAGCATAACCTTAAAATTAGAGTTAGGCCGTTCAGGGGTGATGTTAGGAAACACTTCTTCACACAAAGGTAAGTGGAAATCTGGAACTTTTTCTCCCAAAAAGCTGCTGAGGCTGGGAGGCCAATTGAAAATTTCAAAACGGAGATTGATAGATTTTTGTCAGGTGAGGGTAGTAAGGGATATGGAACCAAGGCGGGTAAATGGAGTTGATACAGATCAGCCATGATCAGGCGGAACTGGTTCGAGGGGCTGAATGGCTTACCCCTGTTCCGATGTTACTGCCTTTTACTGCCTCATAATCACACCTGCATAACCATTATTTTCTCTCTCTCTATACAAAATACCTTTTGACTTCCATTGCAAAGGGTAGTTTGAGCACATGCAAAATCTTAACAGCATTGACATTTTCTGTACCCTGGGGCCAGCCACTTCTCAATTCACTTCACACAGTCTGAAGGGCAGAAATCACCCAATCTTACAGTAAATCTAGTTTTAATATATTAATAAATATATATTAGAAAAAAATCCTAAACCAGCCAAGTTATAGAATCATTACTTGTATTCTGTTTTCTCTCCCATCCCTAGTTCCCATTTTATCTTTTATTTTCCGATATTTCTTATCATTTTCTACATTTATTTCGACTTATTTTCGGGTTTCCATTTTTACCAAAACTTGCACATTTCTCCCAACATCTGTTTTAGGGAAATAGGAATAGGAGGAGGCCATTCAGCCCCTCGAGCCAGTTCCACCATTCAATTAGATCATGATTGATCTGTATCGTAACTCCATCTACCTGCCTTGGTTCCATATCCCTTAATACCCTCACCTAACAAAAGTCTATCCATCTCAGTTTTAAAATTTTCAATTGACCCCCCAGCCTCAACAGCTTTTTGGGGGAGAGAGTTCCAGATTTCTACTACCCTTTGTGTGAAGAAGTGCTTCCTGACATCACCCCTGAACGGCCTGGCTCTAATTTTAAGGTTATGCCCCTTGTTTTGAATTCTCCCACCAGAGGAAATAGTTTCTCTCTATCTACCCTATCAACTCCTTTAATCATCTTAAACACCTCAATTAGAACACACCTTAATCTTCTATTCTCAATGTTTTCAGAGCCAGAAGCACCTCAACAAAATATTCATCTCCGATTGGTTGCAAAATGGTTTCAAATGTTTGTTTTGTCTGCCAATTAAGTGATGATTTACTGAAATTTGACCCAATGATTTCATCAGAGAAACAGGTCGAGCTTTGTGCGGGTCCTGTGGCCGCATCTGCCCATCTCTGGAAGCTCAGAAATAAGTCAGCAGTGATCTGAGTGAGAGGAAATGAGGTAGCCCATCGACAGTGTTCAGGGAGGGTTAGATAATGCTCCCACAGTAAAATACAATCGATCGGACATGTGCGTGAATCAATGCCAGTAAATCACAAGAAGGAAGATCAGACAATCCTGCAGTTGCTGTAACTCCTCCAGTGGTAGAATTTGAATCAAAGTTGCCATCCTCCAACACCAACATTAGGACATACAAACTGGCTACTTTTATACAGAACAAGTCGTGCTTAGGTTTGAGCGACTGGCCACAGAATAAGACGTACCCTAGAAGTCAGGCTCATTATGGGGGGAGCGGGGGGTCGGGAATGGTGCACGCGAGCCCGGGGACGTGGAGGCCCTGCTGATCTTAACAATCAGGGATGGGGGCAATTCACTTACGATCGGGGATGGCGGATTCCCTTGTGATCGGGAATGGTGGGGGTTCCCTCATGTTCGGGAATGGGGGTGATTCCCTCGCGATCGGCAATAGAGGGGATTCCCCCACGATTGGGAATGGCATTCCCATGTGATTGGAGGAGACCGGGGCTGGGGAGGCCCAAGGACTACTTGTGGATCCTGGGGAGGGGTGGGGGGGGTGGAAAGTTGAGGAACTTTATTTAGGGACGTTGTTTGACAGACTTCTTTGGCAATACTTTTTGTGCGGAAGTGAAACCGCTGGCAACTAAAGGTTTCACACGCAAAATGCAGATCCCAGAATGCCGTGCAAACCTGGTCTTCGGAAATGGGGTCAAGAGTTCACAGTTAGAGCATTTGACGTATCCCATTGGGCACATGTATTATCAAACAGACTTTGGCATAATGGCAAATGAAAACCCTTGTTTTAATATAAATGTGTCCCTGTGCTTCAGCAGCCAGTTACCTCAAAAGGTCAAAAGAATTTGAACTGATTTTCAGCAGTAGGAAATAAAGATCGGGTTTGAAAAAGCCAGATTCTTAGCAATTCCCTCTCAGTTAGTCTTGTGGAATATAAATGCCCCCTCATCGACTCCGCCAGCAGTGTGTTTCAAGGGTTGCTTTCAGTTGGACTCCTGCTGTCCAGCTGTGTAAAGAGGGCAAGCCCGCAGCAACAGCTGTGGCAGAGTCTGGGATCGATCCATGCGCACAGCAATTCATTCCTCGGTGCCTTTCTTCATAGGTGAAATACCAGCTACCGTGTCACCTCTTTTCCCAGCAGCTGCTGGGCACACAGCTCTTTGTGTTTACACTGTATAAAGGACAAAGTTCACCAAAAGCTGGGTGAATATGGCAAACTTGTCATCTACTCAAACCTTCTAAGTCTCATCTTTCAGCACTCGAATCCCTTTTGGTTAAAATAAAATGGATTTTTACACAGGATGTACAGCACAGAAACAGGCCTTCCAACTGGTCTGTGCCGGTGTTTATGCTCCACACGAGCCTCCTCCCACCCCTCTTCATCTCACCCATCAGCATATCCTTCTATTCCTTTCTCCCTCATGTACTTATCTAGCTTCCCCTTAAATATATCTATGCTATTCACCTCAACCACTCCCTGTGGTAATGAGTTCTACATTCTAACCACTCTATATAAAAGACAATGGACTCAAAGAGGAATCATGAGCAGAATGATATATGAATGAATGAAATTATATTTCTATCGCACCTTTCACAACCTCGGGACATCCCAGAGCGCTTTACAAATCATTTTCAAGTACAATCACTGTTGTAATGTGGGATACACGGCAGGCAATGTGTACAAAGCAAGCTCCCACAAGCAGCACTGTGATAATGTCTAGATCAAATGTTTTAGGTGTTGGCTGAGGGATAAATGTTCACTAGGACACCGAGGAGAACTCCCCTGCTCTTGTTCGAATAATGCCATGGGATCTTTTACGTCCATCTGAGAGGGCAGACAGGGCCTTGGTTTAACGGCTCATCTGAAAGACAGCACCTTCCTCAGTACTGCATTGAACCATCAGCCTAGGTTTTGTGCTTAAGACTTGAACCCACAACCATCTGACTGAGAGGCGAGAGTGTGACCCCTGAGCCACGGCTGACACTTTTTCCCCCAAACAAGCGTGATTGGAGCAATTTGGCATTTGAGTGTTGGGGAGCTGGGGGGTGGGGGGGGTGTTGTGGGCGGAGACTCGTGCGGACAGAAGGTTTGATGGACAGGCATAAAAGATGGAGGAGACGTGGGCGTATTGTAGTTACACGCATAACTCACTTACGCCCCAAATTTCTCGACCTTTTAAGTCACAGAATTGTTTGCACCCATATTACGAGTGTCGCAGGGTGCAAGTGTGGAAGAATCTCCAACCCACAAAGTTACAGCACCAGGCTGCGCACAAGAATAGTGCTGACTTTAAAAAATGTCAATGTTTTCAATTTAAGTTTCATCTCAATAAAACAAAAAAAGGTGCATTTTTAATTTTATTGTTTTTAAACGACCCTTTGGATCAACGGTGCTTGTTTTCAGTATGAATACAGGAAAGCCATTTGACCCCTCTGTTTCTCAGTCTATTTTAATCTCACCTAAAGTAGCTCAGCTGAGGAAAAGGCACAACAGGATTCGGCCTCCGTTAACGGTAGTCCTTGTGTAACCCTGTAAAAATCAACAACTTGCATTTATTTATATAGCGCCTTTCATGTAGTAAAACATTCCAAGGTGCTTCACAGGAACGTTATCGAACAAAACTTGACACCGAGCCACATAAAGAGATGTTAGGACAGATGAAAGAGGAAGGTTTTAAGGAGCGTCTTAAAGGAGGAGAGAGAGGTAGAGAGGCGGAGAGGTTTAGGCAGGGAATTCCGGAGCTTAGGGCCCAGACAGCTGAAGACACGGCCGCCAATGATGAGGCGATGGAAATCAGGGATGCGTAAAAGGCCAGAATTGGAGGAGCGCAGAGATCTCGGAGGGTTGTAGGGCTGGAGGAGGTTACAGAGATAGGGAGGGATTTGAACACAAGGATGAGAATTTTAAAATTAAGTCGTTGCTGGTCAGAGAGCCAATGTAGGTCAGCGAGCACAGGGGTGATGGGTGAACGGGACTTGGTGCGAGTTAGGACACGGGCAGCAAAGTTTTGGATGAGCTTCACGATTGTGACCAAACGAAGCTTTAAAACAGCGTTAGAAAGCAACAAAAGGTGAGACTGTTTGTACATATTTGAAAATTCATTATCCAAGTCCTTGTCAAATGCTTTGTTCATGCCTTCCTCACACTCAGACCCAACCCCGGAGTGTCTATTAGCGGCGCCCAAGGTTGCTAAGACACATGGAGAGCTGCTGTGTTCTCATTTCTAATGTAATGGTTGCCGCAGACCTCTCGGCATGCTCCATAACTGGGCTTTCTGTTCTCTCAGTCACAACTCCCGATCCCCCCATCCTCTGAATACTCCAGATAGAAATGGCTGAGCCTGATCCTGGATAACCTCAGAATTACAACGCACCTTAAAATATTCAAAATGATTTGATCTGCGTGTGTGCAATGCCTGGACGGATTTGAGTATTCACACCAATGTTCTGCCTCTCCAGCTGTTCGTATCCACACATCTGGGTATTTTTTTTTAATGTCGTTTCAACACAGGAGGAACTGTACCAGGATCAGCTCAGCAAATTGTAACCAAGGTATCCGATCATTTTAACAGTCAAAGGTGCTGGTGCTGAGACAGACAAAGGGAGCTGGCGTTGATTAGTGCTGCCGTCTGTCTTATGCTTTGTTAGTGCTCAGGCCGAGATGCACACAGCTACTTAAGAAACAGCACGCTCTGCTCTGCCTGCTCCTTCATGTGAAAGGTACGTCTCAGATCTCACCTTTTGTTGCTTTCTAACGCTGTTTTAAAGCTTCGTTTGGTCACAGTCGGATGATTGTGGAAAACTCTGCTGTCTTCAGAGGATAACTTCAACATAGATTTTTTTTTTAACATTCATTCTCGGGGTGAGGCAAGGCCAGCATTTATTGCCCACCCCTAGTTGCCCCTTGAGAAGGTGGTGGTGAGCCACCTTCTTGGTGAACCGCTGCAGTCCGTGTGGTGAAGGTGCTCCCACAGTGCTGTCAGGGAGGGAGTTCCAGGATTTGGATCCAGCGACGATGAAGGATTTTTGTTTTGAGAATCATTTTTCGAAACTAGACTGAAGGGGGACAAGTGTAATAATCTCGATGCTTTTCTCCATCAGGTGAACCCTTTCCCGCCCTGGCCCCCTGACAAAGATCCAGTGTGACAATGCAGCGGGATCAACCTCATTAATATTTATTCTGCAGTGTGAAAAGGGGCTTTGTGCAGACAAATAAAATTATAGCTTTGGGCACTGGTGCATGACAATGAAGAAGCAAGAGGGGACTTGCATTTATATAGGCCTCTTGTGTCCTCGGGGCATCCCAAAGCACTTCACAGCCAAATCAATTACTTCTGAAGTGTGGTCACCGTTACTCTATAGGTGAGTGGGGCAGCTGATATGCGCACAGCAAGAGCCCACAAACAGCAAATGACTTGTACATTCTGGGGAGGGAAGGGGGACTTGGAGGCAAGGCCACAGCTCCACGATTTTTTAGGTGGCAGGCCAGCAGCTGCACCAGAAGATGAGGTCATGAAGGCCAGGAGCCCCTCCTGCATCATTTGAATGGCTCTGTCAGGCCTCAGGATGTGACAAGGCTGGCGTTTATTGCCCACCCCTAGTTGCCCTTGAGAAGGTGGGCGTAGGCCTTCTTCTTGAACCGCTGCAGTCTGTGTGGTGAAGGTACTCCCTCCACACGCACCACCACCCCCCACCACCCCCCCACAACCCCCACCACCACCCACCCCACCACAAAACTTTTAGAAATCTTGCAGGAATGTAAAAGGGATAAAGATCAAAAAACTAGCTCTCTGTCCCTTTTTTCCTGACAATACCCAATGAACTGGATGCTGCCCAGGGACCACATGCAGGAGAACTGGCCCTTATATTTGCCAGTGGGAAAACTATATTAGTTGAAATTCAATGCCGATAAGGGCAAGGTCCTACACTTGGGAACAAACTGGGGAACATATTAATGAGTGGTTTCCAACTAGCAAGGGGAAAGGCTCAAAGAGCTTTATGACTGACAGTAGATTCCATACTTACCCTGTCCAATCATTGCAGGGTCAACAAAGCCAAGTGATCAAAATGCAAGACTGAGGCCATTAGGCTCACTGGTAGCACTCTTGCCTCTGAGTCAGAAGATTGTGGGTTCAAGTCCCACTCCAGGATCTCGGTTAACACTCCACTGCAGTGCTGAGGGAGCTTCCGCTGCACTATTGGAGGTGCCGTCCTTTGGATGAGGTGTTAAACCGAGGCCCTGTCTGCCCTCTCAGGTGGATGTAAAAGATCTCATGGCACTATTTTGAAGAAGAGCAGGGGAGTCCTGGCCAATTTTTATCCCTTAACCAACATCACTAATACAGATTATCTGCTCATTATCACATTGCTGTGTGTGGAATCTTGCTGTTCGCAAATTGGCTGCCGTGTTTCCTACACTACAACAGTGACTACACTTCAAAAGTACTTAATTGGCTGTAAAGCGCTTTCTTTCTTTCTATGAGAACAAATGGCTTTCCTCGTCTGTACTTATCTTTGTGATTCTTGTGTGTGATACTACTGCAAGACTATCTTACTGTTGCATGTGGTATAAGAACATAAGAACATCGGAATTAGGAGCAGGAGTAGGCCATATGGCCCCTCGAGCCTGCTCCGCTTCTACAGATGCACTCATTTCTAATTCCCTCTTTGCCCCTCTGACTACCTTTCTGTGGCATTCTCTATTTTGACTCCTTAAATCCAATATGGGATTCCTGCGAATGAAATTGAAATACAGGAGCCTGACGAGAAGCCGAGACCTAACACTGCTCACAGATATCCATAATAAGGCTCGGGCCCACCTGCGGCCTACCTTCCCCTCACTGCGGCCCCCGACAGCTTTATTGCAGGGTCAATTCATAGTCCATTAGCCCTGGGGTGTTGCTGGAGGTGTGGATTCGGAGATAAAGGGGGGGAAAGGTTAGAGAGAGAAAAAAAATCTGTTTTAGAAATGTTTGACTTTGTGTAATACGGGTGATAGTGAATCGGCAGCCCGTTTGAAGTCAATGGAAATAAAAAGTGGGAGAGATGTAAAACGGGCTGATGACTTGCTCTCGGTCAAAATTATAAGTCAAAATTACCCCCATGGAGTTGTTCTGTGGACCTCAAGTTAGGACTGTAACCCCTGGACAAGATGTTGTTGAGTATCTCTACTTCAAAATGATAGAAATGAGAAGTCGCACAACACCAGGTTATAGTCCAACAGATTTATTTAAAATTACAAGCTTTCGGAGCTATTGCCCCTTCTTCAGGTAAAGTTACAATGAGTGAATCTACAAAAGTTCACAGAATATAAACACAGATACTGCAGAGATACAATCTTTCCTTACATCAAAGACACACCAAGAGCACAGCCAAGACAATGAGATGTGTCCCAGGGGGTCCAACGTGTCAAATCCTGCTGTCTGCAGCAGATCTCTCTCCATATCCCTTCCTCTCTCTCCGTCTTTTTTGGGGTTTGTTTTTTGTGTTTGTTTTTTTTGTGTTTGTTTTTTAAAAACTGGAAAGACAGACAACGATGTCAAGTCACGTTCTGTAGCGTGACATGAACCCGATATCCCTATTGAGGCCGTCCTCATGAGTGCGGTAATTTTAAATAAATCTGTTGGACTATAACCTGGTGTTGTGCGACTTCTCATTTTTGTCCACCCCAGTCCAACACCGGCATCTCTGCATCATCAAAATGATAGGCTAGTTTCCAACAGACTGCCAGTGAACAAGCCTCTCAGTCAGTAAGAGCATATTAAACTGTCTTTGAGAAGAACAGCTGGTAGATTAACATTTGCTAGGATCAGAATGGTGATCATTATAACACATTTATATTATGCTAAATGCTAATCGCATACATGGGCTGTACAATTATACACATTAATGAAAATGGGCCCTTATTATTGCAGCCTATCAGACAAGTAGGTGGGTAGGTGTCTTTGCGGAATAGGCTTTCACTCAAAGAATAAGCATGAGCAATCTGCCTTGTTAAATAGCTTTTTCTGGAGAGCCAGCACTCTTTTCTGATACATTTCTACGGAAACCTTGTCTGCTGGTGTGTCGACTGGCACTGGTATACTTATGCCATTGAAGTCCACCTTTTGCTTTACCTCTGAGTTCTGCTTGTGTGATCGGCAGCAGGCAGGGATGGGCACTGTTGGTCAGCAGAATGAGTAAAGTCACAAGGCAGCTTGGGATGAAGATTCCCATTTGATCTGATCCTTCCAGAATACCAGCCCAACTGTCTCTCCATTACTGAGCTGTATCTTAAATGAATCCAGTGCTCGGGCCTCAACCTCTCTTTCTGGCACCAGTTCCAGCTGTTGATCACCCTCTGTTAAGAAACATTTCCTAATATTTGGCCTAAATTAGGTATCAGCCGTGGCTCAGTGGGCAGCACTCTCGCCTTTGAGTCAGAAGGTCGTGGGTTTAGGGACCACTCCAGAAACTTGAGCACAAAATCCAGGCTGACACTCCAGTGCAGTGCTGAGGGAGTGCTGGACTGTTGGGGATGCCTTCTTTCAGATGAGACGTTAAACCGAGGCTCCCTCTCTGAATCATTTCTTTTCAAGAAGAGCCCTTGCTTATCAAGCTATTGCTCATAGCTCTGCCCTCTCGTGCCGGGGATCAATCTTGACTCAGTGCTAGCTCTAAGTCCTGCTTGGCCCCTTTATGTTTTGATGATCAGCATTGTCATAGCAACCATAACTGTGCACGGTCCTCCAAGTGGAGCCTGAGCACTTTACAGCGTGGCAATGTGATGCAGCATCCTATTTGCTTTGTTTTTTAGGCATTGTGGGGGTAATTTGGACTTCGGACGATAGTTGTAAAAGGGGCAATGTTGGATCATCCGCCCATTGCTCATCTCCCCCCACTTTCGTTTCCAATGAAGTCTACAAACTTATTGCAGGCACTAATTCCCCTGAGCAGCCGAATCCTTCTTTCAAGTTCCTGTATCCTATCTTTCAGCTCGTTGATGAGTAGACACCTATCAGAACAGTACCCCTGTCCGGCAACGTCTCCAATTTAAAATTCTCATTCTTGTGTTAAAAACCTTCCATGGCCTCGCCCCTTCCTGTCTTTGTAACCACCTCTAGCTCCACAACACCTCGGGATCTCTGTGCTCCTCCAATTCTGGCCTCTTGTGCATCCCTGATTTCCTTCATCCCACCATTGGCGGCCGTGCCTTCAGTTGCCTTGGCCCTAAGCTGTGGAATTCCCTCCCTAAACCTTTCCGTCGCTCTCCTCCTTTCAGATGCTCCTTAAAACCTATGGGGGAGAAATTCAGCATCGTCCCGTTTGGGGCGCAATTATCGGCCGGGCACAAAGTTTAGCACCTGGCGCTAATTATCACCTCCGACTGCAAACTTGGCTTCTATCGCCCCTGGAGGTGATTGGAGCGCTAAATCAGGCGCTACACACCTCTCTTAAGGCGCTAATGTCGAGCAGCAAGGCGCTACCTCAGAGCGCTGGTGAAGCTCATGTGATGTCAGTCAGAAATGGAACACAGACACACTGGCGCCGGCCAGTTCTTAAAGAGGAGGGTCAATCTTGCTCTCCATCCACACCCTGCTCATTGCAGCCTTGAATCTCGGCCTGGAGAGACCTGTACATTAATTCTGCTGGAAAGAACAATGGAGAGGCCCAGGGAAAGAGCTCAGAGTGCAGCCCCCATAGTCTCTTCTAAATCGATGCAAGGAAGGTCAAATCAAAATGAACCTACAAACTCCTTCACACAGCGTTGAATCTCTCCAGAAGTCTCTCTCTCTCTCTCTCAGAATGCGTGGTGCAAAAATGTCGCCGACAAAAAAAGGCAGGAAGCGCCCGCCTTTAAATAGCGCTCCCCCAGTCCCTTCCCGACTGCAAAACGTTCCCCTCAACCTGTCGTTGCGAGCGGCAGGAGGAAAGGTAGGTGGCGCCACTCAATATCCGGTCCGGGATGCTACCGGGGCATTGCACACTCGACTGACGTCACGATCTGCGGGCGCAGGAGATCGTGGCAATAGTGTTTAGCGCTGCCTCAAAATGTCTGGTCAATTTCGCGAGCGGCGCAAACATCGCCGCGCCCGGGCGCTAGTTGCTTTGCACCCCATTAGCACCCTCTTAGGGTGCTAACGGGAGGCGCAAAGCAACCAAATTTTCCCCTTACTTCTTTGACCAAGCTTTTGATCACCTAATATCTCCTTATGTCGCTCGGTGTCAAATTTTTGTTTGATAATCGCTCCATGGGATATTTTGCTACATTAAAGGTGCTATATAAATACAAGCTGTTTCGGGTGTTCTTGTTGTCTAAGAACATAACATAAGAACATAAGAAATAGGAGCAGGAGTAGGCCATTTGGCCCTTCGAGCCTGCTTCGCCCTTCAATAAGATCATGGCTGATCTTCTACCTCACCTCCACTTTCCTGCACTATCCCCATATCCCTTGATTCCCTTCGTATTCAAAAATCTATCGATCTCTGTCTTGAATATACTCAACAACTGAGCATCCACAGTCCTCTGGGGTAGAGAATTCCAAAGATTCACCACCCTCTGAGTGAAGAAATTTCTCCTCATTTCAGTCCTAAAGGCCGACCACTTATTCTGAGACTGCGACCCCTGGTTCTAGACTCCCCAGCCAGGGGAAACATCCTCCCTGCATCTACCCTGTCAAGCCCTGTAAGAATTTTGTATGTTTCAATGAGATCACCTCTCATTCTTCTAAACTCTGGAGAATATAGGCCTAGTCTACTCAATCTGTCCTCATAGGACAATCCCCCCATCCCAGGAACCAGTCTGGTGAACCTTTGTTGCACTCCCTCTATGGCAAGTATATCCTTCCTTAGGTAAGGAGACCAAAACTGTACATAATACTCCAAGTGTGGTCTCACCAGGGCCCTATATAATTGCAGTAAGATGTCTTTACTCTTATACTCAAATTCTCTTGTAATAAAGGCCAACATACCATTTGCTTTCCTAATTGCTTGCTGTACCTGCATGTTAACTTTCAGTGATTTGTGTACAAGGACACCCAGGTCCCTCTGAACACCAACATTTCCCAATCTCTCCTCATTTAAAAAATACTCTGCTTTTCTATTTTTCCTACCAAAGTAGATAACTTCACATTTCTCCACATTATATTCCATTTGCCATGTTCTTGCCCACTCACTTAGCCTGTCTATATCCCCTTGAAGCCTGCTTGTATCCTCCTCACAACTTACATTCCCACCCAGCTTTGTATCATCAGCAAACGTGGATATATTACATTTGGTCCCCTCATCCAAATCATTGATATAGATTGTGAATAGCTGAGGCCCAAGCACTGATCGTTGCGGTACCCCACTAGTTACAGCCTGCCAACCCGCAAATGACCCGTTTATTCCTGCTCTCTGTTTTCTGTCCATTAACCAATTCTCAATCCATGCTAGTATATTACCCCCAATCCCATGAACTGTAATTTTGTTTAATAACCTCTTATTGAATGCCTGCTGAAAATCCAAATACATCACATCCACTGGTTCCCCCTTATCTATTCTGCTACTTACAACCTCAAAAAACTCTAACAGATTCGTCAAATATGACTTCCCTTTCATAAATCCGTGTTCACTCTGCCCAATCCTATTATTATTTTGTAAGTGCCCTGTTACCACGTCCTTAATAGAGCAAGCGGTGAGAGGAGCAAGAGGAGCGGCGAGAGGAGCGGCGCTGTATAGAGCGCGAGAGGAGCGGTGAGAGGAGCGAGAGGAGCGACGCTGTATAGAGCGCGAGAGGAGCGGTGAGAGGAGCGAGAGGAGCGGTGAGAGGAGCGAGAGGAGCGGTGAGAGGAGCGAGAGGAGCGGCGCTGTATAGAGCGCAAGAGGAGCGGTGAGAGGAGCGAGAGGAGCGGTGAGAGGAGCGAGAGGAGCGGTGAGAGGAGCGAGAGGAGTGGCGCTGTATAGAGCGCGAGAGGAGCGGCGCTGTATAGAGCGCGAGAGGAGCGGCGCTGTATAGAGCGCGAGAGGAGCGGTGAGAGGAGCGAGAGGAGCGGTGAGAGGAGCGAGAGGAGTGGCGCTGTATAGAGCGCGAGAGGAGCGGCGCTGTATAGAGCGCGAGAGGAGCGGCGCTGTTAGAGCGCGAGAGGAGCGGTGAGAGGAGCGAGAGGAGCGGTGAGAGGAGCGAGAGGAGCGGTGAGAGGAGTGAGAGGAGCGGCGCTGTATAGAGCGCGAGAGGAGCGGCGCTGTATAGAGCGCGAGAGGAGCGGTGAGAGGAGCGAGAGGAGCGGTGAGAGGAGCGAGAGGAGCGGTGAGAGGAGCGAGAGGAGTGGCGCTGTATAGAGCGCGAGAGGAGCGGCGCTGTATAGAGCGTGAGAGGAGCGGCGCTGTATAGAGCGCGAGAGGAGCGGTGAGAGGAGCGAGAGGAGCGGTGAGAGGAGCGAGAGGAGTGGCGCTGTATAGAGCGCGAGAGGAGCGGCGCTGTATAGAGCGCGAGAGGAGCGGCGCTGTATAGAGCGCGAGAGGAGCGGTGAGAGGAGCGAGAGGAGCGGTGAGAGGAGCGAGAGGAGTGGCGCTGTATAGAGCGCGAGAGGAGTGGCGCTGTATAGAGCGCGAGAGGAGCGGCGCTGTTAGAGCGCGAGAGGAGCGGTGAGAGGAGCGAGAGGAGCGGTGAGAGGAGCGAGAGGAGCGGTGAGAGGAGTGAGAGGAGCGGCGCTGTATAGAGCGCGAGAGGAGCGGCGCTGTATAGAGCGCGAGAGGAGCGGCGCTGTATAGAGCGCGAGAGGAGCGGTGAGAGGAGCGAGAGGAGCGGTGAGAGGAGCGAGAGGAGCGGTGAGAGGAGCGAGAGGAGTGGCGCTGTATAGAGCGCGAGAGGAGCGGCGCTGTATAGAGCGCGAGAGGAGCGGTGAGAGGAGTGAGAGGAGCGGCGCTGTATAGAGCGCGAGAGGAGCTGGATCAGCAGTGCTATAAAGAGCGCGAGAGCAGCGGCGAGAGGCCAGCGAGAGGAGCGGCGAAAGGAGTGAGAGCGGCGCTGTATAGAGCGCGAGAGAAGCGGCGAGAGGCGTAGGAGCAGTGGTGCTGTAAAGAGCATGAGAGGAAGAGGAGGCAGCAGACCTGGGGGAGACCAGAGCGGGACCTGGGCGAAACAGGCAGCAACTCAACAGAGGCAGAATCCAAAAGAGTGACGTCACAAGGGAAGGAGTTGATTGGTGAGTAGCTGATGAGTGTTTTTTTTAAGTTTTAAGTTTATTTCTGCTAAATTAGTTCTGAGTCTATTAAATAGAGGCATGGCAGGGCCGCTCAGTCCCGTGGAGTGCACAGCCTGTGCCATGTGGAAAGTCCTGGACAACCACATGTGCAGGAAGTGTCATCAGCTATGGCAGCTGGAGTCACTGCGGTGCATCCGCGAGGCTGAGAGTTACGTGGATAGCACGTTTCTGGAGATGGTCACCCCGCAGCTTAAGAGTATGTAGGCAGAGAGGGAATGGGTGACCGATAGACAGAAGGGGAGGACCAAGCAGGTAGTGCAGGTGCGCAAAGCAACTAGTGCCTGGGCTTCCAGTAGCGCCACGCCTTCCTCTTGGGGCGCTACCGGTGAATGTCGGGCATGGGGGTGCTCATTTTTTCGGGGCGCTAAAAGTAGCACCCCGGCGAAGTTAGCGCCCCAAAGGGGGCGTGACCCAATTTTTCCCCCTATGACTCTAATAATAGATTCTAGCATTTTCCCTACTACTGATGTCAAGCTAACAGGTCTGTAGTTTCCCGTTTTCTCTCTCCCTCCTTTCTTAAATAGTGGGGTTACATTTGCTACCTTCCAATCCACGGGAACTGTTCTAGAATCTATGGAATTTTGGAAAATAACAACCAATGCATCCACTATTTCCATAGCCAACTCTTTCAAAACCCTAGGATGTAGGCCATCAGGTCCAGGGGATGTATCGGCTTTCAGTCCCATTAATTTCCCCAGTACTACTTTTTTACTAATACTAATATCTTTCAGTTTCTCATTCTCGCTAAACCCTTGGTTGTCCACTATTTCCGGGAAGTATTCTGCGTCTTCTTCCGTGAAGACAGACACAAAGTATTTGTTTAGTTTCTCTGCCATTTCCTTATTCCCCATTATAATTTCTCCTGTCTCAGCCTGTAAGGGACCCACGTTTACTTTTGCTAATCTTTTCCTGACCACTGCCAACATTTCCCAGCACATACAAGTCCACCTGATTGAAACTGGTATCAACAGCGAAAAGAACTTTAAAACAAATGAAGCGAGTGTAAGTTTACTCTGGGGGAAGACCAACATTATCCCACACACTATTCCTGATCACACACCCTCGCTGTTTTTATTGAGCATTTCAAACTCTCATCCTTGCCCAGGCCCTCAAAACCTTGGAACTCCTTCCCTTTTCCTGCTATCATCAAGCCTTTAAAATCCAAAACTTGGTACCACTTAATGAATATTTCCTGTCATTGTGAATCCACTTTTACTCTAACCTTGGCGGTGTCCTGCACCATGAGCTTTACCCCTTCACCCAACCCTCACAGTTTAATAAAAACAGAATGTTTAGCCCCCTGCCCACACATGAGAAAGATGGAATTACACAATTGGCCCAAAAATTCGGCCGTTCTCGGGTGAGTACTCAGTGCGTACTCACCCGTATTCATTCCCGAAGTGCCGGTTTCCTGCATGCACTGCACATGCGCGGGAAACCGTCATTTCCGGTATGGTGAAGGGGGCGGTTCCTAGGTGAACCGCGTGCGCGCTAGAGGCTGCGCGCACGCAGCACACTTAGATTTTTTTTCAGGTTTCAACGCGAGGGTAAATATTGAAGATTCTACGCTAGTAAAAAGGAGGCGTAAGACCCCTTTTGAACAAGGTAAGTAGTTAATTAAGTATAATTTTAAAATTTTTCAACAGGTTTATCTTTTTTAGATACTTTAAAGAAAGGTAAATTTATTTTTATAACTTTTAAAAAGTATTTTAATTTTTTCAAAAATTTAAATTTTTGTTTAAAGTGGTTAATTTATTTAACTATAGTTATTTTATAAATGTGATGTTTTTTTTAAAAAAAATTATTTGAGGTTTAGCTGTTCTTTTGGGGCCGATTTCAATTCACAGATTTGACAGGTCTCCTGTCAAATCTATGAATGAAAGATGGTCTGCTGCCATTGGCTCTCCATGGCCCACATGATCCCAGGGGTCGCATCGCACTAACTGCGCCCCAGGACATGCAAGCACTGCGCGCCGGCTCTTGGGAGAGGCCCAGGACCCGAAGTTCCTGTGGGCCCAAAACACAACGGCAGGCGCGGTGGGTAAGAGCGCGCGCAATCCTTACCCCCGCGGCAAGCCGGCCACGCGAATTTCTAGGCTAATGACTGTGGGCCACTGTAGCTTTAAGTAGAGCAAGCCACGCAGGGTAATCTCCCAGTATCAACAACATGGGAGGTACCGTAGTGTAATGGTCATCGTATCGGCCTCGCAACCCAAAGGTTGTGCAATTTAAATCTCACTATGGCAAGTTGTGAGATTATATTCAATATATTTAATGGGCTGTTGTAAAAACCCAACTGATTCATTAATGTCCTTCAGGGAGGGGAACCTGCCTCACCTAACCTGGTCTGACACTGTGGCAGATTCCAAATCCCCTCAGGACAACTTGAAATGGGCAGAAAATGGAGCCTTGCCAATCTGAGAACAGATTAATAAAAATTTGATGTGAGGACAGAAAGTTCTGTTAATCTGTCTCACAATGAACACTTCAAAGCAGGACTGATTGAAAGAATATGACTTTTAGACATCGTTCAAAGGAATTATTCATTAATATAACATACAAAGTAAGCAAAAATATTTCACAATATCACAAAGCTTACAGGGAAGAACAAAGAGTAAGCATAGCAGTCAGTCAAGTGTGGCATTTCTGTAATCATCTGCATCACATGTGATTTAAAGACACTTCTCTGTGGCTCTCTCCGCCAGCGCTGTTGAAATGAAATCTCCAGGCAATAGTTAACAGAAATACATAAAGCAAGATGCTTGCCTCGATGCCCCCTGTGTACAGCTGCTGAACACAGAAGAGATGAATCATCTCACCTCAAAGAGAACCAAGTGTCATTTATTTACTTCACCTTGCGTAAACTTTCAGCGATCAAATATATATTAAAAACTGAGACATTCCCCAAAAGCCCCTGTAAACACGGAGACATTCCCCGGGACCCCCTGTAAACACGGAGACATTCCCCGGGACCCCCTGTAAACACTGAGACATTCCCCGGGACCTCCTGTAAACACTCAGACATTCCCCGAGACCCCCTGTAAACACTCAGACATTCCCCGGGACCCCCTGTAAACACAGACATTCCCCGGGACCCCCTGTAAACACAGACATTCCCCGGGACCCCCTGTAAACACTGAGACATTCCCCGGGACCCCCTGTAAACACTCAGACATTCCCCGGGACCCCCTGTAAACACTGAGACATTCCCCGGGACCCCCTGTAAACACTGAGACATTCCCCGGGACCCCCTGTAAACACTGAGACATTCCCCGGGACCCCCTGTAAACACAGACATTCCCCGAGACCCCCTGTAAACACAGACATTCCCCGGGACCCCCTGTAAACACTCAGACATTCCCCGAGACCCCCTGTAAACACTGAGACATTCCCCGGGACCCCCTGTAAACACTGAGACATTCCCCGGGACCCCCTGTAAACACTCAGACATTCCCCGGGACCCCCTGTAAACACAGACATTCCCCGGGACCCCCTGTAAACACTCAGACATTCCCCGAGACCCCCTGTAAACACTCAGACATTCCCCGGGACCCCCTGTAAACACTGAGACATTCCCCGGGACCCCCTGTAAACACTGAGACATTCCCTGGGACCCCCTGTAAACACTCAGACATTCCCCGGGACCCCCTGTAAACACAGACATTCCCCGGGACCCCCTGTAAACACTCAGACATTCCCCGGGACCCCCTGTAAACACTCAGACATTCCCCGGGACCCCCTGTAAACACTCAGACATTCCCCGGGACCCCCTGTAAACACAGACATTCCCCGGGACCCCCTGTAAACACTCAGACATTCCCCGGGACCCCCTGTAAACACTCAGACATTCCCCGGGACCCCCTGTAAACACAGACATTCCCCGGGACCCCCTGTAAACACTCAGACATTCCCCGGGACCCCCTGTAAACACTCAGACATTCCCCGGGACCCCCTGTAAACACAGACATTCCCCGGGACCCCCTGTAAACACTCAGACATTCCCCGGGACCCCCTGTAAACACAGACATTCCCCGGGACCCCCTGTAAACACAGACATTCCCCGGGACCCCCTGTAAACACAGACATTCCCCGGGACCCCCTGTAAACACTCAGACATTCCCTGGGACCCCCTGTAAACACTCAGACATTCCCCGGGACCCCCTGTAAACACTCAGACATTCCCCGAGACCCCCTGTAAACACTGAGACATTCCCCGGGACCCCCTGTAAACACTCAGACATTCCCCGGGACCCCCTGTAAACACAGACATTCCCCGGGACCCCCTGTAAACACTCAGACATTCCCCGGGACCCCCTGTAAACACAGACATTCCCCGGGACCCCCTGTAAACACTCAGACATTCCCCGGGACCCCCTGTAAACACTCAGACATTCCCCGGGACCCCCTGTAAACACAGACATTCCCCGGGACCCCCTGTAAACACTCAGACATTCCCCGGGACCCCCTGTAAACACTCAGACATTCCCCGGGACCCCCTGTAAACACAGACATTCCCCGGGACCCCCTGTAAACACAGACATTCCCCGGGACCCCCTGTAAACACAGACATTCCCCGGGACCCCCTGTAAACACTCAGACATTCCCCGAGACCCCCTGTAAACACTGAGACATTCCCCGGGACCCCCTGTAAACACTCAGACATTCCCCGGGACCCCCTGTAAACACAGACATTCCCCGGGACCCCCTGTAAACACGCAGACATTCCCCGGGACCCCCTGTAAACACTCAGACATTCCCCGGGACCCCCTGTAAACACTCAGACATTCCCCGGGACCCCCTGTAAACACAGACATTCCCCGGGACCCCCTGTAAACACAGACATTCCCCGGGACCCCCTGTAAACACTCAGACATTCCCCGGGACCCCCTGTAAACAATCAGACATTCCCCGGGACCCCCTGTAAACACAGACATTCCCCAAGACCCCCTGTAAACACAGACATTCCCCGGGACCCCCTGTAAACACTCAGACATTCCCCGGGACCCCCTGTAAACACTGAGACATTCCCCGGGACCCCCTGTAAACACAGACATTCCCCGGGACCCCCTGTAAACACTCAGACATTCCCCGGGACCCCCTGTAAACACAGACATTCCCCGGGACCCCCTGTAAACACTCAGACATTCCCCGGGACCCCCTGTAAACACAGACATTCCCCGGGACCCCCTGTAAACACAGACATTCCCCGGGACCCCCTGTAAATACTCAGACATTCCCCGAGACCCCCTGTAAACACTGACACATTCCCCGGGACCCCCTGTAAACACAGACATTCCCCGGGACCCCCTGTAAACACAGACATTCCCCGGGACCCCCTGTAAACACAGACATTCCCCGGGACCCCCTGTAAACACTCAGACATTCCCCGGGACCCCCTGTAAACACTCAGACATTCCCCGGGACCCCCTGTAAACACTCAGACATTCCCCGGGACCCCCTGTAAACACTCAGACATTCCCCGGGACCCCCTGTAAACACTCAGACATTCCCCGGGACCCCCTGTAAACACTCAGACATTCCCCGGGACCCCTTGTAAACACAGACATTCCCCAAGACCCCCTGTAAACACAGACATTCCCCGGGACCCCCTGTAAACACAGACATTCCCCGGGACCCCCTGTAAACACTCAGACATTCCCCGGGACCCCCTGTAAACACTCAGACATTCCCCGGGACCCCCTGTAAACACTCAGACATTCCCCGGGACCCCCTGTAAACACTCAGACATTCCCCGGGACCCCCTGTAAACACTCAGACATTCCCCGGGACCCCTTGTAAACACAGACATTCCCCAAGACCCCCTGTAAACACAGACATTCCCCGGGACCCCCTGTAAACACAGACATTCCCCGGGACCCCCTGTAAACACTCAGACATTCCCCGGGACCCCCTGTAAACACTCAGACATTCCCCGGGACCCCCTGTAAACACAGACATTCCCCAAGACCCCCTGTAAACACAGACATTCCCCAAGACCCCCTGTAAACACAGACATTCCCCGGGACCCCCTGTAAACACTCAGACATTCCCCGGGACCCCCTGTAAACACTCAGACATTCCCCGGGACCCCCTGTAAACACAGACATTCCCCAAGACCCCCTGTAAACACAGACATTCCCCGGGACCCCCTGTAAACACAGACATTCCCCGGGACCCCCTGTAAACACAGACATTCCCCGGGACCCCCTGTAAACACAGACATTCCCCAAGACCCCCTGTAAACACAGACATTCCCCAAGACCCCCTGTAAACACAGACATTCCCCGGGACCCCCTGTAAACACTCAGACATTCCCCGGGACCCCCTGTAAACACTCAGACATTCCCCGGGACCCCCTGTAAACACTCAGACATTCCCCGGGACCCCCTGTAAACACAGACATTCCCCAAGACCCCCTGTAAACACAGACATTCCCCGGGACCCCCTGTAAACACAGACATTCCCCGGGACCCCCTGTAAACACTGAGACATTCCCCGGGACCCCCTGTAAACTCAGACATTCCCTGGGACCCCCTGTAAACTCAGACATTCCCCGGGACCCCCTGTAAACACAGACATTCCCCGGGACCCCCTGTAAACACAGACATTCCCCGGGACCCCCTGTAAACACAGACATTCCCCGGGACCCCCTGTAAACACTCAGACATTCCCCGGGACCCCCTGTAAACACAGACATTCCCCGGGACCCCCTGTAAACACTCAGACATTCCCCGGGAACCCCTGTAAACACTCAGACATTCCCCGGGACCCCCTGTAAACACAGACATTCCCCAAGACCCCCTGTAAACACAGACATTCCCCGGGACCCCCTGTAAACACAGACATTCCCCGGGACCCCCTGTAAACACTCAGACATTCCCCGGGACCCCCTGTAAACACAGACATTCCCCGGGACCCCCTGTAAACACAGACATTCCCCGGGACCCCCTGTAAATACTCAGACATTCCCCGGGACCCCCTGTAAACACTGAGACATTCCCCGGGACCCCCTGTAAACACAGACATTCCCCGGGACCCCCTGTAAACACAGACATTCCCCGGGACCCCCTGTAAACACTCAGACATTCCCCGGGACCCCCTGTAAACACAGACATTCCCCGGGACCCCCTGTAAACACTCAGACATTCCCCGGGACCCCCTGTAAACACTCAGACATTCCCCGGGACCCCCTGTAAACACAGACATTCCCCGGGACCCCCTGTAAACACAGACATTCCCCGGGACCCCCTGTAAACACTCAGACATTCCCCGGGACCCCCTGTAAACACTCAGACATTCCCCGGGAACCCCTGTAAACACTCAGACATTCCCCGGGACCCCCTGTAAACACAGACATTCCCCAAGACCCCCTGTAAACACAGACATTCCCCGGGACCCCCTGTAAACACTCAGACATTCCCCGGGACCCCCTGTAAACACTCAGACATTCCCCGGGACCCCCTGTAAACACAGACATTCCCCGGGACCCCCTGTAAACACTCAGACATTCCCCGGGACCCCCTGTAAACACTCAGACATTCCCCGGGACCCCCTGTAAACACTCAGACATTCCCCGGGACCCCCTGTAAACACAGACATTCCCCGGGACCCCCTGTAAACACAGACATTCCCCGGGACCCCCTGTAAACACAGACATTCCCCGGGACCCCCTGTAAACACTCAGACATTCCCCGGGACCCCCTGTAAACACTCAGACATTCCCCGGGAACCCCTGTAAACACTCAGACATTCCCCGGGACCCCCTGTAAACACAGACATTCCCCAAGACCCCCTGTAAACACAGACATTCCCCGGGACCCCCTGTAGACACTCAGACATTCCCCGGGACCCCCTGTAAACACTGAGACATTCCCCGGGACCCCCTGTAAACACAGACATTCCCCGGGACCCCCTGTAAACACTCAGACATTCCCCGGGACCCCCTGTAAACACTCAGACATTCCCCGGGACCCCCTGTAAACACTCAGACATTCCCCGGGACCCCCTGTAAACACAGACATTCCCTGGGACCCCCTGTAAACACTCAGACATTCCCCGGGACCCCCTGTAAACACAGACATTCCCCGGGACCCCCTGTAAACACGGAGACATTCCCCGGGACCCCCTGTAAACACTGAGATAGTCCCGGGGAGATTTGTAAATACTGAGATATTCCCGGGGAGCCCCTGTAAACAATGAGATTCCCAGGGAAGCCTGTAAATGCTGTGATTCCCGGGGACCTCCTGTAAATGCTGAGATTCCCGGGGACCTCCTGTAAATGCTGAGATTCCCAGGGACCCGCTGTAAATAGAGATTCCCAGGGAGCCCCTGAAAATACTGAGATATTCCTGGGAAGCCCCATTAAATACTTACAGCAGCAGACTGGCTCCCCGAAAAGGCGCGGGATTCTGCGGGGTTCTCACGAGGTAGCGCTGCAGAACCATTCACGCGGGCCCTGGGGAAATCTCTGGATTTGCCATACAGCCAGTCCATCCCTGCCTAGGCAGTGAAAATACTTTGAATCTCTTCAAAACGGCTGTGCTGTGTTGCGCTTGAACTCGCTTAGAATCGTGCCCCTGTTAAAAATGAATTAATTAACAGAATTATCACTAACTTCCTTCAGGCTCTTTTCCCTGTCTAGTTGTTTTGATGTTTCATTATTTCTGTTTAAACGGTGAAGTGAATGAGCTGGGAGAACGTATTAGGCCCAATAGCTTTAGGGAGCTGAATTAACATGAGCAGACACAGTCATTAACCCAGGGTGTTTCATGCCATCCTGTCATTTTTACTGTCCATTTTAATTCGGCTCCCTCACACTGCTGGGCTCAGTAACCTCTGCTGTCCATGTGATAATTCCTTCCGGCCAATCTCTTGGTTGTCAACGTGCAAGGCGATGGCTGCTCACAGAGCAACTGGCAGCGGGACACAGAAGGTCCACCACCCAGGGTTGCCGACGCTGGTTGGACGGATTCCTGGGGGTTACATCACATGACCTGCTGCCGACGACCGTCTCCCTCCATTGGTCGTCCGACACCAATGCGGTGTCCCACTTTCCCACGCCAATTGGAAAGTGAATAGACTCTTCATTAACCGATTGGATGGTTGTCAAACAACCTTTAATTCCCCATGCCCGATGTTTTTATAAGTAATAAACAAAAGTGTTCGATGAAAATTTTTTTTAAATCATTTTTTTTAACGCCCATGATCTTTTCTCCACTGGCTTTTGCACGCAGCATTGTCCTGGAGATTAATCTTTAACTCCTGGAGACGCCAGGCCAATCCTGGAGGTTTGGCAACCCTACCACCACCCATATCCATGACTCAAGCTGCACTCACTGCGGGATCAGTGCTTGTATAAAAGCAGTGCTCATTGTTACTCTCTCAGTACTACATTGGGAGTGTTAGGCTAGAATGTGTGCTGCAGTCTCTGGAGTGGGACTTGAACCCACAACCTTCTGACTCAGAGGCACTGGTGCTGCTTCCTCCTCCAATCTTCACAGTCTTAATGTCTTCTAAAGTCTCCGGAGCAAATCAACTGTAGCCTCCTTACGTGGAGCGAGTTGCTTAATGTTTGAGGCCCTGCCACCTGTCGAACACTGCGCCCTCCTTATCATGTGCTGGGTTTTCCTTTCAATGTAATAGCAGTGGGGATTGAAACCTGGTGATTTGGTCCATGGAAACCTCTTGCTGCATTATACCATGACTCAGCGGTAGCACTCTCGCTTCGGAGTCAGAAGGTTGTGGGTTCAAGTCCCCATTCCAGAGATTGGAGCACAAATTGTAGGCTAACACACCCAATGTAGTACTGAAGAAACGCTGCACTGTCGGAGGTACCATCTTTCTGATGAGGTGTTAAACTGAAGCCCCATCTGCCCTCTCAGATGGACATAAAAGAACTCATAGCACTATTTCGTAGAAGACCAGGGGATTTCTCCCCGGTGTCCTGGCCAATATTTGTCCCTCAACCAACATCACTAAAACAGATTATCTGGTCATTATCACATTGCTGTTTGTGGGAGCTTGCTGTGCACAAATTGGCAGCAGCATTTCCTACATTGCAACAGTGACTACACTTCAAAAATTCTTCATTGGCTGTAAAGTGCTTTGGGTCGTCCTTAGGTCGGGAAAGGTGCTATATAAATGCAAGTCTTTTTATTCTCTCCCATCGTGGCATGTAGAATGTGATTTGCATAATACTACTATCAATGCCTTACTCCCTACATCCTTGCTAACATTTCTCTATCAGCACAGTTATTTCACAAATATATATAAAACAGATACTCCTATCCTTCAGATCCATATAGATCCTGCGCTGCTTCTTTACAGAAATATTCATGGACCTGTTGCTCGGTCATTGAGAGCACAGCACAGATATGTTACATAATTGTTATTCTACACTTTAGGAAGGATGTCAAAGCCTTGGAGAGGGTGCAGAGGAGATTTACTAGAATGATATCAGGGGTGAGGGACTTCAGTTATCTGGAGAGACTAGAAGCTGGGCTTGTTCTCCTTAGAGCAGAGAAGGTTAAGAGGAGATTTAATAGAGGCGTTCAGAATCATGAAGGGTTTTGATAGCGTAGATGGGGAGAAACTGTTTCCACAGGCAGGAGGGTTGGTAACCAGAGGACACAGATTTAAGATAATTGGCAAAAGAACCGGAGGGGAGATGAGGAGAATTTTTTTATGCAGCAAGTTGTTATGATCTGGAATTCACTGCCTGAAAGTGTGGTGGAAGTAGATTCGAATTAGATAAATACCTGAAGGAGAAAAATGTTCAGGGCTAATGGGGAAAGAGCAGGGGAGTGGGAGTAATTGGAGAGCTCTTTCAAAGAGCCGGCACAGGCACGATGGGCCGAATGGCCTCCTTCCGTGCTGTAAGATTCTATGAATCAAGGGTACGCGACATGTTTAAGGGGCTGGGGGAAATAAATCCCTTGGATCTGACAGCATTTATGTGGGGAGGTTGAGGTAGACCAGAGGGGAGATTTTAAACGCACAAGCTAACAGTATGGGAATCGCTGACCCCAATACCAGATGACTGGAAGAAGGTGAATGTGATAGCTAGAATTAAGGGAAGCAAATTCCAGCAAGGCTTATTAATCTAACTTCAACACCCGATAAGTAATGGAGATTATTCTAAGGGGCAGGCTGGAAGAGTACCTGTAAATAAATGACCTTATAAGAAACGAGCAGCATGGGCTCAGAGCGGTGATATCTGGCCTCACAAACCTCCTAGCCTCCTTTGAAGACATTACAAAGTAGACAATGAAATTCCCTTTGAAAAGAAAGTCTTGTATTTTTACAGCACCTTTCATGACCTTGTGATATCCCAAAGTACTTTACAGTCAAATGTACTTTTTGAAGTGTAGTCACTGTTGTAATGCAGGAAACACAGCAGACAATTCATGCACAGCAAGGTCAGACAAACAGCAATGTGATAATGACCAGATCATCTTTTTTTAGTGATATTGGTTGAGGGATAAATATTGGCCAGGAGACTGGGGAGCACTCCCCTGCTCTTCTTCGAAATAGTGCCGTGGAATCTTTTAAGTCCACCTGAAAGGGAAGATGGAGCATTCTTTTTTAACATCTCATCCAAAAGATGGCACCTCCGACAGTGCAGCACTCCCTCGAGTGTCAGCCTAAATTTTTGTGCTCAAGTCCCTGGAGTGGGACTTGAACCCGCAACTTTCTGACTCAGAGGCAAGGGTGCTACCCACTGAGCCACGGCTGACACTTTTGCTATAGATTAGTTGAACTTCACAAAGCTTTTGATAAGGCTCACAATGAAAGGCTTCTGATTGAGCTGAAAGCCCTGAGAGGTATGGGATGAGACTGGACGTGAAGTTGACTAAAATGATAGGAAAGAGAACGCTAGTGAGAGGTTGTTTTATCTAACGGGGAACAGTGGTGTTCGTCAGGGGTCATGCTTGGATCTCTGTCCCTTCTTATTTACACAAAACACCTGGATTCCCAAACCAAATGCAAGATTGTCCAATTGTGACTAAATTAGGTGAAAACAGAGGGATGCAGCCAGGAATTGGCAGAGGGATTCGAATCACTTATGTAAATTGGCAAGCAGATGGCAGATGAAATTAATACTGGCAAATGCAGTGCGTTGCACATTGGATGAAGCAATGTACTTCATAAGTAAAAGAAAAAATGAACAGGATAGAATTAGTGCAAGGTGACTCAGAAAGGGATCTGGGACTAATAGTGGGCTCATACCTAGCAATTTTCACACAATGAGGTGAGGTAATTAAAGATATCATGATAAAGTGTTGAAGAATGGAATACAAGGCTACTGCGCTGATGCTGGCGCTGTGCAATGCTTAGATCACACTTAAGAGTACCGTGCACAGTTTGTATCACCACTCTAAAGCTGCTTTTTACGTTGCACCAGAGCATGGGTCTCGGGCAGCAACCTAAACGTAAAATTGCTGAGATTCACTAACTCCGGTGGCCAGGAAACCTTTTGACATAATATTCAGGTTTACCTCATCAAAACTAATATTTGATATACTTCAGCAAGGTCGGCCCTTCGCTAGGCTCAGCTTGCTTAACCTTTCTTTGTCTTTTTCTACCGCAAGACAAGGTGTCAGCCATGGTTCAGTGGTGTCACTCTCTCCTTTGAGAAGGTCGTGGGTTCAAGTCCAACTCCAGAGACTTGAGCACATAATCCAGGCTGACACTCCAGTGCAGTTGCTGAGGGAGTGCTGCACTGTCTGAAGTGCCACTTTTCAGTTGAGACGTTAAACCGAGGCCCCGTCTGCCCTCTCAGGTGAATGTAAAAGATACCACGACACTATTTCAAAGAAGAGCAGGGGAGTTCTCCACGGTATCCTGATAAATATTGATTCCTCAACCAGCATCACTAAAACAGATTATCTGGTTGATATCACATTGCTGTTTGTGGGAGCTTGCTGTGCACAAATTGGCTGCCACGTCTCCTACATTACAACAGTGACTCCACATCAAAAAAAGTATGTAATTGGTTGTAAAGCGCTTTGGGATGTCCTGAGCTTGTGAAAGGCAATCTATAAATGCAAGTTCTTTCTTTCTTCTTTGCAGGGCCTCCTCATTAAACTGGCTGTTCCCAGTCACTGTTCAGTCATACTCTTGAACAAGTGCTCACTCTACAGCTGGATTAACGAACCCTCGACACTTACAGTGGTTAAATGGCTCATTAATTTGAAACTGCTAAAAAATCAGTATTGCAAGTATATCGTGATTAGCTCCCCTTTCTGCAGTGCTTCAATGAAATCCCATTCTCAGGAATCAGGCTCTCCAACACTGTCATTTAGTTTGCTAATACAGCAGAAAAACATCCATTTTAGGGAAAAGAGGATTGTTGGTCGCTCAGTCCTCCCCCCTCCTCCAATTAAGACATCTAATCACACGGTAAGGGCTATGGGCTTCTGTTTTAAAGCTAAATTTGAGACTCAGTGGGCAGCACTCTCGCCTCTGAGCCAGAAAGTTGTGGGCTCAAGTCCCACTTCAGAGACTTGAGCACAAAATCTAGACTGGCACTCCAGTGCCGTACTGAGGGAGTGCTGCACTGTCGGAGGTGCCGTCTTTCGGATGAGACGTTAAACCGAGGCCCCCGGCTGCCCTCGCAGGTGGACGTAAAATATTCCACGGCCCAATTTGAAGCAGAGTAGGGGAGTTCTTCCAACCAACAACACTAAAGAAAACAGATTTGCAGGTCATTATCATATTACTGTCTGTGGGAGCTTGCTGTGCACAATTTGGCTGCTGTGTTTCCTACACTACAACAGTGACTATACTACATAAGTACTGCATTGGCTTTTGGACGTTCTGTGGTCATGAAAGGCACTACAGAAATGCAAGTCTTTCTTTTCTTTAAATGCGGGTTACCTTGAATTCTGCTCCCAAATGGGATAGACTTTTTGCTATGCCCAAATCACAAGGATTTTCTCACATTTAAAAAAGGTTGCATACAGTGACACCACTATTCCCGGCTAGAATGGAGCTGATTGGGTAATTCCCCCGTCAATCGCTGCTGTAAGTGACTGGGATTGATTTTACCCACATAATGCGTATTATGTCGCTATCCTCCACTCACTGCATTTTGCTGGAGAAATAATCCTGCTTTTATCGGGAGGCTTTGCTGTAGTTTCGGTCATGAGTTCTGTTTGCAGTGGTTCGTAGAGTCTCGGTTTAAATAGACTCTGTTTTCTCTTTGCTGAGTAAATAGACTCTGTTTGCTGTGAAATAGACTCTTGCTGTGAGTCCTGCCATAAGTCCCGCCCTGCCTCCAACTCAATGGTGTCAGTACTCACTTCACTAAAAAAAGGCCCTTTCATTAAGGACAAGAACACTCAGGAGTGGGATCCCGGTCCTGATTACTTGTGTGCATGGACATCAGGTGAGAACAGAAACTGTTTCCAGTGGCAGACGGGTCGGCAACCAGAGGACGCAGATTTAAGGTAATTGGTAAAAGAACCAGAGAGGAGAATTTTTTTTACGCAGCGAGTAGTTGTGATCTGGAATGCACTCCCTGAACGGGTGGTGGAAGCAGATTCAATAGTAACTGTCAAAAGGGAATTGGATGAATACTTGAAGGGGAAACATGTTCAGGGCTACGAGGAAAGAGCAGGGGAAGTGGGGCTAATTGGAGAGCCCAACCAAAGAGCCGGCACAGGCGCAATGGGCTGAATGGCCTCCTTCTGTGCTGTGTGATTCTACGATTCTATGAAAAGAAATGAAGCACAAGCAGTTCTAAATCACCGCTGCCCTTCCAACCGGATGACTTACAACCTTGAATAGTACAAACTCGGCTGCTGCAGGAGGGATACTTTACTGGGCTCAGCACACATGGGAATATGTGCAGACAGCAAAAAATAAGACTCCGAGCATCCTAACTGGTTTTATGTCAGAAGGTAATAGCTTCACTGACAGCAGACTGATTAACCGTTGCACATTAAGATGTTTAAACAGCAATCCGATGTCTATGAACTAAAAGTTATTTAGCTGCAGACTCACTTACTGTAGGCAGAAAGACCTGACAACTAACAAGGCTCTTATTAAAAACCATAGTTTTGGAAAATACAAACTCAAACCATGACCCATATATTGTATTAATTTCTTTGGGCTCTGATGTTCTCCAATAAATGACTGGTCTGAATGTCAGGCGGTAGACAGAGAATGCTATTTGCTTTCTTTTTATGAAGGAGACTGTCACAACAGGAGATCGAATGCTACAAAAAACTCAAAGACACCAGTATAAAATCCACGTAGCTGGGAATCATCATTTATATTACACACCCATTTGTGTTTTGAGCATTCTAGTTTCACCCAGTGTGAAGACCATTGCAGTGCGGCACTGCAGTGTTTGTTTCATGGCAGCTGTACCTTTGTCACGAGCACGTCCTCTCACTCACAGCATTTGACAGCACAGAAGGAAAGAAAGAAAGACTTGCATTTCTATAGCGCCTTTCACGACCACTGGACGTCTCAAAGCGCTTTACAACCAATGAAGTACTTTTTGAAGTGTAGTTACTGTTGTAATGTGGGAAACACGGCAGCCAATTTGCGCACAGCAAGCTCCCATAAACAGCAATGAGATAATTACCAGATAATCTATTTTAGTGATGTTGGTTGAGGGATAAATATTGGCCAGGACTCCAGGGATAACTCCCCTGGTCTTCTACAAAATAGTGCTATGGGTTCTTTTATGTCCATCTGAGAGGGCAGATGGGGCTTCAGTTTAACACCTCATCCGAAAGACGGCACCTCCGACAGTGCAGCGTTCCCTCAGTACTACATTGGGTGTGTTAGCCTACCAGTATTGCCAACCCCACCGCCTCATAAACCAGGAGACAAACTCTTAAAAATCATGAGATTTGGTATAGAAATCATGAGTGGCTATTTTTTTCCAAACATAAACCAATGTAGATTCACAATTGGTTTATAAACCTCATTAGTGGCTTTAGTTAATCTCTAATCGGTCACAGTTCTTTACAAAGACTCTATCACTGCATCTGAAAATGCTTCACAAAAAACTTTTAAAACTCCTACCTGGACAGAGAAGCAGATGTTGGGTTTTGTGAGCAGAGACAGTATCTGAGGAGAAGGAACCATTTACCATTAAAGAAATTGTCAGTAATGCCAAACTCTGCCGCCCACCCCACCCAAGATCAAAAACAACCCCCTCCCCAGTCCTGCTGGACCGCAGGAGCTTTCCCCTTTGCAGACTTCCACCGATTCCCAGATCCCTCCCTCAGTGCTTGCAAACAACTAGAGCACTTTCCTATAGCTCCCTGATTCCCAAACAGACCCATTGCAATGACATGGCATTAATGACATTAAAACTCGGTGATCAACACTCTTCTTCCAAATATACATTGATTAAAGTAGTTAAAATGCATCAGATATTCCACCACAGTGAAAGATATTAAACGTTAGGGGCGAGAAATTGATGTCCTTACCGCCACCTGGTAGCACCAGCGATGTGTGGAAAAATGGCGGCTGCCGCTCGTGCGCCAGCTGGAGGCAGTCCCAGCGGCGGCCGCCATATTGGTCGCCCCCTTTGCACGGCCCTGAAAAAAAAATGGCGGCGTGGTGACGTGCAACACCGACTTAACGTCACCTACGCGAACTTCGACCCTAGCGCTCAAGTCAGCGCTGGGTCCTAAGCACGCCGAGTTAACCTGGTGTACAAGCAGACTGACAGATGCTGACAGGGGCGATATCTGCAGCTGTTAAAAGGACACACACATCAATCAGGTAAGTTTGAATGGAAGGGTTTGGACTTTTTTTTTATTTTATTGAAGTGGTGGCTTGCTGCAATAGATGTGAAAAGTTTTTTAAGTGTTTTGGGAGTGCTGCTGGACGCTTGCAAGGGCTCGGATGGTAAGTGAACGCCTTTGAGAAGACAGAACATGCTACGAATACTCAGCAGGTCACGCAATATCCATGGAGTTCACGTCTCAGGTCGACATGCTGCCTGACCAACTCAGTATTTGCAGCATTTTATGCTGTAATTTCACATTTACAGCGTCCGCTTGCAGAGGGAAGAGGAAAATGCAGAAGAGGAGGAAGCCGAAGAGGAGGAATCAGACAGAAGGATGCATCCCAGACAGCCCCTTTGTGGCCGGCGTATTCGGGATGGAATCATCCGCCTGCAGTCCCATTGGCTGGGCAGGCTGCCTCTTCTTGTTGACCCACTGGCTGGGCAGGCTGCATTTCTTGGGTGTGTGAAATGAGGAAGGCACAAGGGTGCAGTTGTGGTGACTGGAGGGCGGGAAGCCTAGAGGTGCATGTCAGAAGGAGGATAATGTATGAGGATACCAGCATCTTGTATCCTTTCAGCCCTGCCACTGGCCAAGGGCTCAGCCATGCCCCTGCCAAGAATGGCCAGCACCGTCTCCTCCAAGGGGATGAAGTGAGGCTAGGAATGGGAGATGTGCCTTGTGTTTGGTACAGATTGTTGGTAGGTGAGTGATTGGGGGTGGGGGTTGTGCATTGAGAAGTGTGTGAGGCTAGTGGTTCATTTGGTAGGAGACGGCTTTTGAAGATGCATTCACTGACCTTGACCAGTGGTCTGAGGTCATGAAGCTTCTTTGGGCACTGGAGCCAGGTGGGGGTGACACTGTACTCCCACATTGTTCTTTCTGGAAGGCCTCCTGGCCCCTGTGGGTAGAGGGCCAGTCTTGCAGTGTTGATCCCCTGCACAAAGCTGGAGTGCAGTGTGTGAGACCCTCGGTGCCCCTTCCCTGGCTTGCTGAGCCATTTGTGTTAGTGCTGAGGCAGTTTTCCCATTTGTTGAGTTTAGGAAGGTAATTCAGCTTTATGTGCTGAATATTGACATTTGGAACTTCTTTTAAATATTGATTATTTGTTAAAAGACAGAAAGGGCTGAAAATGTGTTCAATCAGTGCATTTTATTTTCCCTTGCTTCAATGTGCATGGCCCCTTTAAATTTCAGAGCTTCTCACTGCCCACAATGCATTGCAAGCTTCACAGCCTCGCACACAGACGCGAGGGGAAGCAGCAACGCCGCACCAGGGCTACAAATTGGTCACGGATCCCTCATGCAATACCACCAAGGTTACACCTAAGGTTAGCGCTGCACCACCTACCACCATGCCCCCCACACCAATTTACCTCGTTTAGCACGGCGGCCATTTCAGGTGCCATTAACAGCCGTTGCCTAGGACACCCACTGCTTTCCGGGTGAGAACGAATTTTTCCCCCTCGGACTTAAAGCAGATTCATATTTATGTAAAGTATGTGGGAAATATTTCTGATTTATAAAGGGTATTTTTGGCATCCTCAAAGTGCAGGAAGATGGCAGTCTGACTAATTCAAATCAGAAACGTAGTATCATAATGATACAGCACAGAAGGAGGCCATTCGGCCCGATGTGCCTGTGCCGGCTCTTTGAAAGAGCTATCCAATTACTCCCACTCCCCTGTTCTTTCCCCATGGCTCTGTAAATTTTTTCCCTTCAAGTATTTATCCAATTCCCTTTTGAAAGTTATTATTGAATCTGCTTCCACCGCCCTTTCAGGCAGCGCATTCCAGATCATAACAACTCGCTGTGGAAAAAAATGTTTCCTCATGTCGCCTCTGGTTCTTTTGCAAATCACCTTAAATCTGTAATAAAAACAGAAAAAACTGGAAACACTCAGCAGGTCAGGCAGCATCTGAGGAGAGAGAAACAGAGTTAACATTTCAGGTCGATGACTTTTCGTCAGAACTGAAAAAAGTTAGAGATGTAACAGGTTTTAAGTAAGTACAGAGGCAGGGAAAGTGGTGAGGGGAGGAAAGAACAAAAGGGAAAGTCTGTGATCGGCTGGAAGGCAGGAGAGATTAAATGCCAAAAGGGATGATGGTACAAGGTGAAAGGAGATGATAATGGGACAAGTAAAGAAACAAAAGATGGGTCTAGAGGAGGTGTAAATGGGAATATCAGAATCATCAGCAACAGCTGCCGTCTGAAAAAATGGGGCAGAGGTTAAGATATCGTTATCATCTTAAATCTGTGTCCTCTGGTTACCGACCCTTCTACCACTGGAAACAGTTTCTCTTTATTTACTCTATCTGCCCATTTCACCAGTCTGTCTATGTCCTCCTGAATCATCCTCATTGCTTACTACATTTCCCAGTTTCAGGTCATCTGCAGACTTTGAAATTATGCCCTGTATACCCAAATCCAGGTCATTAATACATCCCCCAAAGACAGCCTTATAGTCAACATTGAAGCATTCTGCAACATCCAGATTAAACAGTTGATGTGGAGAACACAGAGGAATGGTAAACACCCTAAACATTGGATTACTGCCCGTGGTAACGTACTACAACATTACCACATACAATGACCCAGGAAGCGATCCTTTTTATCCTGATGAGATGTTAGATGTAGCCATTACCTTTTAATGTTATGGCGGCCTGTGCAAGGGATGTATAACACAGCTTCAAATGGGGGTTTGTCTCATTGATTCAAGAGACCAAGATGTCTCAATGTTCTTTTGAATACTGATTGCACCACTTATGCCTAAATAAAACCCATTAATCACCCTTTACTTTACAAACACTGCATTGATTTGTACAGATGGTTCAATGAATGCCACAGGGCACAGAGCTTTTCTTCCATTTTAAACATCTTACGATTGCGCATTCAAATCTGACTGATATTCTGAGACTCACCCTAAAGGAAGGTACAATGTGGAAGCAGTGAACACTTGAGACCCAACTTCGCATGGGATCTTCAATTGCTTCCATGGCCCCCATAACATATTCAGGCTATTGAAAAGACTTCTGTTTCAGATCAATGCACTCTCCTGAGTAATTTTCTTGTGACGTACCATGCAAATATAGTGAAAAAGCACTGGAACAGGTGGGAGTGGGATCAGGCCCAGGGTCAGACATATTGGAGGCTGGAGAAACCACATCAGAAGCACAGGGAGAAACTAAAGGGAAGAACGTGACCGGGCTTAATCCACGGTGTTACTAAACAACTCACTTTTCGCCCCCAAATAAACCTCTAGGGGAAGGACAGCCTCCCATTACTGTGGCATTCATAGTAAAGCATCGCAATTTACAATCATACCCAACTAAGGTATCTACCTGGGTTTAAATCTGGTCCCTGTAGTTATACAAAAGAAAGTTTGAATGGAGGTGCGTATGCTTTGTAGGTAAAGAATCAATTGTGAAAACATAAATTAGATTGTAGCAGACCATATCTGTACCGGGGGAGGCTTTGTCTGCAAATAAAAGTATAACTGACCCAATCATTTAGGTGCATAAGGCTATAGTATATTGTAAAACAAAAGGTTTATCTCACGGTCGGGTTATAACATTATCATAGAAATTACAGCTTAGAAACAGGCCATTTGGCCCAACCGGTCTATGCCAGTGTTTATGCTCCACTCGAGCCTCCTCCCACCCCTCTTCATCTCACCCTATCAGCATACCCTTCTATTCCTTTCTCCCTCGTGTGTGTATCTAGCTTCTGCCTAAGTGCATCTATACTATTTGCCTCAACTACTCCATGTGGTGGTGAGTTCCACATTCTCACCACTCAAGAGATTTCTCCTGAATTCCTTGTTGGATTTACTAGTGACTTGCTTATAATTATGACCCCTAGTCATAAAGATCTGAACCCCACTTGGTGATGAAATGAACGTTTCCTCTCTAACTGTCCCAAAAAGTGTCTCAGTGGCAGCACTCTCGCCCGAGTCAGAGGGTTGTGGGTTCAAGTCCCACTCCAGAGACTTGAGCACAAAAATCTACGCTGACACTCCAGTACAGTACTTAGGGAGTGTCGCACTATCAGAGGTGCCGTCTTTCGGATGAGACGTTAAACCGAGGCCCTGTCTGCCCTCTCAGGTGGTTGTAAAAGATCCCATGGCACTATTTCGAAGAAGAGCAGGGGAGTTCTCCCCGGTGTCCTGGCCAAAATTTATCCCTCAATCAACATCACTAAAACAGATTATCTGGTCATCATCACGTTGCTGTTTGTGGGAGCTTGCTGTGCGCAAATTGGCTGCCACGTTTCCTAAATTACAACTGTGACTACACTTCAAAAGTACTTAATTGGCTGTAAAGCGCTTTGAGATGTCCGGTGGTCGTGAAAGGTGCTATATAAATGCAAGTCTTTCTTAGTTCTCTGTCAATAGAGTCAGTCGTTGCTGTCCCGCCACCTTCAAAGATTTGTGCACAAACACCCCCAGGTCTCTCTGTTCTTCCACCCCCTTTAAAATTGCACCATTTGGCTTGTATTATCTCTCCTCATTCTTACTACCAAAATGTATCACCTCACAATTTTCTGCGTTGAATTTCATCTGCCACGTGTCCGTCCATTCCACCAGCCTGTCTGTGTTCTCTTGAAGTCTATTATGAACTTCCTCAATATTTACTATACTTCCAAGTTTCATGCCATCTGCAAATTTCGAAACTGTGCCCTGTACTTCCAAAAATACTTGAATGAGAAAAAATTGCAGGGATATGGGGAAAGAGCGGGAAAGTGGGATTAACTGGATTGCTCTTCGAAAGAGCCGGTGCAGACTCGATGGGGCGAATGGCCTCCTTCTGTGCTGTACTATTCTATGTTTCTATGGTAGCACTCTCGCCTGAGTCAGAAGGTTGTGGGTTCAAAAGTCCCATTTCAGAGACTTAAGCACATAATCTAGGCTGATACGTCAGCGCAGCACTGGGGAGTACTGCACTGTCGGAGGTGCCGTCTTTGGCATGAGACGTTTAAACCGAGGCCCCAAGAGGGCGGACGTAAAAGATCCCATGGCACTATTTCAAAGAAGAGCAGGGGAGCTCCCCCCGGTGTCCTGGCTAATATTTATCTCTCTACCAACACCTAAAAACAGATTAAAGAAGGAAAGAAAGTCTTGCATTTCTATAGCGCCTTTCACGACCACCGGACATCTCAAAGCACTTTACAGCCAATGAAGTACTCTTGAAGTGTAGTCACTGTTGTAACGTAGGAAACACGGCAGTCAGTTTGCGCACAGCAAGCTCCCACAAACAGCAATGTGATAATGACCAGATCATGTTTTTGTTATGTTAATTGAGGGATAAATATTGGCCAGGACACCGGGGATGACACCCCTGCTCTTCTTCGAAATAGTGCTGTGGGATCTTTTAAGTCCACCTGAGAGAGCAGATGAGGCCTCGGTTTAACGTCTCATCCGAAAGACAGAAAGATTATCTGGCCATTATCACATTGTACTGGGGGCAAATTGGCTGCTGCGTTTCCTACATTACAACAGTGACTACACTTAAAAAAAAGTACTTAATTGGTGGTAAAGTGCGTTGGGACATCCTGAGGGTCTGAAAGGTGCAATATAAATGCAAGTCTTTCTTTTCTTTCTAACAGGCCCACAATATGGCACTAACTGGCTACATTATTCAGGGAAGTGTCCAGGATAGCTGATGAGGGAAAGGGGAAATGCCACACTGGTGTGGTGAAGTGAATTCTTCTGAGACTGGGGCTAAAGAACACTGGTAGAGCAGCGTGGAAGAAACTTCTGTACCTGCTGTACCTGGCCTGGGAGTGCGTGGTGCTGAAAAGTGTTCCACATTGCACCAATGGCATCCTGCATCGTGATGAGCAAAGAAAAACCATCAGGAGAAAATAAAATCACTTCTTGGCTCTGCGATCCTCATTGACAAGGAAAATATTCTTGATAATGCAATGGGGGAAAAATTCAGTTGGCTGCGCCTCCCGTTAGCGCCTTAAGAGGGTGCTAATGGGGCGCAAAGCAACTAGCAGCACTTTGCAGGTTCATTTTGATTTGCTCTTCCTTGTATCGATTTAGAAGAGACTGTGGGGGCTGCACTCTGAGCTCTTTCCCTGGGCCTCTCCATTGTTCTTTCCAGCAGTTTTGATGTACAGGTCTCTCCAGGCTGAGATCCAAGGCTGCAATGAGCAGGATGTGGATGGAGAGCAAGATCAACCCTCCCCTTTAAGAACTGGCCGGCGCCATTGTGTCTGTGTTCCATTGCTGACTGACATCACATGAGCTTCGCCAGCGCTCTGAGGTAGCGCCTCGCTCCTCGGCCTTTGCACCTTAAGACAGGTGTGAAGCGCCTGATTTAGCGCTCCAATCACCTCCAGGGGCGATAAAAGTCAAGTTTGCAGTCGGAGGCGATAATTAGCGCCAGGCGCTAATCTTTGCGCCCGGCCGATAATTGCGCCCCAAATGGGGCGATACTGAATTTCTCCCCCAATATCTCTATAGTGTGGACAATCCGCAATCTTATATCTGCCCTTTACCCTTGTCCTCTTCACTTGCCCGAGATTTGGACCCTCTAGCAGCTTCAATTACGAGCCCCATTTGTACAGTCTGTGTTTTCTTTCTAGCTCCCACGGTAAAGGGGAAGAGCCACAAAATAATGACTTGCTTCAAACATTGATTATCCTCTTTGAGCGATGGGGAAGGGAGAGGAAGGAAAAAGGGTTCATTTAGGGTCAAAATAGCTCCAGGATGACATGACTGTTGATGGGAATTTGGAACCAAGCGAACCCTCTGTGATAGACATGGTAATCTGATACTCGAACAAGATACTCGAACAAGGCTGGTCTGTTGGACTCCAGGTAAGCACTGACGATTGATCAGCCAGCCTGGCTCACTAATGGGACTGGGAAAGGTAGACCTCTCACTGGGGGCTGGGCTTCTTCCCACTAAGCTCCAGACAAAACCCTGCAAGCCAATTCTCAAATGGATAGGGGCCAAGTTGGACAAGTAGCAGGAATCTAATCAGCGCTTTATACTGGTAGACTGGGAAAGTTTTAGCTGGTTGCACATCAGTACTGTCCTTGCACACATCTTGGAGGTCATTAAGCCTCGGCTCTGTACCTCAGTTCTCTGCATTTAAGTAAGTGGGGTGTGTCCCTATGGGGAGTGACTGCATATTGGGTAAAAGAATTCTATAACCACAACTTGCATTTATATAGCGTCTTTAACCAAGTAAAATATCCCAAGGCGCTTCCCAGGAGCATTATCAGACGAAATCTGACACCAAGCATAAGGAAATATTACAACAACATCTTGAAATATTAGGGCAGTTGAGCTGGTTTTAAGGAGCGTCCTAAAGGAGAGAGAGAGAGGCGGAGAGGTTTAGGGAGGGAATTCCAATGCATTGGGCCAGGCAGATCAAAGCACGGCCGCCAATGATGGAACGATGGAAATCGGGGATGAGCAATCTTCCTATAGGACTAGATTTCCACATATCCTGGTTTGGAGACTCTTAAACACTGTGATGAGTTTCCATGCATGTCAAATATCCACTAACCTGAGTTTTAGGCTTACTTGGTTTGGCTGATCTGTTTCTTTCTTTCTATCTATCGTATCCATAGAAACTCGGTGGCTCAGACCAGTATTAGTGCTGAAAGGCTACCAGCTGCTTGCCTATTGCAGGATGAGCAATTGTGTAAGGCAAGAACGCTTGAAAGTGTGAAAACATGAAGTGAACTAAACCTGCATCTGCAATTTATATAAACATCAATCAGATCCACTTCTATCTTTTAGCTTGATGTGCAAGTTTACCGGAAGAGAAAAGTCACCTAAAGGCAAAATGTTTAGATGTGAAGACAATAACTATTTATGGCCATTCCCAAGAAATAGTAAAATGTAGGTCAACGTATCTGCAACAAGAACTCCAGGGATGGGTTTGTCCTTGAACAGACAAGCAACTTCACACATCTCACTCCAGAGTTTCATAAAATTCTTAGTAGTTGAGGAAGAGAATTGGCTGTGACATGGGAGTACTACATGTCAAGTTAATTCTCATGCAGAATTTACTTGGCTGACCCTGGCAACTCCAGAAGAGTCAATGTGTGAATAAAAGAAGCGAGTAGGAGGGAGAAGTGTGTGTGCATTGGTACACTGTGTATTCCACTTCCCCAAGCAGCTTTCAAACATAAAACTATGAATCCTTTATGCACTTACAAAGAATAAATCTCCTGGTCTCATTTTTGTTTGGAAAATGATTTGAAGATTGGCAAATGATCTGGTCCCCACAGTATAAAAGAGGCACTGGAGAAGGTGAAATAAAGATTTACAAGGATGATACCAGAACTGAGAGGATATGCTTATCAGGAAAGATTGAACAGTGTTGGGACCGTTGGGATCAGTGTTGGGACCATTGCTCTTTACTATTTTTTATTAATGATCTGGATGTAGGTGTTGGGGGCACAATCTGCAAATTTGCAGATGATACCAAGATCTGTGCGAGTGTTGGAACTGTAGATGATGCTTGTCTGCTTCAGGCAGATCTTAATGTGTTGGGAGAGGGCTCAAGACTGGAAAATGGTGTATAACTTAGATAAGTGCAGTGTTATGCATGTGGGCAGGGCAAATGCTCAACATTCATACACCCTTCAGGGAAAGGCATTAAATATGGTGGAGATAGAACAAGATTTGGGCATTCTAGTGCATACATCCCTAAAGATACATGAGCAATGCCGTGTAGCGATAGCTAGAGCAAATAGGTTGTTGGGATGTATCCACAGGACAATTGAGTACAAGACGAGGCATACTGTTTTGTCCTTGTACAAGACCTTAGTCAGGCCGCACTTGGAATACTGTGCCCAGTTTTGGTCTCCTCGCATGGTGGGTGATATTGAGGCTTTGGAAAGGGTGCAGAGGAGGAGCCACTAGACTAATTCCCAGTCTAAAGCATCTTAGTTATCAAGATAGGCTAAAAGAGTTTGGACTCTATACCTTAGAGAAGCGTAGACTTAGGGGTGATCGGATCGAGGTTTATAAGTTTATGAAGGGAATAGATTGGGTTTCAGCTGACAGTGAATTTCAATTAAACAGGTTAGGCAGGACCTGGGGTCACAAATTTAAGTTGTACAAGGCCAGATCTAGGTTAGATGTCAGGAGGTGGTTCTTTTCCCAGAGAGTAGTGGGCCTCTGGAACAGGCTGCCATCTCGTGTGGTGGATGGGGACTCACTGAATTCCTTCAAACGAGAGCTAGACCTGTTTCTGGCTGGGGCGGCGATCACCTCTTACAGAAGATAGGTACTGCAGGGAATTCAGGGCCGAGTGATCTGGACGGGTCAGAAAGGAATTTCCCAGATTGTTTTTTTCCCAAATTGGCCTGTGGTTTTTATCTGGTTCTTTGCCTCGCCCAGGAGATCACATGGTTTCGGGTGGGGTGGAGTGTATTTGTTGTGATACACAAGGTATCGCAATTGTGTGGGACAGGCTGGATGGACCAGATGGTCTTTACCTGTTCGTCATTGTTCGTATGTCGGCTGGGGCTCTTCTCTGTAGAAAAGAGAAGGCTGAGGGGTGATCTGATAGAGGTCTTTAAAATTATGAAAGCATTTGATAGCTTGGACGTAGAGAAGATGTTTCCACTTGTGGGGGAATCCAAAACCAGGATTCATGAATATAAGATAGTCACTAATAAATCCAACAGGGAATTCAGAAGAAACTTCTTCACCCAGAGAGTGGTGAGAATGTGGAACTCGCTCCCACAGGGAGTGGTTGAGGCGAATAGCATAGACGGATTTAAGGGGAAGCTAGATAGGAACATGAGGGAGAAAGGAAAAGAAGGATATGCAAATAGGGTTAGATGAAGAGGGGTGTGAGGAGGTTCATGTGGAGCATAAACACGGCATAGACCTGTTGGGTCGAATGGCCTGTTTCTGTGCTGTACATTCTATGTAATTTTGTCTCAGTGGCTGATCCTTTCACTCCATCGTAATGTCTCCTCAGTGCCTACATACGGTTCTTATCGAGCCAAAGTTTGGCTCGCTCAAAACAAAATAAATACTTTATTACCTTTTCCACTCTAGGCAGGGAATTCCAAAACGTGGGGTCTAGGTGGTTGAACACACGGTTGCCAATGGCGAGGCAAAGGGAGAGGCGGGGCGATGCACACAAAGTCAGTGTCAGAGGAACGGAGAGTTTGGGGACGTGATCGCAGGACTGGAGGAGGTTACAGACAGAGGGAGGGGCAAGGCTATGAAGGGATTTGAACAGAAGGTTGAGAATTAGGATACCGACAACAGATTTTGGATCAACTAACGTTTCGGGAGGGTGGAGGATGGGAGGCCGGCCAGGAGAGCATTGGAGTAATCGAGTCTGGAGGTGACAAGACCTAAAAAGCTGCATTAATTTAACATAATCGTTTTTGAACAAGGACACTAGGACGGAAATAGGAGTAATATACACAGCTTTTTAATATCACCGTGAAATAGTTTTATAAAGTAATCCTCTCATTCGAAATACCATTAATAATTAAACCAATAGTTATTTGCCAGTTCCATATTATAAGGCAGGTTACCTGTGCCATGTAGGCCCAAAAGCTGACTGATGTATTCTTTTAGAAACTTGGGACATTACTCGCCCTATTGTTCAGGTGGTAAGTCATACAGACTAGAAGGTCCAAAGTTGGATACCTGATCTGCATTGAGTTAAATGAACTCAGATAGAGCAGCAATTGGGACACTTCAACTGATCCCAGAGTTTCTAGGTTTGGGGGGCAGGGGTTATGGGAAATCATTCATTATTCTTGCTTTTGACTGGTACCTCATGATTTGTGACACCATGGGAGGAGAGGACAAGATCAGACTGAAGAAGAACTTGCGTTACAGTAGCATCTTTTATGACCTCAGGACATCCCAAAGTGCTTCACAGTCAATGAAGTGTAGTCACTGTTGTAAAGTAGGAAGCACGGCAGCCAATTTGTGCACAGCAAGGTCCCACGAACAGAAATGTGATAATGACCAGATAATGTTTATTTTGTGATGTTGGTTGAGGGATAAATATTGGCCAGGACACCGGGGAGAACTTCCCTGCTCCTCTTCAAAATAGTGCCATGGGATTTTTTACATCCATTTGAAAGATGGCACCTCCGACAATGCAGCACTCCCTCAGTTCTGCACTGGAGTGTCAGCCTGGATTACGTGCTGTGGAGTGGGGATTGAACCCACAAACTTCTGACTAAGAGGCAAGAGTGCTATCACTGAGCTACAGCCAATTCTATGATATTCCATGGTGGTTAAGTCGCCCACCAAAACTCATCACTTGGGTTAACCTCTGGATGATGACAACTTTGGTCAGGTGCAGAAGGGCAAAAGGTGACCAGGAGATGGGGGTGGAGGGTAGGGGGTTGGGATGCAGCCCACCAGAAGTCAGTGCCTGTAGAAGAGGTAAGGGGGAAAACACACAATAAACCCAACTATGAAAAAGCAGACAATGCAGTATGCTGGGGCTAAAGGCAGAAACGTCAGGCACAGCCAATATTAAGTAGGCACAAAGTTTAAATGTTGTGTAACTTTGCTTGCCGTGCAATAACAGAAATAAACACTGCTTACTGTGCAGCTTCCCAAATCAATACACCACCTGATGGGCACAGTAACCAGAAAACAGGTCTGAGTTTTAATAATAGACTTTCTCCAAAATCAACAATCTGCCTAACCACACAACATCCCTATTCCTGTTTTAGGGGTACAGTACTTGGCCTACCCAGGCAAGCAGGGTTGCTAACGCTGGTTGGACATATTCCTGGAGGTTCCATCACATGATCTCCCGCCTCCAACTGCCCTGCCTGGTCAAACAGCCTTTCTTCCCCTCTCTAATATTTTTATAACTAATAAATGAAAGTGCTCAAAGAAATCGAGAAAAGTACTCAATGTTTTTTTTAATGCCCCTACAATTGCTCGCAGCAACATCCAGGAGATTAAAGTTTAATCCCTGGAGACTCCATGACAATCCTGGAGGATTGGCAACCTTACAGGCAAGAGGGTGTGGTGTGGTGTTCAGTGCTTACTTTGCTTGGTAGGTTGCTAGCACTGAAATTCTTCCCGAGGGTTTGACGGTTCAAATTCAGAGTTGATGGCTTGTCAGGCAGCGCTTGCCTTTAAGGACCACCTGACATACAAAATCCTTGAAACTCAAGATTCATAACACAAGGGTCCACTTACAGGGTAGGAGGCCCTCAGCAGGGATAAACCGGGTTGCAAAATGCCACAGTAGATACATTAACTCTGTTACAGTCCTAACCTTAGATTCTAAGCAGAACAATGTGGCAACTAATTGGCTTATTATTGATGATGCATTAGCGATGTTGCATTTCATTACAATGGCAGAGCAGTGTGGTTCCTATTAAGACAGCCATGATCTTATTGAATGGTGGAGCAAGCTTGAGGGGCCGTATGGCCTACTCCTGCTCTTATTTCTTATATTCTTAAGCCAGAGTTCCCCCAATCAGCCAGTCCTTAAAGAAATATTTAAAGGATAATTTTATGAATTTGTACATGAGAAATTGATGCATGCCCCAGATAATAATGTAAAATCACGAGGAGCACATTACCGACATCCTGATAGGCACCCCCAGCAAGCGAAGATCAGCACCTGGGCCACAATTTGCCCGAGTACTTTCACGATGTTGCCCATTTAATTTCTTTGTAGCTTTCCAATGGCATGGTAGGTAAAGGCAACAACTAGTACAGAGCAAACCAAACAGAACAGGTTCAATTCTTCATCTGTGATGAACTAGCTGATGGTCAGTGCAACAACTAGGCTGCTACAACTGACCCAAGCACCCTTGGGCTAGGGAGAGAGGGAAAAAGAAATCAGCCAAGGGTTCTGTATCTGACCCTTGTATGGATGACAGGTGAGGACATGCTCAGCCCAGGCTATGATGCTTTGAGCATCAAATTGCCTACTGACATGAACCATTAAGACTCGTGTATAAAGAATGGTTACTTGTGCAAGGAGGTGGATTGGGACTGGACTGTACAACAGCAAGGAACAGCACCTACAGGAGGGACCAGCACCCACAGAGCTGAACAAGTGCATAAATTAACATTAAGGAGGGACCAATTCTCATAGGACTGTACAAAAGCATGAGTCAGCATCGAAGGAGAGGATCCAGTGTTTATAAAACTGTACAACATCATGAGTCAGTACCTACAAATGAACACTTATTTCACATCTACATGCTGTCCCTAGGCAACATCATCTGAAAACACGTCAGGTTCCACATGTACATTGATAACACCCAGCTGTACCTCAGCACCACCACCTCTCTTGATCCCTCTGCTGCCTGTGTGTTGTCACGCTGCTTGTCCGACATTCAGTATTGGATGAGCAGAAATTTTCTCCAATTAAACAATGGGAAGACCCCTCTCCCTGGCCATTGTCTTAGGCTGAACGAAACTGTTTGTAATCTCGGCGTCATATATAACCGAGCTGAGCTTCCGACCCCGTATCCTCTCCATCACTAAGACCAGCTACTTCCACCTCTGTGATATCTCCCGTCTCTGCCCTTGCTTTAGCCCATCTGCTGCTGTTGGTACCTCCAGCCTTGACTATTCCAATGCTCTTCTGGCCCGCCTCCCACCCTTCATAAACTTGAGCACATCCAAAACTCTGCTGCCCATATTCTAACTCGCACCAAATCCCATTCAACCGTCACCTCTGTGCTCGCTGACCTACGTTGGCTTCTGGTCCACCAATGCCACAAAATTAAAATTCTCAGCCTTGTGTTCAAATCCTTCCATGGCTTCGCCTCCCACCTCCGTGCCATCTCTGTAACCTTCTCCAGCCTGGCCGCTTGCGCAGCCCCAACTTCCTTCAGCTCACGATCGGTGGCTATGCCTTCAGCTGCCTTGGCCCTAAGCATTGGAATCCCTTCCCTAAACCTCTTTGCCTCTCCTCCTTTAAGACGCTTCTTAAAACCTACCTCTTTGACCAAGGTTTTGGTCATCTGTCCTAATGTCTTTTTTGGCTCAGTGTCAATTTGGTTGATTACGTTCCTGTGAAACGCCGTGGGATGTTTTACTACGTTAAAGGGGCTATAGCAATGCAAGTTGTTGAAGACAAAGAGTAGAAAAAGGTGGACTTTTTTATTTAAGACTTGGATATCATTAGATAAAATGTTGCTGAAGGTTGAATAGGGATATTTTTGCTAAAGAAAATATACCAATGGCTTGCTTATACCAGTTATATTGACTTTTGGGAACTGGAAGGGTTTTGAAATCTGGTTGCCAAAGTACCATGGTTTCTTATTGAAATCACTTGGCTTGTGCAGCACAACTACAAATTGTTTTGGCTAATGACAACACACCACAGAAAGCATGAAACGGCACCTTCGTGGTTGCACCATGAAGTTTTTCAAACAGCCAGCATAAGCAGTTCATACTGAAGAGGTCTGTGGCTGAGCCCACAGTCAAGAGTCCCAGAAACAAACATCTGCGCAGGTAGCATTCTGAAGGAAGAACGAGGAGAGGCAATATAAACAAAATGGTACAGTTTTAAAGGGGGTGCAGGAACAGAAACACCTGGGGGAGGGGGGTCACACACAAATCTTTGAAGGTGGCAGGACAAGTTAATAAGACTGCAAAAAAGCTTTCTAAACAGAGGCATAGAGTACAAAAGCAAGGAAGTTATGCTAAACCTTTATAATTCACTGGTTAGGCCCCAGCCAATTCTGGGCACCACACATTAAGAAGGATGGCAAGTCCTTGCAGAGGGTGCAGAGGAGATTTACTAGAATCATACCAGGGATGAGAGACTTCAGTTACGTGTAGACTAGTGAAGCTGGGCTTATTCTCCTTAGCGGAGAGATTAAGGGGAGAATTAATAGAGGTGTTCAAAATTATGAAGGGTTTTGATGGAGTAAATAAGGAAAAATTGTTTTCATTGGCAGGAAGGTCGGTAACCAGAGGACACAGATTTAAAATAACTGGAAAAAGAACCAGAGGGGAGATAATTTTTTTTACACAGCGAGTTATGATCTAGAATGCACTGCCTGAAAGGGTGGTGGAAGCAGATTCAATAGTACCTTTCAAGAGGGAATTGGATAAATACTTGAAAAGGAGAAATTTGCAGGGCTATGGGGAAAGAGCAGGGGAGTGAGACTAATTAATAGCTCCTTCAAAGAGCCGGCACAGGCACGAAAGGGCCGAATGGCCGCCTTCTATGCTATTTGATTCTATGACATATAGTCTGAATTCATAATTTCCAAAAACTCAGTAAGCTTTTCACAGCCCTGACTGACTGAACTTAGCTGACACTGCTGCTGGTAATTATACAGTGAGGTGCTACAACAAAAAACAATGGCAGTCTTACTGCACTGCTCTCCTTCCTGACTGGAAGTGGACTACAAAGATGATTCCAATTATCCTAAAATTACAGACCTGAGTAAGTCAAGAACAGTTTCACAGATTCGAACCAAATTTTATTGTTTTATTTAAATTGTGCTTTTCATTTCAGTGATTTGGCACGAACCTGAGCAGTGGACAGTCTTAACTCTGGGACAAACACTTATTACAAAGCGCATGATTTGATAACCAACACGTTAATAATGAAAGGATTAAAGCATACCTACAAATGCTGGCACACAGCATGTCTGGATTCAAGTTAAACACATGTATTTCATTATTCTTTTCATGTTAAAACAAATTGAGTGTGAAAAACGTGTAGAGCAAGATATAAAATAAATCTTTTTATTGAATGAGCTCAATTTAGCATAATGAATACTTAATGTGACACAGTATAAGTGAAGTTAGCAGAGGAAGGTCATTATAAAGCAATTTTTACAGTGATTAGTTTAACCAAACTTTGACCCATAATTTTAATGTTATTCATATTTTTTCTGAGCTGCTTTTACATTTTAAAGCAATTTTTTTTCCATAATTTTTAATCAATAGCACATAAATGCACATTGCTTTTGGACTTCATTTTATAAAATAAATCAACTACATATATAGATATAATTCCATTAGTGCTCAGTAACCGAAAGCAGTTCAAATGATTTCACACAGTCAATCAGCCATGTAGAATGGGTAGTCCACACTTTGCCCAGCCTCACTTTCTCAGGCTTGTAGTTACTGTCTTTGTCATAGATGATGTACTGTGTACAGAACGACTGATCCGAGCCAGGGGGTGCATGGTAGGCCACAGTGTTGATGCTCTGAGTCACATCGCTGTCATGCTTGGGCTGCCGGGCAAGGACCTGGCCCCCACCGACCCTGACCAAATGAACAAGCTCTTCTTTCTTGCAAGTTTTGAAGGGGCCCATGAAATAGAAGTGGCAGCCATCAAACAGCTTCGGCAACTAACAGTCAGCAAAAAAAAAACCCTGTGATTAGAACTATACAACAGCACAATTTGTTACAGTGCATTTCAACCTGTACTGGAGGCGAGTGCTGTAGGTAGAAAGGACCTGCAGCACGGAGTTACAGAAAGGTAGTTACACTCACACAGAAATAAGGTATTAATTACAGAATGTCAGATGGATTTACTTAAATAACTTCAAAAATTCACACATTCACCATCATAAAACTACCTAACAAATATGAATCAACAGGTTCAACTGTAATAATTTTAAATTAAGTGGAACACTGTTCCGTGCAGTAGATTACAAGCAGTTTGTACACAATAGAACGGACTACTCCAGTACACTAAACAAGTATGAATGAGGAGGAAGACAGAAGGGGATAGGTATTCAGCCTATCTAGCTTACTCCACATTCAGGGCCTTACATAGAATTACATAGAATTTACAGCACAGAAACAGGTCATTCGGCCCAACAAGTCTATGCCAGTGTTTATGCTCCACACAAACCTCCTCCCAACCTACTTCACCTCACCCTTTCAGCATATTATTCTACTCCTTTTTTTTTTAATTCGTTCCTGGGATGTGGGCGTCGCTGGCAAGGCCAGCATTTATTGTCCATCCCTAATTGCCGTCGAGAAGGTGGTGGTGAGCCGCCTTCTTGAACTGCTGCAGTCCGTGTGGTGAAGGTACTCCCACAGTGCTGTTAGGGAGGGAGTTCCAGGATTTTGACCCAGTGACAATGAAGGAACAGCGATATATTTTCAAGTCAGGATGGTGTGTGACTTGGAGGGGAACTTGCAGGTGATGGTGTTCCCATGCGCCTGCTGCCCTTGTCCTTCTCGGTGGTAGAGGTCGTGGGTTTGGGAGGTGCTGTCGAAGAAGCCTTGGTGAGTTGCTGCAATGCATCTTGTAGATGGTACAGACTGCAGCTATGGGTGCGCCAGTGGTGGAGGGAGTGAATGTTTAAGGTGGTGGATGGTCCTTTCGCCCTCATGTACTTATCTAGCTTCTCCTTAAATGCATCTATGCTATTCACCTCAACCACTCCCTGTGGTAGCGAGTTCCACATTCTCACCACTCTCTGGGTAAAGAAGTTTCTCCTGCATTCCCTATTGGATTTATTAGTGACTATCTTATATTTATGGCCCCTAGTTCTGGACTCACCCACAAGTGGAAACATCTTCTCTACGTCTACCTTTTCATAATTTAAAGACCTCTATCAGGTCACCTCTCAGACTTGCTCAGATCACTTTCATCTTCCTCTGTTCTAAAGAATCAGGTATTTGCTTGTCATCTTTTTTAAATGCATTTACCGAACCAATCTTTGCTGTTCTGGGTGTACACTTAGTCAACCAGCAAACCAAATCATTCTGGTTCCCACCCTTGATTAAATTACATACCCTTCACTATGTAATTACATGTGCCATTCTTAGTTTCAATACTGTATAAGATATCTAATTATGAAATCCTACCCCACCCCCATTCATTGCCCCATAGCTGCTAGGTCTCTGTAGATCTCGGAGTGATATCCCTCTCATTGGAGCATTCTAATTACCCACATAACTACATTCGATACCCTGAATGATAGATTATTATTAATAGTTGGAATTCTAGGACCAATACCCAAGTGACTGCGTTAGTCATATTTGCCTAATTAGAATTACGTTTTTTAACATACCGATTCCCATTATCTAGCAATTGATTACACAATTAACAATTTCCTTATTGATCCTATTAGTTTCTAATTTAGCATTAAGTTGTTTGCGACAGATCTTATCAAATACTTTGAAAGTTATGACACAAAGCATTGGGTACATTGCTTTCATTCACTAATTTGGTTACAAAAGCATGCAAACCAATTAATAAAGCATAAACCAGCACTAGTTCAGATAGATCGCCTTTACTCCAGGATATGCTCAAATTGCTTTCTTTATAAGCAGACTGTATATAGTTTTCCCCACTGTATACAGACAACTCCTGATAACTCAAAGTTGTTTTTTGGTGCTAAATTATTTAAATTATCCAGTCATTCAAATTAAGTGACACAAATTAACAAAGCAAAGCAGAATTTTTTTACATAGAATTTACATTCGGTCCAACAGGTCTGTGCCAGTCTTTAGGCTCCACACAAGCGTCCTCTCACCCTATCAACATATCCTTCGATTTCTTTCTCCCTCACGTACTTATCTAACTTCCCCTAGGGTGCATCTGTGATATTCACCTCAACCACTCCCTGTGGTAGCGAGTTCCACATTCTCACCACTCTCAGAGTAAAGAAGTTTCTCCTGAATTCCCTATTGGATTTATTAGTGACTATCTTATATTCATGGCTCCTAGTTTTGGACCCCCACAAGTGGAAACATCTTCTCCACGTTTATCCTATCAAACCCCTTCATAATTTTAAAGACCTCTATCAGGTCACCCCTCAGTTTTCTCTTTTCTAGAGAAAAGATCCCCAGCCTGTTCAACATAACTTCTCTGCTTTTGAATTGTTCCTGTAGAAATGAACTTCAGTGCTTTGTTTGCACTTTTTATGGTATCTGCTTTATCTTGAGAAGATTCTAAACCTATTTTCAAAATTCCCAGAAAATCCAATGGATAATCTAGGAAATGGGTAAGCGCAACTTTGTACTGGTTCTGTGAGACGGCCTCGTGGAGCAGGAATCACACCACATGGTTTTAGTGCACGTGAGAGTTAGATTGAAATGTGACGTCCAAATCCTGCTGCCATTTTCATGTCATTGCACATCTCAAATCACTGCGTTAACATTGGAAAGAACCATTGGCAGAAATACTGATCCCAATTGCCAAAGGCAGGGGGTAAAAAACGTTGTTGGATATTTACATCAATCTGTTAGGACTTGTGTGTAAATTTACTGTGGTGCCACAGTACTCAAAATCATTCCTATGTTAAGCACAGATCTGATTTACTTTTAAACACGGTTCTCAAATGACAACTTTAAAAGGACCAATCAGAAGGTTTCAAATGTTGCAAGAAAAAAATCTTGATAATTTGACAGTTTAAAAAATGGGTAATGGTGTTGTGACACTAATACTGTAACATCCATCATTAGAGAAAAACAGAGGTGTGTTACCTGCTGCTCCCGGTTGAGTCGCCCACGTTTGGGACCATTTACACTACTTATCTCGTAGTCTTCTTCAGCAACTCTGTCACTGCTCTCCAGGCAAGCTGTCACCCCTTGGCAATTGAGAAGAAAAGGATCGTTATTAACCAGCCTTAACGGCAAGTGGAAGCAATTTCCCCGAATGCTTAGTACACAGAAATGACACACTGCTCCTCCTGTCAGCATCCAAAGTGACACAGCAGAGCAAGCATATGTCATGGTTAAACCACTATGCAACTACTCAGTGCAAAGTGCTTCTGTCCCCTTACTTCAAAAAAACCCCAAGTATTTATTCCAATGTTGTACCTGCATTTGATTTTTTTTTTAATTGCCATTACTTGTTTTGAAATATTCATACATGAATACACCAGAGTTAGATAAAACATCAATCAGCAGAATGTAAGCTGGCAAACCTTGACTTACATCCAAGCCTTGTGGCAAGACACACAGCGAAATAGAGGATACTGAACTGGCAATAACATGTTATTTCTCTTCCTACAATGGAAGTTGACCCAACAACTCCTATGGTTAACATCATGAGCTGACTGCAATTAATGGCGTCGTAGGAAACTCTTGATTTCTTCCCCCCTTTTTCCTCAGGGACTGTCTCGGGTAATACAATATTCTACATATGCAGTTACTATACATTGCTGAAAATGTGGAGATCTCGGTACAGAATTTTTGACTGACTAAAGTGAAAAGATGTGGTTAATAGCGGATAGCCTGTCCTGGATACAGTGAAGAACAGTAAGCAAAGTGACAACAGGCAGAATATAAAATATCAAACACAGCCCCTGAAAGTTAAATCGTAGCAGAGAATTTTTTTATTTTTAATATAAAATCTACCTTAACAGAAAAAATGGGTTTTGTGAAACTATAGCCATATCAGTGAATAGAATCAACTTATTTTACAGTTAGAATATGCCTTGATATAATTTAAAAGAATTTGAGCCAACTAGCGCAAAACTAAAATGCGTTGCTTACTGAAGTCTGTTAAAATAATGAATTCAGGTTAAAACTTGATTTCCTTGAGTAAAGAAAACCGTGGCTTGCTTTCATCTCCCCAGAGAGCCGAGCAGGATTTTTATACCTCTCCACAGCTGTTACACACACTAAAGCCTTTTTGAAAAATAGCCATGTCAACAATGGAATTAATCAAGGCCTGGGTGAGGATAATTTGTTGCACGAACACCCATGGAAAGAGTCCAGTTCCACCCATTTGCATTAGAGAATAATGTCACGCACTGACCCATTATTAATGGTGTGTTTGCCAATAAAATGCTGACTGTCACTAACTGTTGTGTTTTTAACACCAGATATCACTCGTCGCTCCTGTAATTGGATCTCTCATCCCCTTACAAAACAGAGTGTGCCTTCTAGGATCTAGGTGAACATTATAAGACTCGGGTTGAACAGAGAACCCTCACCAACGTACTCCAGTTTACTGGATATATTACACGATGCCACTTGATCCTGACTTTGTGATGTCGAACAATAACCCTCATTCAAAAATCATACTGCACAGAAGGCCATTTGGCCCATCGTGCCTGTGCCGGCTCTTTGAAAGAGCTATTCAATTAGTCCCACTCCTCCTGCTCTTTCCCCATAGCCCTGCAAATTTCTCCTTTTCAAGTATTTATCCAATTCCATTTTGAAAGTTACTATTGAATCTGCTTCCACCACCCTTTCAGTCAGTGCATTCTAGGTCATAACAACTCGCTGCATAAAAAAATGTCTCATCTCCACTCTGGTCTTTTGCCAATTAGATAAAGACAGAAAATGCTGGAAACACTCAGCAGGTCAATCAGACCGTGGCTCAAGATTTATAATCAATGCATACATTTACTGAACATAAAAAATAGATAAGAACAGTACAAATAGCATGCTTACAGTAATTACAAACTTTTATTAATCTCCTCAAAATGTCAAAAACAACAAAGCATTAACCATGAACATAAGACGGCTGGTTATTTCTGACATGACTACTTGCTAATACGGAGTCCTCTGGCTAAAAAGAAAGACTTGCATTTATATAGCGCTTTTCACGACCTCAGGACATTCCAAAGCACTTTACAAACAATGAAGTAGTTTTGTAGTCACGGTTATAATGTAGGAAATACGGCAGCCAATTTGCACACAGCAAGATCCCACAAACAGCAATGTTTTAGGGACCAGGTCATTTTTTTTTTTTTAGTGATGTTGGTTGAGAGATAAATATTGGCCAGGACACTGGGGAGAACTCCCCTACTCTTCTTCGAAATAGTGCCATAGGTTCTTTTACATCCACCTGAGAGAGCAGATGAGGCCTTGGTTTAACGTCTCATCCGAAAGACAACACCTCTGACAGTGCAGCATTCCCTCAGTACTGCACTGGAGTGTCAGCTGAGATTTTGCGCCAAAGTCTGTAGGCTTGTACCTCTGATGGCTGGCATTCAAATATAAACCCACGACCTGTAACTTCTAGCTACAGAGCTGTGCATCAAAGCATCTACAAAGAATCATGGCCCTGCCCAACCCTCAAACCTGAATCAAGTCTTCAGCACAGATATGGCTGTCAATCAAGCCTATTACTTAAAAAAAGTCAATCACCGTATGCTACTTGAACTGAACGGAATTAGTCTGATCCACTGATCAGTTTCAAACACGTTAAATGGTCTGCATCCAAGAACAATGGCAGCAATCATACTACACATACCAAGACTTTGTCCTGATGCATAAGGAGCCAGTCTGAAAAGTGTATTCGCTGCAGCCTGAGAAACAGCAAGCAGAAATCAATTTTAATTCTGTATGCGCTGTGACCAGCAAGGAAAGAATGCAATAAATAATCCATCATTGCCATTTTTGTCACACTAACATATGGTGCCATGAAGTAGTTGGCGAGAGCTCAGTCCATACCTACAAGTTCTTCACTCGACCAAAATAAGATCATGAATTTATCGAATAGCACTGCCCAAGTAGAGGCGATGGGCCTTCCCTTTTTGGGCATAAAATAAAATCAATTGAGGAATTTTTTTGCGGGGGGGGGGGGGGGGGGGGGAGGCGGGGAAGAGGAGAAAGAGAAGGATGGGAAGTTGCTCTTGTGCACCTCCTAGTGCCTGATGTAACGGTGGCTTAATCAGCAGCTGTTTAGGTGATCGATTTAGTAAGGTAGCACAATTACTTGACCTCACACCAACACAGCCATTTTGGAGCATCTAATAAGTCTTTTCAAGCATATATCATCAGATGGGTGGTTTGCTGCATGCTGCAATCAGTACTGCGTAAATAACACTCATATTCAGATCTTTATCGTGTAAAAATTCGTGTTCAAGGTGAAGGATATTAGCACCAAGCAATAAATCATAGAATCACAGAATAGTACAGCACAGAGGGAGGCCATTTGGCTCATCGAGTCTGCGCCGGCTCTTTCGAAGAGCAATCCAGTTAGTCCCACTCCCCCGCTCTTTCCCCATATCCCAGCATTTTTTTCTCCTTCAAGTGTTTATCTAATTCATTTCTGAAGATTACTATTGAATCTGTATCCACCACCCTATCAGGACGTGCATTCCAAATCCTAACCACTCGTTGCATAAAAAAGTTTTCCCTCAGCTCGCCTCTGCTTCTTTTGTCAATCACCTTAAATCTGTGCTCTCTGGTTATCGACTCTTCAGTCATTGGAAACAGTTTCTCTTTATTTACTCTTTCTAAACCCTTCATGATTTTAAATACCTCTATCAAATCTCCTCTTAGCCTTCTCTATTCCAAGGAGAACAACTCCAGCTTCTCCAGTCTATCCATGTAACTGTAATCTATCATCCCTGGAACTATTCTGGTAAATGTCTTCTGTACCCTCCCCAAAGCCTTTGTGTGGTGCCCAGAATAGGACACAATACTCCAGCTGAGGCCGAACTAGTGTTTTATATAGGTTTATATAACTTCCTGGCTTTTGTACGCGATGTCTTCATTTATAAAGCCCAGGATCCCACATACTTTATTAACTGCTTTGTTAACCTGCCCTGCCACCTCCAGAACAAACACCCACCAGGTCTCCCTGTTCTTGCACCCCCTTTAAAATTGCACCATTTAGCTTGTATTGTCTCTCCTCATTCTTCCTACCAAAATGTATCACCTCTCACTTTTCTGCGTTGAATTTCATCTGCCAATTGTCCACCCATTCCACCAGCCTATCGATGTCCTCTTGAAGTCCATTATTAATGATCTAGATAAGGGAACTAAATGTAATATCTCCAAGTTTGCAGATGACACAAAGCTGGGTGGGAGTGTGTGCTGCGAGGAGGATACCGAGAAACTCCAGGATGATTTGGACAGGTTGGGTGAGTGGGCAGAAGCGTGGCAGATGCAATATAACGTGGATAAGTGCGAGGTTACCCACTTTGGTGTCAAAAACAGAAAGGCAGACTATTATCTGAATGGCAATAGATTGGGAGAAGGGGAAGTGCAACGAGACCTGGGTGTCCTTGTGCACCAGTCGCTGAAAGTAAGCATGCAGGTGCAGCAGGCGGTGAAGAAGGCAAATGGTATGTTGGCCTTCATAGCGAAAGGGTTTGAGTATAGGAACAGGGATGTCCTGCTGCAGTTGTACAGGGCCTTGGTGAGACCACACCTTGAGTAGTGTGTGCAGTTTTGGTCGCCTTATCTGAGGAAGGATGTTCTTGCCATGGAAGGAGTTCAGCGAAGATTCACAAGGCTGATACCTGGGATGGCAGGAATGACATATGAGGAGAGATTGGGTCGATTGGGCTTATACTCACTGGAGTATAGAAGAATGAGAGGGGATCTCATCGAAACATATAAAATTCTGACAGGTCTGGACAAACTAGATGCAGGAAGAATGTTCCCGATGGTTGGAGAGTCCAGAACCAGGGTCATAATCTAAGGATAACGGGCAAGCCATTTAGGACAGAAATGAGGAAGAATTTCTTCACCCAGAGAGTGGTGAACCTGTGGAATTCTCTACCACAGAAGGTAGTTGAGGACAAGTCATTAAATATATTCAAGAATGAGTTAGATATATTTCTTAAAGCTAAAGGTATCAAGGGATATGGGGAGAAGGCAGGTACAGGGTACTGAGTTTGGATGATCAGCCATGATCTCATCGAATGGCGGAGCAGGCTCGAGGGGCCGAATGGCCTACTCCTGCCCCTATCTTCTATGTTTCTATTACTATCTTCCTCACTGTTTATTACACTATTAACAATAGACTATTAACAAAAATGATAGCACATGGAATTGGAGGCAACCTATTGGCTTGGATATGGATTTGGTTAATAGGTAGGAGACAGCGAGTAGGGATAATGGGTGTGCACTCCAATTGGTAGGATGTGACTAGTGGTGTCCCCCCCAGGGATCTGTACTGGGGCCTCAGCTTTTCATTATATTTAAAAATCACTTGGATGAAGGAATAGTCGTATATCTAAGTTTGCCAACGACAATCTTAGGTGGCACAGTAAGTAGAGTAGATGGGAGCAGAAAGTTGCAAAGGGACACTGATAGATTAAGTGAGTGGGCAAAGCTGTGGCAGATGGAGCTCAATGTGGGGAAGTGTGAGGTCATCCACATTGGACCCAAGAAAGATAGAACAGAGTATTTTCTCAATGGCGAAAAGCTAGGAACTGAGGTTGATAGATTTTTGTTAGGTGAGGGTATTAAGGGTTACAGAACCAAGGCAGGTAGATGGAGTTAAGATACAGATCAGCCATGATCTAACTGAATGGCGGAACAGACTCGAGGGGCTGAATGGCCTCCTCCTGTTCCTATGAACATCACCATTTGTGGCATTTTTCTATTTCCAGCAGAGATTCAGGGGACCAAGTACATAAATCACTAAAAACTAGTGGACAGATACAAAAAATTATTTCAAAGGCTAATGGAATGTTAGCCTTTATCTCAAGAGGGCTGGAAACCAAAGGGGTGGAAGTTAAGCTCCAGCTGTCCAGAGCTCTGGTTAGACCCCCACCTGGAGCACTGTGGTCTGTTCTGGGCACCAGACCTCAGGAAGGATATATTGGCCTTGGAGGGCTGCAGCGCAGATTCACCAGAATGATACTGGGGCTAAATGAGTTAAATTATGAGGACAGGTTGCGTAGACTAGACTTGCATTCCCTTGAATACAGAAGATTAAGGTGTGATCTAATTGAGGTGTTTAAGACGATCAAAGGAGTTGATAGGGTAGATAGAGAGAAACTATTTCTTTTGGTGGGGGAGTCCGAAACAAGAGGGCATAACCTTAAAATTAGAGCTAGGCCGCTCAGGGGTGATGTCAGGAAGATCTTCTTCACACAAAGAGTAGTGAAATCTGGAACACCCTCTCCTCAAAAAGATGCTGAGGCTGGGGGTCAATTGAAAATTTCAAAACTGAGTTTGATAGATTTTTGTTAGGTGAGGGTGTTAAGGGTTACGGAACCAAGGCGGGTAGATGGAGTTAAGATATAGATCAGCCGTGATCTAATTGAATGGTGGAACAGACTCGAGAGGCTGAATGGCCTCCTGTTCCTATGAACATCACCATTTGTGGTATTTTTCTATTTCCAACAGAGACATCCTGTGCCCACTTTGTGAGAAAACTAGTGGCAATTATGAGTTTTATGCTCACTTGGAACTGGATTGGAACGAACCAGACTCATTTTGTGCAGAACCCTTACAATCAGCAGCGAGATGGCCATCTTAAACACAAGTAAACACATTTGGCAAAGCTTCTTTCTTGATTGGTGATGGAGAGGAGCCAACAGTTGCAGAGAACGCCTGCCATATGCAAGAAGTGCAATGATGTGACCAAATTACACATGCCATGTATGTGCTTTTGTAAACAAAAGAACAACGATTGGCCAAACACTTTTTACATAAACTCAGTGTCCCTTTTAAGTCTTGTATTAAATGCACAGATCGTGGTAACCAACTGCTAATCACGTTTTTAATAAAATTATAGCTAGGGCCAAGTTTCAACGGCTCAACCTTACTAGCATGCCCTCTTATGTATATATAATTAGCACCAATCAACATAAATTTTGCTTCAAGTTAAAAGGCATTAACATTCACATTCCACTTTTAAAATACGGAGTGAGTATTGACACCACATTGTCAGTCAATGAGTTGGAGGCGGGGCGGCACATTACTGCAAACAGAACTCATAACAGCAACTCTCCCGAGAGTCTCCCAATAAAAGCAGGGTGATTTCTCCAGCAAAATTAAATACATATTACCTAGAATGTACAGCACAGATATACGCCATTAAGCCCAACTGGTCCATGCCAGTGTTTATGCCCCACACGAGCCACCCTACTTCATCTCACCCTATCAACATATCCTTCTATTCATGGGTCACGGGGAAAACAGATTCCATCAATAAAGTTGTTTTATTCTATGGATAATTCCTATATTACATAGAATGACACACTCTACAGCATAGAAACAGGCCATTCGGCCCAACTGGTCTGTGCCGGTGTTTATGCTACACACCAGCCCCCTCCCACCCTCTTCATCTCACCCCATCAGCATATTCTTCTATTCCTTTCTCCCTCATGTACTTATCTAGCTTCCCCTTAAATGCATCTATGCTATTCGCCTTAACTAGTCCCTGTGGTAGCGAGTTCCACATTCTAACCACTCTTTGGGTGAAGAAGTTTCTCTTGCATTCCCTATTGGATTTATTAGTGACTATCTTATATTGATGACCCCTAGTTTTGGTCTCCCCTACAAGTGGAAAACGCAGTGAGGGGAGGATAGTTACATAATACAAATTATGTGTGTAAAATCAATCAATCAGTCACCTATAGCAGGCGTGATTGATGGGGGAATTACCCAAGCGTCTCCATTCTGGTCGGGACTTGTGGTATCACGAAATACAGCCTTTAAAATAAGTCACTTTGCAGCTGTTAAGACAATGAGGTAAGAATTCCCTGTGACTCTGTATATAGCAAAAAAAAATGCAAGTACAAACTAGGGAGCATCACTTTCCACCGCTTTCCAGTTTGCTGTTAAAAAGTGAACACAGAAAAATATATTCTTGGTTCCCCAATCCAATCGGTCACCCCCCCCCCACCCCCCACCCCCAAGTTGAGCTGGATCAAATGCTGTGTATCTGCTAATATATTATTGCTAACATTCCTGTGACAACTTGGATCTATGCAGAAAGAGGAAAAAAATATCAACAAATGTTCACTCAGCAGGGCACCAATTATTTAGTACAATTGTTAACTTGTAATGACGCTGAAGTTGTTTACTAACTCGTGGAGAGGAACAGATGGGAACTAGCTCTTACTCATAATCACATAAATGGGTTTGTTATCAATGGCAATTCCCATCAGAGACCATTCATTATATAGTCATGCTCAGTAATTTGCTTGTCATTGCCAGTATATGTACTAGCAGTTTCACGTAGAAAAAAGTCCCAAAGTGCTTCACAGAGGCATAATCAGATGTAAATGGACAACAAGTCAAAGGAGGAGACATTAGGGGGGTCTTAAGAGGAGGACAAGGAGGTGGCAGGATGGGAGGAGGGGTTTAGGGCAGGAATTCCGCAGCGTGGGGCCAAGACAGATGAAGGCATGGCCGCCAATGGTTGGGTAAAGAGAAGGGGTGGGGGATGCACAAGAGGCCAGAGTCAGAGAAACAGAGAGTTATTGGGGAGGGGTTGTCGGTGTGGAGGTGGTAATAGAGATAGGGAGGGATAAAGCTATGAAGGAATTTAAACACGAGAATGAGAATTTTTAATTGGTGGCATTGGGAATCGGAAGCCAATATAGGTCAGCAAAGATAGGGGTGATGGGTGAGCAGGACTTTGTGCAGGATAGGATACAGGCAGAAGGTAGTGGGGTTGGATGGGGGATGTGGGCGTTTAGGTGGGGCAGGTGGTGGAAAGTTTAGCCAGGCGGTGGAAAGTTTAGCCAGGCAGGGGAGGATTCAGGAAGGGCCGAGATGTTGCCACCCGTGAGTTGAAAGAACCATGGCTCACAGGTAGTGACAACTTGCTTCAATGAATTTACCAGCTTGAAGTTGAGGGGTAAACTGAAAGGTATCCAGTATAAGGTGATTAAAGATCAATTATCATCAACCTGGGTTACTGCACATCAGCTCCTTAGTTGGCTAAGGACTGAATTGGCATTCTGGATGTCAGGGTTCCAATAAGAAGTAATAAGCATCCAGATATGGATGCAGATTAGCAAATACACGTACCATTAGTGAGAAAGAAAAAAAATAAACTGCCTCTGTTTCAACTTCATGGGAAATGAAAGAAAACACCCTTACTTTGTACCATGTATATATGGGATAAATAAGGGCGCTTTTGAAATTTATGGAGCAAAAAACTGAACTCCCTCTTGTTCTCACTTTAATGATAGCCGTTTTTTGAGAATTGGATCCGTGCTCTTCAACTCTTTCGATATGAAACAGCCAGTTGAATTGGTTAATGTGAACCACAACACAATATTCCTCCTGGACTAAAACAAATGGAAGTGCTTAACAACAACAACAACTTGTATTTGTATAGCGCCTTTAACGTAGTAAAACGTCCCAAGGCGCTGCACAGGAGTATTGTAAGACAAAAAATTTGACACTGAGCCACATAAGGATAAATTAGGGCAGTTGGTCAAAGAGGTAGGTTCTAAGGGGCATCTTAAAGGAGGAAAGAGAGGTTGTAAGGTGGCGAGGTTTAGGCAGGGAATTCCAGAGCTTAGGGCCTAGGCAACAGAAAGTACGGCCACCAAAGGTTGAGCGATTATAAACAGGGATGCTCAAGAGGGCAAAATTAGAGGAGCGCAGATATCTCGGTGGGGGGGTTGTGGGGCTGAAGGAGATTACAGAGATAGGAAGGGGCGAAGCCATGGAGGGATTTGAAGACAAGGATGAGAATTTTGAAATCGAGGCGCTGCTTAACCGGGAGCAAATGTAGGTCAGCGAGCACAGGGGAGATGGGCAAACAGGACTTGGTGCGAGTTAGGACACGGGCAGCCAAGTTTTGGATGACCTCAAGTTTACATAGAGTGGAATGTGGGAGGCCAGCCAGGAGTGCATTGGAATAGTCAAGTTTCAGCATGTAATTTCTTTCTGTCACGCCAATGCTAGATGTTTACATCAGTTTGGAATGGGAGAAACCAACGATTTTAGAAGCATTACCAGGAGGTAGCAGGTTGGGACCAACCAGTCAAAAGTGCTGACCAACAAAAGGACATGGGGCATGGAGGCATAGAACTTGGCCACATTGCTTGAGCAGATACTTGCTTTTAAATCCAAACCAGCCAGAATAATCCAGAGTAATTAGATTCCAAGGTATTAGGATTCCCCCTCCTCCTTTTTGATCATTCCCTATTCATTTTTGTTGACCTTTTTATTTTTCGTTCCAACAGCGAATGCTGACAACAGCTGAAATAGTTTGGACAGGTTTTTAAGCAGGACGGTGCAAAGGAGCGCAGTTGAATATATAGTTGAGGCAGTGGAATGGAGTGAAGTGAACTGGGTGTAAAAATGGTTCATTAGGGACAAGAGTTGACGTACCTTTTTTTTATTCGCTTATGGGATCTGGGCGTCGCTGGCAAGGCCAGCATTTATTGCCCATCCCTAATTGCCCTCGAGAAGGTGGTGGTGAGCCGCCTTCTTGAACCGCTGTAGTCCGTGTGGTGAAGGTACTCCCACAGTGCTGCTAGGGAGGGAGTTCCAGGATTTTGACCCAGCGACGATGAAGGATCGGCGATATACTTCTAAGTCAGGATAGTGTATGACTTGGAGGGGAACTTGGAGGTGGTGGTGTTCCCATGCGCCTGCTGCCCTTGTTCTTCTAGGTGGAAGAGGTCGCAGGTTTGGGAGGTGCTGCCGAAGAAGCCTTGGCGAGTTGCTGCAGTGCATCTTGTAGATGGTACACACTGCAGCCACGGTGCGCCGGTGGTGGAGGGAGTGAATGTTTAAGGTGGTGGATGGGGTGCCAATCAAACGGGCTGCTTTGTCCTGGATGGTGTTGAGCTTCTTGAGTGTTGTTGGAGCTGCACTCATCAGGAAAGTGGAGAGAATTCCATCACACTCCTTACTTGTGCCTTGTAGATGGTGGAAAGGCTTTGGGGAGTCAGGAGATGAGACACTCGCTGCAGAATACCTAGCCTCTGACCTGCTCTTGTTGCCACAGTATTTATGTGGCTGGTCCAGTTAAGTTTCTGGTCAATGGTGACCCCCCAGGATGTTGATGGTGGGGAATTCGGCGATGGTAATGGCGTTGAATGTCAAGGGGAGGTGGTTAGGAGCTTGTTGGAGATAGTCATTGCCTGGCACTTCTGTGCCGCAAATGTTACCTGCCACTTATCAGCCCAAGGTCTCTGAATGGCAGCTTGACAACGAACACAGAAGCACCATTTACAAAAGGAAGGCCTAAAGGGCAGTACTGAATGTGGTCACTTGCCTGCCACTTGGCAGCTCCAAAACCTCTTATGGTATTCGCTGATGGAATTTTATGGTAGTTAGCAGGCATCCAATAATGGTCAGGGTTACCATCTTTCATTTTTCCCCATTTAGGCTTTGTTCAGGCCTGTAAATGCTATTATCGGTTGAAGTCAGCTTACCCTTTTGGGATTACAAAATAGCTGGACTGATATCCCTCCCATTTGAAAACATGGCACTTCTTTGATATCTTGGCAGTGAAATGAACTTGAATGCAACAAAGAGAGAATTTATGTCTTTATCCTGTGTATTTTTTTAAAAATAGCAATGGTCAAAATTAAATCTGTCCTCTTGTTCTAAATTTCAAAATAGAAGACAGGAGACAGTCAAGTCTTCTGGTCAAGGGGCAGAGTTCAGAAATCAATTAAGATAAACCTGCTTTGATGACGAACAGCTCGTTTGAAATGTTATACATGCTTTGACAGACAATTTCTAGTTGTGAAATAGACTTGGAGAAATAGACAACGGAAATCTGGAATTTCAAACTGTAACCACTTTGCCTCCCAAGTTATAAATTCTTTTGACAGTTTTGTTTGTCTACTTCAAAAGAAACGGCTTCTCCCTGAAAGTAGTAGCCCCACTTTATAACCCCATAGTTGTTAGCTCTGGTAAAGATGTTCAGGGTCTGGGGACGCACGGATGACTCAGGTACTCTAAGTGCACCCGAGTCATCCCAAAAGACTGACCAGTGGAGATGGCCCAAGAAATATTAACAGATTTTTGAAAAGTGTGTATAAGTACTGCACGGTTTTGTATTTTGCTATGTCTTTTTGTTTCAATCATTTTATCTGTAACTAAATCTGACCATGTTGTTTAGCCTGTATTCAGTGGTACAGTCTTGTGTTAGTTTTCCATCTTCTGAGGTGTCAGGAGAACTTGGTAGGTGTCTCATGTATACTCCAGTAAATTAACTGTTAAACCCCATTCTGGAAAGGCCTGCAAGAGTGTTGGAATTTGAGAACTTCTTTACTCAAAGGGTGATAAATATTTGGAATAATCTGCCTGGCAGGGTGACAGAGACAAAAACACCAAGGATTTTTAAAATGCAGCTGGATATTAGAATGGAAGAGTCAGAGTATCAGAGCTTCAATTGGCCTTTTTTAACCATCTCTCTCATATAGCTATGCTCTTAAGTACAGACTATATGAGTAGGTTGAGACTCAATGGTAAATATACCACATGGTGCGACATTGAGCCATACTGATCAGCAAGATCCCAATGTTCCATTAGTTGTCAGCATTTAGTTATCCAGGCTAGTGATTTTGAGTTGGGGGGGGGGGGGGGGGGTGAGATTTGGGAGCAAAAGCCAAATTAAAAGCAGGGTTCCTTGCTGCAAAGTACATGTGTACACAAAATGAGGGCAGGAATGAGCTCAGTTGTGATGGCCTCCATGGTAGAACCCACTAACATTCAATGTACAGGCTCATACTTGGGAGTGGTCAATGGTCCTTACCCCACCTTACCATGGCCCGGATTTTGCAGTCAGCAGCGAAGTGATAGCACTCGCCGCTGACCTCGAAGAAAGCTGCCCACAAAGTTTTAGTGGGCTCTGTGGCCTCGGTTTCCCTTTTTCTGATGTGACTTTCCATCTGGCACCATCTATAGGGGATTTGTGGCGTCCAGCAACAGTGAGGTCATCAAGCAGGATGAGCAGCCAATCACATTGAAGAATTCTCAGAGAGCAAACCGGGAGGTAAAAAGCAGCTTTTATCATTTACTTTTTAATCATTTTACAGAAAGCAAAATAAAAATTGTGATGTACACATGGGATTAAGGTAGAATCTGAAATATCAAAAAAAATAAATAAAAAAATAAAAATTTTAAAAATCTATGGAATTATCATGGAATGGAGGAAATGACACTCCACAATATAAAATTAGGTGCCAGAGAGGTTGTTCAGTAGTAGTTATGACCTAGTATGCCGTTAAAAACTCAGTTACACCTCATTCAACAAGGCTTAATTTTTTCACGGGTTTTTAACAGCTAGAATAGTGCATAAAAAGTTGAAGTTCATGTCAGATCAGATATTTCTAATTGATTCCATCTGCCAAGTTTGCAACAATGCACCCTGTGGAGGAGCAGGGTATCACTGACATCAATGTCCAGATTTCCGCATTTAATTGCGCATGTGCAGATGCTGGAAGTTGCCGTCAGTTTTACAGAGTAATGACGATGAACGCTGACAGTTTCGCAGTCATTACAACCACACATTAAGGGCCATTATGTTCTCTCTGCAGAAGAGCAATAAGGAAAAGAAAAGGCAAGTTTTAAAATAAACACTTAGCTTTTACTTTTTTTTTTTAAAAAGGGGGCTATACATATTGTTCAAGTATCTCTTTTTAACTATTGGGCCAGAATTTGCTGTAGCAGGGTATTTAACGGCATCCACCATTAGTTAGACTTGCCCCTGCACCCTTCAGCTCAAAATAATTTTGCCCACAAAGTGCAAGCTGATAACGGCGCAGCAAGGGAGACAGGCATCTGGGACCTGAGTGAACAGGGAAAGCAACAGCGTATTCCCATCACCAATGAGATTTAAGGATTGGGAAATAAACAGAAGGACTGAGAAGGAGGGTGAATTAGAGTGGGTGAATTCAATGTCAAATCAGGTACAGAAAGAGAAAGAGAGGGAAAGAAAGATTGGATTAGGAGAGAGGAAAACATTTAAATTGTTTTCAATCTCCCCAAAAAATTCAAAACCTGAAGGAATGAGACTCCACACTTGTAATAGCTAATTTTCAGTGCCAGAGAGGTTGATTGGCAGTAATTATCATGTCGTTAAAAGGGTACTTACACTACTAATTACTAGCCCTAAATATCTGCGACGGGTGTAGTTGGCATCTACCACGCAAATACAGCAACTTCACGGCATTCAAGGCATGTCAATGGTGAGGCAGCCAACGAGATGCTGTTTTCGCAAAGCTAACTCGAACAGCAACTTTTGGATATTCACATTTAACCGCGCATCCGCTCTTCGCCTGAAGTTGCTGTACCATTTACACAGAAATAACGGCGATGCCATTAACCTCACCCTTATTTTGACATCAAATTCTGGCCCATTAAGTTGAATGTACCTTCTTATTGTTCATTATGAACACTTTAAAATGGTTTATATTTCAGTAATTAAGGAATCACTCTTCTAGTCCAAGCAGTCCTCTTACCCCTTCCTCTGGTTAGGTGGTTCGGAGTGTGCGTACTTCGCCCATGTGCAAAGTGGCACTCTTGGTGAGGTATTTGCATGTAATTAATATGTATTTTTATATGGTTGATGGCTTTTCTACAAAATTATTGATACCATTACCAATAATGCCAAGTTAAAGGATACCCATCATTTTGGGTTTGGAAAAAAATACACTTCAAATAATCTCCAAACTCAAAGGCCAAGCAGGAATGTTTAAAGTTTCTGCAGATATTCACTACTTTAGCCTACCACCAATAGGTGAAGATTCAAACGAGCTTCTCAACTAGTATTCATCAGTGTGCCGTGATCAGCTTTTTGAAACAGTGCATTTTTATAATTTTGAAGCGCCAAACAAACCGAAAGGATAAGAAGATATATTGTCCACACAAGACAGTGGCCATTCCCTCCCCCCACTTCACTAATTTGTTCAGATCAGGCTCAGATTGCCACAGCTCTATTTGTACACCATGCAATTTACCCACAACAGATAGCTGTAAGCCAAACTAAGCCCCTCGTGATGGATCTGTGTGCAATAAAACCCTGTTTCAAGAGAGAAATATGAAGTAACTCTACAGTGAAAGCATTTTAAAATTACCATTTGAACCACAGGTTTTCATATTGATGAGATCACATCCAATCAGAAGATTAAGTAATTAAAGTATGCACTATCTAGCTGGAAAATTCCTAATTGCGACCTGGAATTAGACACAACTGTGCTATGCATATATAAAAAGCAAGAGGTGCTTTGACCATTTTGAATTTACTGGCCTCAATTTTTGAGAACACTTCTATGGAAATAAAATGAGACAGTCAAGTCATAAACATGCAGACCCCTGAACAGTGCTGTCAGCTGGAACATTGTCCTTTTAGCCATGGGATACAGCTCTAAATCCAACTTAAGATAGAACGGATAAAGATCTCTGATAGCTGTTAAGTGCCTTAAGTGAAAGGGATTTGGTCAGCCTGGATCCATTTTCCAATAGTTGTGAGTACGCAGCACAGAATTGCCCTCTATTTTGACAACCTCAATCCGATTCAATAAAACAGCACTCTGCGAAAAAGGGGGCAAGAATGTTAAATTGCAATAGCTGAATAGGGGCTGCAATTTAGGCACATTATGCAGAGGGGCTCTACACCTACGGTTCAAACACTGAGTAACTGCCTTACTGACCAGGATTCCCAGGCCTGATTCCTGGTCTGTGCTGAGTTAACTAATCTTAGTTGTGGTGGTGGTTGAGGGTGCAACAATTTGTTTCAATGTTCATGGGTTAAGATGAGGAAGATCAAAGAGGGCAAGTGCTTGTGTGTTGACATCAAATAAGGGCAAGATTGGGCTTGGCTATGATGGTCCCAATGGCTCAATAACCGGCCAATAGCTTCTATCCAGGCTTTCTTCGGATAAGGTACCAGAGACTGTGGTACCGTATCTCCACAAGGAATCAGGCAGTGAGGGGGAAAGAAATGCTGGGTGGAAGCAAAGAGAGAAGCCGCTCCCTTTCTCATCACCAGCATTCCTTACCTGGGCAAGTGCATGGAAAGATTGCTGGCGCAACTGCAGAAAGGACCAGGAAATAAATCTGGTACATACCCAGAGCTGTAAGTTAAAGCAGTACAATAAAGCCATTGATTATGGGAATATCCAAATGATAGCTCCATTTCGTAGGTATGATTAAGATCAATAGGTGGTAAATGGAATTGTCAGCTAGTATGACTTCCAAACTTACAAAAAAAAACAACCTTTGCTTGAAAATACAGAACTAAAACCTCTTTGATCATGAAGTAAACACCTGCCTAAAGGTCATGAATGTTTGGGCTGATTAGATAAGTCTGAATAATAAAACTTAGAAAATTTAAAGCACTTCACAATTTTTCTCTTCAGTTGCTGTAATTAAGGTTCCCTATTTCAATGTTCATGCATTAATCACACAGTTTACACCATCATAGCATGAACACTGCGCAAGATTCTCTTTCATATGGGTAATCATTATTTTCTATTTTACGAGGCACTGCAGGGAAGAGCAGCATGGAAATGTTCTCTAATATAAGGGAGAAGATTCAATGACCTCACACTAAAATGAGATGTTTCAGTCATCACCTCAAAGGGTCAATTTCACAGCCATCAGCAGGTTTAATCAGTGAACTTCTAGTATGCCAGCATTATGGCAGGGACAAGACAGACAACTAACAGAGTGATAGAATCCAAAGCAAACAAGAACAAACTTGCATTTATAGCGCCTTTTACAATCCTGTCCCAAAGCACTTTACAGCCATCTAAGTACTTTTTGAAGTGTAATCACGTAGTGTAATAAACGTGGCAGCTAATTTGTGCACAGCAAGGTCCCACAAACAGTAATGAGATAATGAGCAGATACGTTATTTTAGTGATGTTAGTTGAGGGATAAATATTGGCCAGGATACTGGGGAAAACTCTCCTGCTCTTCTTCAAAGAGTGCCATAGGATCTTTCGTGCCCACCTGAGGGGGCAGACGGAGCTTCAGTTTAACGTCTCATCCAAAGACAATGCAGCGCTCCTGCAGTGCTGCACTGGAGTATCAGTCTGGATTATGTGTTGCACTCCAGGGACTTGAACCCACAACCTTCGGATTCAAGAGGCGAGAGTTCTACCACTGCGCCATGGGTGACAAGAGAAAAAGGGGATGGGAGCAATTACGACAATAGTCTGAAGGATTAAGTAAGGTATTGTGCCAACTGCCTGGGATCGACTAAACACTGAGCAGACAGCAGGTAATGCGGAGCAGAGGAGAACAAAATATAAATGAGATATAAAACAAGCATGCTCCAAAGACCTAGGAAGCTCATAAAAAATGCAAGGGAGGATTATTATTTTTGAAAAGTGAACACAGGATGGCCAAGTGAGGCAGCAGAAGCAGAGGAACAAAAGAATGCATAGAAACACTGCTACTCTCCCATGCAGCTAGCAGTCATTGGGGTCCTTTCTTGCAGTCTCCACTTGTCTACGTGTGCTATCTCAACACAGATGTATTGTACAAAAATTTTCACCATGCTAAAAATTTGACTTCAGACTATACAGAATGTGATCAGTTTCCTTTGACAACTGACAGGAAAGAACACAGCAGCTCCAAAACAGTATTTTTGCTTCTTTGCTATATGTACATTTTCTTTTATCAGAAGTCAATGGTATGCCTGTGCAGAGAGAAGTAACCTAAAAAAAAATACATAGATACAGAACAATAAAGAGTAATAGATAGAGCAGTTCAAAGTATAAAAGCACACACTGTCCATAATTAGTTATAGGGTTTGTCATTAGTGCATACACAGTGCCCTGAATGACTGCACAACACCAAACACTTTAGTCATACATCCTAACCATTCATTATTCTAATTTATTACTTCTCTTTCCCCAGTCACATCAGACACAGATACTTAATCGCATGACCAGCAGTGAAACAATAATTCCAAATCATAAAATGGATAATGTCTTCTCTGTTCCTTGCCCTGAAAATTGCTGAGCAGGTAACATAAAACCTAGACATTTTCACCTCCATAATATATTTTGTGTAGGTCTCCAAAGAGCAACTTGAATATAAATAAATGTGTGCCTTGAAAGCCAGCTGTGCAATGTGTTGCAACTTTTCTGTGGTAAGTTCTTAAGCCCCACAAAGCAGAAAATCTGCTCTGATGCCTGATCTGTGCCGAGTGAGCACATCTCAACAAGCGCACCATTTGGGGTGCTACAATTGGCCTCAGCAGCTCTCGAGAGGTGAACAAAAAATCAGTCAGGGCTAGCCCATGCTGATTGCTCTCCAGTGGCCCATGCTGAAAATGTGCAGTCAGGAAAGGGTCTTTCTGCTGTGGATGTCAGAGGAGAACTATGGTTATGATGGCTTCCATGGCCAAATAGTCTGTCTAGGGTCACATATGAAGGATGGCCAACTTGAGCAAGGCATTGGAGGACTGCTGGCAGCCACAGAACTGTATCCAGCATGAATCAGCTGAGAAAATTGAAAACGATAAACAAGAGTTGGCTTTTAAATAAGATATGCCCTAGTACAGCAAGTTGAATGCCATAAAAAGTCACTTTTTTGCTCAGGCTAAGTGCTGTTTCAAGCACAGCAGATACAGGTAAAATAGAACTACAGATTAGAGCCTGGCAGAGTTTATCACAAAGCCGTGCAGATAACTACTGAGTAGATATTACGAGCTGGGAATTTGCATTATTTCACAGTAAATAACAGGCAGCAACAGGTAGATGCGCCGGTAAGAATCACATGATTAGTTAACACTTCTAAAGTGCAAGTGATTTACTATGAATGCTTTTAAAATTTGACCCAATATCAAACCATCTACATTTACCAGCAGCCCTGTGTAATCTCTGGCCTTGCTGTTCCATCTACTGCTGAGCGTTGATGTAAATTAGAGTGCAATTATTTTAATCTAATGGACTACTTACACTGCAAATCCACAAGCCAGCAACCAGAGACGATCCCCATCAAACACTTCATGGTACAGGGAGCATGGTCATTGGGAACAATAATGTGCGTCACTAAAAGCAAATAGAAAATCAAAACACTTGGTTAAAAATACTTCCAAACAGACTACAACATAATAAATCATTATCTTCCTTTCCCAATGGACTTCAGTTTGCAGGTCAGGCTCTGATAGTTCAGATAATGGGATTTGTCCATTCATAAAAGATAGAGCGAAGCAACCATGACTACCAAGCTGAATCACATCAAGGACACCATATATGTTTCATTACATTACCTAATTAAACAGAGTTTTCTGTGTTCACCTGCCAATATTAAAACTGGCAACTGAAAAATATAACAGCACCTCTTTTGGCCGTGAACCCTTAACGAAAAGACTGCAATAAAATAAATACTCGACTGGCAAATATATGCAGAAACACAGCACTGGGTTGAGCCCCTCGTAAACTACCCATCAACTTGTGAACACCTGGCAAGGTCAATGTTTGAATATGATGTGGAGATGCCAGTGTTGGACTGGGGTGGACAAATGTGAGAAGTCGCACAACACCAGGTTATAGTCCAACAGCTTTATTTGAAATCACAAGCTTTCGGAGCGCTGCTCCTTCGTCAGGTGAAGTCAGACAGAAGTAACTCTATGAGGAAACCTCGGTACCACTTCCCTTTAGTGCCTCCTGTATTCCTTTTCTCTCATCTTTCCTGAGCTTACAGTACATAATGCACGTACTTTGGGGATTGGTCCCTGGCAAGAATGCACGAATTTCATGCAACTGGGAGTCAAAAATGATTTGAACGGAGATCTGCCAGAAGGGATGGGGGGGCTCAGCTAACCAAAACTAAACACAACAAATGGCACCAAGTTTAGTGATACAGTAATGATGTTAAAACATCTGCAAAAACATTTACAGAATGTAGCATGATAACTACATTATGAAGTGTAAAACACTAACATATTATAGAATTCTATAGCACAGGAGGCCAACAGGTCCATCGCACCGTTGCTGGCTCTCTGAAGGAGCAATTCATTTAGTCCCACCCTATTCCCAATATCCTTTCATTTGTACTCTTGCGCATCCACGATTTTCTTCGCTCCACCATTGGTGGCCATGCCCTCAGCTGCCTGGGCCCTAAGCTCCTGAATTCCCTCCCTAAACCTCTCCACCTCACCTTTAAGACACTCCTTAAAACCTACCTCTTTGATCAAGCTTTTGATCACTCCTAATATCTCCTTATGTGACTCGGTGTCAAATTTTGTTTGATAACGCTCTTGTGAAGCACCTTGGGACGTTATACTACATTAAAGGCGCCATATAAATGCAAGCTGTTGTTGCAGAGGCTGAATGAAAAAAAAGTGATTCAAAATCTAATAAATTAAAACAAATTAAGCACATATATAAATCAGGTAGAATTTACATCAAACTTAAACAGGGAAAGATTACTCATGTATCATTAAAGATTTAAAGTATCCTCGCCTGATGGCCGAGTTGGTAAATTTAGGGTGTAAACTGAGCCATACAGACCAAAGGTCCCAGGTTCAATCCCAATCTGGGGCAAGTTGGCTGCTCTCGGACAGAACAGAAGAAGGGTACTACTAGTGTCAGTGCCTCTGGGCTGAAGAGGGGAAAAATAAGCTTCTGATCACTATCCAGGGAGCCATGTTGGAAAGCGCACATATGGGCACGGGATGAGGACAACATTAGTCTTAGCTGCAATGTCTCCCACAATTCAATAACCTGGCATCACGCATTGTTTAGGCGTGCCTACTTAGACTGCCCACTTGGGCATGGTGGCGGAGGGCAATCTGCTCAGCAGGAGCCAACACCTAAAGGAAGAAGGGAAGGGAAGAAAATTTGTCAAACGAGATTGGGGTAAAAATTCGGTAGCGCCCCGAAAAAGTTAGCGCTCCCGCGGCCGATTTTCCCAGGTAGCGCCCTGAGAGGGAGGAGGGGCTACTGGAAGCGCCCCGCGTCCCTCTTGGGGCGCTGCGAGCCAAAACTGCGGTGCTACGTGCCGCAGTGCCACAAGCTGCAGCACGTCGCGCCGCGTTACTGCAGGCCTTCCTCCCCTTCTTAAAGGGGAGGGGCCTGACGCAGCGTGTCCCAGCGCCCAGCTGGGCCACCAGGGATCGGGAGTGCCGGCAAAAGAGCCCAGCACTCAAGAGGCGTGCCGGGTTCACGGGGGCCGGGATCAGCAATGGGGGCCAGGTGCTGGCAGGCGACCAGCAAAAAAAATGGCCGCCCGCCACCTCCCCTTTAACTAGTGCCGCCCCAGATGCAGGTAGGCCCCCCTGACCCCGTCGGACATAGCGTCCGGCAGTAAGTCGGGGGGGGCGCCACCCAATATTACAGCCGGTGCGCGAGCGGGGCGCTGCGTACAGCAATGACGTCATCACCGGCGGCGCTACCCATTAGCGCCGCCGCTAACCTCCCGCTGAATTTCGCGGGAGGCATTAGCGGAGCCGCGCCCAGGCGCTAGTTGATTTGCGCCCCGTTAGAGCCCTCTTAGGGCGCTAACGGAGGAGCAAATCAACCGAATTTAGCCCCCATTAAGTATCACGGGCCTGGGGTTAGGGGAAAAAATAAAGCCATGTTAACAGAAAATTCTCAAGTTTTCCTATTGCTGTATACAGCATGTGTCTGCTGCATCTAGATGACAGTTCACCCCTTGAAGGGGAAACGAGAGGACATTAGCTCTCTTGTAGCACATTTGCCCACGATAATTAATTTCAAGAATAGCTTCTTTTCTGTATTACGGGTTAGTGAAGCATCTGGTTTGAATCACCTTCAGCAGTAAGTCTGCAGGGATCTGAATATCAGACATAGCCTCAAGATTTCCATTCAGAAAAGTATTAAATCAAGAGATGGAGCCATAAAATATTTAACAGCATGCCTCTAATCCTTTTATAACTCCAGTGTAAATCTGTATTTGTTAAATTTTCCTATTTCAAATATTTGGAGTCCAATATGATCTACAGATTATAGTCAATTTCTCCTCATGGAAGGGAGTTTTGTTACTGATAAAAGTGGACACTACAAGCTTGAATTATAATCAATTATAGTCACCAGTCTCCAAAGGTGATGGTCACTTATTAAAAATGACAGTAATTTGATTATTTATGTTAGGTGTTTTATATTAGTGTAGCTTAACATGGCGAGTAATAACTAATGAAACATGTATGTTGGACATTTCTACCCATCTCTTGGAATATCTGCACACACCCTTACCTCCATTTCTCTCCTCCATTGTGATCAACTTATTAGCATGTCAACTGACTTTCAACACACCATTTAAGAAAAAGAAAAGAACTTGCATTTCTATAGTTTCTTTCACAGCCTTAGGACGTCCCAAAACAAAATTACAGCCAATGAAGTACTTTTGAAGTGTAGTCACTGCTGTCATGTAGGAAACGAGGCAGCCAATTTGCACACAGCAAGGTCCCACAAACTACCCCATTTAAACTCTTCTTTTCCAACCAAATTCTTCCTACCAAAATGTACCACCTTGCATTTATCTATATTGAAATTAACTTGCCAATTACACGCCCATTCTGCATAAGGAAGTGCGGATTTGCTTTGCGTTTAAATATTAAAAGATTTCTTCTTCAAAGGGTGGGGCCAAAAAGGAGATCTTCTTGTGGAGGCAGAGGGCATGGCTGAGGTACTAAATGAGTATTTGGATCTGTCTTCACTAAAGAAGAGGATGCTGATAATGTCACAATAAAGGAGGAGGGGGTAGAGAAATTGGATAGGATAAAAATAGATAAAGAGGAGGCACTTAAAAGGTTGGCAGCGCTCAAAGTAGAAAAGTCACCCGGTCCGGCTGGGATGCATCCTAAGTTGCTGAGGTAAGTAAGGGTGGAGATAGCGGAGGCTTTGGCCACAATCTTCCAATCCTCCTTGGATATAAGAGTGGTGGCAGAGGACTGGAGGGATACAAATGTTACACCCTTGTTCAAAAAAGGGAAGAGGGACAAACCCGTTAACTACATGCCAGTTAGCCTAGCGTCTGTGATGGAGAAACTTCTAGGGACCATAATCTAAGATAAAATTAAGTGCCACTTGGAAGAGGATGGGTTAATAAATGAAAGCCATCACAGATATGTTAAAGGCAAATCATGTCTGACAAACTTGATGTAGCTCTTTAATGAAATAACAGAGGGTTAATGAAGGTGGTGCAGTTGATGCTGTGTATATGAACTTTCAAAGGAATTTGATAAAGTGCCACATAATAGACTTTTTAGTAAAATTAAAGCCCATGGGATTAAAGGGGTAGTGACAGCATGGATTAGTTGGCTAAGAGACAGAAAGCAGAGAGTAGTGGTAAACGGTTGTTTTTCAGACTGGAGGGATGTTTACAGTGGTGTTCTCCGGGGGTCAGTGTTGGGACCACTGCTCTTTTTAATATATATTAATGAGCTGGACTTGGGTATACAGGGCATAATTTCAAAGTTTGCAGATGGCACAAAACTCAGAAATGTAGTAAACAATGAGGGTAAAATGAGACTTCAGGAGGACATAGACAGACTAGTGAAATGGGCAGACACACAGCAGATGAAATTTAATTCAGAGAAGTGTGGGATGATGCACTTTTGGAGGACGAATGAGAGGCAATATAAATTAAATGGTACAATTTTAAAGGCTGTTTAAAAAGTATGTGCCATCCTTGGCTTTATAAACAGAGACATAGAATATTGTGCCCAATTCTGGGCACCACACTTTAGGAAGGACGTGAAGGCTTTGGAGAGGATGCAAAGGATATTTACCAGAATGAAGAACTTCAGTTATGTGGAGAAGCTGGGAGTGTTCTCCTTAGAGCAGAAATGGTTATGGGGAGATTTTATAGTGGTGCTCAAAATCAATGGCCTCCTTCTGTGCTATATCATTTCCATGAAAATATACAAAGTTGAGTGATTCAAAAAGTGGAAGCAATTCGTAAATAGATGCTTTCAAAAACTAGTGATAACTGATTATGCATATTGCTGGGAATATAACATTTTCCATACTCTAATACATTCAGTAAGTAACCTCCTCAGCTGCGAGTATAGGGCTTCATAGCTAACCACTAGGAAGCATATGAGGATTCCCTTAAGTAATCCACCTTTCCAACTCTCCCCCCGGCACCTCTCAGACAGCATGGTTGAAACTGAACTTGTAGGCAGTGATTTGATTGAAGGAGATGTGCCTTCTAATACAGCAACTCTACCACTAACCATTTGCAACCCATCTCAACATTTCCACAGAACAAAATGTTGTAAATGCACAACAGGTCAGTCAGTATCTGGAACTGAAAGATAGGTTAATGTTTCAGTTGAGGCCCTTAATCAGAAGAGTCCTACCTAAAATGGTAACATGTCTTTCTCTTTCAGATGCTGGCTACTGTACATTTCTGGCATCATAGAATGATACAGCACAGAAGGAGGCCATTTGGCCCATTGTGCCTGTGCCAGCTCTTTGAAAGAGCTCTCCGGTTAGTCCTAGTCCTCTGCCCTTACCCCATAGCCCTGTATATTTTCCCCCTTCAAGTATTTATCCAAGCAGCGTATCTTTTTCATTCAGACTTCCATCATGTGTGTTTTTTTCTTTCTTGTTTCAATGTTTTTCCACACCCAACCATCATGACATACGAACCTGGTCCTGGATTACATGAACAGAGAACAATTAGGTATTTTGCAGTCCTTCTTATTTACTGCCACCAGGGCTGTGATCAGGTCATGAATGTTATTCAACCTTGCAGATAATCCTCTTACTCCTTCAATTCTTCATTGTTCAATTCTTTTTGTAGCCATTGCATCTCACATGCTTCTCATTTAGTCAGGACTACGTCTGATGGAACTAACGTGAAAACAGCACTCTTGGGTCAGCCTATCACTATCCATATAACTTATAACTACAGCTTTGTTTCTGAGCATCTCCTATTGTAATAGCTTCCTTAACATTCTTGTACTATACAATAATCTGTAATCGAACAATGGGCTGCCTTTAACAAGGAGATGGTTCGGGTACAGCCGAAGTACATTCCCACGAGGGGGAAAGGTAGGGCAACCAAAGCCAGAGCTCCCTGGATGACGAAAGAGATAGAGAGTAAGATGAAGCAGAAAAAGAGCGTGTATGACAGATGTCAGGTTGAGAATACAAGTGAGAATCAGGCTGAATATAGAAAGTTCAGAGGGGCAAAGAGAGAGTATGAGAATAGATTGGCAGCTAACATAAAAGGGAATTCAAAAGTCTTCTATAGGTATATAAATAATAAAAGGGTAGTAAGAGGAGGGGTGGGCCGATTAAGGACCAAAAAGGAGACCTATGCATGGAGGCAGAGGGCATGGCTGAGGTACTAAATGAGTACTTTGCATATGTCTTCACCAAGAAAGAAGATGCTGCCAAAGTCATAGTGAAAGAGGAGGTAATGGAGATACTGAATGAGATAAAAATTGATATAGAGGAGGTACTAGAAAGGCTGGCTTGTACTTAAAGTTGATAAGTCACCAGGACTGGATGGGATGCATCCTAGGATGCTGAGTGAGGTTAAGGAGGAAATCACGGAGGTACTGGCCACAATCTTCCAATCCTCCTTAGATACAGGGGTGCTGCCAGAGGACTGGAGAATTGCAAATGTTACACCCTTGTTCAAAAAAGGGTGTAAGGATAAACCCAGCAACTACAGGCCAGTCAGTTTAACCTCGGTAGTGGGGAAGCTTTTAGAAACGATAATCAGGGACAAAGTTAACAGTCACTTCGACAAGTGTGGATTAATTAAGGAAAGGCAGCACGGATTTGTTAAAGGCAAATCGTGTTTAACTAACTTGATCAAGTTTTTTTGAGGTAACAGAGAGGGTTGATGATGGCAATGCGGTTGACGTGGTGTATATAGACTTCCAAAAGGCATTTGATAAAGTGTCACATAATAGGCTTGCCAGCAAAGTTGAACCCCATGGAATAAAAAGGACAGTGGTAGCATGGATACAAAATTGGCTAAATGACAAGAAACAGAGAGAAGTGGTGAACGGTTGTTTTTCGGACTGGAGGAAGGTATACAGTAGTGTTCCCGAGGGGTCGGTACTAGGACCACTGCTTTTCTTGATGTATGTTAATGACTTGGACTTGGGTGTACAGGGCACAATTTCAAAATTTGCAGAGGACACAAAACTTGGAAGTATAGTGAACAGTGAGGAGGATAGTGATTGTCTTCAAGAAGACAGACAGGCTGGTGAAATGGGCGGACACGTGGCAGATGAAATTTAACACAGAAAAGAGCGAAGTGATACATTTTGGTAGGAAGAACGAGGAAAGTCAATATAAACTAAAGGGTACAATCCTAAAGAGCGTGCCTGAACAGAGAGACCTGGGGGTATATGTGCACAAATCACTGAAGGTGGCAGGGCAGGTTAAGAAGCGGTTAAAAAAGCATATGGGATCTTGGGCTTCATAAATTGAGGCATAGAGTACAAAAGCAAGGAAGTTATGATGAACCTTTATAAAACACTGGTTCGGCCTCAACTGGAGTAGTGTGTCCAATTCTGGGCATCGCACTTTAGGAAGGATGTGAAGGCCTTTGAGAGGGTGCTGAAAAGATTTACGAGAATGATTCCAGGGATGAGGGAATGATTCCAGGGATGAGGGACTTTCATTACGTGGACAGACTAGAGAAGCTGGGGGTGTTCTCATTAGAGCAGAGAAGGTTGAGGGGAGATTTGATAGAGGTATTCAAAATCATGAGGGATCTAGACAGAGTAGATAGAGAGAAACTGTTCCCATTGGCGGAAGGGTCGAGAACCAGAGGACACAGATTTAAGGTGACTGGCAAAAGAACCAAAGGCGACAAGAGGAAAAACTTTTTTACGCAGCGAGTGGTTAGGATCTGGAATGCACTGCCTGAAAGGGTGGTGGAGGCAGACTCAATCGTGGCTTTCAAAAGGGAATTGGATAAGTACCTGCAGGGCTACGGGGAAAGGGCGGGGAGTGGGACTAGCTGAGGTGCTCTTGCAATGAGCTGGCACGGGCTCGACGGGCCGAATGGCCTCCTCCTGTGCTATTCTATGATTCTAATAGGTTATGATAGTAAAGGGCCTCAATGTATTAGGTAAGTGTCTATTTCCAGAATAAGTATATCTAGCCATTCAGACAGACATCGTAACTGGGGCAAAGGACTGCATACAGCAATCCAACTAGTCACTGATGTGGACGTTCACTACCTCAACTGATTGCACTCGTGATGGATCCAGGAATTTTTTTAACCTGCATTTCTGCAACTTTTCAGGCATCATCTTGAATCTTGTGTTCATTCCATTTCGGGACACCTGCCCTCATCTTTTGTTTCTTCCCCCTTAGCTTTCCCTACTTAACTTCCGCTCCAGAAATATGTTCATGTTCACCCTCATGTCCTTCCTGTTTCTCTTAGCCTCTTGATTATCTGAATTTGATCGTCCATGTGAAAAATATCTCCCTCTCTATTTATCTCCTAATCTTTAGAACTTTTAAAAACTTTATCAAACAAAATCAAATCTTTCCGCTCCGACTTCCCTTCTGCCAAAGTCACCATTCTTGGCAATTTCAATGTGCATCCTCAGCAACGGCTCCAGTTCACCTTTTCCATTGATCAGTGCAATACTGGTGCAGAATCCTTTGCTATCTGAATGACTGAACAACTTGTCAATCAGCTTACCTGTATCCCTGATCATCCTAAAAATTCAGCCGATCTAATTCATTCATTTCCAATCCTAACTCTTGGGCTGTAACTGTCTCCCCACTGGGTCTTTTGACTACTGCTCCCTGTCTATCTCTTGCAGTATAACATGCAAGCTATTCCTTCTTGTTTGGCACTATAACCTAGCCTACCAAGGCGGTCTTGCAGAATTCTTTGTTGCCTTTCCCCTGCTTCAAGAGCTGCTTTCATTCTTTCGTCCCTTCTACCTGTGCCAGTGAAGTAACTGATGTTACTGTAGCTGGCATGGAATGTTTTGTAACGCACTCTACCCTTTCCAACCGGTTTATCGCTACAGCTATGTTCAATCATGCCTCTTATTCTGCTGTCTCTCTCAAAAACTTTTGACCATTACACGGCATCTTGATCTGTCTGATTCATCCTGAACAAGTGGAATACTTCAATAATTTAGACTTCAATGTAGGGGGCATGATTAAGCAGTTTGCAGATGATACAAAAATTGGCTGTGTGGTTGATAGTGAGGAAGAAAGCTGTAGACTGCAGGAAGATATCAATGGACTGGTCAGGTGGGCAGAAAAGTGGCAAATGGAATTCAATCCGGAGAAGTGTAAGGTAATGCATTTGGGGAGGGCAAGCAAGACAAGGGAATACACAATAAATGGTAGGTTACTGAGAAGAGTAGAGGAACAGTAGTGCATGTCCACAGATCCATGAAGGTAGCAGGACAGGTAAATAAGGTGGTTAAGAAGGCATACAGAATACTTTCCTTTATTAGCCGAGGCACTGAATATAAGAGGAGGGAGGTTATGCTTGAACGGTATAAAACACTAGTTAGGCCACAGCATACAATTCTGGTCACATTACAGGAAAGATGTGATTGCACTAGAGAGGGTACAGAGGAGATTTACGAGGATGTTGCCAGGTCTGGAGAATTTTAGCTATGAGGAAAGATTGGATAGGCTGGGGTTGTTTTCTTTGGAACATAGGAGGCTGCGGGGAGACTTAATTGAGGTGTATAAAATTGAGGGGCCTAGATAGAGTGGATAGGAAGGACCTATTTCTCCAGAGAGGTCAATAACCAGGTGGCATAGATTTAAAGTAATTGGTGGAAGGATTAGAGGGGAGTTGAGGAAAACTATTTTCACCAAGTGGGTGATGGGGTGTCTGGAACTCACTGCCTGAAAGGGTGGTGGAGGCAGAAACCCTCATCACATTTAAAAAGTACTTGGATATACATTTGAAGTGCAAGGCTACAGATCAAGAGCACGAAAGTGGGATTAGGCTGGAAAGCTCTTTTTCGGCCAGCACAGACACGATGGGCCGAATGGACTCCTTCTATGCCATAAATTTCTATGATTCTATGAAGTGTTATTATTGAAAAGTAGCATTAACTAATATCTCCATAGACTTCCATCAGATTTATAATTTAGATTAATTTATAACTGTGTAAAGAACCTCCCTCTGTTGCTCCATTCTGACCATCGCACGAGAGCTGGACCTGTTTCTGGCTGGGGCGGAGATAGGTACTGTATAGGATTATCATGGCCAGAGTGTGATCTCCTGGACTAGTTTTGAATGCCTGGGGGCGGGGGGAGGGTCCAGAGAGGAATTTCCCAGATTCCGCCCCCCCCCATATGGGCCTGGATTTTTATCTGCTTTTCCCAGATCACATGGTTTTGGGTGGAGTGTGTATATATTGTGATACGCAGGCATCATAATTTTGTGGGACGGGCTGGATGGACCAGTGGGTCTTTTCCTGTCTGTCATTGCTCGTATGTTCATAAGTCTTATTCCCACTAACCTTTTGAGATCTTCCACACTCTGAACCTCTTGGTTCTGAAGATGTCCCTCCCACTGTCCTCATGTTATGTAACTTTGAACTTATCCCATGTCCTGTGCCCTCTCTCCAACCTCAGTTACACCCTCCTGCCCATCCTTCTTTCTCCTGTGAAATCTGCTCATGTTTTTCCTATTCATAAGAGAGGTGATTCCCCATACCCTTATAAATTATTGCTTTTATATCAGCATTTTATGGAGTTGGGAAGCGGTTATTAGCTTGAAATTGGCTATAACCATAAAAGTTTGACTGTCAGCACGGTTTGCAAGTATAACATAGCCATTCGACTGGTGATCTTGTTGTCTATTTTATGCACTTATAGAACTCAAATTATTCAGTGATGCAATGCACCTTTGCTCGAATATCGATCTATACTCCTTTCAACATTTTTTGCTAATTTCAAACCTCTTTTTAAAAAAAAAATAGTAGAAAGTACTGTCATTTCCATCCATCACATGGCTGTATGTCCTTGTCCAGCTAAGCTACGGAAGTTAACATTTGGAATGCCTCTGCAAAAAAACATACCTGAGGTACTAAATTCAGTGCAGTTCCCAACTTTTAGCAGCTTTATTAATTTGTCAAGTCTGTTCTTGTTGGCTGGAAGGAGTCCACTTCCCAGCAACACTATAGGTCCATCTCTCTGCTGGCTGGCAGTAACCTACTCGTTGAAAGGACAAGAAATAGGTTTGCTCAAATAAGATAACAAGATAAACATCTATGCAGAGACATGCAAACCGCTAGGGACCCATCCTTAATGATTAAACATGTTCTCACCACGGCAATGAGCACCATGGACTCGTAACCAATATTCCATCAGTTACATCTCCTCTGATATCAGTTTAAGAATGCAACAAAATGCTTATACTAACTTAACCTTTCTCCGAGCAGAGATTCAGCAAATGAGTACAAAATACAACTACTCAGAAGAAGATGGACTGTAAAGATTAGAGAGCCCAATCCCAGTAATTACTACTCCCTCCGGTAACCAGGCCAGTGATAGCGCTAATTGTGTTTTACTTAATGAATGAATTAGAAAATGTAGCTACCCCCGGTGGCTGAGTAAGTCCACAATGTGATGTGGTTTTGAACCTAGGTTTGACCCAGGTTTGCATGGAGTTAGCTGATCTCAGCTAGTGTGCAACAACTGGGCTAGGGAGTAGGGAGGAGAAAAAGAAAAAGCAGCCAGGGTACCCGTCCCTAATCACTGTCCAGTGATCCTTGCTGAAAGCATGTGGAGATCGAGAGGGGAGATTGGGCTTGTCTGTGGCACCCTTCATGGTAGAATAGCATACAAACAGTCACCATCTATGTTCATACAAGAATGGCCACTTGGGTGATGTACTAAAAGCCTTCATGGAACTGCACACCAGTCAATCGACAAAAATGAATTGGACAATACCAGTGTTGAAAGGAGCTTTTAAGTATCCATTAAAGTCTATTTCATAGCATATTGCAGAAATAAAAGATGTCTTGATCGTTAAAGACAATTAGCAATAATGAATAGGTAGTTACTAGATACTAAAATCGTTAAAAACTAAAAGCATCACGTCCCAACACAGAATACATACAGAAAAGCACTGCTCAGCAACTGGGTCTTCATCTTTAGGGGAGTGCTGTAGAGCGGCAATCATTTCTTCAGAATTTGCATAATCAACAGGCCGCAAACCAAAGATATTGCTGAGGAGACAATTTAAAGGTGAACATTTCAGCAATTTGGTACGGGACAGATTTATTCCTAAAAGACATAATGAAATGTAGAGATCAACCAGAGTTCAATTGTTCATAGCACTATTTTTGTGAAACCCCACATTAGATAATTTTGGATAATCAACCATTATTCAAAAAAACTAGTAAAGACTAGAAAATAGACACATTCACCATCTCAGACATTGTACACAGTAAGCGTAGAACCAGGCAGCTCAGTATTTTGTGTAGTACCAATTTAACACTTGGAGAACACTAATATTTTTATTGTCCACAAATTTTACAGACCATTTTTGAACATGCAATTAGTATTGTGCAAATTTTAGTAATCACACATAAATAAAGGGAAAGCTTTCACTGTCCCATTTTTATCCCAAAACACATCCACTGTTTAGTGGCTGTAAGTAACTTATGCAATTGGTTGAAATCTAATGAAATTGAACTTCTGGAGATCATACATCAATGCTAATCAGTACATCAACTTAGGCAGCTTCAACTTAATCAGCATGAAACAAAGCTGGCAGTCGGATGAAAGAAAACTCCTGGTCAAGTTTGGCACTATTTGTGAAAGGGTTTGATAAGGTAGACGTAAAGAAGATGTTTCCACTTATGGGGAAGAACAAAACTAGGGGCCATAAATACAAGATAGTCACTAATAAATCCAATAGGGAATTCAGGAGGAACTTCTTTACCCAGAGAGTGTTGAGAATGTGGAACTTGCTACCATTGGTAGTTGAGGCAAATAGTATAGATGTATTTAAGGGAAAGTTAGATAAACACATGAGGGAGAAAGGAATAGAAAGATAAGCTGGAAATACTCAGCAGGTCAGGAAGCATTTGTGGAGAGAGAAACAGAGTTAACATTTCAGGTTGATGACCTTTCATCAGATTTCCAGCATCCACAGTATTTTGCTTGTGTAGAAGGATATGCTGATAGGGTGAGATGAAGAAGAGTGGGAGGAGGCTCATGTGGAGCATTGACACCGGTATGGACCAGTTAGGCCGAATGGCCTGTTTCTGTGCTATACATTCTATGTAAAATCTGCTTGGACACTTTTAAGGGCATCATTATATTAAAGGCACTGGTCGCACACAGGTACCTGTCTAGAATGTACAGTTGGCATAAATATGTTAAACCGTTGTGCATTACACTCTGGCCAGTGACAAAAGAGGCTAAGCGCATGCATGGGAACCTTTTAAAAAGTGACTTCACCCTTGACTGCACTCAGTACAAACCCCAGGCAGTGAGAAAACCTCCTGAGGTGGTCCCACACCTCGTGTTAAATGTTCTCAGGAGTGAGATTGCCAATCTGATTGTGGAGGTATATTGTTGGGTTTGTAAGAATATATATCTGAAATCATTCTACGTTGATGCAAAAATAGCAATATAACAGCACGAAAACTTACTGAGGGATGTCTTAGCGTCAGTGCAGCATCCAGAACATAAGAGATCGAATAGATCTTGCAATGAAACCTGGCCTAATTTTTGTCCTTAAATTTCTGTTAAGTGCCCGACACGTTGTTTATAGGCATGTCGTGTTTATATACCTTTAAACAATGTTGCATCAATAGTTTAAACTCCTACTTTCATTACAAGTAATTTTTCTCTATCATCTGCTGGGTTCCTTTCAAAAATGGGTCCATTAGGAACCAACTGCCTATGCTCTAAACATATTCAGGGGTTCCTCAGTGGGTAGCACTCTCGTGTCTGAGTCAGAAGTTTGTGGGTTCAAGTCCTACTCCAGAGACTTGAGCACAAAAGTCTAGACTGACACTCCCTGTGCAGTACTGAGGGAGTGCTGCACTGTCAGAGGTGCCATCTTTCGGATGAGACGTTAAACCGAGGCCCCGTCTGCCCTCAGTGCCAATTTTCAAAAGAAACCCAGTGGCTGGTGAAGGTCAGTCCCTTGTGGTACCATGGGCATCAGTCATCATTAAGTACCTCCTCTAAGTGGCATTCTTGATATGTGAGGCTAGACACTGAGTGTTGGCCAGCCTATTTAATGGCATGATCACACAGCCAAGCCAGAATCTGTTCTCATCCAACAGAAATCACAAAAGTGATCAAGAAAAGGAACCCCCCCTGGTTGATTTCCTCTCTCTAACCCGCAGGCCTCGAGACTAATTGTAGCACCCTACTGGCACCCTGAAGTTAGCAAACTCAGCACCGACTGGGAGTAGGACCTGAAAACTTTTGGCCTGTATGATTTGGCAGCTGAGCCACAGGGGTAACCTAATGATTGCCTGTTCAATAAGAAACCTTCCACTATGCACCATCATCAGACCAAGCAAACAACCGTTTCCCATAATTCTACTATGCTTCAACCAGCCAATTGCAACTTGATTTACATTTGATCCTTCCATGCCTCCAATGTGCACCAAGAAAGGGAACCACAGGGCAGAAGCTATGCCCTACATCACTGGGCCACAGGGTGTCAGCACACTAACATACTTGTCACACTGGGCTGGCTCATTGTGAGATTTATTTTTAATCTAAATCTTGTTCCATGCAGTGCTCATTTTGACTCTCAAATGTGCAAGGGAGTGGTCGTCAAATAATGTACTACTTTGATTGCATTTCTAATCACTATTTTAATCCTTCTCCATCACAACTTAAAAATGCATTTCCTCCCATCGTGTAGGTCCGCATACTACCCAACTGAGGCAGGTGTGCATGCCTCCCTGGGGCCATGCCAATGCTGACCACCTAACTTCCCATCCTTGCCCCCATGCTAGCTGACCTTGTAAATGGAAAGTGTTCCTTTCCCCAGCACTAACATACATCACCTTGATTAAAAAAAAAAGACTTGTTCTTTGTGTGCTTAAGTGTGGTGCTTATACATTCTGCCAATGCTTTAAGGTTTTCCTTTTAAAAATTAATTGTTAATTGCTTTCCTACTCTCATGGAACGACACCTGTTGGCTTGAAAATATAGGATTCAAACTGACATGTACAAACAGTGATAATGTGCAATCACATACATAATTTCCAATTTGTTTCTCTATCATAATACAGTATGGGTTTGGATATCACACATGTTGTTTAATGTTCCCTTGCTTTCAAGAGAAAAAGCTGCATAAAATACTTCTGTGCAACAGATGGTTTGTATGGTTCCCAGAGAGTGAATTATTAGAAAACTGTGCTGTCACTTGCTTTGGAGCGAGTTGTATTGGAAGCTGTATGAATTTTTTGTTCTAGGTTCCCTTTAACTGTGACAAATGCCGAGCAGATTTTCATAGAATCATACAGCACAGAAGGAGGCCATTTAGCCCATCGTGCCTGTGCCGTCTCTTTGAAAGAGCTGTCCAATTAGTCCCACTCCTTTGCTCTTTCCCGACAGCCCTGCAATATTTTTCTTTTCAAGTATATATCCAATTCCATTTTGAAAGTTACTAGCGAATCTGCTTCCACCACCCTTTCAGGCAGTGTATTCCAGATCATAACTCCTTGCGTAAAGAAAATTATCCACCTTTCCCCTCTGGTTCTTTTCTTTTTCCAATCTTGGGTCATGCCCAGAAAGAGCATTTTGAGCTATATACCTCCAAGGTGAAGCACTTGTGGATACAGATCTCCCACTGTGGTAATAGCAGCAGGAGCAATTTGAGGTGATGAACTGAGTATCATACAGATGTATATTGCAGAACCTTAAGTGCAATTTTTCCTACAAGGAAACAGCAGAGGGGTCAAAGTCACACTGCACATGTGGCGAATAGCAATGATGGAGTTTAATGTCTTCAAGGATGGTGGCTGCGGCAGGAATCTGTGACCAAGAACTCAGAACGATGCATTTTTTAAAAAAAGTTGTGGATGAAGAGTTCTTGTATTAAATTTGCACATTTAATATGCATTGTTGAAGCTCCTGAAAGACTGGTTAGTAGGATGTGGATGATGCTGGCAAGGCCACATTCATTGCCTATACTTACGCCACTTCAGAGGGCATTAGGAGTCATCCATGTAGTATGCGACTAGAGTCACGTGCAGCCCAGACCTGGTTCCCTTCCCTGAAGGACATAAGTGCACTAGGTGGCTTTTTACACCAATCAAGCACATTTATGGTTACTTTTTTTCAGGTGCTAGCCCACAAATTACCAGATTTGTTGAACTCAATTTTACAACTTACCATAGCGGGACTTGAACTCACTGGGCTGGATTTTCAATGACCCGTGGAGTCAGATTTGGAGGCGTGTAGGGGGTTAAAGTTGCAGATTCGGGGGTCCCGACCCCATTCCGCCTCCACGCAATTTTGACAAAATCGGCCGCAGGGTTCCCGACTCCGTCCCGCCTCCAAGAGGCGGGAGAGGCCATTAAAGCCCTTAACAAGCCCTAAATTGGCTCTAATGCCATTTTGAAACGTTTTAGCTAGTTTAACCCTTTTCCGACGTGAAGTACGCCTGATGTGAAACACGCCAGTGAAACCTGGCGGGAGCACAAGTGGATAGCTGACTATCAGCTGCAGGTCCACTATTACAACGGAGATGTGATGAAGGTAGTAGTAGTATTGTGATGAAGGTAGTAGTAGTATTAGGTCTGAAAGTCGCCTCTGATGCTGCTGCATTGAATGTCTTCGGAGACTGCCTGGCAATCTCTGACCTGCAATGATGACATCATCAGAGGCGACTTTCAGACTGAAACCACTAATTGGTTCATGGGTTCCCACATGCTGGAACTCAATTGCCCAATTAAGTGAAAATTGCATCAATCTCCCACATCCAATTGCAGGCAGGTGGATAACACGAAATGCGGATGACACGACCCCAACCCGCCCCGTATCAAAATCCAGCCCACAATCTCTGTCACATAACCACCAAACTAACATACCCGAAAGGCTTAGTGTGATTAGGTGTCAGCCAGTGGCTCAGTTGGTAGCACTCTCGCCTCAGAGTCAAAAAGGTTGTGGGTTCAAGTCCCACTCCAGAGACTTGAGCACAAAAACCCAAGCTGACACTTCAGTGTAGTACTGAGAGAATGCTGAACTGTTGGAGGCGTTATCTTTCAGATGAGACGTTAAACCAAGGCCCCGTCTGCTCCCTCAGGTGGATGTAAAAGATTCCATGGCATTATTTCGAAGAAGAGCAGGGGAGTTATCCCCAGTGTCCTGGCCAATATTTATCCCTCAACCAACATCAGTAAAAAAAAATCATATGGTCATATGGCTCTGTTGCAAAGAAGGGAGGGAAAAAGAGTGGCAGGGCTATAGTAATAGGGGATTCGATTGTAAGGGGAATAGATAGGGGTTTCTGTGGTCGCAACCGAGACTCCAGGATGGTATGTTGCCTCCCTGGTGCAAGGGTCAAGGATGTCTCGGCGCGGGTGCAGAACATTCTGGAGGGGGAGGGGGAACAGCCAGTTGTCGTGATACATGTTGGTACCAACGACGTAGCTAAAAAAAGGGAAGAGGTCCTACAAGTAGAATTTAGGGAGTTAGGAGCCAAGCTAAAAAGTAGGACCTCGAAGGTAGTAATCTCTGGATTACTACCAGTGCCACGTGCTAGTAAGAGTACAGAGAACAGGATAGTTAGGCTAAATACGTGGCTTGAGCAGTGGTGTAAGAGGGAGGGTTTTAAATTTTTGAGGCATTGGAACCAGTTTTGTGGTAGGTGTGACCTATACAAAAGGGACGGTCTACACCTGTGCAAAGATGGAACTGATGTTCTCGGGGTAATTTTTGATAAAGCAGTTCGGGAGCATTTAAACTAGTATGGCAGGGGGCTAGAAACCTATGTAGTGTAATAGAGGAAAGTGAAAGGCAGACAGAAATAAATGGTAAAAGGGTGAGGAACAAAAAACAAAGGGCCAAACCAATTCATAAAAAATGTGAGCATAAAAAAAGCCTGAGGGTTTTATACCTTAATGCGAGAAGCATCAGGAACAAGGTCGATGAATTAGCTGTGGAAATAGAGGTTAATAATTATGATCTAATTGGGATTACGGAAACATGGTTGCAGGGTGAGCAGGGCTGGGAGCTTAACATACAGGGGTATTCAGTATTTAGGAAGGATCGACAAAAACGAAAGGGAGGAGGGGTAGCATTGCTGGTAAAAGAAGGGATAAATGCAATTGAAAGGAAGGATATTAACTCAGTTAATACAGAATCTATATGGGTGGAGCTAAGAAATAGCGAGGGGCGAAAAACATTAATAGGAGTGGTATATAGGCCTCCAAATAGTAAAATAGAGGTTGGGGAGGGCATCACGAGGGAAATTAGAGAAGCGTGCAATAAGAGCACAGCTGTCATCATAGGTGACTTTAACTTACATATAGATTGGAATAGCCTAATCAGTGAAAATAATGAGGAGGAGGAATTCCTTGAGTGTTTAAGGGATGGTTATCTGGATCAATATGTCGAGGAACCAACTCGGGAACAGGCTATATTGGACTGGGTACTGTGCAATGAGAAGGGACTAATTAGTAATCTTGTTGTACGGGGACCCTTGGGTCAGAGCGATCATAACATGATCGATTTCTCACTCGAAATGGAGAGCGAAGAAATTGACTCAGATACTAAGGTCCTGAATTTAAACAAGGGGAATTATGATGCCATTAGACGGGAACTGAGTAGGTCTGATTGGACAACGTTCCTGGGAGGACTGGAGGTAGATAAACAATGGCAAGCATTTAAAGATAGAATGACAAAATTGCAAAAATTGTTTATACCAATCTGGCATAAAAGGAAATCTAAAAAGGTGACTCAACCGTGGATAACAGGGGAAATTAGAGACAGCATAAAATCCAAAGATAGGGCGTATAAAATAGCCAAAAAAAGCGCCAGAGCGGAAGATTGGGAACAGTTTAAGATAGAGCAAAGGAGGACAAAGGGCTTAATCAAGAGGGGCAAAATAGCTTACGAAAGCAAGCTGGCGGAAAATATAAAAACTAACTCCAAAAGCTTTTATAAGTATATCAAGAGGAAAAGACTGGTGAAAACCAAAGTTGGCCCATTGCAGTCAGATACGGGGGAATATATAACGGGAAATAAAGAAATGGCAGACCAACTAAATGCATACTTTGGGTCAGTCTTTACGAAGGAAGACACAAAAAACCTCCCTGGGATATCGGGAAAAATAGGGACATTTGCAAAGGAGGAACTGACGCAAGTCAATATCTCTAAGGATATGGTGTTAAGGAAGCTGAAGGGATTGAAGGCGGACAAATCCCCAGGGCCTGATAACATGCATCCTAGGGTGCTGAAGGAGGTGGCCCTAGAGATAGCGGATGCACTAAGTATGATTTTTCAGAATTCATTAGACTCGGGAACAGTGCCCATGGATTGGAGGGTAGCTAACGTTACCCCACTATTCAAAAAGGGGGGTAGGGAAAAAGCAGGTAATTACAGACCTGTAAGCCTTACATCAGTTGTGGGCAAAATGCTGGAGTCCATCATTAAGGACAGAGTCAACATGGATTTACAAAGGGTAAATCGTGCTTGACTAATCTATTGGAATTTTTTGAGGGAGTAACTGGTAAAATAGATGGGGGAGAGCCAGTAGATGTGGTGTACCTGGACTTCCAAAAGGCCTTCGATAAGGTCCCACATAAAAGATTAGCAGGGAAAATTGAAGCTCATGGGATAAAGGGGAAAGTATTGACGTGGATAGAGAACTGGCTGTCAGATAGAAAACAGAGAGTTGGAATAAACGGCTCATTTTCTGAATGGCAGGCAGTAACAAGTGGGGTACCACAGGGATCTGTCCTGGGTCCCCAGCTGTTATCCACCTTGGGTGCAGGAACGGGAGGGCAAATTATTATTTAAATGGCAATAAATTGGGAGAGGGGGAAGTACAGAGAGACCTGGGTGTTCTTGTACACCAGTCACTGAAGGCGAGCATGCAGGTGCAACAGGCGATCAAGAAGGCAAACGGTATGCTGGCCTTCATAGCAAAAGGGTTGGAATACAGGAACAGGGATACCTTGCTGCAGCTGTACAGGGCACTGGTGAGACCACACCTCGAGTACTGTGTACAGTTTTGGTCGCCTCATCTGAGGAAAGATGTTCTTGCCATGGAGGGGGTGCAGCGGCGATTCACCAGGCTGATACCAGGAATGGCGGGATTGATCTATGAGGAGAGACTATGTAGTTTAGGGATGTACACACTGGAGTTTAGAAGATTGAGAGGGGACCTCATAGAAGTGTATAAAATTCTGACAGGTCTAGACAGACTAGATGCAGAAGGAATGTTTCCCTTGGCGGGTGAGAACAGAACTAGAGGACATAATTTAAGGATAAGGGCTAAACCATTTAGGACAGAAATGAGAGGGAATTTCTTCACTCAGAGGGTGGTGAACCTGTGGAACTCATTGCCACAGAGGGCAGTGTACGCCAGCTCATTAAATATATTTAAGAGGGAATTAGATATATTTCTACAGGCAAAAGGGGTTAAGGGTTACGGAGAGAAGGCGGGGACGGGATACTGAATTGGAGGATCAGCCATGATCTCATTAAATGGCGGAGCAGGCTCGAAGGGCCGGATGGCCTACTCCTGCTCCTATCTTCTATGTATCTATGTATCTATCACATTGCTGTTTGTGAGAGCTTGCTGTGCGCAAATTGGTTGCCATGTTTCCTACATTATAACAGTGACTACACTTCAAAAAGTACTTCATTGGCTGTAAAGCGCTTTGGGACATCCAGTGGTCGTAAAAGGCGCTGTAGAAATACAAGTCTTTCTTTTTACTGAACCATACACATCAACAGAGCCCTGCGTTCCATCTCGGGTCTCTGTTGAGTTAGATGAGCTACGCTGGGGAGCTACATTTGACCTCAGCTCCTTTTATTACCATGGTTGGACTACGAAGAGCTTTGACCCGCAACCTGGCAATCAAGTTTAGCATAGCGTTGTTTTTTTTTTAACAATGGAGTCTGTGAGGGAGGAATTGAATGAAATCAGTATTTGTAGGGAAATGGTGCTCGGGAAATTGATGGGATTGAAGGCCGATAAATCCCCAGGGCCTGATAATCTGCATCCTAGGGTACTTAAGGAAGTGGCCCTAGAAATAGTAGATGCATTGCTGGTCATCTTTCAAAATTCAATAGACTCTGGAACAGTTCCCATGGATTGGAGGGTAGCTAATGTAACCCCACTATTTAAAAAAAGGTGGTAGAGAAAAAACAGGGAATTATAGACCGGTAAGCCTGACATCGTAGTGGGCAAAATGCTAGAGTCCATTATAAAAGAGCACTTGGAAAACAGTGACAGGATCGGACAAAGTCAACATGGATTTACAAAAGGTAAATCATGCCTGACTAATCTACTGGAATTTTTTGAGGATGTAACTGGTAGAATAGATAAGGGAGAACCAGTGGATGTGGTGTATTTGGACTTTCAGAAGGCTTTCGATAAGGTCCCGCATAAGAGATTAGCGTGCAAAGTTAAAGTACACGGGACTGGGGGTAAGGTACTGATTTGGATAGAGAACTGGTTGGCAGACGCAAAGAGTTGGAATAAACGGGTCTTTTTCCGAGTGGCAGGCAGTGACTAGTGGGGTACCGCAGGGATCGGTGCTAGGACCCCAGCTATTCACAATATATATTAATGACCTAGACGGGGGAACTAGATGTAATATCTCTAAGTTTGCAGACGACACAAAGCTGGGTGGGCGTGTGTGCTGTGAGGAGGATGCAGAGAAACTCCAGTATGATTTGGACAGGTTGGGTGATTGGGCAGATGCATGGCAAATGCAGTATAATGTGGATAAATGCGAGGTTATCCACTTTGGTGGCAAAAACAGGAAGGCAGATTATTATCTGAACGGCAATAGATTGGGAAAAGGGGAAGTGCAATGAGATCTGGCAGTCCTTGTGCACCAGTCGCTGAAGGTAGGCATGCAGGTGCAGCAGGCGGTTAAGAAGGCAAATGGTATGTTGGCCTTTATAGCGAGAGGATTCGAGTACAGGAGCAAGGATGTCTTGCTGCAGTTGTACAAGGCCTTGGTGAGACCACACCTTGAGTATTGTGTGCAGTTTTGGTCGCCTTATCTGAGGAAGGATGTTCTTGCCATGGAGGGAGTGCAGCGAAGATTTACCAGACTGATATCTGGGATGACAGGAATGACGTATGGAGAGAGATTGGGTCGATTAGGCTTATATTCGCTAGAGTTTCGAAGAATGAGAGGGGATCTCATTGAAACTTATAAAATTCTAACAGGACTAGACAGACTAGATGCAGGAAGGATGTTCCCGATGGCGGGGGAGTCCAGAACCAGAGGTCACAGTCTAAGGATAAGGGGTAAGCCATTTAGGACTGAGATGAGGAGGAATTTCTTCACCCAGAGTGGTGAACCTGTGGAATTCTCTACCACAGAAGGCAGTTAAGGCCAATTCATTAAATATATTCAAGAAGGAGTTAGATATATTTCTTAAGGCTAAAGGGATCAAGGGATATGGGGAGAAAGCAGGGACAGGGTACTGAATTTGGATGATCAGCCATGATCTCATTAAATGGCGGAGCAGGCTCAAGGGGCCGAATGGCCTACTCCTGCTCCTATCTTCTATGTTTGCATGAGGGTCAACTTCAATGAAAGTTATTTTCAGAAGCTTTCCCACATTGCTCCTATCCTGGCTTGCATTTTTAAAAGTATCCACTCATCAGATTACTGCACTGCTAAAACTGATTAGGATTACACGTTTTATATTAATCCATATACAAACCACATCGTCCTGAGTTCTTGGTCCCAGATTCCTTCCGCAGCCAACATCCTTGAAAACATTAAACTGCATCATTGCTATTCACTATATGTGCAGTGTGACTTTTTAAGGGCTCACTAGGGACCTGTGAATTTGACCTCCACTCATCTGAGATGGAAAAGTGCTAATGGTCTAATTAACAGTAGCCTTCGCTGTCGCATGCTTGCACTACAGCTATAAATTGACTACAGTCCAGTGAACAAGGTTAAACAAAAGGTTTTTCTTAATTAAAACTACAAATATATATGAAAAAATACTAACATCTCACAGCTAATCTTCATTCAATTCTATTAAGGAAATATGGTGGAAAAGGGTATTTTGGAACAAAAAAAATGCAATAAGTTCATATGCTTTAGTAATGGAACTGCAAAAAACTGGGTGTTTATCATACTTGTGTTTCAGTATTTGGATCTGATTAGAACTACAAAGTTAAGGTACCAAAAGTTCATAATTTGTAATGAGTTCAAAGAGAACTGTTTGCTAAGAATAAATGTGGCAATGATTTCTTCTAGTGCCTCGTGTGTAAGAAAGTATAGCTCCTTATCATATGTCAGAACATCCCAAAGTGTTTCACATACATGAATTACTTTTTAATATAGTAGCATTGTTGTGCAGGTGAATGTGGCACCCATTTTGTGCTCAGGAAGATCCCCAAAACAGCAATGAGATGAATGGATAATGAATCCGCTTTTGGGGGTGTTGGTTGAGGGAAGAATGCTGGCCAGGCCACTGGGAGAACGCTCTACTCTTCTTCAGATAGTGCCACGGGGATATTTAACATCTCATCCAAAAGGACAACACCTCTGACAATACAGAACCCTTTCCGTGCTGCACTGACGCCCTAGTGTGGAAGTTTGAAATCACAAACCTTCTGAATCAGAGGCGGGATTGCAACCACTGAGCCAAGCTAAAGATCTGCTCTCCTTGTTAATTCTAGTACACAAATACGCTTACGATTTCGCTACAAATACCAACCAGAGGAAAGCTTTCTGCTTTTGTTTACAATGTCACTACATGAAGACTAATCCCCAGTGAAGCTTATTTGAGAACAGCAAAGAAAACAATACCGAGAAAACAAATTGAAGGGGCACTTTTGTTTTTCTAATAATTCGAAGCACAAGTATGATAAATATCCAGTTGTTTGTAGTTCCATTGCTAACCCGCATCAACTTAGCACATTTTTGTTTAGTTCCAAAATACCCCATTCCAAAATTGCACCATAGTAGAACTGTACGTGAATTAACTGTGAGATGTCAGTATTTTTCAAATGTATTCTTGCTGAGCTGTAAAAAAAATTAAAGGGAGGGCTCCACTTTATCCTGTAATACTTTTGACATTTGTATACAGAACACAACACAAGTGGTCTGGTCAGCGACATGATTCACTTTGGGCGCTACCATCTGATGAAGCAGGCTAGGATACTTCAAACATAGCTTTGCTGGGCCAAACTTTTTCCTAGCCGGAGCTATTTGTGGCCTGCAGCATCTAGCCACCTGAACCTTTCATGAACTGACGAGTTGCCTTCGAGTATGGAGCTGGTACGAGACCAGGAGCCAAAAGAAAGAATATAGTCATAAAAAAAATCACCGCTGATGAGCTTGCTCTCTCTGCTGAATAGGCTCCCATCACAGCTTCACAGCAAATTGAAATTCCAGAAGAAAGGAGAAGTTGGCCATACAATAAATATGGAACACCTTCCTCGTGGGGATGGAAGGCAGCGATTCGTGGATTGGCTCTGCATGGTTCTTGACCTGGGCCACAAATGCTGATGCATGCTGAATTTTATAACCGCCAAGCTTCTGAAGCCTCCTGTGAAATTTTGGGTGGAATGTGCACAAAGTGAAGCATTTGATTTAGAAACCAGAGCCTGCACGTGAACTCGAGGCAGATTTTAAAGCTAGCTATAGGGCCCATGGGACGATATACAAATGACAGAGAAATGCTCTCCGTGCTTTGCAGAACCAGTGTAAATGAGAACTGACAGATTACATTATATAAAGCACAGAAAGGGGAATTGTGTACAAAAATAATAGGCAATCTACCTATTCCACCCCCCGTACCAGACAACACAGCATTCACTTGTGTTGAATATAATACATGAAAAGATAAACAGTAATTAAAAAAACCATCACCATGGCATTAGAACTGGGCATTTTCACCGTGGAAAGAGCATTCATTCCACTATTTATCCACAATGTATTTGACTAAGGGATTATCAAGCAGATGACTAGATGGAATATAGGATACAGACTGGTATGGAAGGCAAAACCTCACTGCAGAGATTATCAGTAAATAGCCATCAATGTTGACAAATGTAAGAGAATACCTGATCAAGGTAGAGTTAAAATACTGCAGAAGGAGGAACAGGAAAGGGATAGGGGGAATTGTTTTCCACAGTGTGATATAGCAATGAGGCAAATACATTTCTTGGGGTGCTTGGCCAGAAGAGAGAACTTGCATTGATATTGCACCTTTCACGACCTCACTGGTTGTAAAGTACTTTTGAAGTGTGCTCACTGTTGTAATATAGGAAATGCAGCAGCCAATTTGCACACAGCAAAGTCCCACAAACAGTAATGAGATAAATGACCAGATAATCTGTATTAGTGATGTTGGTTGAGGGATAAACATTGCCCAGGACACCAGAAGAACTCCCCTGCTCCTCTTCGAATAGTGCCATGGGATCTTTTACATCCACCTGAGAGGGCAGACAGGGCCTCCGTTTAACGTCTCATCTGAAAGACAGCACCTCCAACAGTGTAGCACTCCCTCAGTACTGCACTGGAGTGTCAGCCTAGATTATGGTCCCTGGAGTGGCACTCTGGAGTGGGACTTGAACCCATGACCTTCTGACTCAGAGGCGAGAGTGCTATTAAAACACTAGGGCATCTTTCGTATTCGTGAACTCCTTCTTCTTCGTATTCGTGAACTAAACTTGCACTAAATACAATAAATGCAAAGACTGCAGAAAGGTACTCGTCATTCACAGGGGAAATAAGAGGAAAGTAAGCATTGCTTCAGGGTATGGCAAGAATAGCCAGAGGCAAGGTAGGGAGTTGACAAGGATTTTGAAGCAATGAACGTGTTGGAAGTTACAAGTGGGAATTACAGGATAGAAATGACCAACTACATTTTTTATCATAAGATAAAAGAAAGTGTCTGATGTGCTGGCACTGCCATTTTTTCCCTCTTTTGGCATATTGAAGTCTGGTTGGAAAGCACGCTCTATTTTTATAAATTTAAAATCAAACAGCAACGCTTACTATATTCAGGGCTGATTTTGTGCAGATCGAGTCCGGCAAATTGGCAAGGAAATCCACTTGCAAATGGCCACCAATGTTTTAACCAAAACACATTGTACGAACACTCCAAAAATTCACTTATATTACTGCTTATATACATATTGGAGGCCGGACTCATGGCAACACTTTGACACATACTGTAAGCTCTGATGAGCTGCTTAATGGGTATTATACAGCTGCTATGCTTCATTGATTGGATTACTAATATGCCATGGCTTGAAATTCAGACATACGCTTTTCATTCAAGTTTATTGTAACAGTTAAAACTTATTAAATGACTCATGCGGTTTTCTGGCTATGATTATAATAATTAATTTAACACTGTTTCACGTTGCTGAAAGCCCCTCAACAGCTAATGAACAGAGATTTGGCACATTACCAAATGCTTCATGCCTTCCACTCAGATTAAATGTAATTGTTTAAACCATAGCAAGGCATCATGGGAATTGCAGCTCATTTACTACTGTCCAGCGACTCAGAACTCTGTATACATCATCAGCGCACTCACTCGAGGCACTAGGAAAAACATTAATAGCTCTCCTTGCGATGTGGCTGCTCGTTTTTCTCCCCCCAGGCCAGCAATGGTGATTAACATTTGTAGGCAGCTGCCCAGAGTCTGTTTGCTCTGTCAAACTAGCACACAAACCATTGCTTTGTTGCAGTGGAAAATTGTGAAGGCTGTAAATGTGGACATGCGTACACAGCAGGTCTGTCAGCTTCTGAAAAGGACAAGAACCAGATTAAACATTTCAGGTGCAGACTGCCCCCACCCCCTCCCTCCAAGTTTCTCTTTTTGAGGGACGTGCCAGGCATTTTCTGTTTTGTTTATTTTTTAAATCCATATGGCATTCTGGATTGCCAAGAATTAGGAAGTTTTGAGGTTATCAGGTTCATTGTTTTCTCTAATAAAGTACATTTCTAACAAACACCTCTTGAGAATAATAAATTTGTTGGCTTCATTAGCACTCACTCTTTAATTGGTGAAACATGTTAGTATGTGTGCAGACAGATGGCTGAGCATTTGCTATTCCTACAGCAGGGTTTGAACAAAGAGGAGTTAAAACACCACTAAATACGCCATTTACCTGGGAACCAATGACCTGAATAGAATTCAATCTCCTCTACGTTTGGGCAGCACCTGGTCCCTGATGCAGTACTGGTTATGTATTGGAAGGCAATGATTACAGTCTGATGAATGTGCTGTGCTGCACTGCACAATGGGGCAGAAAACCAGGAAGTATCTGAATTTGGCTATTTACAAAAGACGTTATTCGCATTTAGTTTAAAAGGACCCATGTGAAGTGGGCACTTTTACTCAGTAAGGGGAAGAGCAAATCAGCATCATTGACATGAGTTAGTGAAAATCAGAGCAGGTGCAAATTCTTACATGACTGAATTATCTGCTGCTGTGTAGAGTGGGGCAACATATACTAACCTTTGGCGCTCTGGTCGAAGATTACATTGTGTCTATAAAAGTTGCCTCTGGTAGCCACAAGTTACCAATTTAATGAAGCTTTAAAAAACACTGAAGCAGATATGTACATTAGAACAGAACAGCCAGCCAATAAACCCATACAGCACTTGTTAAAATCTTTCCAGTTTTCCAAATTTCACACTTTCATAAAATACCATCAAAAATAATCATTGTATTATATAGGGTCAGCAGCCTGATGCAATGGCAGACAGCTGAGTGTGAAATGTTGCAGAGATCCCCTGCACGAGACTGCAATGATCCAATGCAGAAAATGCCAGCCAGCACTCCCATAGACAGAGCGGTGGAATTCCTTGAAGATAGTTTCAGGTCAGGTTCCAGTATCTTGTATAACTCACAGAAGGCATCTTTTGGAGTACTGCTCCTCAGGACAGTTGAAAACAAAAGTCGTGTGCTCCGTTTAGTCTAGATAGTTGGGTAACTCATGAGCAACGTTCCTGCTAAGTTGTGCGGCAAACTGGAGGTCCCACGCAGGCTGCTCACTGGCTTTTCAATGGAAGAAACCACACGTGTGAAAATTTGAATGGGTGGCGCAGCCAGTTAAAGGGACCACACACCAAAAAAGAGTGATCATTGCTCATGACCCTCCTCAGTCTTCCCTGAAGCAGTTGGATTCTTCTCTGATCCCACTGCTCCTTCTCCAGGAAGACCAAGTACAGAGGAATGACCCACACTGGTGTCCCATGGCAAATCCCCCTTTAAGAGATAACTGAGAGTCCTTTTAAACTCACCTCATTCTGGATCCTCTCATGCTCTCCTAATTATACATAGATATCTCTCCTTGGTAAAAAAAAAACAAGAGATTTGAGTTTGCTCCCTTCCGGAAGCCTCCACAGTTTTTTAAAACCCAACAGCTTGCCTGTTCTTTACCAGCAGGTCTTGTGCACAACGCAAGGAGAAAGAAAGACTTTTGAAGTGTAATCACTGTTGTAATGTAGGAAACGCAGCAGCCATATTCCGCACAGCAAGCTCCCACCAACAGCAATGAGATAATGACCAGATAATCTGTTTTTCGTTATGTTAGTTGAGGGACAAATGTTGGGAGAACTCCCCTGCTCCTCTTCAAAATAGTGCTGTGGGACCTTTTACATCCTCCTAAGGGGGCAGATGGGGCCTCGGTTTAACGGCTCATTTGAAAGACAGCACTGACTCCCTCAGTACTGCACTGGAGTGTCAGTGTAGATTTTGTGCTCAAGTCTCTGGAGTGGGACTTGAACCCATAACCTTCTGACTCAGAAGCGAGAGTGCTGCCCACTGAGCCACAGCTGACAAGGAGGGGCTGGATGGCCTTGCACCATCATATACCGGTTCACATGCAGGGGATATACAGGTCAAAGCTTCAGCACTCAGATCAACAAGAAAGCACTGTGAGCTCTTAAAATATTACAGGATCATGAAAGGCAAGACAGTGGCATTCATCCAGATTCACACCAAGCATGAACTAAATGTATTGGCAGATTCAAAGTGGAAGAAAAAATGCAATTGATATATTTGAGCCACATTATCTCAGATATTGGCCATGAAACCAATAAGGAAAACAATTCAACAAAATAGTATGCTTAGTCTTAGTCAACTGTCCTATAGATACACTAACACCCTATTTGCTCTTGATATTGCTTCACGGCATCGGTCACGAATCTTTAGAGATCTACGCACTAGAATGCCCAGATCTCTTTCTTTTTCACCGGCTTTAGGACTTTTCCCTGAGAAGGGTGCATGTATGTTCCGCATTCGCCCTGCCCACACGCATAACATTGCATTTTTCCAAGTTAAACATCATTTGCCAATCAGAAGCCCAATTCCCCAGTGTGTCTAGATCTGTCTGTAGTAGTGGAACATCCTCTACAGTCTTTGACTCAGGCACATATCTTGGTATCATCTGTAAACCTGCAGATCGCTTCCCAACACCTACATCTAGATCATTGATAAAAATAGTAAACACCAACGGTCCCAACACCAATCCCTGCGGGACGCCACTGGTGACCGGTCTCCAAGCAGATCTAAATCCATCTACAACCACTTTCTGCCTGTGGTCTCCCAGTAGTTCTCAATCCAGCTCAATATATTACCACTAATACCGGAGGCTTCGATCTTGTCAAAAGTATTTGGGAAGTCTAGGAAGACAATGTCTACTGGGTTTCCCTCATTCACCACCTTCATGACTTCTTCAAAACATACAATCAAATTAGTAAGACAGGACCTTCTTTTTTAAGCCATGTTGGGTGTCCCTGATATGCCCTTCTTTGCCTAGGACATTCCTAATGATTCCCTCAAGTATTTTCCCTATTACTGACATCAAGTAATTGGCCTATAGTTACCCAGATCTGTCTTATCTCCTTTTTAAAAAATTGAAACTACATTAGCCTCCTTCTAGTCTAAAGGAACAGTTCCGGACTCCAGTGAGCTATTAAAGATACAGGCAAGGGGCTCGCACAGCACCTGTCCCATCTCCCCGTGGACACTCGGGTGGATATCATGCGAACTGGCTGCCCTATCTGCTTTAAGGTTCCTAATAATATTTTAAAAAATATTGTTTTAGATAGCAACAGTTTTATTGTTAACATCATTGAATTCTGACAGTCGAGCATCATCTTCAAGAGTGAAGAACAATGCGAAGTGCTCATTTACTATCTCCGCCATACCCAGTGAGTCCTTTGTAAGCTTTCCATTAGCAAAGATGCTTAGGAACAATGGTAAAAGTATGCAGAGAATATTTCATTACAGCACATATATTTGTACCAATATTTTTGTCCATGTGAGGGAATTTTTTTGATCAGATATAAATAGTCATGCTAAATTAAGACAGGACATAAATGTTGAACAGATATTCAGGCAAACTAACTGCTATATTATCTGATTAACATGTATTTCGCTCCCACCATGCTAGTTAGCACGAGCAAAGATTTCACAACAAACACAATATGTGGTCCTGCTATGCTCCCAACAGTGCTGCAGACTTGACGGGTAGTGGATGTTAAAATAAAACGACCAGAGGATCAGAATGTGGCACGTAAATGTCAAAAACAGCTCAAGTCCATTTGCATCAGTTGTGCTGTCAGGATGGGAAGAATTCTAGTGGAAGAGCAGAATTCAAGATTTTTAGGATGCAGAAGAAGTGTCAAACGTGTTCCAAGTCAGATGACTGAATGCTGCTCGGAGTCAGTCCACTGATCTTTTTAACGTCAGCCCTGGGTTCAAGCCCAGTCCAGGCTAATGGAATCGAAGTCTCAGCTGTTTAAAGATCCTAAACAAATCAATCAGCACATTAAAAGGCCCTTCATCACATCTGAAACAACAAACTCCTACAAGTACTGACAGACCTGCTGTGCAGCTCCAGTATGTTATTTTTAGTTCCGGTTTCCAGCATTTAGTTTTTATTTTTATTTTACAGTATCAAAGGATAAATACAAATGAGGAGACTACTCTTATCTCATCCATTCAGAAAGGCCCTATAGTTTCCCATTATGGCATCCAGCTGTACCTTAAATGAGCCTCGGGCTTTGCCTCAGCTACCTTACCCAGAAGTACATCCCATGCATTGATCATTCTTTGGGTGAAAAACTTCTTGAACCCGAGATCAGTCCTAAATTTGTCTTTTAGAGATATTAAACCCTGGCCCCACCTGCCCTCTCAGGTGAATGTAAAGGATCCCTTGGCACTATTCGAAGAAGTAAGCAGCCTCAGAGCTTTGCACCACAACCCTGACATAACTCCTTCAGAGACGTTCTATGCTTCAGCCAATTTCTTAACCGTTCTACAAAACAAAGCAACAGACCCGATAGTTTAGATCCAAAAATCCAGAGAAAAACTGGAGAAGAAATTGTAGAGACTATAATTTTTCAAAATTCTGTGGATAGCAAAACTGTGCCAAAGGGTTGGAGGGTGGCAAATGTGACTGCTCTCCAAGAAAGGCAGCAGGGTTAAATTAGGAAATTATAGGCCAGTGTGATCGTAAAAAGTACTCCATTTACCGCTTTGGGACGTCCTGAGTTTGCGAAAGGCGCTATAAATGAGAGTTCTTTCTCTTTCTTTAAACTATTAGAGTTCAGTATATGATGAAATTACTAAGTACTTAGAGAACCATAAACTAATCAGCACCGGTCAACAGCAAGATTTCTAAAAGGCAGGATGTATTTGACCAACCATACAGAATTGCTTGAAGAAATAACAGAGGTTAAAGGAAATTAAGTGAATGTGGTTTATATGGATTTTCAAAAGCACTTGATAAGAACCCCATGGCAAAGATGATGGCATATAGAATTAAGGACACTGAAGCCACATGAAAATAGAAAGACAAAAAGGATAGAGGTAACAATACATTTCTCGGACTAAAAATATATGTAAACTGGTACTCAACAAGGATCTGTGTTGGGGCCAGAGAGAGAGAGAGAGAGACACACACAGAGACAGCGATCTGGACTTGGAAGTTGAAGGAACATTGAAATTTACTGTTGGCATCAAACTGGTAGTACGGCAAGTTATGACTACTTTGTGGAAGGCTGCAGAAGGACACAGATTGGCTAGTCGTATGGGCAGACAGGCGGCAAATATGACTTAATGTATCAAAATGTGAAGTAATACATTTTGGAAGAAAAGGGAAAGGAAATACACCTTAAAAGATAACATTTTAAATGAAGTAAAGGAACAGAGGGACCTTGGTGTGTGCAGATATACAAATCATTAAAAAGGTGGCCGCACAATTAGATGAGACCATAAAAGGCAAGCAGAATCCTTGGTTTTCTATCTAGTGGCATAGAACAAAAAAGCAAGGACGGAGTGTTGATCCTTCACAAGATCTTAGTCAGGCTACAGTTGGATTACACTTCTGAATACCCCTTTGGTGGAAGGATATAAAAGCAATTGAAAAGGCGCTAGCTAGATTTTTGTTGGCAGGGTTAACGGTTTACAGTTATGAAGAGAAACTTAAGAAGTTAGGGCTTTTTTTTTAACTAGAGCCGAGAAGAACTGGACAGAGATGTTCAAAATGATAAAGGTTATATAACAACAGATCATTTCCACGGGTCAGTGAAACTAATGAAAAAACACTAATTTAAAATCACAAAAATAAAAGGGAGCTCAGCATATATTGGTTGCACAGAGGGTGTTTAGGTGCGAAATTCACTGCCGCAAACCATTGTTGAAGCAGAGTCCATCAATACTTTCAAAAGGTAAATAGATAGTTGCTTAAAAAAGGCATATTAAAGGGCATTAGAAGCAAGTGGGAATAGGTAGTCTGTGAAGAAAAATATCTTGATGAAAAAGTGGCGTTTTTCTGCGCTGTAACATTCGATGATAAGCGGAGAGAGGTTGGATAGTCTTAATGGGTTCAAATACATGAAAATAAACTGCCCATAGTTGGACAATCTCACTCAGTGCAGTTGTAATATCTGGGATGGGGGAATAGAAAAGGGAATGGCAACAAGGTTACAGTAGAGCTTTCATTTGAAAAATGGAGTACTGGATAGTGTGCATTTAAGACTGAAGTTCAGTCACATTGTTGGGACAACTGAGGGAGGGCTCTGAATTGTATCTAAATTGTGCAATACCTGGCTTGGCAGTGTTTTATGTTGGCGTTTGATGCAAAATGTGGGGGTATTTCATTCAACACCACTTTGCTTCCTCAACTTGATCGGCAAAAATAAATTCACATGATTAGATGAACTCTGGGTTTTGCTGCAATAAGCAACAATGACAAAAATGGCTGAAATGAGAAACAACATGTGGCTTAAGATGTACAGCCATTGAAAGCAAATAAAATCAGTGGGCTTCATGGAGGAAGCTTACACCTGGGAACTCGTCCTTGGCGTTTGTTCCATTTTGTAGTAATGATATTGGTTAGCCACCAAAAAAACACGTATAGCCCTTGGGAGGAGAAGGAAGTATAATAAATTCAACTCTTATACTCTTAGATACAATAGGGAGCATATAACTGTGGTCCTATTTATATTGTGTAGTAGGCGCATGTCATATTGAAAGATTTGTTGTGATAAGTTACAAAATCAGTTTTTTTCCAGTAAGAGATGAGGTTAGGAAACTGGATGATTCCAAAGCCACAAATAGGAGTTAATGACAGGTTTTCAATACTGCCGGCCGATAGCTTTATTGACCTATTTCTGAACCAGATTTCTGGCAAATATTATGTTCAACACTGCATGACTGCGCTGTCTGCTAGGATAGATTGAAGTAAAGTCAGTATGAGTGAATGTGCTTTCCACCCAGGGACTATAGCTTCTCCCACAAACCTCCCTGGAGACACTCTAAGAAATAAATGATGGTAGGTGTATTTAAAAGAAAGCTGTTAAAAGCACTTAAAGGGCGGTTTGCCAGAAAATTTGCAATTGATTTTCAACTTTCAGAAATCAGAACCATTTTCACAGAGTACACTTAAATCATTTTAATGGGCCATTTTCTACACTGCTGTATATTCAGGTTAATGTATACATTTTATCAGATCATTTAACGCAACTACATTACCACATCACCTTCTGGGCACAAAGAGAATTTGTGAATACGCCTTTTCATCCAGCATCAACTTTCCTTAGCCCTCGACTCAAACTTTTTTTCTCATCTATAAGCAGTAGCTCCCTCCCGCCACACCCCCCACCCACCCAAAAAAAGGGGCAAACAATTGCTCAAAATGTTTTCGGATGGGAAACCAATCATACTGTTGCTTATAATTTAAATTAACTTTGATCAGCTTACAGCGTTTCCCCCACTGCTGCTGTTCCCTGCTGAGCCTGTGACTGGCCTGCTGGTTCTACTGGTCTATGGTGTCAGCCGCAGCGCAGTTGGGAGCACTCTCGCCTCTGAGTCAGAAGACTGTGGTCCAGAAACTTGAACACAAAAATCTAGGCTGACACTCCAGGGCAGTGCTGAGGGAATAATGCACTGTCAGAGGTGCCGTCTTTCAGATGAGACGTTAAACCGAGGCCCCGTCTGCTCTCTCAGGTGGATGTAAAAGATCCCATGGCACTATTCCGAAGAAGAGCAAGGGAGTTCTCCCCGGTGTCCTGGGGCCAATATTTATCCCTAAATCAACATCACTAAAACAGATTATCTGGTGATCACATTGCTGTTTGTGGGAGCTTGCTGTGCGCAAATTGGCTGCCGCATTTCCTACATTACAACAGTGACTACACTTCAAAAGTACTTCATTGGCTGTAAAGCGCTTTGGGACATCCTGTGGTCAGGAAAGGCGCTATATAAATGCAAGTCTTTCTTTCTTACTGGTTTTTCAGCTTCAGCTAGTCTGGTTCCTGGCTAGCATTTCATTCTCCTGGGCTGAAGTACATTTCTTCACCGATTCTGGATCTTATGGTGACCTCCAACTTCGCCATCATCGTTCTGCCCCGCAACTGATTCTGCACATCTCCTAGATCTTACCTCCATTAGTGCGTCCTCCGATACTCTACCCTTCAAATAGCTTCTGGACTTCACTCGCCCGCCACACCTGTCTCCGAACTTGGACAACAGTTCGTCGATGCTCCATGCAGACTCCACCCTCTGCACGTCAACTTTATTCCACCGCGGGACCTCTGACTTTAACTCTGGACTGCCTCCTATTGTCTCCTATCTATTCGCTGTTACTACCAGGATATATGTATCCTAGTAATTACTACGTAACTAGGCCTATGTAACTTGAGTTTTCCGTATCCATTTGCGTGTGCATTTTGGCTGCCGCTCTGGACCCGAGCCCATCACTTCTATTTCCACTTTTTTCTCTCCCTTTTGTACTTCTTTTCTCTTTACCCCTCCTAGACCCCTCTCTCCTGTCGTCATGCCTCCTTTCATTGCTCCGCTCTTGGGTACTCTGCCCTCCCAAATCCTTACCCCAACCTTCCTACTCTCCTGCTACCGTCCCAGGCTTGACTCCCTCTTGCATAAGTCTACCGCTTCCCTCTGTGCCTCTCTTGGCATCCTCCGAAGGGCCCATCGAGGCACGCGTCACTGCCTTCTTACGAGCAGCAACTCCAACTGCCCCATTCTACTCTGTCACCGACTTTCCTACCCAGCGCGCCGACTGGGGGCTAATCTTGCCAATCTCCTCCCCGTCCAACTCACGCCTCCCACTGCTGACCCCGTGGACTCTGCTAGTGGATCAGCTATCACCACCCCTCTCTGCATCTCCCTCCAGAATGTCCATTCACTTGCGAACAAGGCCCTTGCCATCCATGAGCTTATTGTGGATGATTGCATCAACATCGTGGCCCTGATGTAACCTGGCTGAGGGATGATGACACCTTCCCCCTAAATGGAGCCTCTGCGCCTGGCTGTACCTTACGCCGCTTGCCCCACCAGACCGTTGCCGTGGCGGTGTGGCTCTTATCACTATATCACACCTTGATCTGTCCCCCTACTCCTCTAGCACATTCTCCTCCTTTGAGCATCTCACCTTGTTCCACCCCGCTCACTTAAAATCCCCGTTCTCTACTGCCCACCCCGTACCATAAAAATTTTCTCACCGAGATATCTTCACTGCTTTCCTCCCTCAGCCTCTGCACCGAGCGACTTCTCATCCTCAGTGATTTCAACCTCCATCTCAATTTATCATGCTCTCTCTCCTCTAAGTTCACTATCCTCCCTTAACCTCTCCATCCATGTAAATTCCCCATATTCACAGCCACCCACTTGACCTTGCCATCTCATGTGGCCTCGCTACTCCCACTGTGTCAATCGCAGATAAGGCCATCTTTGATCACTTCCTTGTATCACCCTCCACCCACATCCCCCTTCCACCGCCCTCCCAACTCTACTTCCTTCTGTGTCCGCTGCTGGAAAAAAAACTCTCCCAATTCACTTACAACTGCACTTTCAAATTCCAACTGTCTAGCCTTTGGCCCTCCGTTCCCCACGACATTTCTGCAGCTACCGATCTGCTCAACCACACCCTCACCTCCACCTTTGATGCCCTAGTCTCCATTAAAACCATTACTCTCTCAACCTGGCCGTTCCCCTGGTACAGCCCTCCGCTCCGCTCCCTTCAGTCCAAGGGGCGCAGACTTGAACGGATATGGTGGACAATTGATTTAGCCGTTCACAGCCAGATCTGTCTGGACCACATAAAGCACTATCGGGTCCTGCTCTCGGCTGTCAAAATTGCTCACTATTCCAGGATCATCCCGGAATGCAGAGATAACCCCCGGATTCTTTTCTCGACCACAAACCGTCTTCTTAAATCTCTCTCCCCTGTTGCCTCCACCGTCACCTCCAGCAACAAGTGCGAGGAGCTCATGGACTTTTTTGTCACTAAGATTGAGACCATCTGTTCAGCTGCATCCGTCACTTCCCTCCCTTCCCATAGCCCACCGGGCCAAACTTCTAAGGTTCCCCCCTGCCCTAGCGCTGAACTCGCATCTTTCTCTAGTTTCTCTCCTATCTCCCCTTATGCTCTCTCCGAGCTCATCTTGTCCATGACCCACCTCCTGCTCCCTCAACCCTATTCCCACTGCACTGCTGACCTCCCAACTTCTCTTCCTGGGCACCAGGTTAGCTGATGTTGTTAATGGTTCCCTCTCCTCAGGTACTGTCCCCATCTCCTTCAAATGTGCCGTCATCACCCCTCTCCTCAAAAAAACAACCCTGGACCCCTCTCTGTCCTTGCAAACTACCAGCCCATCTCCAACCTCCCTTCCCATTCCAAAGTCCTTGAACATGTTGTCGCCGCCCAAATCCGTGCCCATCTTTCATGGAACTCCATGTTTGAATCCCTCCAATCCGGTTTAGACATGTTAGGTATGTTAGCTGGTTTTTGGTGCGGATTGCAGATGAATTTTGACACATGCCTTACAAAATGTACACACTTACTGTACTGTTATATCAACTGAAGCAGTTTCAGCCTCAGTGATGCAAAGTGTGAACTATAATTATAGTTAGTATAGATAAACAGCTGAGGGTTTGGTTTGAAACGGGTTGTTTTACAACCATCTGCATCTGGTACAAATCCAACACTAAATTTTTTGATTATGATACTGCTTTTATGTTTTTAGGTGACGGAGCAGTTGGTTCTTTACCATTAGAAACTTCATTGTTCAGCTGGACTCTGTCCCCTGTCTAAATGTACTATGGAGCCAACAGTAGCACTGTTGCAGGCTCACCCAACTCTCAAAGCGCTGCTCACAAATGGCACCTTCATGGTAATAAGACAACGGACAGTGTAGCCTACTAAATTTGAACTCCATTTTTGCTGGTTTTGTCTCTCTTCCTATCTCTATTCACAGCACAACACAATGTTATCAATTTGACTAATTTGGTAAAGAAAAAGATTGCATTTACTGTATATAGCGCAGCATTCCCTTAGGACCTCCGAACATGCTTTATGATGAATTAATTGCTTTTGAAGTGCAGTAACTATTGGTAGATGAACTTGGCAATAGATTGGGAGAAGGGGAAGTGCAACGAGACCTGGGAGTCCTTGTGCAGCAGTCGCTGAAGGTAGGCATGCAGGTGCAGCAGGCGGTTAAGAAGGCAAATGGTATGTTGGCCTTCGTAGCGAAAGGGTTCGAGTACAGGAGCAAGGATGTCTTGCTGCAGTTGTACAGGGCCTTGGTGAGACCACACCTTGAGTATTGTGTGCAGTTTTGGTCGCCTTATCTGAGGAAGGATGTTCTTGCCATGGAGGGAGTGCAGCGAAGATTCACCAGGCTGATACCTGGGATGGCAGGAGTGACGTATGAGGAGAGATTGGGTCGATTGGGCTTATACTCGCTGGAGTTTAGAAGAATGAGAGGGGATCTCATTGAAACTTATAAAATTCTAACAGGACTAGACAGACTAGATGCAGGAAGGATGTTCCCGATGGCGGGGGAGTCCAGAACCAGGGGTCACAGTCTAAGGATAAGGGGTGAGCCATTTAGGACTGAGATGAGGAGGAATTTCTTCACCCAGAGAGTGGTGAACCTGTGGAATTCTCTACCACAGAAGGCAGTTGAGGCCAATTCATTAAATATATTCAAGAAGGAGTTAGATATATTTCTTAAAGCTAAAGGGATCAAGGGATATGGGGAGAAGGCAGGGACAGGGTACTGAATTTGGATGATCAGCCATGATCTCATTGAATGGCGGAGCAGGCTCGAGGGGCTGAATGGCCTACTCCTGCTCCTATCTTCTATGTTTCTATGTTTCCGCCCCGCCACAGTACCAAAACACCCTTATCAAAGCCACAAATGGCATCTTTCGTGACTGTAGCCATAGTAAACTATCCCTCCTCGTCCTTCTCGACCTGTCTGCAGCCTTTGACATGGTTGACCACTCCATCCTCCTCCAACGCCTCTCCACTGTCGTCCAGCTGGGTGGGACTGCACTCGCCTGGTTCCATTTTTATCTATCTAATCATAGCCAGAGAATCACCTGCAATGGCTTCCCTTTCCGCTCCCGCACCATTACCTCTGGTGTCCCCCAAGAATATATCCTTGACCCCCTCTTATTTCTCATCTACATGCTATCCCCTCGGTGACATCATCCAAAAACAAAGCGTCAATTTCCACATGTATGCTGAAGACGCCCAGCTCTACCTCACCACCACCTCTCTCAACCCCTTCACTGTATCTAAATTGTCAGACTGCTTGTCCAACATCCAGTACTGCATGAGCAGAAATTTCCTCCAACTAAGTATTGGTTAGACCGAAGTCATTGTCTTTGGTCCCCGCCACAAACTCCGTTCTATAGCCTCGGACTTCAACCTCTCCCTGGCAACTGTTTGAGGCTGAACCAGACTGTTCGCAACCTTGGTGTCGATTTGACCCCGAGATGAGCTTCCGACCACATATCCGCATCATCACTAAGACTGCCTATTTCCACCTCCGTAACATCGGTCTACTCCGTCCCTTTCTCATATTATCTGCTGCTGAAACCCTCATCCGTGCCTTTGTTACCTCTAGACTTGTCTATTCCAACGTACTCTTGGCCAGCATCCCATGTTATACCCTCCGTAAACTTGAGGCCATCCAAAACTCTGTTGTCCGTGTCCTTACTCGCACCAAATCCTATTCACCCATTACCCCTGTGCTTGCTGACCTACACTGGTTCCCGGTTAAGCAACACCTCAATTTTAGAATTCTCATCCTTGTTTTCAAATCCCTCCCTGGCCTCGACCCACCCCATCTCTGTAATCTCCTCCAGCCCCACAACCCTCCGATATAGCTGCGGTCCTCTAATTCAGGCCTCTTGAGCATCCCGGATTTCAATCACTATCATTGGCGGCCGTGCCTTCAGCTGCCAGGGCCATAAGCTCTGGAGCTCCCTCCCTAAACCTCTCCGTCTCTCTACCTCTTTTTCCTCCTTTAAGACGCTCCTTAAAACCTACCGCTTTCAACAACCTTTTGGTCATCTGCCCTAATACCTCCTAATGTAGTTCAGTGTCAAATTTTGTTTTATAACACTCCTGTGAAGCACCTTACTACATTAAAAGGCACTATATAAATAGAAGTTGTTGTTATAATCAGAATTAACAGGATGGGTCTCTTATCTATTAAAGAGAAGACTGAGAGGTGAGCTAACAAAGGTCTTTAATTTATGAAGGATTTCGATAGGGTAGACATAGAGAAGATTTTTCCACCTGTGGGGGAGTGCGAAACTAAGGGTCGTAAATATAAAATAGTCACTAATAAATCCAGCAAGGTATTCAGGAGAAGTTTCTTGAGAGTGGTGAGAATGTGGAACTTGCTACCATATGGAGTAGTTGAGGCAAATAGCATAGATGCATTTAAAGGGAAGCTAGACAAGTAGAAGAGGGAGAAACGAAGAGAAGGATATATTGATAGGGTGAAATGAAGTAAGGTGGGAGGAGACTCGTGTGGAGCATGAATACCAGAATGGACCTGTTGGGCCGAATGGCCTGTTTCTGCGCTGTAAATTCTATGTATAAAATAGAATAAGAGAGAGTAATTGGTACAGTGGAGGGACTACAAGAGCCCAATCTTTGAGGGATTCAAATGACCAACTATTAGAGGCAAGCTCACTACCAATTCAAGCCAGGGATTAGATTACAGTACTGAAATCACTGTGGTGTTAATTGTTTCCAGCATGTATACTGCTTTTTTTCCACGTGTGTTTTTGTTCATCTTTTGTGCCTGTGGAGTATGAAGCCCAAATGTCAGTAAATGCTACATCTTTTATAAGCCACAGCATTCACAAGTGGAAGATCCATTCTACTAACAACTGCAGCTTAATCAAGATACAACTTGAGTCACTTGCTGGGAAATTCTATGCGTAATTTAAATATCCAATTTGCTTTTTGTTATGAGAAATACTGCTAAATACATTTAAAAATGAACAAGGAATATCAAATGGTTTATGCAAACAGTAATCTAATCAAATATTCCTCATTTTTAAATTTACAATATTTTTGTCATTCGTTTTAACCAAAGAATGCTGGTTGCCATATTTTTCAGTGCAATCATTTCTGCACATTTTCAAAGGCGGGGTATGCTTCCCATCATGCCCTTCCTCTTCGACTGGATGGCATAGATGGTTAACAGATTGTCTGTTCAACTCTGGTCTGAAAGAAAATAAGCTTAAGGGAGTTACAACGCAGGTCCTATTGGTGTAGGATTACAGCACAAAACTTCTCACATATTGACACTAAATTGGGATCCTCACACAGAACGTAGACTGGGGGTAGAAAAAGATACAGGGGCCAAGTTTGAGGATGGCTTTAAGGCAGATTTATTCTGCATCTGGTTGTCCTAAATGTGAATTGGGAAGCTCAATACATCCACTGGGATTTGAAGGTTATAAAGAGAAACATAGGCAAAAATGATCAGGTACTCTGCAGGACACTATTTTTTCTTATTGGGACCATAAGTTTGTGGAATGCAACTGGTCAGATACAGAAACGCAAACAGAAAATACTGGAAACACTCAACAGGACAGTCAACACCTGTAGAGAGAACAGATAAGTAAACATTAATACATTGGCTCTCTCCACAGATTCTGACTGACCTGTTGTGTTTCAGATTTCCAGCATTTTCTGTTTTTGTTTCAGATGTTGTTAAATGAAAATGATCAAAATTCTGAGGTTTCACTGCATGGCTTTTGGAAGCGAGAGAGAGAAATCTCAGAATTTCACTCATGTCCTTCAGGAAATTAAATTAATTAGGAAGAGACAACAATCATACAAATTCTATGCTGTAAGCAAGCTAGGTCAATACCTGAATGATCTATCCTCCTTCTATACTTATGTTGTGAAGTTCGCGAGACACTTCAAGAAGCTTAGAAGACTTGGTGTTGATTCGGAAATAGCTGCTGTCTTGGATCAGAAATCTGAACCCTACAAAAAGATCTCAATGGAGAATTCTTTCCTGTTCAATTTGTTCCGAGAGAGAGCAGATTCTGGGCTCCTGATCTGCATTTTTCAACTTACTCTAACAACTGCAGATGACATCTATTTTGAAAGTTCTTTAATGAACAAAAAATTAATATGTACAAGTTAGTAAACTACAAGTTACTGTGCAACAGAAATAAACGCAATGCTTTCCTATCAGTTATAAAATAGTCCCCAACATAACACATGCTGGCATTAATCAACTTCATCCAACAACTCTCAACTTAAATAAAGTTCACATCGGCACTATATGAACAAAACATGGTACTGAAACATTACTTTCAAAGCCAAAAGAAAATGGCAACCGATCAACAAGATTCCCTCACCAGAATATCACATTAGCTAAATACTCCATAACACAACTGCATTAGAGTACTGGGAAAATAAATACCATTTTCAAACTGAAAATAAGCATGTGGGGTGAAAGACAGTAACATGTCCCCCCAAAAGTGTGGAGCAGAGGTTCCCAAAATGTTTTTGCTGAAACCCCTCTTTGGAGATTCATGTCCCTTGATATAGCTGGTAACCCAGAATACTTCAGCAGTTTTATCACTTTAGCTACTTTAATTTTGCTCCCTTATACTTTTTGGTTTTAATATAAAGTCCAATCACATCATTACAACTCATTGTCCGGGAAATTCCTCGGATCTGCTCCTGCTGCGTTACTTTACTGGAAGTGTGGCGGAAACCCCATTTACCTCCTCGCGCCCCCAATAGCCTCGACATGCTCCCCCAGTTGGGAACCGCTGGTGTGGTGTTCAGCTTCACCAAACAGGAAAGTCTTGGGTTCAATTCCTTGTCTGTGATGACCGATGGGGCAATAGAATTGGCTACAGCAGTTCCAGCCTTAAAAGGGAAGGATAGAGACCAAATAGGATTCCTACACCTGGAGGGTCAGGAATGGCTATTACACACATGCTATCCAAGTCAATAAGCCTACCAATATGAAGAACACCACATGGCCAAAGTACTGGAGGGGTGTTGGACCTGTACAAACATATGGTAAGTAAGAGTCAGTGCTGTGAGAGAGATAGTTGAAACAGAAAAGTAATTCTAACACAGTATCGAGATTTAGAGGATTTCATCTGCAAACCCATTTCTGTAATATTCTCCTAGCTATTAACAATTCTGTAAGCAATACCAATTCCCAGTGAGCCTATCCAATACATTCCAGATCTCATTTACTGACTGAGAGGCTCAATTCTGAATTAAACCTCAAGCAGTTTTAATGTTTGCTCGAATGAAGTATTTAAAAAAAGGGAGAAAATATATGCTGACTGCAAAGGCTGTATTTGAACAAAGATATAGTGTGAAATATCTCAGAGAAGGGGGAAAGCATTTTACATAAAAAATCCAGGTGAGGAAATGGTTGAGTTCGATCTAATGCTGAACTGTCTGTAAGGGTGGCTAGATAATCTATTTGTATAGTTCGGAGTCTGAAAAAAGTCAAAACCCACACTTCCAATAATGCCATGTACAGTACGTACATGTTCAGGCGATGCAATAGTTCTCATGTGGGTATGCAAAGTGTAGCACCCCTCCCCACCTACTGCAATGGGTTCAGTTCTGCTTTTCCAGGCTTCTTATTCCTTTCTTCCACCTTTTTGCTCGGTCCAGTTCACATATCCTTTTTACACTAATGCCCTTACCAGGCAGATTATCACTGAAAAAGAAAAGGGGGGTTCTAATATTGGTTTAAAATTTACCTTTCAGCAGTTTAAATAATGCCTCCTTGTCCTACTGCCTCGACTACTTTAAAGTGATGTTCCAGGTTCACTTTATCTATACCGTTTAATACTTAAGTATACATCAATGAGGTTTCTCCTTAACTGTAGGGACTTTCTTCACAACTCATTCCCTTTAAAGAAAGAGCTTGCATTTGTATAGCACTTTTCACGACCTCAGGATGACCCAAAGCGCTTTATAATCAATGAAGTACTTTTGAAGTGTAGTTACTGTTGCAATATAGGAATCATTCCTTTTGCTCCTCGCTACTCCTTGTTCAGGGCAGGCATGTCTCTTTTGCAACATGGTGAAAACTATGCACAGTATACCCAAATTTGGTAACAACATACATTTTCATATGCAAAGAAAAAAAGTGTCTCAGTGCTTTGCAGGCAAGGAGAAAAGGAGAAAAGAATTTGAGGAATGATTACAATGCATTCACCATTAAAAATAGTTAATGCTCCCTAGAAAGGAAGCACTACCTTGAAACCTATGAAAGATCTTTCAACTTGAAGATTTTAACTGTGGTTTATTTTCTGTTCTTTTGATTAGTCTCACGTTCTTCCTTCCTTTGCCCATTTTAACTCCATGTGCAAACAGAGCAGAGCTAATGCAGTGATGTCTGTGCTGTATGCAGGCAGACATGTCAGAAACCTCAGTGTCTCTCTGCAGCTCCTTGTTCATTCAATTAGTGCCTGGAAATAGTGCAAGCTATTAAAAAGTAATTCAGGGAGATTTACACCAACCCGCAATTGTTTTCTTAATTACTTAGCTTTATTTATCATACAGGAAGAATTGCATCTCCATATTAAGGATCACAAAGCTGTATAATAATGAGACTCTTGCTGCTTGTAGCACAAGAGACCCACCTCGTCAAGTGCAGTTGAACACTTGACTGAGATAAGCCAAGAGTTAGAAACTTGCAAATCGTTATAAAGACCTGCCACTCTCGACAGACCGTAAACTAAACACCCTAATGTTGCCAAGCTGTTGATTACAGCTTTATGCAGCAGAAATATTGACGATCAAGATTGTGGCCAGTCTGTGCCTTTTGGGAGATTTACATTAAAAAAAAACACAGGTGGGAAATATGGTGTATTAAGAAAAGCACAACAGATGGTCTCATCAGGGAACTTCCACGTCAACAAAAAACAAGTGAAGCCAAGGAATTTAATGGAATACTAGTCAATCTCCAATGAGGAAAAGACCAAATGTAGTCTTCAGACAGAGCAGAGTTAGGGATAGTAGGATTAATGTACACAAATGTAATTCAGTTCACATTTTATAGTCCTTACTTTTGTATTTCTACTGTAATTTCCTATGTCCACATTTAGAATGGAAACTGCCTATGTAAACTTGTCACACTTGTAGTTCCACTGTGGGAAGGGGGGTGGGGGGGAGAGAGAGAGAGGCGGGGGGAAAAAGAGGGTGTAATTACAACTCGACAAGTATGGTATAGACGGTTTCCATTATAAATGTGGACATACGAATTTATAATGAAAAAATTTGACAGGAAATGCGTACAGTCATAACATTTTTCATATATAACTCATTAGTTTAAATGGATGGAAAAATCAGACAGGCTCCCTTTCCAAATGCGCGATCTTGTCCAGTCAATTTCCTTCTATGCGCTGCACCTAGATAACCCTGTTCGCCCAGGTGTTACCAATCAATTACATAATAAAATTGTTGATTGAGACACCAAATTCTATGCAAAACCTGTTACACCTGTAGATGGCACTGGAATGGGTATTTTCAGTAAAAAAGTCACATAATGTTACAAAGCACCATCGGCTCCCCCACACATCAGTATTTCAACACTTTGTGCAACAACACAACCTCATCACTGGGTGGCTCTACAACAAAGAATTCTAACCAGACAGGCTGCCTTACAATCTAACCTGAGAAATGAATTGTTATAATGAAGTCTGTCTAATAGTATTTTTCGGCCTCTGTATACATGAATGTTGTTCTGTTTGGAAGAATGAAAGTACCATGTCCAGACCAGAATGACCCTGAAGTTTTGATTTGACAATCGCAGAGCAAGTTCGCACCTTGCTGTCCCCATAATGGAAATTCCTAGACCCATCGACAGTAAACCTGCAATCTTCCTTTCCCATCCACTGACCATGTTTTGTGTCACATAGTTGACCATTTTTCCCAGCAACCCCACTCCTTACTGAGCACGTGTACCTGTTAAACATGTTTTCTTTTCCATCAAGCATGTTTCCCCAACCTCCCCCGCTGCTGACCAGATCTCACTCCCTGTCCTCGTTCTCCTATCTTCTTCATCTCCCTCCCTCCACCCTCCTATCTACCTTTTCCCACCTTCTTTGCCTAGGCCAAATGATCCCGTCACCTCTAACCCTGCGTGACCTGAATACTGCACTTGGTTTGTACATCGGACCATAGGAACAGGAGTAGGCCATTTAGCACCTCCAGCCTGTTTTGCCATTCAATGAGATCATTGCTGATCTGTGACCTAACTCCATATACCTGCCTTTGCCCCATATCCCTTAATGCTGGTTCTCTCTGATCAGCTGAAAATTTTCAAGGTGTTCAGTCACTCCATCCTTAATTATAGACTCTGGTAATTTCCCCGACAACAGATGTTAGGCTAACAATTCTACAATTCCCTGGTTTCCCTCTCTCACCTTTCTTAAATAGCATGCAATTTTTCAATCTAAAGGAATGGTTCCTGAATCGAGAGAACTTTGGAAGATCATAGTTAGGGCATCTGCAATGTTCTCACCTACTTCTTTTAAAAGCCGGAGATGGAAAGCATCTGGTCCTGGGGGATCTGTCACTCTTTAATGCCATTATTTTCTCCCCGCGTGAAATACCACAGAGATCAATATAGATGTAGTCTGAGATAAAGGGCACGTATTGAAATTATTTTGGTTGAAGAAGAGAAAGATGTGAAAAATGGAGATGAAGTTCAAGAAGAGTGGTCTAAAGTGTAAAAATGTTATTTTAAAGGGGCCACTGAAGCAACAGACATAATTTAAATGCAGGGGGAAATTTGCAAAATAGTGCCAGAACGACAATATATAATGTGACTATACCAACCATCATTCTTCTAACTTTTCATTAGAACCAGGTGTTAACCAATCAAAATAGTTTTTTTTTAAAAAAAAAGCTTCTCCAGAATTGATGGCAAGAACAAGACAGAAGCAAAGAGTTTAAATTAGTTTTCTTTTAAAAAAATAAATACGGTACAATACAGAAATGAAAAAAGAAAAAAATTAAAATGCTAAAAAAAGTATTTTCATATTTAGTTTCATAATTTATGCTTCTTGCACTAACAAAAACTTTTGACTAGTTTTATCACTAATGTGTGTTTGTTTCAGCATGGCAATAATGAGCTGAATGCTTAAAAATTGGCAAGAAAATCATTCTCGGAGCCTGCGGCTCCAAAGGTCGTTTAAGTTGTCTATAATGCAAAGTAGAAATCTACTGAACCCAACCAGTAGGAGTTGTATGGAATATTAATTAAAGCTGCCTGTACAGAACAAATGTGATGTTACCAAAGTTACTTTGTATTTTACTAATGTGAAGCCTTTTTTAAAATGTCCAAATTAAAGACAACAATTGTGATAAGGAGCACATAATAAATAAAATGCCGTTTAAGAAAGCAATGTATTACAGAACTTGCCAAGAAGGTGCAATGTTGGTGCTATGAAATGTATAGAATGTAAAGAAGTTGTACTCGGAATATGGCCCAGAAACTACTTGAAGGTCACTTTCCCTTCACATGCGACCCTCGCCAGACTTGTTGCTTCATGTGTCTCTGTATCTCAATTCCAGAGTGTCCATTGACACCACTGTGTCAGCCAATGAGTTGGAGGCAGGGTGAGCCTTGCAGCAGGACTCGCAGCAAACAGTATATTTACTCAGCAGTCTACTTAAACAACGCACTACAGCAGTCGACAGAGTCTATTTAAAGAGTCTCTACGAACTACAGCAAATTCCAGAGGTGAGGTAAGAGTGACTGTCCTTGACATCAAGGCAGCATTTGACTGAGTGTGGCATCAAGGAGCCCTAGTAAAATTGAAGTCAATGGGAATCAGGGGGAAAACTCTCCACTGGCTGGAGTCATACCTAGCATAAAGGAAGATGGTTGTAGTTGTTGGAGGCAAATCATCTCATCCCCAGGACATCGCTGCAGGAGATCCTCAGGGCAGTGTCCTAGGCCCAACCATCTTCAGCAGCTTCATCAATGACCTTCCTTCCATCATAAGGTCAGAAGTGAGGATGTTCGCTGATGATTGCAGTGTTCATTTCCATTTGCAACTCTTCAGATAATGAAGCAGTCCATGCCTGAATGCAGCGAGACCTGGATGACATTCAGACTTGGGCTGATATGTGGCAAGTAACATTCGCGCCACAAAAGTGCCAGGCAACGACTATCTCCAACAAGCGAGAGTCTAACCACCGCCCCTTGACATTCAACAGCATTACCATCGCCGAATCACCCAACATCAACATCCTGGGGGGTCACCATTGACCAGAAACTTAACTGGATCAGCCACATAAATACTGTGGCAACAAGAGCAGGTCAGAGGCTGGGTATTCTGCAGCGAGTGTCTCACCTCCTGATTCCCCAAAGCCTTTCCACCATCTACAAGGCACAAGTAAGGAGTGTGATGGAATACTCTCCACTTGCCTGGATGAGTGCAGCTCCAACAACACTCAAGAAGCTCGACACCATCCGAGACAAATCAGCCCGCTTGATTGGAACCCCATCTACCACCTTAAACATTCACTCCCTCCACCACCGGTACACCGTGGCTGCAGTGTGTACCATCTACAAGATGCACTGCAGCAACTCGCCAAGGCTTCTTCAACAGCACCTCCCAAACCCACGACCTCAACCACCTAGAAGGACAAGGGCAGCAGGCGCATGGGAACACCATCACCTGCAAGTTCCCCTCCAAGTTACACACCATCCTGACTTGGAAATATATCGCTGATCCTTCATCGTCGCTGGGTCAAAATCATGGAACTCCCTCCCTAACACACTACCTTCACCACAAGGACTGCAGCGGTTTAAGAAGGCAGCTCACCATCACCTTCTCAAGGGTAATTAGGGATGGGCAATAAATGCTGGCCTTGCCAGCGACACCCACATCCGAGGAACGAATAAAAAAACTCATGACCGAAGCAGGGTGATTACATCTCCCCATAAAAGTAGAGTGAATTCTCCAGGAAAATGCAATGAGTGGAGGATAGTTGCATATAAATATGTGCGTAAAATCAATCCCAGTCATTTACAATAGTGCGGTCTCCAGGCGTGATTGATGGGCAAATTACCCAATCATCTTCATTCTGACCAGGAATAGTGGTGTCACTATATGCAGCCTCTCAATTCCCATTGCCTGCAGATTGTTGACTAAACTGGAATTAGGTGCTATTCCCTCTCCTTTTCTTGCTCTCCAACAAGTGGCAGCAAGGGGGTGCCATTAGGAGGTAGGATTATAGAAGGAAATGCTTGCATTTATATAGGGCCTTTCACGGTCTCAGGACGAGCCAAAGCGCTTTACAGCCAATGAAGTACTTTTTTTTTTGAAGTGTACTCACTGTTGTAATGTAGGAAATGTGGCAGCCAATCTGCTCTCAGCAAGATCTCACAAATAGCTATGAGATAATGACCAGATCATATTTTTTTTTAGTGACATTGACTGAGGGCTAAATATTGGCCAGGACACCGGGGATAACTCCCCTGCTTTTCTTCGAAATAGTGTTATGGGATCTTTTACGTTTACCAGAGAGAGCACATGGGGACTCGGTTTAACGTCTCATCTGAAAAACTGCACCTCTGGTAGTGCGGCACTCCCTCAGTACTGCACTGGAGTCTCAGTTTAGATTTTTGTGCTCAAGTTTCTGGAGTGAGACTTGAACCTACGACCTCCTGACTCAGAGATGATAGTGCTACTAACTGAACCACGGCTGACATTATCGCATAGAGCATGTGATAGAGCCCTGTTACAATAGAACTATTAGTCCTATTAATTGATTCCCTCTTCCTATGGTCCCTTCCCATCAATTCATGGGAGCACCATTCCAGAGAATGGCATTTAAGCAGGACACTAGTTGGAATCGTGGTCCTCGACGAAAGGTTAGCGAAGAACACTTGTGTAAAGCAACACAAACTCCAGATGAAACAGACTTCCCCGTTCAACTGTAGAATTACACATGTAGATTGATGTGGTATTGTACTTTGTTATATCACTGGAAATAACAGGAGCACGAGTATATATGCAAGGGTTAGCCTTGTCCAGAGTATGATCAATTTTATCCTGCCCTCTTCTGCTCCTGTTGGTCAATAGAAATGTATAAAGGATGTTTCACACAAACAGTTTACAGCTTGAACCAGCAATTTTAATCTGGCTGCCACTCACTGAGTTTAGACTGGGATCATGTTGCGTCGAGGCCTTGATTCAGACAGTGGAATGAATCAAATGCCCTCATTTTAAACTCATTACACTGTACATTGCTGGAGCTGGCTATTTGCATTCCTAATCAATCCTGAATATTCAAAGATACAGAAAACATTTTCAAAATTATGAGTCTATCCCTCATTAAGGTTATACTTAATGGTCATTAAACTCACCAGGCAGAATGCTTTTTTAATTTACTAACAAGATGCTCCTTTCAGCAGACAAGCCCTGGTATCTGTCTTGTCTGTTTGCTTTATGTGCCCTGCCAGAGCAACAAAGAAAAAGGAAGAGTGTAACCAATTACCCGCAAATAAATTAAGCCATACATTGAGCACTGAGCGTGTTGTGTAAAATCTAGTCAGATCATCATGTAGTGTTACAACATGATTTAGAAAAAGGTGAATTTAAAATGTCAAAAATAATCTGGAAAAAAAGGAGGAAAGCGGCTGATAAATGCACGAGCCGATGAGCAAGACAGATTGTTCTTTATCAGTGCGGGAAAAGCTACTAATTAACACCTGAGCCTGTACAAACCAAGTGAACACCACATGTCAGAAACAATGTTTACACAGCGGCTTGAAATGCACTGCAAGGCTGAAGTACACTGAAGGGATTTAGATGATGGCATAAAATCTGCGAGGACAAAGTTTGAGCAGTTTATGAGGACATCCAAACCCCTGGAGGGTGTTAACAACCTTGGGCATGCTCCCTATTGTTCATTTTTCAATAGTTCATGGTGTTTTATCTTTTCCACGATTACCCACAGGAGAATTGCTGCACTCCTTTATCCACCGTTGCCAACTGCCATCATTATGGCATCAAACTTCTGCGTGTGGATCTTCCTACAGAGGTAAAACATTCCTGCACATATTATACAATTGTTGAGAATAGATTCACTTGGAAAATACTAAGTGCCACATAGGAGTTGTCTCTTAAACCTAAGGTGTATTTTTCCATCAATTTCCTCTCACAGTAGCAGAAGTGATGATGTTTAACAGGTCAAAGGAACAAGCAGCAATATTTCATACCACTGCTGTACTTTAAATCACCATGTATTTTCATTGTTTCTATATACTGACAGACTGAAGAAACTAGGAAAACTGCTGGCCACAAGCAAGCACATAGTCCCAGGCAAACAAGATTATTTTAACACATAACCTGTAAGCAAAGTAAAAGTCATGTAATTTAGGGAGAAAAGCACGTGAGTTCTTAATTAATTCATTAAGGCAAAAATGGACTGACAGAAGATACTGTAATTATTGTGCAGTTATTTTAGCAAATGTAATACAGAACGCTCTCATGCAGTTTTCAAACCTCAATACAAGCTGTGGTGATGCCTCCAAATGGGAACAGCTATTGTCAGTGAGCAAGAAGATGAGGACGTAAGAATGTGTAGGACTGGAAAGGGCCACTGCAGTCTCAAATATCAAACAATATCATACTATATTCTTCTAGCAGCCAAAAGTGGTTTCTTTTCCCAAGAATCTACCCAGCTCTCTCTTGAACCTGACAACACTATCCACCTCTGCTGTCCCCAGGCAGTCTGGCCTGCACATTCGCCACACTGTGTAAATTTAAACTCTCCATTCATCTTGTAGAGTCATTTCCACAGCATGCAATGGAATTGGCTGGATAAAGGGAAGTGTAATATCGTTAAGAGATTGATAAAGAGAGACATGAACAAAGTATCTGGCCATCAAGGCTATTCCTTCCATTGATTATGTTCAGTTTGTCTTAACTAGGACTCATACCCAACCTGCTAAATTGCCTAGGAAGGCACAGTGTCAATCTTTCTTGGTGCTGCGATGCTATAGAAAAGAAATCACACTTAAGCCAACACTTAAATTACTCCCAGCAACAGTGACAGACTGCCAGTACTTCCACCCCAGTGTTATACCACTCAAAATGTTTACTTCAGGCACAACCTGGAATGAACTGCCTGAAAGGGCGGTGGAAGCAGATTCAATAGTTACTTTCAAAAGGGAATTGGATAAATACTTGAAGTGGAAAAAATTGCAGGCTATGGGGAAAGAACAGGAGGACATGATCAAATCCAAAAAGATTTAGATGAGCTAGGAGAGTGGGCCACACAGATCATGACCACTGCTCCCACTTTTTTTGAACAGCAGGTGCTGATAATGGTTCTGCTGTTGCCACTCACAGCACCTCTAGACCCATCTTTTGTTTCTTTACTTGTCCACTACCACCCACTATTGCCTTGCCCTTCATCCCTTTTGTCATTTAAATCTCTCCTGCCTTCCACCCCATCACAGAACTTCCCTTTCGTTCTGGTCTCCTTCCCTCTCTTTCCCTGCACCTGTACTTGCTTAAAACCCTTTACATCTGTAACATCTTCCCGTTCAGACCTGAAACGTCAACTCTGTTTCTCTCTCCACAGATGCTGCCTGTCCCCGCTGAGTGTGTCCAGCATTTTCTGTTTATATTTCAGATTTCCAGCATCTGCAGTATTTTGCCTTCACTATTCTAGAGTCCATTTTCAAAACAATGCTACAGGAGAGCTGAAAGTGTAAAATGACTGGCTGGACAAAGGGAAGTATATACAAAAAATTATGGTTCCAGTCTGCACTGAACTCAGAGCCGAGCACTTCGTCATCCTGTAAACTAGCTCTATCTTTAGCAGTACTGCAGAGCTATCCCTAGCTTTATTTAGCATATGCTATAGTAAAAACCTGCTAGCCAATATGCCTCAATGCTGCATGGCGCTTTTAACTCATTATCTCAAATTGTTCCCACCACTAACCACCAGTACTTCACCCGCGTGTTGTACTGCTTAGAATACTCTAGGCAGATACAATCCAAGGTTGAAAGGCCAAATTCTACTGCTGGTGCTTTGCAATCCAAATGAACACAAAATCCACACATCAACCAAATCTTTACAACACTGTGCTATACACAGAACGCTACAGCAGAGAAACAGGCCATTCAGCTCATCAAGTCTTCTCCGATGTTTTACTCACAAGTTGTCTAGTCTCACTGCACGTTCCTGCTCGCTCTCTATACCTCTTTTTTTATACCTAATTTACTTTTCAACGAATTTATGGACTCTGCTTCAACAAAGGTTTATAGCAGAGAATTCCATATACTAAAGAGCACATGTTCAGAAATCCTTCTAATCCCTAATGTGCGCTCTCTCACCAGTCGAAACAACCTGTCATTATTTACCTCATCATAACCCTCCATAATCTTAAAGATCGCTAGCAGATCATGCTTTAACCTTTTCAGCTCTAATGACAAAAAGCCATCACTCCCCAAGTTTTTCTTCAAACTGTAATCTCACATCATTAGCAGCATTCGGATTAATTTAGGACATTTTCCAAGTTACAGCTTAGTTCAGTAGCAGCACTCTCATCTCTCTGACTCTCAGAAGGTTGTGGGTTCAAGTCCCACTCCAGGGCTTCAGCCCATAATCCAGGCCGACACTTCAGTACATTACTGAGGGAGCGCTGCATTGTTAAGAGGTGCTGTCTTTCGGATAAGACCTTAAACTGCCGACTCAGGTGGATGTAAAAAAATCCCATGGTACGAGTCAAAGAAGAGCAGGAAATTCCCCCATCCCAGGCAACACTTATTCCTCGACCAACACAATCAAAACAGATTATCTGGTTATTTCTCTGATAGCAAGGTCCCAAAGACAGCAGTGTGTAAAAAGGCTGCTGTGTATGCCTACAAAAACAACAAGACTACACTTTAACAGCAATTCATTGGCTGTGAAGCATTCTGGGACATCTTGAGGACGTAAATGAAGGTCCTTCCTTTCATTTTACCTCCTTCTTATAATGGGTGCCCGAAACTATACAGAATACTGCAACCTAATATCTTGTACAAGTTCAACATCAAAATGCTACAGATGCACCGATTTTACTGTTCAGTTCTTTATTACTAGAAACCAAGATTCTATCAAAAGCAATATAAATCAGGTGCAAGTTCCACGAAAAAAAAAGAAAGATTCATATCCACCCATTTGAATTTTAGTGTCAACATTCCAAGCGCAAACTGACTTCTCTTGATCCAGCTGAAACTGGATCAGAATTTCTATTACGTTCAACTACCTGACATTCTAATACCAACAGGATTAAAAATAATATATACATATTAATTTTTATCAAGCTATTACCTCAAACCACTTTAAATAAAAAAAATGATTTCTTCTGGCACACTGGAGCGTCTTTCATGTGTGAAGTTGCATTATAGAAGCCTCTGGCAGCACTGATAATGTGATTCTGAATAATTCGAGAAATGCAACATCTTCAAAGCAGGTCCACACAGAACATAACGCATAGCACTGCAAGCATGGTGCAGACACTATTTCATCTTGAACACGCACCTGTCAGAGATACAATTACAGTTCTAAACTGGATCAAAGAACAAAAAACATCTTGAGCAACAGTGTTCTCAATTTTTTTTAAAGAGGGGAAAAAGGGGGCTCGTTGAAAGAAACGCTGCTGGACATTTAGAGCAATGCTAATAAAAATGAGCACACAAATTTTAAACTGTCTAGCCATATGTGCATGTGAAGCAGAGTATGAAATTTGGTTGATATTGTGTGGTTTGAACCTACAAGTGAGTTTGTTGTGAGATTAACGTCTTCCGTTGCTAAACCAGGCGGCCAATTAATAGGTCCAGTGGTCTATAACATTCCATTTGAGTTTTCAACTCTCTCCCAGAGAGCTAGAGTTAAAGGAAAGTAGTGAAACTCTTTAACCCTCAGAGCATCTACTGCAGTTGGACCAACCAGAGCCAATTTTGCAAGAGCAAGCCTCACCATCAGAACCCTTTTCCAAAGACTGAATAGTTACAAACAACTTGCTTCTTTACAATGCCCTCCATGATGAAGTGTGTATCACAGAGCTTTACAAGAGAAGAAAGATGTTGTGCAGGAGATTAAAAGGATGAGGATCAAAAGCAGTCAAACAATTAGGCTTTTAACTGTCTTCTGAAGGAAGGGAGGTAGCAAGAAATATTTAACAAACTATTTTCCCCGCTGTTTAAATTGTGAGTTCCGACCACATAATTAGGAACAATGGCATGAGGGATTGCAGTTTTGGACAGCGCGCGCTGAATCATCAACAAGAACCATCATTAACTCAGCATGTTTCAGCTGTATGTTTATTAACTCAACTCTCTTGCATTGGCAGGCTCTGCAGCTTTCCCCAAGAGGTATAGGAGCATAGGAACAGGAGTTGACCATTCAGTCTATCGAGCCTGTTCAGTCATTCAATGAGGTCATGGCTGGTCTGTGTCTTAACTCCACCCACCTGCCTTGGTTCTATGTAACTTGGAGAGCAATTTTATTTAATTGTCAGATATATATGTCAGGAAACTGACATGATCGGGCGCAACATGAAGCAAAGGACAGTCTAAATGGGATCCATGGAGAAGAATTTCACTCGACTGCCTACAGTTCACCTGCTTTCGGAGCATGCATAACTGCCAGTAGGTTAGACAAGTACGTTTTTGAAAACTCAGGCAGTATGCAACTATATAAAGGCCAATCTCCAAATTCTAAAACTCACCCATATCACAGCAGACTGTTTCATGCTGCAATGTGGAAATGAGAGGCTAAGCAACAATGTCCCAATCTCTGAGCATGATGTTAACAGAATGACAAAATGGCAAATGTAACCCTTTCAGCACTGAATACACTAACATCCCAACACAGTCCGTCAGTTTTGCCATAAATTTGTGACGTGCTGCAGAATCAGAAATGAACCAGGTGAGTCAGAAATCACAGCTTAGCTGTGAGCCTTCTTTAGCTGTAATTTTCCAAACCTCTCCAGGACTCTGATTATCAGACTGGTGTATTATACACCTTGTAAGGTTGACTGCCTCGCTGATGACAGTTTGGAGAAATCACTCCCTGTAAGGCTGAAGATGAGTGGATTATATTCTCCCGAGCTGGTGGCAAAATGCTTTGGAAGAAAGTGCAGCTGTTAAACTATTAATGTGACTAAAACACTACATAATGTCTGCACCTCAGAATCACACGAGAGTAAAGTTTAATGAGAGTTAGCATGGCTTCCAATCCTTACTGTGAACATGATTCACTACAAACTCATATTCTGTGTGTTATGGGATCTTTAAATTGAAGTTGCAGCATCAGTGCCTCTTTGGAGGGTTTAATACACTGTTATTTTTTTAATGCTATATGATTAAAGCTCTGGGAGAACTTTTTTCTGACAATCTTATTCCTTTCCTCCCCTCTTCTCCTGAAGGTACTAACTCACAGTGTGGTACAGCATCTTGCCCAACTGCCAATCTTTATGTGGAAGCTACACAGTGGGTGGGGGGAGGGGGGAGAACATCAGAGCTGAGCACAAACCCACTTTCACCAAGTCCGCGCTGGTGCTCTTCTCCACATCAGCCACCTATAGTAATCACTCTCCAGCTCGCTCCCCATGCCTTTTAATAATCCACTTTTTCGCTCATTGAAGTGTCCTAACAATTTCACCTGATGGTTAATATTTGAGAACAATCTGTGGAAATGCATTATTATCTATCAAAGGGACTGGCACTGTTGTCCTGGCAGATTCACATACAATCAGAGTCGTTCGTGATGGATATTCAACACAACCTTACTTAGAACGTGCTCTAGGAACCCCAACCATCCAGTTTTTGCGATTCCTTCTCAGCAGAGCGTTCCTTATTTCACAGGCACTTGAGACACGTCAAAAGATCATTGGTGGGGAAGTGCAAGTAACTTCCTTAGCTGCCACTGGGACTCTAAACTCAGCTCAGCAGCCTAAGGCAGAGGAAAACTGACTCAGAACCTTCCAAACTGAATCTGTTGCAGAGGTGGTAGGAGGAAGGAAGGAAATCCCATGGAAGTAGGTATCTCCATTGGGTCCAAGACTCCCATGGAAGTAGGTATCTCCACTGGCTCCAAGACTCCCATGGAAATAGGTATCTCCATTGGGTCCAAGACTCCCATGGAAGTAGGTATCTCCACTGGCTCCAAGACTCCCATGGAAGTATATATCTCCAATGGCTCCAAGACTCCCATGGAGGTAGGTATCACCATTGAGTCCAAGAATCCCATGGAAGTAGGTATCTCCATTGGGTCCAAGAATCCCATGGAAGTAGGTATCTCCACTGGCTCCAAGAATCCCATGGAAGTAGATATCCCCACTGGCTCCAAGACTCCCATGGAAGTAGATATCTCCAATGGCTCCAAGACTCCCAAGGAGGTAGGTATCTCCACTGGCTCCAAGACTCAAGTGCAACATAAAGCTTCAGGTACTGCAGATAAGGGTACATCCAACACTGCTGCTATTTAAGCAGCAGGCCTGTTTAAAGTCCTGCCCAACAGGTGTTGAGGTAACAGAGTCAGAAGCCAGTATATCTTGATCCCCTGCCGCAAAAAAAGTTAAGACACTCTCTGCAGGCAGAAGGCCATGCCAACAATCGCTGATCCAAGTATATAATGTGCAACAGAGGTGTCAACTGATGACTGAAGGATATGTTTGGAACCACGCTGGTCAGAGCAGCACCAAGTTTAAGAGGTTCCAGTGTCAGCAGGCATGCCCCCGATTAAGGTTTCAGTAGAGAAACTTGTGACAAGACAACACCTTGCTCTGGAAACTTTGGAGAACACAGTTTAGCATCATTTGCTATTCAAACTTCTTATTGACTGCCTACACTGAGCTTTTAGAAAAAGAGCTCAGGGAAATCTGACATTTTATGAAAGAGTCCAATGCTTTTTGCTTGCTCACATGTAGCTTTACTGAACTGATACTTTGAAACATATCGATGACTTTACAAGAAAAAGTAAAATCTCTCTGACCTGGAGCACTTCTGCTTCTTTTCACATTTTAACTGCAGACTCAACTTCAAAGACTGAGAGCTGGTGAGTGGAGGTGTGATCAGCAAAAACATCTCGCCTTCTGAATCCTGGCACAGGTACATACCAGAGAATTTCGTTTTTGAAATAAAAATGCTCCAATAAGCTTGCACTGAGCCCAAACAATGGCGGACAATGAAACTCCACGTGTCGAGTCTAATCCAAAACAGATTAGATTTTGTAACAACCTTACTGACTGGGAATGGAGCAAAACCATGCTACTGAGCAATAGGCTGAAAAGCAGTTTACGGTATGGAAATAAGAAATCATCAAGCCTTCCAGGACATGAAACTCTGTCCTGGCTGGTGATTTCTCACAGGGCCCAGGGGCTTATTCTATTTATTGTACAATAAGGATAAATGAATGAGCGCGAATGTTGGACGCACCAGGCGAACATAAAGGAAGGTTAAATTGTCTGCAGCTGGGAAGGCAAGACACTGAACAAATCATTTGAAACAGTTTTGTCTTGGAATGCAGTTGGCTGGCAGGCAAAATTGTCAGACCAACCAGCTTTGCAGGTCCAAAAAGTTAAATTACAACATAAAAATGAGATTCTGCAAATATCTTTTAAAATAAAAATCATGGTTGCCAAGCAAAAAAATGTTATATACCCATTAATTTACTTATAAAAGTTCAGATATTATTCTAAGGATTGTACTTATGGAAGTTCTGTAAGAATTGACGTTTAGATGACATTTTGAATTAGTGAAATTGCAATGATGTTGAAATTGATTAGCGCGGGAGAAGGGCATAAGGATCGTGGTGCGCGATTAACCCACAATCATTGATAGCGATCCTGGCAACACGTAAAAATCTATGTTGCCTGCTCACTAAAATGATTGCGGTGTGCAGCCAGCGCTACCTGACATGAATCTAGTCATTCATGTGGAAATGACTTCTGAAATAATACTGGGCGGCCTGCTGGTGGCGCTGTCCAGGGAGAGTATAAATACTCGGGCATGGGCCCAGCTTGCTCAGGACATTCTTTAACAGGAACCAGTGAAGGACACAATGAGATCTCCATGTTGAAAACCAGTTGATTAAAGCCTTGTTTAATACTCAGACCAAGTGCCTAGTAGTTTTCTTACGTCAATTTAATCAACTGAAACCTGCTCCACGCTCTGAGTGATTTTGGGAACAGACGGCTACGACTCAAACTGTAGAAGGGACTCAGACGTAGTAATCAATCCATCATGGAGACACTACTCAGACCCGCCCGTCTTGACCTGGACCCGAATTCACCTACAGCTGCTAAGGTATGGAAACACTGGTATCGTACCTTCAGCAACTTCCTCAGGGTGTGTGGTGAGAATGTTCCTGATAAGTTAGAGATACTTGCCAATTATGTATCCCCTCATATGTTTGACTATATCGAAGACTGTGTAGACTATGACTCCACTATCCAAATACTACAGCAACTATATGTTAAGGCCCCAAATGAAATTTTTGCTCGGCACCTACTGGCCACAACTCGACAACAACCCGGGGTATCACTTGACGAATTCCTTCAAGAGCTTCGCAGGCTCAGCAAAGATTGTAACCTCAAAGCTGTCTCAGCTGAGCAGTACCGGGGAGGAATTAATTTGTGACTCTTATTAACGGAATTGCTTCTCCCTCATACGCCAGCGTCTGTTGGAGAATAAAACCCTCGGGTTATAAGCTGCCTATAACCAGGCACATTCTCTGGACTTAGCTCAAAAAAATTCAGATGCCTATTTTTTTTCCATATGCACAGGCTGCTGCTACCACCTTTAGTGACTCCTCCGGTAAGCCTCAGGCTGAAGCCCTCACTGATGACGACCCTACCCTAGCGGCATCTTGGCAATCTAAAAAGAAGTGTTTCTTCTGTGGAGGTGCATTCCACTATAGGAAATTTTGTCCTGCTCGTAATGCAACCTGCAATCATTGCAGTAAGAAAGGTCACTTTTCTAAGGTATGCTGGTCAAGAGCCTCTATTAGTGTTGCAGCTGCTATCTATAAAACTGCTCCTCCTCCCATCACAGCTATTTTTCCCCAAAGCCTGTCCCATGCAGCCACGAGGGTTTCGGTAAATGGACACATTTTGAGTGCATTAATCGACTCATGTAGCTCTGACAGTTTCATTAGTGAGCGGGCTGTCAGTAAGTTAAAACTGCGTATTTACCCCTCGGACAGGGAAATTGCAATGGCTCGGACGACACTGACCACCAACTCTTCTGGCTTTTGTCTTGTCGACCTTATTCTCAATGGCTGCACTTATTTCTCCACCCGGCTCAGGGTGCTCAAAAACCTATGCAGTGATGTGCTCCTGGGACAGGATTTCCAAAACAACACAAAAGACACACCTTTGAGTTTGGAGGGTCAAAGCCGGAGCTTACTATTTCCAAAGTACTGTTTTGTGCGCTTTCGGCGGCTTCGCTCGACGAGCCCTCCTTGTTTGCCAATCTTTCCCCCCGATGTAAGCCCATAGTCACTAAATCACGACGTTTCAGCCAAGATGATCTATCCTTTATCGAGGCAGAAATCTCTCGCCTTCTAGCTGACGGTATCATTGAGCCATGTTCATCTTCCTGGCGGGCTCAAGTCGTCGTTGTTAAAAATCCTCTGAAGCAACACAAGAAACGTCTTTACCATCATGGTTGGCAGCTCCTGGCCCCGTGCTGCTCCGAAGATTCGTCCGATCCTCTAAGAGTGATCCCCTTGTCGACGAAGTGGAACTGACAGATGTCAATTCCGCGTATGTGCGGTACCCTGATGGCCGGGAATCCACAGTGTCACTTCGGGATCTGGCTCCCTGCCCAATCGGTCCCATGGACCCAATCGATAGTGGGATCCGTATTAATGACGCCGATACCCTGCGCTCCTCTGAGGATGATGCCCTACCCGGGACGTCAAGGGATCTGCCAGCTACTCCGCCGGATCCCCGCAGAATGGCCACCCGAAGCCAGGACGCCGGTCAGTCACCAACTACTGAGCAGGATGAAGCCAGCTCTGCGCCGGTAGGGGCCCGCACCCGGAGCCACGATCTCCCCAGTCCCCCTCAGGTCGATCAAGGCGACACGGACTCTGCCAGCACGAACCAAGCAACCCAGGGACCAAAACATGGTCCGAGGAGACGTGCCTTCCGGTCTCCAACGGAGATCCAAACGACTGAGTCTATTCTTAGTCCGATTAATTCGGTAAAAGGAAGCCGCCGGACTTCCAATCTTTCAGGCGGGAAGAATGACATGAATCTTGTCATTCATGTGGAAATGACTTATGAAATAATACTGGGCGGCCTGCTGGTGGCACTGTCCAGGGAGAGTATAAATACTCGGGCATGGGCCCAGCTTGCTCAGGACATTCTTTAACAGGAACTAGTGAAGGACACAACTAGATCTCCATGTTGAAAAACAGTTGATTAAAGCCTTGTTTAATACTCAGACCAAGTGCCTAGTAGTTTTCTTACGTCACTACCTGCGCTGTTCATTGGCTGCCGCATTAAGAGGGGGCCGATATCGGGAGTCCACAACGCTACTTACAGTCTGCCAGCATCTCTTAATGGGAAGGTGCATTGTGGCTGCAATAACCATTGGAAATCATTTGAGTCCACCTCCAACTTGGTGCAGGGCTTTGCACAGAGCATGGAGCCCATCGTGGAACGGGTGGTCAGCTCCATCAGCACACCTGTAGAACCCAACATGATGGAGCATCTCATGATGAATCTGACAGCTTCCATCGCAACACAAACTGCTGGCATGGAAGCTCAGACGGCTGCCATCTTGGCTCTGAGTGTCACTGTTGAAAGGGGTTTCCAGGGCTTCACAGCGTTCCAGCAAACTGTTTTCCAACAGATCACTAGGAGTGCTGAGGCGCCACCCCAAGAGAGTGGCACTGGCTCCATGGAAGAGGAACCTGCTATCCTATGTCAGGCTGACAGCATACCGACTCCTACACTTGCCACTGCCCTGGTGCCCTTGCTGGTGCCAGTCAGCCAGCCAGCCCAGACCAAGATGGTGCAGACTGCAGTCAGGCCCTCTACGCCCAGAGCTGCTCGTGATTGTCATCTAAGGCAATCTGCAGTGTCCTCAATGGAAGCTCAGCCACCTTCCAAGCTGTAGCCACTGGGGAAACACCTTGTAGGAGCATCAGGATAGGCAAAGGAACACGACAGAAAGGCACTGAGGGAATGCACATGGGTGAATAGTTTAATTTTGTGTAAAGTGTGAGATTATTGATGTGATAAATTTAGTTTTCGATTTGGATTTAGAGTAGGGATTTGGAGTAGATTTTTGTGTTTGCAGTTAAGTGAGGGAAGTGTCAATAAATGTTGAGTGAGGGCAGTGCGATGGTGATTGCAAGATGATGGGTAAGCAGTTTGGGACTGCTGGTGAATGGGGACTTGGAGTTGTAGTTCATCGAATTGCTCCTCAATCAGCTGATCTCTTGGAGCTCAGGCAGAAAGAGACTCTCTTAGTTGCTGCCTCTTTTCTTTCTCCTCAATTTGTTGGTGCGCAGGTGGTGGTAAGGGCTGGTCCCTCATGATGGCAATGTTGTGGAGCATGCAGCAGATACCCACAACTCTGGATATCCACTCAGCGGTGTACTGCAGTGCTGCTTCTTAATGGTCCATGCAGTGGAAGCGTTGTTTGAGTACACCGATTATTTACTCGATGATGTTCCTTGTGGCAGCGTGGCTCTTATTAGAAGCCTGCTGTGCGCAGGTTCCTAACCGGAGTCATGAGCCATGTACAGAGGAGATAACTCCTTGCTCCCAATAGCCAGCCTTTAACTTGGAGGCCTGGTTGGAATAAAGGTAGCAGAGGACTGGCACAGAATGAAAGAGTCATGACTGCTGCCAGGATAGCAGGCACAGGCCTGTATGATGTGCTGCCTGTGGTCGCAAACCAGTTGCATGTTAAGGGAGTGGAATCCCTTTTGATCGACGAAATATCCAGGGTGCTGGTGTGGAGCATGCAAGGCATTGTGCGTGCAGTCAATGGAAACTTGTGCCATAGGGAAGCCTGTAATGCGAGTGAAACCTCGTTCTCTCTCCTCCTGCTTCTCTCAGTCAATAGGGAAGGAGATGCAAGTGTTTCTCATGATGTGGAGAGACTCATGACCTCCTTGATATATTAGTGTACTGCAAACTGCGAGATGTTGCTACTATCACCTATTGCAGCCTGAAAGGTGTCCGTGGCATTAAAAGTTAAGGGCAACGGTGATCTTGACAGCCAGAGGCAGTGCTGTCTATACTCTGGCTTGTGGATGCAGCAGGTGATATAGTTCAGTAACAACCTCCTTGGTAAAGTGAAGGTGCCTCATACATTGCTCTTCAGCAAGGTAGAAGTGCTCCCTGAAGACCCTCTGTCGATATGGCCACCTGCTTAATGCTGCCCGCCTCCTCTTGCTTCATGCTCCCAGTCATGCTCTACTCCCAGTGGCTGCCCTAACAGGCCACCCATGTTTGGAGCATTATAACTTGTGAAGGAAACAGCTACAGGAGTGCAAGTGCAGCCAGACACATTTGAACTTTGAACAGTGCTAGAACTTAGCAAAAGACACCTAGAAGTCAAGCAGTAGCCAGAAGTAATAAACCAGAAACTTACCTGTAAGCTCTGCAAGATCCCGTTAAATACCGCTGGCGAGGGAGCCTTCATGCCAGTTAGCGCCACATTCAGCTGAGCAAGGTGACGTCCGATTCACTGGGGCCTTCCAAAATAGCAATCGCATCCTGCAGGCAGCGTTGTACACTCATCCAGGTGTTTTTTTTCCTTCGCTTTGCATCTTGCGATACTTTAGCGAGTGCTCCCTTCTACACCAAAATGGAGCGCTGCGCACTTCCCATCAGAAGTGTGCACGCGCATTTTGCACGCCATTTTGGGTCCTTGGGTAGCCGTGTAGCCCCTGAAAAATGAGCATTATGCGGCCCAATTTCTAGGCCAACTTGCTACTGAATACGTTATCCCTTAACAACCTTGGAGGTTTTTTTTGAATTAGTGAAATTACAATGTGTCGCTGAGCACGTCATGCATCGCAACCTTGGAAGGTTTTAATAGGTGAACAATAAAATACACTCTTATAATTAAAATAATGATGCTAATGTAAAAGGCCATAATTCCACCATAAGTGTATATGACTTCAAACTGCCAACATCAATTTGACAGAGTGTACTAATTAAATGTCCGGTGTTAGGAATCATAATTCACTGGTGCCTATTTTACCTAAACTATGTGCAGGGATACATGAAAGACAAACAGTCCAAATTCCTGCTCCAGTGTCAGTAGTTTTCTACCCAAAATCTGTATCAACTGCTTAATGATTTAGTGCAGAATAAAATACAGTAGGCTTATGAGAATGTAAAGTCCCTATGGCGGCTTTGATGCTTGAATTGGCACATTTTGAAGAATACAAAAATATAATCTTTTGGAAATTAAATTAGCAAAACTGGTTGGATTTATAATTTGCACAAAAAGGTTTTGCAATTTTTTTTTGAGAGTTTCTGCAAACAGGAGTCAAAATAATGCATAGTTCAGCTTCCAAAACAATGTAATTGGAAAAATATACCTTACATTGAACCCACCTTTTCTTGGGTTTCCAAAACTTAGCAGCAGGAGGCAGAGTTTCTGGGTTAGCGGAAGGATGGAATGAGCAAACCTGCATTTATATAGCGCCTTTCACAACCTCAGGACATTTCAAAACACTCCTCAGCCAATGAAATACTTCTGAAGTATAGTCACTGTAGGGAAATGTGCCAGCTAATTTGCACACAACAAGGCCCTTCAAACAGCAATGAAATAAATGAGCAATTAAACTGTTTCAATGATGTTGGTTGAGGGATAAATATTGGCCAGGACACCAGGGAGAATGCCCCTGCTGCTCTTTGAAATAGTGCCGTGGGATTTTTAACGTCTACCTGAGATGGCACCTCGGTTTAACATTTCATCTGAAAGACAGCACCTCCGACAGTGCAGCACTCTCTCAGTACTGCACTGGAGTGTCAGCCTAGATTTTTGTGCTCAAGTCTCTGGAGTGGGCCTTGAACCCACAACCTTCTGACTCAGAGGCCGGGGTGCTACCAATTAAGACAAGACTATGGCAACAACGACAGTAAAGTCAGTATCAGCTGAAATGCAACCTCTGGCAGCCACACTGTTCTATTCCTTCCTGTAATTGCAGCAAACACGGAGGCATTTATGGCTCATCTAACTATACAAAATGTCATTAAAATTGCATATACACATACCAACAGTGTATACAGATCATATACTGGTTTAATATTGGTGCAGCTGTAGGACACTGTGCCGCTATGGTTAGAAAAAAGAACCACAGTGCCACTAAGTGCACTAAACAACAACAAAACAAGCAAGCCGGTTCAGTTGGGGCAGTTGCCTTAAATGAGGTGATTTTAGCAGCAGGATGGATAAAACTTTCAACAAGCCGAGCATTTAAAAAAAAAAGTAGACAGAAACAAAACCACTAAAGCCCTTGTAAACTGTGCCATGTGTTGATGCGCAGTGCTCTTCTGCATTTTGGAAGAAGTAAGAGTGCCCAGGATGTGTTGCTGGTAAATCTATCCACACAACCAAATTCCACGTCCCTAAGTCTCAGTGGCAGACTGGACCCAAAAAGGGCATAAATAAGCACCATGAAGGACATGTGCTGGCACACAGGTAGAGGGTTATAATGCCTATTATGACACAATAATGGTGGAGCCCAGCACGTGAGTGCAAAAGACAAGGCTGAAACGATTGTAACCATCTTCAGCCAGAAGTGCCGAGTGGATGATCCATATCGGCCTACTCCTGAGGTCCCCACCATCACAGAAGCCAGTCTTCAGCCAATTCGATTCACTCCACGTGATATCAAGAAACGGCTGAGCGCACTGGATACAGCAAAGGCTATGGGCCCCGACAACATCCCGGCTATCGTGCTGAAGACTTGTGCTCCAGAACTAGCCACGCCTCTAGCCAAGCTGTTCAAGTACAGCTACAACACTGGCACCTATCCGACAATGTGGGAAACTGCCCAGGTATGTCCTGTCCACAAAAAGCAGAACAAATCCAATCCGGCCAATTACCGCCCCATCAGTCTACTCTCAATCATCAGCAAAGTGATGGAAGGTGTCATCGACAGTGCTATCAAGCAGCACTTACTCACCAATAACCTGCTCACTGAGGCCCAGTTTGGGTTCCGCAAGACCACTCGGCTCCTGGCCTCATTACAGCCTTGGTCCAAACATGAACAAAGGAGCTGAATTCCAGAAGTGAAGTGAGAGTGACTGCCCTAGACATCAAGGCAGCATTTGACCGAGTGTGGCATCAAGGAGCCCCAGTAAAACTGAAGTCAATGGAAATCGGGGGAAAACTCTCCACTGGCTGGAGTCATACCTAGCACAAAGGAAGATGGTTGTGGTGGTTGAAGGTCAATCATCACAGCCCCAGGACATCGCTGCAGGAGTTCCTCAGGGCAGTGTCCTAGGCCCAACCATCATCAATGACCTTCCCTCCAACATAAGGTCAGAAATGGGGATGTTCGCTGATGACTGCACAGTGTTCAGTTCCATTCACAAGTCCTCAGATAATGAAGCAGTCCATGCCCACATACAACAAGACCTGGACGACTTTCAGGCATGGGCTATTAAGTGGCAAGTAACATTTGCACCACACAAGTGCCAGGCAATGACTATCTCCAACAAGTGAGAGTCTAACCACCGCCCCTTGACGTTCAACGGCATTACAATCGTCGAATCCCACACCATCAACATCCTGGGGGGTCACCATTGACCAGAAACTTAACAGGACCAGCCACATAAATACTGTGGCTACAAGAGCAGGTCAGAGGCTGGGTATTCTGTGGCGAGTGTCTCACCTCCTGACTCCCCAAAGCCTTTCCACCATCTAAAAAGGCACAAGTCAGGAGTGTGATGGAACAGTTGCCTGGACGAGTGCAACTCCAACAACACTCAAGAAGCTCGACACCATCCAGGACAAAGCAGCCCGCTTGATTGGCACCCCATCCACCACCTTAAACATTCACTCCCTCCACCACCGGCGTAGCATGGCTGCAGTGTGTACCATCTACAAGATGCACTGCAGCAACTCGCCAAGGATTCTTCGGCAGCACCTCCCAAACCCGCGACCTCTTCCACCTAGAAGGACAAGGGCAGCAGGCGCATGGGAACACCACCACCTCCAAGTCACACACCATCCTGACTTAGAAGTATATCGCTGATCCTTCATCGCAGTGTCAAAATCCTGGAACTCCCTCCTTAACAGCACTGTGGGAGTACCTTCACCACACGGACTGCAGCGGTTCAAGAAGGCGGCTCACCACCACCTTCTCAAGGGCAATTAGGGATGGGCAATAAATGCTGGCCTTGCCAGTGCTGCCCACATCCCATAAACGAATAAAAAAATGTTTTTAAATCCAATGTTAACTCACACACTTTTATTAAACAATCTACAGATTCAAATTAAATTCACTAGAGCAGTTTTGATGTCCAGACACTGCATGAATAATCTGCTTAAAACATCTTTTTAAAGTTAGTTATTCTTGTTTATAAAAATATAGCTAAAATTGGTTTAATGAACTGGTTTCTCGCTGATCCTAACACTGGCAGGAATGACATTTACAACCTGGACACTAAATGTGGAGATTACTTCATGCAAAGTTATATTATTTATTATTTTGAAAATATTCAAACACTGCAAAGCTACTTAAAATATATCCTTCCACTAAAATGCTACGGATAATAATTCTGGTGAGTTTTTTAATTAAAATAGTCTTCCTTATGCCAAACTTATATAACTGCTGCTTTAGGCTGTTATAGGACTAATTAAATGGCCTGAATAAGTGAGCACAATGCACCCTGGTAAGAGGAATAAGGAACAGCCAAGAAAGTCACTGCAGTTAGGTGGAGAATTATACTGGGACTGGACTGGAGTCACATACAGGCTAGACCGGGTAAGGGGGACAAAGGACATTAGTGAACCAGTTGGGTGAAATTACTCCGTAGTTCTGATGAAGGGTCATCGACCTGAAACAATAACTCTGTTTCTCTCTCCACAGATGCTGCCTGACCTGCAGAGTATTTCCAGCATTTTCTGTTTTTATTTTAGATTTCTAGCACCTGCAGTATTTAGCTTTTGTTTTTTTTAAACTCAGTAGTTAGTGAGCTGCCTGATTATAACAATGGAACTGATGCCAGAAAAATAGCATCAGGATCATTTATATTAAAAAAGACTGCAGGAAAAAAACAATAAAACATGGCCGATGACTCAGGCATAAATTTAATAATCAATGACTACAAAAATATTCATGCTTTCAAATTTCTTGGGTTGCATCCGGATTACTAGCAAAATATTAGCAAAGGGTCTCAAGTGTTTTCTTCAACTATCAGTTTCTACTTTCCAACTTGATTTTTTTTTGATAATGACAAAGCCAAAAGCAAAATTTGCTGTCTATGGAAAAAAGTTAAAAATTTGTTTCAAAAATTTAGAGCCCTACAACCAAAATGAGCAATTGCAGTGACGAGTGATTGTAAGTGCATTTCAAAATCTAGCCCCGAGGTCCACAGATATTATTCCACCCAAACGTTAACGAGTAACTTGCAGAATAGCAGGACCAATTAATGACCCAAGAGGGATTGTAAACAAATATACCGGTTGCTTGGTTTTCTGGGAAACCATGATTAGCTGAATTTGAGAAAATTATGTATCTATGAGCAGTGGGGTGGAGCTACTGTTTGGAAAAGTTAAGGGGAAAGATGGGCAAAGGGAATCTTAGCAGATTTTGCTTTCTTTACAGACGGATCAATATTTTCTGGCATTTTTACCTTTGTTTATCCTTCTACAAACACTTGTACATACATTAACAAATGGACTGTCGCATCTGCACTGTTGTGAAATAATTCCACTCTACATTCACCTTTGCATGACCTCAATGAACATGGATACAAACGCAATGACTAATTCAGCGCATCTTGATCTACTTCATGCCATTCGATGGAACAGTAAAAATCTGGTTTCTTTCAATTCTTCAAATAGTTTCTTCGTATATCTGAAGTGTATACGAAGACTAGCAACCTTCTACCAGTTGCAAGTTCAACTGTCACCATTTAACTTGTGGAAATGAATTCATTAGGTTTGGTCATTTCTGAGCTGGCACCAGAAAAATAACCACAAAAGCTTTGTAAAAACCCAACTGGTTCATTCATGTCCTTCAGGGAAGGGTGCCTGCTCCTCCGACCTGAACTCGCCTACGTTTGACTTCAGTTTCCATTACGTGGTTGATGCTTAATTCCCACTGAAGTGGACTGGCACCTGGTCGTCTTCCTCATTGTTGGGTCTATATGCTGGATTTCCTACCTAATACCATTGTGGGAGCACCAACGTCACAAAGACTACAGTGGTTCAAGGAGAGGGCTCACCACCCTCAGCTGAGAGCAACAGAGCCAGCATTGCCCATACCGGACACAATGAAAAAACCAACACCCATCACCTCTTACACCTTGATGACTACACCCATAGTCCTCTGCATCTATCAACATTCTTGGCCTCATTATCTTCCCTTACCTCAAACAGAACTCCCACAACTTCTCCAATAAACCAGCTGGTTCTAATAAGCCCAACACACATTTTCAACCCAACAACTCAACTTTATAAAACCAAAGTCTATCCAATTTTAAAGACTAAGCAATAGTTCTTGATTTACCTTGACTTTTTTTTTTAAACTCGCTGAGCCTTGGCCTTTTACCTTGGTTTCTCTTTTTTTTTTTTAATTTTTAATTATCTATTAGTTCCTCCAGTATCACAGGCCATTGACCAAATTGCAATAGCCATTTGCACTCTTTAACTGAAATAATTCTAGACCTTCTGTAATTTATATGGTTTCTATATTATTGAAATAATTATATAGATTTCAAAAAGGTAAAAAGGGATTTTAAAGAGGGTATGAAGAGTTAAATTAGATGTGTTAGTGGAAGTAGGAAGGGGGAGGAAAAAAGAGACGTTAGAAATTGGGCAAATTAACTGCTTTCTTTCAGTCTCTTACATGCTACAAGGATTTTCTCAAGTGATTATCCCTTGCTGGATTATCAATCACAAGTAACGTATCACGAGTCCCGAGGCTTTCACTGAACGCTTCAAACCAACCTGACAAAATCTGCATGAACAAGGTCCTTATTTTCATGGTGCAAAAAAAATATATTGATCCAATACTGAGATTTCCTTCACCTGCCACCCAGTGAAACTCTGCACTTATAAACAATCCATCTGGTGGCACGACGTCAAACTATGTACAAAATTTAATTTAAAAATGATTCGCTGTGAAATTATTGGTGAAATTCCTTTAATTTAAAACCTCTGTCTTTGCATTCCAAATAGGCTTACATACAAAATTATCTACAATTTCCTTTCATCATTAAAACAAGGAAGAGTAAGGTTAAAGGAATGCATCTGAAATACCATACAGATTAGAATCATGATTGTAACTGATAGATCTATCGGCACTTAGTTTCCAAGGTTTTATTCCCTATTACACAGCACTGTTTTTTCTTTGGTTTTGCCTCAGTTTTTTAAATTAGAATTTTCTCTCCACAGTAATAGCTCCTCAGTGATATACAAGTCTGTATAATATATTTGAGAAAGTAATACTGCAGAGTGCAGCATTGTACATTTATCAAACTTGCTGTTACAATTTAGGTTTTTTCTCAATACTTTTTTTCTTGATGCAAAAAGTCAGCTACCATAGATAAGCCTGTGCTTCCTTTGAACCAAAACTTAATCTTGTTTGATGTATTAGCTAGTGTGTCACAGAGTGAACAATGAACCTTTATATAATTGGATCTACTGGAGCAAGAAATAGTACAGCCCACTCACCATGTCTTCTAGATCTCTCTAATTTGCAAAATAAAACACCCTAACAGACAATGTAGCTCAGGCTAAAAATCGGAGAGAGTTTATTTAAAGTAAAATTATACAGAAGCAAAATTGTACGTCCGGATATAATAACAGTCCTTAATTCTTACCAATATTTGAAAACTGTTTTGATATCAGAATCCTTATAGTACTTTTCCCTGGCGTTTTTTGGCTGAGATAATTTACCATAAATGACCTTCTAGGCAGTAGAGACATCCAGCTCAGCAACACTGAACTAAGTGGTTGAATCATGTAAACTAATGCAATTGTCAGCAGCTCTCATTAGTTCTTGCACCAACTCTAAAGACATAACTGTCAATCAAACCAGACTTAAAAAAACAAAAGGCTGGCACTCATACCTGATTGTCAGCAGATACTTACACCCTCAGAACAAATCAAACCTGCCTCATCTGAGTCTTGCAAGTAGGACAGCTACCTTTTATCTAATTACCCAGTGAAACAAATCTGGAATGTTTCTGTGCAGACAAACTCACATACATTGTCGGAGAAAACAACCAAATCAATTTTACCCTGACAGCAGCATGTCTGTAAGGAATCGATACAGAGGCAGGATACTCTTTTGAATATCAATGTCCACACCAGATAGGCAGATGTGAATTTGTTTAAACCCCTCCCCGCCCACCACAGACACTGAAGAATTCTTAGTGCTACCAACAGAAGCCCAATTTTAAATGAGATAAGTGAACAAAACAAAAAGGGGACGATGAAGAAGGATAATTAGTTGAATAGGTTTTAATTAAAATGTGAAACAGTGACATTATGAATTTCATCTGAGTAAATCAGTGAAGGAATAAAACGGTCTGAAAATAGCCGACGAAAAACACTGCAACTGCTGGAAATCTGAAATAAAGGCAGAAACAGAAAATGTTGGAAACACAGAGCAGGCCAACATCCTGAGTGCAGGCCCCTGCCAGAACGGTTTTCTGATATAGTGCTCACATAGCAACACCAATTCCACTCTCCTCCCTCAGACATGAACAGACTAGCTCCGCATCTCAACAACCCCTGTAAGAAAATGGGAGATACCCAAGTTGCTACAATTAATGCACAAACCAAAAGGCTGCAGGGTGCTCAGGAGACAGAAGACTAGTTATGAAGTATGCACTGAGCTTGGTTGGAATAGTGTAGGAGTTTGAAGACAGAGAGATCAGAGTGAGAATGGAATGGGCAATTGAAGTAGTGATCTCTGTTCAGTTTCCGCAATGTAGAAATATTTCACTAAAAAGAAAAAACTTGCATTTATACAGCGTCTTTCACGACCTCAGAACATCCCAAAACACTTTACAGCCAACGAAGTACTTTTGAAGTATACTCACTCTTGTAATGTAGGAAACATGGCAACCAATTTGGACACAAGGTCCCACAAACAGCAATGAGATCTATTTTAGTGATGTTAGTTGAGAGATAAATATTGGCCAAGACACCAGGGAGAACTCCCCTGCTCTTAATCGAATAGTGCATGGGATTTATTATGTCCACCTGAGGGGGCAGACAGGGTCTTGGTTTAACGTCTCATCCAAAAGACGGCACCTCTAACAATGCAGTACTCCCTCAGTACTGCACTGAATTGTTAGCCTAAATCTGGCGCTGAAGTCTCTGGAGTGGAACTTGAACCCATGATCTTCTGATGCAGAGAAGAGAGTCAAGGCTGACAATACATTGGAGGAAATATCACAAATTGCTCTCTCACACATAGAAGGACTGCTTGGAGCCCTGGTTAATGCTGTGGGAAAAGGTGAACGCACCTACTAGGGCTGTATGGGAAAGTGTCATAGGAAGGGCAACCTGGAAGTTACAGTGGTGGAAGAACAATATTTCAAAGGGTAGAGTTCCCCTGAAAATCAGAGAGGAAAGGAGGGGAGATGTGTTAGTTGCATTTTGCAGGTCACCTAATAGAATCACAGAATAGTATAGCAGAGAAAGAGGCCCATCGAGTCTGCGCTGGCTCTTTCGAAGAGCAATCCAGTTAGTCCTGCTCCCCCGCTCTTTCCCCATATCCCTGCAATGTTTTCTCCTTCGAGTATTCATCAGATTCCCCTTTGAAGGCTACTATCGAATCTGTATCCACCACCTCATCAGGCAGTGCATTCCAAATCCTAACCACTCGTTGTGTAAAAAGGTTTTTCCTCATGTCGCCTCTGGTTCTTTTGAAGATCTGCAAATGTGGAGACCGGTGAGGTTGGACTTGAGGATGAGGAGGATCTTGTGGTTGTTATAAGAGGAAGAGGCGGCGGTGAAAGCAGAGGCATAAAAAAGCGCAATCTGTCAACTACAGCCTTGAGAAAAAAACATTACAGAAACTATGGTGCCAAAATTGGAGTCATCAGAGCAGATACAATAGGATTAGAGAAACTGTGATGCAAGGATGCGATCGTCACAGGAAGCAAGGTATGGTAGTTGTGAGAGTCTTCGGTTTTGTAATGTCTGTGGCAAGCCCATTGCCACAGACGGAGAGCAACAGAAATCTAGGAAAAGAAGGGAAGTGTCAGAGATGGACCATCCAAAGATAAGGGATGGTTTGGAAGCACAATCCACAAAATACTCAAAATTAGAGTGAGAACAGGGAATGGCCAAACAGTCATCAACGTAACTGGGGAAGAGACCAGGGAACGAACCCCAGTCCAATTGAAACAAACTGTGTTCTACAAAGCCTACAAAAAGACAGGCACAACAGGTTCCATTAGCAACACCTTGTACTTAAAAGTGAGTAGAGTTAACAAGTTGTTTGGGGTGAGAAGATGTTTAGCCAAATGGAGCAGATTGGTTAGAGTCTGGCTAGGCCACTGTTCAAGGAAGAAGCAGAAGGCGCGGAGACCATCCTTGAGTGTGCTGGAAGTGTAGAGGAAATGAACATAGATGGCGAAAAGCAGATAACTGGGGTCAAAGAACCTAAAATTGTTCAAGTGGCTTTAGAAGATTTAGGTGTGCAATAGGCAAAATAGTGTCAAGATCAGGGGAGAATAGTTCAGTGTGCCAGGAGCAACCTGAAACAGTGGGCCTGCTTGGGACAGACCCATTTGTGTATCTTTGGGAGGAGGTGGAAACTTGATATGCGGGTTTGGAATTTACAGGTTTGAAGGCGAGTGGTGAAGAGATTGGTGAGATGGTTTGGTACTCATGGTGCGATCAGGATCGAGAGAGAGCTGGAAGGAGTAGCCCGATAGCTGGCAAAGCAGAGGTCCTTCCACCATACGACAATAGCAGCCCCTTTGTATATAATTTTGTTAAAGTTCTTGTACTTGACTACACATTCATATAATAAAATAAAATATAAATTTATGAGCTGAGACTGGTCAGGTCCTTGGATCCATCACACGATGTTGCAGACATTACAGTGGCCAACTATTACCCTCCCTGTTTGTTCTAGCTGCTAGTAATAATAATGTAATTAAAATAAGTGAATTCAGACTCTCGCCAGGGCAAAGGTAATGCAACCATTTATTTTTTATGACCGGAAAGTGAAAGTTATGTCTAAAAGCATTACATAAACTAATAGACATTAGAGTGACAATTTAACATTGTAATTCAATGTCAGGACTCTGCTGAAAGCATTCAAGCCGCTCTGCAGATTTACGAGGGGGTCAGCAGAACCCCTCAAATGAATTACGATCTTCGAACTCCCAAAATTCCACTAGTCTTGGCCTTTATTCATTTAGCACAATGATGCATCTTTGAACATAGAAATATTCTGGAGTTAGAATATTACCAGGCAATAAATTCATCATAGACACTCTTACAATAATGAGCGGTAATCTTTAGGACAATTTCCTTAACAGCACTATTTAATCAGGATGAAACATTTTCTTTGGCTATACCAAGTTGGATATACCCCGTGGATGATGATTGGACCAAGTATGATTACTTACATCACATCTTGGGAGGCTCGGTGTAAGATCAGCAACTTGACAACCTCCACGTGTCCATTCATGACAGCATCGTGCAAGGGAGAATCGTTCTGGTATCCTGGTGTGTTCAATAGTGCACCAAACTGCAATAACAGCTCTACAACTTCTATGTGTCCATGGTTACAGGCTTCATGCTACAAAAACACAGCCAATTGTTAAAAGCTTGAAGAAAGACATGCACAAAGATCACAGTGTCAAAATAAAGTCAGGTAGTAAAGCATGGGGCCAGATGCAGATCAGTTTAACAAGTAAGCAAATAAGGCTCTACAACTGGACGGTGTCTCAAATATTTCAGAGAAAAGCACCATTTCTGTTCAGCTATTACATACTGGATCTAGAATCTAAAAGTACATAATTTCTGTTAAATTCCCCTGCACCGTGTGAATTTTAGCAAATAAAAAAACTCGGATATCAAAACAGCAGGCACAGCATGCTGGAGCAGAGCTCCACTGGGTAATGGGTCTGTGCCTGCAATCCCCCATATGCTGAATTCCCACTCTCCATTATCTCGACAGGACGATCCCAGGCAGAAACCTATTTTCTCAGAGATGGGAAGCACAGGGACAAACACCCTCAGACTTCATTGACACAGTTAAATGAACTTCTTTACCCAAAGAATGGTAAGAATGTGGGACTCGCTACCACAGGGAGCAGCTGAGGTGAATAAAATAGATGCATTTAAGGGGAAGCTAGATAAACACAAGAGGGAGAAAGGAATAGAAGGTTATGCTGATAGGGGGAGATGAAGAGAGGTGGGAGCAGGCTCGTGTGGTGCGTAAACACCGGCATAGACCAGCTGGATTGAATGGCCTGTTTCTGTGCTATAGACTGACTCTATGCAATTCTATATAATGTACATTGGCAACAGCACAGGTCTGCCAGCAACTCACTCGTTCTCCGCATGCGGAACAAAAACTGACAACAAAAAAATCTTTATCACCTTCCAGCTTTATAAAGGAGAAAAAAAATGACGAATGAAGAAAAGTAGTATTTAACAAACGATTTCTTTGATCAACTACATTTCCACTGATTAGCCATCACAGGTTGGTCTCATGTGGTTCTGTTCCAAATGGGAATTTTTCCAGGATTAGCAGAAAGCACAGCGAAGTGAAGTTTGCCCATCCAGAGTGCTCTCAATAAGTTAATCATCTAGATGGGAACAGGCATAAAACTCATTCAGATGCAGCGGTTCTTGATGGGCATGCGGCAAAATGTGGAACTAAACTGAGCCTCAAGGAAAAACCCCTAGTTCTCGTATGTACCCATCACCTGCATGTAATGAAGTTGTGCCTTTCTTCAATAGCGCTGTGTAAATAAATATGTTACTTTTGTGACATCCAGACAATCTCTTAATGAACAATCTGAATGATGCTTATGTGATCGGGCCAAACCTCCTCTAAGTTTCTCCCATGCCCTAGCCCTGAACTCTCATCTTTGTCTAGTTTCTCTCCCATCTCCCCTCATCTTGTTCATGAGACCCTCCTCCTGCTCCCTTGACCCTATTCCCACTAAACTGCTGACCACCCAACTTCCCTTCCTGGCCCATATATTAGCTGATGTTACTAACGGTTTTAACTCCTCAGATACTGTCCTCCTCCCCTTCAAATCTGCTGTCATCACCCCTCTCCTTAAAAGAAAACCCTTGACCCCTCTGTCCTTGCAAACGACCACCCCATCTCCAACTCCCTTTCCTCACCAAAGTCCTTGAAGTCTCCTTGCAAATCCATGCCCATCTTTCCCGGAACTCCATGTTTGAATCCCTTCAATCAGGTTTCCGCCCCAGCCACACTACCAAAACGGCTCTCAAAGTCACAAATGACATTCTATGTGACTGTGGTAAACTATGCCTCCTCATCCTAACTGCAGCCTTGACACAGTTGACCACACCATCCTCCTCCACCGCCTCTCCTCCATTGTCCAGTTGGGTGGGACTGCACTTAACTGGTTCCATTCTTATCTATCCAGTCATAGCCAGAGAATCACCTGCAATGGCTTCTGTCCCCGCTCCCGCACCGTTACCTCTGGAGTCCCCCAAGGATCGATCCTTGGCCCCCTCCTATTTCTCATCTACATGCTGTCCCTCGGCAACATCATCCGAAAACGTCAGGTTCTACATGTACACTGATGACACCCAGCTCTACTTCACCACCACCTCTCTCGACCCCTCCACCGTCTCTAACTTGTCACGCTGCTTGCCCGACATCCAGTCTGGATAAGCAGAAATTTCCTCCAAGTAAATATTCGGAAGACCAAAGCCATTGTCTTCGGTCCCCACCACAAACTCCGTTCCGTAGCCACCAACTCCATCATTCCCTGGCAACTTCTGAGGTTGAACCAGGCTATTCGCAACAGTGGTGTTGGACCTGAATTAAAGCAGCGGCAGCGGCGAGGCTCCGATTCAAAGACAACATCAAAGAGTGACGTCACAGGAGAGCAGGTAGGTGATTGGTTGGTGATTATTACAGCTCTTTTTTGCTCTCTAAGTTAGGGAAGGGGGTTAAATTAAGAGCTGAGAAACTGTAACTTGCTAGTACTTATTAAATTAATAGCTTAAACTAAAATAATTAATAGTTTAAATTAAATAAAATCAAACAATAAACCTAAAATATCGATTGAATAAAATCTTTAACTAATTAATAAATAAAACAAGGTATGAGATGGCAGGGCAGGTGGTGTGTCGTAACTGCAGCATGTGGGAGCTTGTGGAGAGCATCGCGATCCCGAGCAACCACATCTGCAGTAAGTGTCTGCAACTCGAGGAACTTCGGCTCAGAATTGTTGAGCTTCAGACCACATACCTGCGCCATCACTAAGACGGCCTATTTCCACCTCCGTAACATTGCCCGACTCTGCCCCTGCCTCAGGCACATCTGCTGCTGGAACCCTCATCCATGCCTTTGTTACCTCTAGACTTGGCTATTCCAACGCACCCCTGGCTGGCCTCCCATCTTCCACCCTCCAGAAACTTCAGTTCATCCGAAACTGCTGCCCTTAGCCTATCTCGTATCAAATCCCGGTTCATCCATCACCCCTGTACTCGCTGACCTACATTGGCACCTGGTTAAGCAACGCCTCGATTTTAAAATTGTCATCCTTGTTTTCAAATCCCTCCATGGCCTTGCCCCTCTCTATCTCTGTAACCTCCTCCAGCCCTACAACCCTCCGAGATATCTGCACTGCTCCAATTCTGGCCTCTTGCGCATTCCGATTTTAATCGCTCCCCCACTGGCGGCAGTGCCTTTAGCTGCCTAGGCCCTAAGCTCTGGAATTCGCTCCCTAAACACCACCGCCTCTCTTTCCTGCTTTAAGACACTCCTTAAAACCTTTCATCTGTCCCAATATCCCCTTATGTGGCTCAACGTCAAATTTTGTTTGGCAATGTTCCTGTGAAGCGCCTTGGGACATTTTACTACGTTAAAGGCGCTATATAAGTAGAGATTGTTGTTATTGATCGTCTTTTAAAACAGCTCATGTAATTTTGAGGTCGGGATTAAACCAAAATTGAGTTTTGAACAATAAAAGTAATTTTCCTCATTTTAAGTCTGCATTACTTTTAACACTTGCCTCACACCAGTGGATATTGATCTGGGCTTTCGCAGAAAAAGATCGATGGAATTGCAAAGTGCGATCAAATATCGAAAACTTGCATTTGGCACTGATGGGTCGCTAAATTTCACGATTGGTCACTTCATCCCACCCAACTCTTGATCTGCTGCCAATTCCCACTCAACTCTCCAGACACAACTGTTCATTACATTGCACAGCTAGAAGAACAAGAATACTGTAGTTTAGAAAGTTCTCTGGACACACTCTGAACATACTTGTCCCAACTTTACCAAGCATGCTGGATGAGAGGAAAATAGCTGTTCAGAAGATGAAGTAGGGACCAAGTATCTGATTGGCATTAACAGTACTGCTTCAGGAATGCTGAAGACGACTGCTGGTTCTCACATCATAAGTAATGCATTTGCCATTTAATGGTAAGGCTTCTACTGCAATAACTTTGTGTAATTGACAGCTCAATCTTTGAAAAGTTATGTGAATGACTGTGTTTTGTAGCAGTCAATAGCAAGTGATTTGAAAAAGCAAATTGACCAAACTGTGAAATACTACAGCCCTTGTTTAAACTGTGCAAAAGGGTGCTGTTGTTTACACAGTGCAACATCCACTTTCCAAGTACTGGTAAAATCCAGAATATGATCCGCAAAAATACTGGCAAAAATCATGGAATTCCATGCAACAAAAATGGAGCTTGCTTTACTTGGCTACTACTAGTGACCCCATTCACGGTACGTCACCCTCTGTACCTCTGATTTAACAGCGTCAGTGACATTGAATGCACCCCCTAGATTGGGCAGTGCGTTGGTGTTGCATACCTACATTTTGCCCCTCTTCCCCGAAAGCTGCATCAGTACCTGCAGACTGCAACTCTGATATAATTGGCATGAATGTTACTTGTGGGAGACTTGGGATCAGGACTGACTCCCCTACAGAGGTAACCCTGCTTCTGCCATTTTCTATAGTTGGGGGCAGGGGTGGTCTTATTGAGCTGGGCTGCAAAGCCTCAGATTCACCCATATAAGGGTTTTGAAGCTTTGTGTCGGGTATTCCAATCAGGGAAACTCGCTGGTGGTGCTGCTCCCACCTATCTGAAGCGTTTCTCCTTACCATGTAGTGAAATAGAAATAGAATATTCGTCATGGCTTGCAGTGAGATAAGCATCACCCCTAGAATGGCTGACTGGTAATTCACAGGTACCCAAGTCATACGTTATAGCAATCCTTGCGAGCAAAGATCACATCTGACTGGCTACTTACACCTCACGTTTAATGTAAACATGGTTTAAACTAATTTGTGTTTTTAAATCAGATGTGGGAAATATGAAAAATAGCTTTCTGGTTATAAGAGTGCATATACGGTATCACAAATACACACCAATGGTGTCCATCCTGCATTGTCTTTGATGTTTGGATTAGCTCCATTCTCCAAAAGCTGCTCCACTGCTGCAATGTCACCCTATAACACAGTAAAATTGTCAGATTAGTATAACACAGGTAAAGTTATACGGCACACTCAGTTTTTGCACATATTTTGCCTATATACTAATAAATTTCGTAATACTGCACATATATTATGGTAATGTACAGTGAATAATTTACCAGCACAGTATTGTTAATTAAAAAGCTTCATATTACAGTACAAGCTACCTGCTGCTTCCAGCTCTTGGATTACTTCATCTTTATTACTCTTACGTTAAGAACATAAGAATGAGGAGCAGAGTGGGCCATATAGCCCCTCGAGCCTGCTACATACTCAACGACTCAGCATCCATAGCCCTCTGGGGTACAGAATTCCAAAGATTCACAACCCTCTGAGTGAAGAAATATTTCCTCATCTCAGTCCTAAATGGCCGATCCCTTATGCTGAGACTATGACCCTTAGTTCTCGACTCTCCTGCCAGGGGAAACAGCTTCTCAGTATCTTTGAAAGAGCTATCCAATTAGTCCCACTCCCCTGCTCTTTCCCCATAGCCCTGCAAATGTTTCCTGTTGAAGTATATGTCCAATTCCATTTTTTACCTTTTGAAAGTTATCATTGAACCTGCTTCCACCACCCTTTCATTCCAGATCATAACTCGCTACGTAAAAAAAAAATCTTCTCCCTTCCGGTTCTTTTGCTAAGCACCTTAAATCTATGTCCTCTGGTTATCAACCCTCCTGCCAGTGAAAACGGTTTCTCCTTATTTACTCTATCAAAACCCCTCATACTTTTGAACACCTCTATTAAATCTCCTTTTAACCTTCTCTGCACGAAGGAGAACAATCCCAGCTTCTAGCCTCTCCAGATAACTGAAGTCCCTCATTCCTGGTACCATTCTGGTAAATCTCCTCTGCACCCTCTCCAAGACCTTGACATCCTTCCTAAAGTGTGGTGTCTAGAATTGGACACAATGCCATCGCTGAGGCCTAACCAGTGATTTATAAAGGTTTAGCATTACTTCCTTGCTTTTGTATTCTATTCCTCTATTTATAAAGCCAAGAATTCCATATGCATTTTTAAAAGCTTTATCAACTTGTCCTGCCACCTTCAAAGATTTGTGCACGTACACCCCCAGGTCTCTCTGCTCCGACACCCTCTTTAAAATTGTACCATTTAGTTTATACTACCTCTCGTCATTTTTCCTTCCAAAATACATCACTTCACACTTCTCTGCATTAAAGTTAATCAGCCATGTGTCTGCCCATTTCACTAGTCTGTATGTCCTCATGCAGTCTGCATTCTACGCTCCTCACTGTTTACTACATTTCCAAGTTTTGTGTCACCAGCAAGTATGCCCTTTATACCCACGTCAAGGTCAAGGATATTCTGGGCTCCACACTTTAGGAAGGATGTCATGGCCTTGGAGAGGGTGCAGAGGAGATTTACTAGAATGGTACCAGGGATGAGTGACTTCAGTTATCTGGAGAGACTAGTAGTTGGGATTGTTCTCCTTAGTGCAGTGGTCCTATTGCTGACCTCTAGGGGACACCACTCCAGTCTGGAAAACAACCGTTCACCACATCGACATAAAAACAAGTGCAAACACCATACATCCTAGCTGTAACTACAGGTCATACATCACACAGTAAACTCTTTTGTATCCGGCACTGACGGGACCGGGATGGTACCGGTTGAATGAAAATTCCGGATAGCGGAGAGGTATATCTACCGAGGTTATTTTTAAACAAACAAAAATAAAATAAGATTTGAATGCTATTTACATAACATGACCAACTTTTATCTGATATAATCCTTATCTGGACATCAATTTTCAGCTTTCACTGGCAAGTGCACATTGCCCTCCAAGTAACTTATCCACACCAATGCCTTCTATATAGCTTATCCACACTCACATTTCAATCTCTACCTAACTCACCAACAGCCAGTCACCTTTTTCTTCTGGGTAAGTCCCTATGAAGTATTTATTATTCCCTACCAACTATATATTATTCCCTATACAACTGAAGATTTCCGACCTATCACCTGACAGCTATGAATCCATGGGGTGGTTAACACGCAATCTGTGCTATACATAATCTGACTGTCCTTGATGTCAATTTCACATCAAATCGGCAATAGAACCTGGGACTTCCCTAGTCCATATGGCACAGTAACATACTGAAAAATGAACTTATCCATTGAGTCTCTGGGAAACACATATTCAATTCTAAAGTAGCTGCCACTCTCAATATTCTGAAGCAAACAGAAACTAAGACTCAGACTCGGCAACATTTCCGGTTATTGAGGTGTTGTTTTCCGAGTATCAATTTTGCTGGTTATTAGAGAATTCTGGATGATTAAGTGCCGTTTAAACAAGAGTTTACTGTACTTTGTTCCATAGGGCAATAGATTTAGAATTTTCCTACAATCATCTAACAGCCGTCAACTATTAATAACTTTTCAAAGTGTACTCAGGATGGGAGGGGGAAGACAGGACTTGTGCTCCATATACACCATTATATTTACATATACACCCATTATAAAAAGATGACCAATTGTTATTGTTTGTTAATGTGCTGCAAGAGGGAAACCACAAGAGAGTACGCTTTATACTCACGAAAAAGATTCTAACAGCCCAATGTCAAAGGCTTTGTGAGAATGGAAATGGCAGTGAATGTAGGTGTTTGAGAGCACGTGACTGCAAGTTGAACACATCTTACTGAAGTGAAATGATATTGATAGGTATGTAAATAAGGATGTGTTTCCCAACATATTAGCAATATAAAATATGGGAGGTGAGGGCCAGTTCTACATATATTGGTACCTGTTGACACTGGAGGTTGTGTAATCACTAACACTTTCCAAATGCGGTGCAGAAATACAGTTCCTTTCTTGAAAGTACAACTTCTTTCACATTTCCGGAGCTCATTATTAGGATGCAGTTGTTAAATGCTCTGCACTAACGGATAGTTCATTTTATTTTCAGCTTAGTGTAAAGAATGCTGGGTATTTTTTTTAATTTAGCGTTCTTTTTAAGGCAGTTGGGGAATTTAAATTCAGTTAATTAAATAAATCTGGAATAAAAAGCTAATATCATTAATGGTGACCAGGAAACTATCGGATTGTCGTAAAAATCCAACTAATGTCCTTTAGGGAAGGAAATCTGCCATCCTTACCCGGTCTGGCCTATATGTAACTCCAGACCTATAGCAATGTGGTTGACTCTTAACTGCCCTCTGAAATGGCCTAGCAAGCCACTCAGTTGTATCAAGCTGCTATGAAAAACTAGAAGAATAAAACCAGATTCTCGACAGTGATTGACCTCGGCAGCGGATTCGAACACGACAAAGGCATAGCTAGCCCAGTCGACCCTGCAAAGTCCTCCTCACTAACATCTGGGGACTTGTGCCAAAATTGGGAGAGCTGCCCCACAGACTAGTCAAGCAACAGCCTGACATAGTCATACTAACAGAATCATACCTTTCAGCCAATGTCCCAGACTCCTATCACCATCCCTGGGTATGCCCTGTTGTACCGGCAGGACAGACCCACCAGAGGTGGCGGCACAGTGGTATAGTTGGGAGGGGGTGGCCCTGGGAGTCCTCAACATTGGCTCCGGGCCCCATGAAGTCTCCTGCCAACAGGTCAAACATGGGCAAGGAAACGCCTGCTGATTACCACCTACCACCCTCCCTCAGCTGATGAATCAGTTTCCTCCCTGTTGAACACCATGAGGGTAGCAAGGGCACAGAATGTACTCTGGGTGGGGGACTTCAATGTCCATCACCAAGAGTGGCTCGGTAGCACCACTACTGACCGAGCTGGCCGAGTCCTGAAGGACATAACTGCCAGTCTGGGCCTCCGACAGGTGGTGAGAGAACCAACACGAGGGAAAAATCTACTTGACCTCGTCCTCACCGATCTACCTGTCACAGATGCATCTGTCCATGACAGTATTGGTAGGAGTGACCACCGCACAGTCATTGTGGAGACGAAGTCCCGTCTACACACTGAGGACACTCTCCATTGTGTTGTGTGGCACTACCACCGTGCTAAATGGGATAGATTCAGAACAGATCTAGCAGTTCAAAACTGGCCATCCATGAGGTGCCATGGGCCATCATCAGCAGCAGAATTGTATTCCACTACAATCTATAACCTCATGGCCTGCCTCACTCTACCATTACCATCAAACCAGGCGACCAACCCTGGTTCAATGAAGAGTGTAGAAGATCATGCCAGGAGTGTACCTAAAAATGAGGTGCCAACCTGGGGATGCTAAACGATGGAAGCAGCATGCAATAGACAGAGCTAAGCGATCCCACAACCAACGGATCAGATAAAAGCTCTGCAGTCCTGCCACATCCAGTCGTGAATGGTGGTTGACAATTAAGCAACTAACAGGAGGAGGCGGCTTCATGAACATCCCCATCTTCAATGCTGGCGGATATCAGCATGTGAGTGCAAAAGACAAGGCTGAAGCATTCACAACCAGCTTCAGCCAGAAGTGCCGAGTATATGATCAATCTTTGCCTCCTCCGGAGGTCCCCAGAATCATAGATGCAAGTCTTCAGTCGATTCGATTCATTCCATAGGATATCAAGAAACAGCTGAGCGGCTGGATATGGCAAAGGCTGTGGGCCCCGACAACATCCCCGCTGTCGTGCTGAAGACTTGTGCTCCAGAACTAGCCACGTCTCTAGCCAAGCTGTTCCAGTACAGCTACAACACTTGCATCCACCCGACAAAGTGGAAAATTGTCCAGATATATCCTGTCCACAAAAAGTAGGGCAAATCCAATCCAGCCTACTCTCAATCATCAGCAAAGTGATGGAAGATTTCATCGACAGTGCTATCAAGCAGCATTTATTCACCAATAACCTGCTAATTGATGCTCAGTTTGGGTTCCGCCAGGATCACTCGGCTCCAGACCTCATTGCAGCCTTGGTCCAAACATGGACAAAAGAGCTGAATTCCAGAGGTGAGGTGAGAGTAACTGCCCTTGACATCAAGGCAGCATTTGACCGAGTGTGGCACCAAGGAGCTCTAGTAAAATTGAAGTCAATGGGAATCAGGGTGGAAAACGCTTCACTGGCTGGAGTCATACCTAGCACAAAGGAAGATGGTTGTTGAAGGCCAATCATCTCAGCCCCATGACATCGCTGCAGGAATTCCTCAGGGCAGTGTCCTCGGCCCAACCATCTTCAGCTATTTCATCAATGACCTTCCCTCCATCATAAGGTCACAAGTGGGGATGTTTGCTGATGATTGCAGTGTTCATTTCCATTCGCAATTCCTCAGATAATAAAGCTGTCCATGCCCGCATGCAGCAAGACCTGGACAACGTCCAGGCTTGGGCTGATAAGTGGCAAGTAACATTCGCGTCACACAATGACCATCTCCAACAAGAGTCTAGCCACCTCCCATGACATTCAATGGCATTACTATCGCTGAATCTCCCACCATCAACATCCTGGGGTCACCACTGACCAGAAACTTAACTGTACCAGCCACATAAATACTGTGGCTACAAGAGCAGGTCAGAGGCTGGGTATTCTGCAGTGAGTAACTCATCTCCTGACTCCCCAAAGTATTTCCACCATCTACAAGGCATAAGTCAGAAGTGTGATGGAATACTCTCCACTTGTTGGAGCTGCACTCATCCAGGCAACATACAAGAAGCTCGACACCATCCATGACAAAGCAGCCACTTGATCGGCACCCCATCCACCATCTTAAATAATCATTCCCTCCAGCACACCGTGTCTGCAGTGTGTACCATCTACAAGATGCACTGCAGCAACTCGAAAAGGCTTCTTCGATAGCACCTCCCAAACCTGCAACCTCTACCACCCAGAAGGACAAGGGCAGCAGGCACATGGGAACACCATCACCTGCAAGTTGTCCTCCAAGTCACACACCATCCTGACTTGGAACTATATCGGCGTTCATCCTCACTGGGTCGAAATCCTGCAACCCGAACGTCACTGTGGTAGTACCTTCACCACATAGACTGCAGTGGTTCAAGAAAGCGGCTCACCACCACCTTCTCAAGGGCAATTAGGGATGGACAATAAATGCGGGCAATGCCCACATCCCAAGAATGAATAAATAAAAATATATATATATTTTTAAAAAAGGACAACTGGCATTACTTCTCAAAAATTCTAAGGGTCTTCAGGGGACTTGGGGCAAGCTTAATTTGTGTGTAAAAAATTAAACTGGCACATCAGTTTCCCAAAGACAACTGTAAGGGGGTCAATTTTTTTTCTTTATTCCTTCGACAATAAAATGTCATTCTCCTATGAAAAAGGTTCAGGAATTTGCTGCCGTTTCACTAAAATGCAGTTAAGATTCCCTGCTCATCTTTGGCACCAAACTCAAGATAGCGAGCTTTTGTTACTGAGAGATGTATCTGACCCTAACACCTGAATTTCATAACCCCAGTTGATCCACAGCCTATTGTAGACTTCACACGGATAGCGAAGTGCTCCTACTTCACTCCAGCGCAGTACTGAGGAAGCGCTGCACTGTCGGAGGTGCTGTCTTTCAGATGAGACATCTGCTCTCTCAGGTGGACATCAAAATAGTGCCATGGGATCTTTTATGAGGAGCAGGGGAGTTCTTCCCGGTGTCCTGGCCAATATTAATCCCTCAACCAACACGTAAAACAGATTATCTGGTTGTTTATTTCATTGCTGTTATGGGAACTTGCTGCGCGCAGATTGGCTGCCGCGTTTCCTACATTACAACAGTGACTACACTTCAAAAGTACTTCATTCGCTGTAAAGCGCTTTGGGACGCCCTGAAAGACGGGACTGAAATACAAGTCTTTCTTTCTTCTACTGTAGCCATTTTAAAGTGGAAGCTGGTTCGACCCACTAGTCACAAAGTCAGTAACAAAGAACAGTGACCTAAGGCTGAAATATACCTTTTACAAATTATCTGCACTACACCTCAGCCACACAATCAAGTGTATTTCAAGATAACCAATTTCTCTCCATTCATCCTCCAAAGCGCCATCTGTAAATATATTACTACTGTCAAATTTAAACAAATTGCAAATTTAAATTGATAAGTTACAGAAGTTGGAGAAAATGCTATTAATAGGTGCTGCCCGATGGGCAAGTAGGTACAAATACATTCAACACTAAAAGCAAAACACCGCGGATGCTGGAAATTTGAAATAAAAACAGGAAATGGTGGAAATACTCAGCCGGTCAGGCAGCATCTGTGGAGAGAGAAACAGAGTTAACGTTTCAGGTCAATGACCTTTCATCAGAACTGGATGACATTAGAAATTAACAGCTTTTAACCAAGTAGAGGTGATCCTCTATCGATACACGGCCAGCAGGCTGGTCCACAGCCCTGGGGTCTACCCACATTCCTGGGCCACGGCAGCCTTCTCCTCTTTGCAAGATTTTCTATCCTTCCCTCTTCTCTGCTATTCTACTATAACCCTTTACACCTGCTCTGGACTTACCTTTGATTTCTATACTTGTCTCATTATCACCTCCGTTTGCTTTGCACCATCATCCCTTTTCTCACTTAATATCAGTCCTGCCCTCCACAGACCTTTCCCTTTTCTTCTTTTCCTGCCCCCTTTTCCCTGGCTTTGCACTTGCTTAAAAGCTGTTCATTCCAGTTCTGTTGAAAGGTCCCCAACCTGAAACAATTTCTCTCTCCACAGATGCTGCCTGACCTGCTGAGTGTTTCCAGAATTTCCTGTTTTTATTTTAAGTAAATGTCATGCTAATGATTCATACAGACCAGCAGGCCCCAAGTTCAATCAACAATCTGTGCTTAGCTGATCTCCACTCGAGCAGTAATTGCAGTGGTATAATTGGCCTCATTACACCTGGGTTACATAGAATTCACAGGACGGAAACAGGCCATTCGGCCCAACTGGTCCACGCAAGCCCCACACAAGCCTCCACCCACAGGGCATGTCGGGATCTGGCTGACTGTGACAAATTTCATGGGTGACTACCTTATTGGCACATCTACTTGGGTGAGGTACTGCAAATCCTGCTGGCATGCACTCAACTATACCTGAGCAAGAGTTAGCACCTGCAGAACAGAAGATAACTGGGAGGGGTGGGGGGGGGGGTGGTGGTGGTGATGATAAATAGCAAGGACAGAGCTGGAACAGCCCGGACAGAGCTAGAACAGCGTTCCGTAGAAGACCCAGGAATGAGGACACCGACAGTCTGCTATCCGAAGTTCAAAACAAAAAAAAGTGGAACGACAACAACCTGTATTTATATAGCGCCTTTAATGTAGTAAAACATTCCAAGGTGCTTCACAGGAACGTTATCCCAGCTACATAAGGAGAAATTAGGGCAGATGACCAAAAGCTTAGTCAAGAGGTAGGTTTTAAGGAGTGTCTTAAAGGAGGAAATAGAGGAAGAGAGGCGGAGAGGTTTAGGAAGGGAATTCCAGAGCTTATGGCCTTGGCAGTTGAAGGCACGGCCACCAATGGTTGAGCGATTAAAATCGGGGATGCTCAAGAGGCCAGAATTAGAGGAGCGCAGATATTTCGGGGGTGGGGGGGGGGGGGTTTTGTGGGGCTGGAGAAGGTTACAAAGATCGGGAAGCCAGTCAGGAGTGCATTAGAATAGTCAAGTCTAGAGTTAACAAAAGCATGAATGAGGGTTTCAGCAGATGAGCTGAGGCTGAGTCGGGCGATGTTAGAGAGGTAGAAATATGTGGTCTTAGTTATGGCGAGGATTTGTGGTCAGAAGCTCATTTCAGGGTCAAATATGACACCAAGGTTGCGAACAGTCTGGTTCAGCCTCAGACAGATGGTAGAGAGAGGGATGGAGTCGGCGGCTAGTAAACGGAGTTTGTGTCGGGGACCGAAGACAATGGCTTCGGTCTTCCCAATATTTAATTGGAGGAAATTTCTGCTTATCCAGTACTGGATGTAATTTAGATACCGTGGAGGTGTCGAGAGAGGTGGTGGTGAGGTAGAGCTGGGTGTCGTCAGCATACATGTGGAAACTGATGCTGTGTTTTCGGATGATGTCGCCATGGGGCAGCATGTAGATGAGAAATAGGAGGGGGCCAAGGATAGATTCTTGGGGGACACCAGAGGTAACGATGCGGGAGTGGGAAGAGAAGCCATAGCAGGTGATTCACTGGCTAAGATTAGATAGACAAGAATGGAACCAGGTGGGTGCAGTTCCACCCGGCTGGACAACGGAGGAGAGGCATTGGAGAAGGATGGAGTGGTCAACCGTGTCAAAGGCTGCAGACAAGTCAAGAAGGACGAGGAGGGACAGTTTACCTTGGTCACAGTCACAAAGGATGTCATTTGTGACTTTGATAAGAGCCTTTTCGGTACTGTGGCAAGGGCAGAAACCGGATTGGAGGGATTCAAATGTGGAGTTCCGGGAAAGAGAGACATGGATTTGGGAGACAACAACGCGTTCATGGACTTTGGAGAGGATAGGGAGGTTGGAGATGGGTGGTAGTTTGCAAGGACGGAGGGGTCAAAGGTTGGTTTTATGATGAGCGGTATGATGGCGGCAGATTTGAAGGAGAGGGAGACAGTACCCGAGGAGAGAGAACCGTTAACAATATCAGCCAACATGGGAGCCTAAAAGGAAGTTTGGTGGTCAGCAGTTTAGTGTGAATAGGGTGTGGGTCTCATGGACAAGGTGAGCTCGCAGAGGGCATGAGGGGAGATCGGAGAGAAACTGGAGAAAGATGCGAGTTCAGAGCTAGGGCAGGGGGGAACCTTAGAGGAAGTTTGGCTCGGTGAGCTAGGGCAAAGATGGGAAGTGGCAGAGGCAGCTGATCGGATGATCTCAATCTTAGAGACAAAAGTCCATGAGCTCCTCACACTTGTTGGTGGAGGTGAGCGTGGAGGAGACAGGGGAGAGGGGTTTAAGAAGACGGTTTATAGTTGAGAAAAGAAGCTGGGGGTTATCTTTGAATTCCAGAACGATCCTGGAATAGTGAGCAGTTTTGGCAGAGGAGAGCAGGACCAGATAGTGCTTTATGTGGTCCAGCTAGATCTGGCGGTGAATGGCTAAACCAGTTGTCCGCCATATCCGTCCAAGTCTGCAATTATGCAAGAAAGCAATTATGAAGTGAATGCTTTTGTCATCTGTCAGCTTTTGTTGGTGTACTGTACCTTTATGGAAGCGACGTGCAGTGGAGTCTCACCCTTATGATTTTTCTTCAATGTGGGAGTAAGAGGAGAGAGCGGAGTCGTTGCACAACTTCCAGGCAGCTGCTTCTTGGGTGTCGGTAGCGGTGTGCGAGGAGACTTCTGTGTTGCACATCTTTTTCTCTCACTTTTGCACCTGCTTGATGGTGTACTACAGCTATTCTCTGTTGAAGAGATGGCCTGTGTCCCATTAATATTCTCGTTCGACTCAGATTTAAGTACTGGAGTAGCTGGAAATTCCTTTTGTGTGTCTAATCTAGCTGGTTCACACACATTTGTATTGTAACTTGCAGATGGCCTTTCAGGGCAAGAAGATCGCTCTACTTCTTTTCTGCTCTTTTTTGAGGGAGTTTTGGTACTTGAATCTGATGATTTTCTTGATCTTTTAGCATTGAAATGTGTTGTGGGCACAGGAAGAGAACAAGTGTCTCCTTTCCTCTTGAAGGTTTGGTCCAACTGTCCAAGGGAAACATCTCTGCAACTGGAAACTGTTGCAGTGGAACATGCTCCAGAAGGATAGTCAGACATATTTACACTGGAGCCAATCGCAATGTCAGCCAGTGGAACTGCAAGCGAATGGCCTGATCCTTCAGCAGTCTCACCTGAAATTGCTTGTCCCTGACTGCTGAAGACTATGGGTTGGCTGCAAAATGAGATGACTCTATCATGATCCATTTTTCCAGGGCTGTCATTTTCTCTCTCCATTTTCTTGCTTGTTCTCTTTCCGAAACCCCAGTCCTTATTAGCATCAGCCAATCTTTTCCTCACAGTCTGTTTTGACTTGGCTGGAGGTTTCTTCTTTGAAGAGCCACCTGGAGGAGATGGCGATGACAAGAATTCAAACACAGAAGGTGATGTCCCATTTAAATCAGAACTTGGATTCACGTTCCGATCCTTTTTAATAGCGTTCATATCCAGCACGCATCTCAATTTTCGACTGCGTGGACTGAACCACGTTCTCATTCGCCACTTTTTACCAGTTACTCCTTCAGGACTGATTTCTGGTGTAGTTGGATTACTTTTAGCAGCTAAAATGAACAAAGTAACAACAATCAGAAAATGATTTTTTTTTAATTTAGTTAACTACTTTACATGTAGAGACACTTTCAATAAGTACACAGCACATCAGAAGCAAGTAGAAGGTCAACTTTCCTTAACCTTTGCCCACAATGCTCCCATTTTCCTGCCCTTTGCTCTGCAGAATCTCCTTTTCCCAGAAGCAAGGTTAGTTTTTTAAAAAAGGGGACAGGGACCCTTTTTCAAGAGCTCCGCCACCTCCCCTCCCAGGACCCAGAGTTCCAATCAGTCAGTCATTCCAATTCTAGACCCAAATCTATTTTAGACTTCCCAACTGCACTACCTAAAGATGTCATTACCTAAAGATGTCATTATATGTATTATCTAGGCTCTTCATCCTAGGCCTAAACTCAAGGCCAGTGAAAACCCTTACAAATTCAGCCATTTTAGTAAAATAGTTCCTCCTGCATTTCCTTTTTGTTGTTGTCCTTAATTTGTAAATCTGTCCCCTTGTGCTTAAAACAGGAACTTAAAATTCAGATTCAAGACTATGTCCTGCACTCCAAATTTATCAAAAATAACCACACATCCCATAATTTAAAATATTCAAATTATATCTCTCAATTACCTTTTCCCAAAAGGACACAACCTAAACACCAACATAAAGACAGTGATTATACCCAGGAATCACCAGTCAACAGTGTCTGCACTATTTCACATTCCACCAGTAAGGCATGGGAGTCAAAACTAAATATTCTACATGATCCCAATACAGGGTTGGACAGAGTTAATATCAAATTATGGCCCAGTATCCATGTACAGCTGAATATACAGCATTCGCCTCACGACTTACAAGCTTTGCAGTTTGCTGATGGCTTTAATGAACAGTCCAGTTTCCAGAGTTAGCCACTGTATTTTGGGGCCCTACTCCTCAGTCTTTCCTTTTCAGTCCGAGTGGATAGTGTGTGGAAACTTGCCACCCTTGTGATGGGACGAATAACACTCCTTAGTTCCATTTGTTTTGTTTGTAACAGTTTATTTGTATCTAATTTCCTCTGTATCTACCCTTGTCCTCTTGTTTCTCGTTGACTTATTTAACCTTTCTCTTTGGCTTTTTTGCTGTCTTAGTCTTGCTTCACCACTAGAAAACTTTCATAGGCTTAAGTAGTTGCCTCTTATGAGAAATAAACAGAAAATCACATTTGGTGCATTCAACTCATCCCAGTTGAAGTGTAAAGAGACTATTCTATCGCCATCACATTCCAGTGTCAAGCTTTTAGTCTCCCAATCACTTCAATAAGGAATAAGGAGGCCACATACTCCTTGGAAAATAAGAGTCTAAATTGTGTAGAGGAGCAAAGGGATCGAGGGGTACACACTCACAAAGCATTCAAAGTAACAATGCAAGTTAATGGAAACAATTGCAAAAGGACCACCAAGAAGCATGATGCAAAATGATGTGCCATCATTTAGAGATTCACATTTTAAAAGTTTTGCAAACCCTAGTTCTGTAAACCATGCAGAAATGCTGTAAATGTGTACTGCGACTAAAATGACTGGTTCTGGGTCGATTCATACAGTGATATGCAAAAGAAAAACACTCAAATTGGAAAGACCACAACCTTTCATTTCAAAACTGGTAAGTATCTACAATTTCCAAAATTACTGCAATCTGAGGCTTTATGTGAAGGGAGAATGAGAATTGAATTGCTCCCATTATAACTGTCCCTAAAGATTTGCTGTTATCAATGTGAAGGAAAACGAGCATTCAATACATTGAAGCAGTCTCATTTATCAACAAATAAGGAGGCAAAAATATCAAGCAAGCTAGCATAAAGCTTTACTGCAGTCAATTTTCTTTCAACCTATATCAAACGAAGAAAGTTCAACCACATATTTAAAGCCCAATCTTGAAAGGCTTGCTTTAAATCAGCAACTTGTCATTGTTCCAGGCATTGAATGCTTGGCATTGAGCAGACAAGTCCCTCTAATTACTTGCAATAATTACAGTAATTGTGCACATTAAATAATAAAGCACAAATAAAAGGTCTTTTCAAAAATATGAACAGCTTAGCCTCTTAAACAGATAAAGATGACAGACCGCACTGCTGAAGTGAAATTTTTTTAACATTTAAAATTAAACACAGGTCATTTCACAGAATGAGGTTTCAATGGAGGTCAGTTGCACGTGCTGCTCATATCTACAAGGAAAGGAGTACAATTACCTGTCCCTTGTATTAAACCAACATTTCTCTGTCCAACTGCTACCTGACAAAGTTATCTTTTTCTACTCAATCAAGAACCTGCTGCAATACAAGCAATGAAGTGAATATAGCAGAGCCTTCGATGCTGTTCATAATTTTTTAAAATTGCGCCATAGGTGCAGGTGTCAGAAGCTCGATGTTGCTGCACAAATATGCGCTCTGGCCATTTTGATCTAGGTCATTCCAGCTGCTGTATTGCCAGACAAGGAAGCTGAACTGGGCAGATTTGTGCAAATTTCCTTGCTGTTCGTACTTTGAGATGGCAAGAAACTCTGGCCATCAGCAAGCTGTAGTTTGCATTCAACCAAGAAGGCAACACAAACAGGCATGTTTTGGGGGGTTCTGCATGTGCGCAGTTTGTTTAGCAGTGACTTCGCAATCATTCTGCTTTTAACTTAGCCTTCATTGAACCACCCACAATGAAAAAAATTCAAGTCATGGTAGTGTTAATATAATTTCAGTTCCAATTTGGTTTTTTTTCCATCAATTTTCTCTCCCAAAGGCAGGCACACGCCTGGGGGGGGGGGGGTTGTTGCACTGGGGCCCGAAGCACTCATGGACCTTGCCATGGCAGTTAATCTTCATATGTGAGCCAATCATGAATGTTTGTAGCGTGTATAAGCAGAAGAAGCATTACAACAGCAACTTGCATTTATATAGTGCCTTAAATGAAGTAAAACGTCCCAAGGTGTTTAATAAATCACATCCAAGCTCAATCTTATTCTCACCCAATGTCCCTGGGCAGCGATCACTGATAGTGCCAAACCGCAGGAACCCCCATCTGAAATTTTACCCCCTTCCCTACCCACAATTTAGTCCCGCAACTGGTAGCCTATTCAATTTCAATTTGAAAAGGTAACAAATGCAATCATTGCAGAGAAAGAAAGTCAGAACTTGCATTTATATAGCGCCTTTCACAACCACAGGACGTCCCAAAGTGCTTTACATAGAAACATAGAAGATAGGAGCAGGAGTAGGCCATTCGGCCCCTCGAGCCTGTACCGCCATTTAATGAGATCATGGCTGATCATCCAAATTCAGTACCCTGTCCCTGCTTTACCCCATATCCCTTGATCCCTTTAGCCTCAAGAAATATATCTATCTCCTTCTTGAATATATTTAATGAATTGGCCTCAACTGCCTTGTGTGGTAGAGAATTCTACAGGTTCACCACTCCCTGGATGAAGAAATTCCTCCTCATCTCAGTCCTAAATGGCTTACCCCTTATCCTTAGACTGTGACCCTGGTTCTGGACTCCCCCGCCATCGGGAATATCCTTCCTGCATCTAGTCCTGTTAGAATGTTATAAGTTTCAATGAGATCCCCTCTCATTCTTCGAAACTCTAGCGAATATAAGCCGAATCGACCCAATCTCTCTTCATACGTCATTCCTGCCATCCCAGGTATCAGTCTGGTGAATCTTCGCTGCACTCCCTCCATGGCAAGAACATCCTTCCTCAGATAAGGTGACCAAAACTGCACACAATACTCAAGGTGTGGTCTCACCAAGGCCTTGTACAACTGCAGCAAGACATTCTTGCTCCTGTACTCGAATCCTCTCGCTATGAAGGCCAACATACCATTTGCCTTCTTAACCGCCTGCTGCACCTGCATGCTTACCTTCAGCGACTGGTGCACAAGGACACCTAGGTCTCGTTGCACTTCCCCTTTTCCCAATCTATTGCCGTTCAGAAAATAATCTGTCTTCCTGTTTTTGCCACCGAAATGGATAACCTCGCATTTATCCACATTATACTGCATTTGCCCATACATCTGCCCAATCACCCAACCTGTCCAAATCATACTGGAGTTTCTCTGCATCCTCCTCACAGCACACACGCCCACCCAGCTTTGTGTCGTATGCAAACTTAGAGATATTACATCTAGTTCCCTCGTCTAGATCATTTATATATATTGTGAATAGCTGGGGTCCTAGCACTGATCCCTGCAGTACCCCATTAGTCACTGCCTGCCACTCGGAAAAAGACAATTACTGCCAATTAAGTACTTTTGAAATGTAGTTACTGTTGTAATGTCGGAAACACGGTTGTCAATTTGGACACAGCAAGCTCCCACAAGCAGCAAAGATAATGACCACATACAGGAAACTCTTGTTTAACCGGCACCTAAATATCCGGAATTCTCTCTTAACCGGCAAAAATCATACTCCGAAAACTCCTCTCAAATAACCGGCAATGTTGCCGAGTCCGAGTCTGAGTCTCCCGCGAACGCCGAGTTAGTCAGTGGGGGTAGTTCTCCAAAGTGCCACTACTCGGCCTCCTGGCGCTGTCGGAAGTCCGAACACTGCAGTAACAGGAGTCTGATTCTCCCGCGCTGCCGGGAGTCTCACTTACTGTTAAGTAATTAAAGAGTTATGGATTACCCTCAACTGGCAGTACTGTACTTAATCAAGCATCTTCCACCATCCATTTAACACAACATTCTGTAGGTGAGTAACCAAATACTGTATACTGCACATTTCTTGATTTTTTAATCTTAAAAATAGCCTCGGTAGATATAACTCTCCGTTATCCGGAACTTTCGATCAACCGGCACCACGCCGGTCCCGTCTGTGCCGGATACCAAAGAGTTTCCTGTAATTTGTTGTTTTTTTTTAGTGATATTGGTTTGAGCGATAAATATTGGCCAGGGCACCGGGAAGAACTCCCTGCTCTTCTTCGAAATAGTGCCATGGAATTCACCAGGTCCACCTGAGAGGGCAGACGGGACCTCGGTTTAACGTCTCATCCGAAAAACGGATGTAATGATTCCACAATCTGCTTCCTTAACTTTTACCACGACACTCTTAAGAGCCAGCACAAGATTCCAACTTAATAAACATGGCACGATAAGCTACGCAGTCAAAACCCTCAAATTTAAAACAAATAATAAAATCAAGCAGATTACAGCATTTCAGTGAGAGATGTCAATATTATAGTTTTTATTTTCATCTGCGTGTACACTGTGTCATGGGATCAAACAAGTAATTGACTGTCAAACTGCAACTTACTGAGTACATCAATTAATCAAACTTAAATTAGCTTGACCAAACAGTCATAATCTGTCTCCTTCAGCAAAAGACTGCACAGGACCAGCAGCAACATCAGAGAAGAGCAGCACAGTATCAGTGGGCATTACCTTGAGAATCATGCAGCTTATCACTAATGTTACAGTTATTCTTTCTGCAATTCTGCAAACAGATGTGAAAGATGTACTGTGTGGATAAGGAGCTTTAAGCCAGTGCTGAACAACCATGAGTGGGATGGTGCACATTTGCATTTTGCTGCGACAGCACAATCAATTGCCGAAAACTGCTGCGTGTTCATCTGTACAGAAGTGCAGGCGCGTGTCGTGTAAAACAGAACACGTTGCGAGAATCAAATTTTAGCCTGCAATCAGGGTCTGGCAAATGAACCAATCTCGGAGTGTGCAATTCCTGCTAGTTTGAAAGCAGCAAAGATAATGGAATCAAATGAAAATGATAGAAACCAAGCTGCACTTGCAGAAAGGCTCTGTGGCAGACTCTTTAAAAAATAAAATGATAAACTGTTCTGTGGCTGTACCACTAATTCAGTGCAATAGCTCAGCAACTAAGTGACAATCCTAATTATCTTGATTCACACAGCTTCCCTAGAGCTCTGTATTGCAAGCCAAACTATCTTCAATTTTCTCTTTATTTTATTTTGTGGAAAGGAAATATTTTATAGCTCAAATTTGTTTGTCTGACAAAGTAGACACCCCACCTCCCACCCCCGCAGCAACACTGGAAAGATTTGCAGTATTTCCATGGCCCTTAGTGCTCCGCAATTCCATAGCTGTGCAAACCGACCAAGGAATTTATCTTTACCTTCAGAATTTCTCCAGTGCTGCCTTTTCTGGCATGTTGCAGACTTTTTTTTTAAAAGTCACAGAACAAGAATGAAAAAGAAGTAACAAAATGGCCACCATGGTTCACAACGAATTCTCTTCAGGTGAAGCAGAGGATCTGACATTACACAGCCAATTCGATGCTTGGCAGCAGCACATCCAACAGCAGCAGGAGAAGCACAAAAAAGATACTTAATAACCTGTTGTTACTCTTCAGGCTTTCCTGCCCCCAACAGTCATATTTATAACTTTTCCATAAGTAGACCAAGTCCTTTATGAAATTAAACTTGGATCCTTAAGTCACCCAGTGCACAGACTTAACAATTAACCCCTGATCAGAGTAAATTACTTGCTGAAGAATATGTGGGATGGCCACCACATTCAAAATTATCACCGGGGCAATGAGAACAGACTAAAGCTACTAAATGAGATTTATTTACAGGCAAAAGAAACAGTAGCAGAGATGCAGCAAGATACTAAAATAGTACAAGAGCACAATAATCAAACTTACACAATATATGAATTGGTTGAATATAAAACAAATTGTTTAAACTTCTTGAAGCTCTTTCCAGCATACGTTTTAGCACAAGGCTCCAATATTAAGAAGTTATGTGGGGAGCCTCTTTTGGCACATATTAGCAGCAATTTCAAGAGGGAACTGAAGACTCCAAAGATGTCTGTAGGTTATATAAAGCACCTTTCCTTTAATGATCAAAAGAACCCGTCTCAATGGTCAGGTAGTTAAAATGTCAACCATTCTAACACGAGGGTCATCAAGGTGCGCTTCCTGGCCCTTTTGACATCTAACATCAATTGAAAACAGAAACCCATCTGAATGGTCGAAATGGAACCATCCTATGAACTACCCCTTTCCAATCAAAGCATCTATAATTTGCTCAACGTGGAATCAAAGGCTGCGGGGGTTTCGGCTTTCGGCCCAGTACACGGTATCTGTGACAAGCATTACAATCTTAGAAGCATAGAATGTTTAGCACAGGAGGCCATTCAGCCCACTGCATTTGTGCTGGCTCTTTGTTAGAGTAATCAAAAACTAGCTCTGTTCCAAGGAAGCACCTAGACTTCATTACAATCATTTTTTTTTTAAATGAGACTTGAGCACAAAAATCTAAGCTGACACTCCAATGAGGGAATGCTGCACTGTCGGAGGTGTCGTCTTTCAGATGAGACGTTAAACCGAGGCCTCGGCTGCTCGCTCAGGTGGATGTAAAAGATCCCACGGCACTATTTCGAAGAGGAGCAGGGGATTTCTCCCCGGTGTCTTGGCCAATATTTATCCCTCAACCAACATCACTAAAACAGATTATCTGGTCATTATAACATGCTGTTTGTGGGAGCTTGCTGTGCGCAAATTGACTGCCGCGTCTCCTACACTACAACAGTGACGACTCTTTAAAAGTACTTCATTGGCTGTAACGTCCTGCGGTTGTGAAAGGCGCTATAGAAATGCAAGTCTTTTTTTTACATCTCCAGAGTGAAAATTCTACTTTTGCCACAAATGTGTCTGCAGTGTTGGATCATGTTCAGTAATCCTCAACTGCCGACCATTTATCTTCAAACACACAAGGAAGTATTTATAACCACTGATGAGACAAATGATTTGGATTAAAGAAAAGTTAATGTTTTAACTGCCCTGAAGACAGATCACACTAGAAGTATACAAACGTTTCTCCTAGATATAACGTTCTTATTGTTTGCTCTGGCAGCATTATGGCATAGCCTGCTATTCTTTTTTAAGGAATCAAGTTTGAGACATGACCGTTTCTGATACAGACAGTTGCTCTGTCCATGGAAGAGCTCTTCAGATGTGCCGAAGGGCTTGCTACCCAACAGCAACCGCATCACCTGACGAGCTCACAATATGGACCTGGGAAAACTATTCCAGCTAACCTTGACCTACAATGAAGATGTTCTACAGGCTGTTTTCACCGCCAAGTGCAAAAAGGGACAGCAGCACCTGCAGGATACGGAACCAAACCAGTTACAATGCTTTCAGGACCCTGTTCTCCCAGATGGGCATCATATATTTGCAGTTGATGCACACCATCATGATCATCCGTTCTTGGAAAAATCCAATAGAAAGAAATGGAAATGACACCATTACCATGAAAAATGCTGCTCAGCGCACAGCTAAAATTGTGGAATTTTTTGGTCGGTCATTAGATTGCAATACAACTGAATTTGCATGATTAAATGTTATTTAGATGATCATTCTTGCTTTCTGGGACCTTCTCAGCACTGAGCTCGGAATACTAAATTTAGCTGATCTGCAGTCTCAGAGTAAACAGGCAAATCAAAGAAACCTGTGAATGTTGCACCGAGTCCACCAGAGGCTGAAGGAGCAGCTGCCAGAGAGATCTAAGGAAGCTTCTGTGCAGCAGCTATGAAGCATGAAAAATAGATGTCAGGTACGATTATCTTAAGGCAATAAGGATTTTGAATCTCAACACTATAGAGTTAGACTTCCCACTCATTCATAATCAATGGGTGGAAAATCCAGCCCAAAATATATTTTTCACAGAAGAAAGAGGTGTCAGCCGTGGGTCAGTAAGTAGCACTCTCGCCTCCGAGTCACATTGTGGGTTCAAACCCCACGAGCACATAATCTAGGCTGACACTCCAGTGCAGTACTGAGGGAGTACTGCACTGTCGGAGGTGCTGTCTTTCAGAAGATACGTTAAACCGAGGGCGTCTGCCCTCTTAAGGTGGACGTAAAAGATCCCATGGCACTATTTCGAAGAAGAGCAGGGGAGTTATCCCCGGTGTCCTGGCCAATATTCATCCCCTAACCAACATCACTAAAACAAGTTATCTGGTCATTATCTCATTGCTTTTTGTGGGAGCTTGCTGTGCACAAATTGGCTGCCGCATTTCCTACATTACAAGAGCGACTACATTTCAAAAGTACTTTGTTGGCTGTAAAGCACTTTGGGACGTCCGGAGAATGTGAAAGGCGCTGTATAATTGCAAGTTCGTTTCTTTTCTTCTAAAATGCTATCCCAGGATGGCTGGATATTCCATACAAGGAACTTGAAACATATTCGATAATTATGGCATCACATCAGATTGCCAAACCCCAAAAGAGGTGGAGATCTTGTGGAAATGTGCAAGCCTGTTTGTGCCGCAGTGCTCAGCTCTGGTCTGCACCAACAGCATTACCATTTCTATAGGAAACGTTAGTGAGCAAAACAAAATATTCAGGAGAGAAAGGCTATCCGAGGAGAGCTCTACCATGCCTACACAGCCCTACCATGCTGTGTTGGCTGACACTCACTCCCAACCATCTGAAGTTACCAGTCCTACCTTGCTGTGTTGGCTGAATCTTGCCCTCGGCCATCTGTTACTTGAGATACAATACCATTCATTTCATGAGCTCAAAAGTAACAGGCAAATTGTTATCACAGCGTTACCATAGTGTTATATTTAGAAGGTGCTAAAATTATGCCATCATTTAATCCTCCTTTTGGAAAAGAAAGACTTGCATTTCTATAGCGCCTTTCACGACAACTGGACGTCTCAAAGCGCTTTACAGCCATTGAAGTACATCCTCCCTGCATCTACCCGGTCAAGTCCTGTAAGAATTTTGTATGTTTCAATGAGATCACCTCTCATTCTTGTAAACTTTAGAGAATATAGGCCTAGTCTACTCAATCGGGCAACACGGTGGCATAGTGGTTAGCACTGGTGCCTCACAGCGCCAGAGACCCGGGTTCGAATCTGACCTCGGGTGACTGTCTGTGTGGAGTTTGCACATTCTCCCCGTGTCTGCGTGGGTTTCCTCCGGGTGCTCCGGTTTCCTCCCACAGTCCAAAAATGTGTGGGTTAGGTTGATTTGGCTATGATAAATTGACCCTTAGTGTTAGGGGGGATTAAATATGTGGGGTTATGGGGATAGGATGGGATATGGTAGGGGGAATTAAATACGTGGGGTTACGGGGGTAGGGTGGGATATGTGTACTGTGGGGATTAAAGCAGGGACAGGGTACTGGATTTGGATGATCAGCCATGATCGTATTGAATGGCGGAGCAGGCTCGACGGGCCGAATGGCCTACTCCTGCTCCTAGATTCTATGTTTCTAATCTCTCCTCATAGGACAATCCCCCCATCCCAGGAATCAGTCTGGTGAACCTTTGTTGCACTCCCTCTATGGCAAGTATATCCTCCTCAAACTCCTTCAGCAGAACCTCATTCCTAATTCTACCTATGTCGTTGGTTCCTACGTGGACCACGACAACTGGATCCACCCCCTCCCGCTCCAAGTTCTTCTCCAGCCGCGAGGAGATGTCTTTAACCCTGGCACCTTCGGAACTCTCGGTCGTGGCTACAGAGAACAGTATCTATTCCCCTGACTATACTGTCCCCTACCACAACTACATTCCCTTTCACTCCCCCCACATAAATGGCCTCCTGCACCATGGTGCCATGGTCAGCCTGCTCATCCATCCTGCAGACTTTTCCCTCATCCACACAGGCAGCAAGAACCTCATGCCTGTTGGACAAGGGCAAAGGCTGAGGCTCCTCCAGCACTGCACCTGGGATCCCCTTACCTGCCTGAGTTGCAGTCACACCCTCTTGCCCCTGACCACTAACCAGACCTATACCACTACCTAACTTAAGGGTCGCGACTGCCTCCTGGATCAAAGTGTCCAGGTAACTCTCCCCATCCCTGGTGCCCCACAATGTCTGCACCTCAGACTCCAGCTCAAAAACTCTGAGCTGAAGTTCCTTAAGATGCAGGCACTTACTGCAAACTTGGTTGGCCGGGATCACAATGCTCTCCACAAACTCCCACGTGCTGCAGTTGCGGCACACCGCCAGCATTGCCATCCCTATATGACCTTGTTTTATTTAATTACAGTTGTAATTAGGTAACTTAGTTTACAGTGTAGTTCCTTGGCTAATTACTTGATCTAGATTAAGTTAAGGGTACTGAAATTAAATATCTACCTATAACACAAAGCACTACAAGTAGTGTAGGCAAAAAGCAACACCTGCTTCCCAGTTCTCCAAATTCCCACTCTTTCCAAATTCCCAACGAAAACACTGTCCAAGTCCACTCCATTTGGAAAATTGCTGCAGTGCATCTTGTAGATGGTACACACTGCAGCCACGGTGCGCCGGTGATGGAGGGAGTGAATGTTTAAGGTGGTGGTGGGGTGTCAATCAAGCGGGCTGCTTTGCCCTGGATGGTTTCGAGCTTACTGAGTGTTGCTGGAGCTGCACTCATCCAGGCAAGTGGAGAGTATTCCATCACACTCCTGACTTGTGCCTTGTAGATGGTGGAAAGACTTTGGGGAGTCAGGAGGTGAGACATTTGCTACAGAGTACCCAGCCTCTGACCCGCTCTTGTTATCACAGTATTTATGTGGCTGGTCCAGTTAAGTTTCTGGTCAATGGTAACCCCTAGGAAGTTGACGGTGGGGGATTCGGCGATGGTAATGCCATTGAATGTCAAGGGGCAGTGGTTAGACTCTTGCTTGTTGGAGATAGTCATTGCCTGGCACTTGCATGGAGCGAATGTTACTTGCCACTTATCAGCCCAAGCCTAAACGTTATCCAGGTCTTGCTGCATGCGGGCATGGACTGCTTCATTATCTGAGGAGTTGCGAATGGCACTGAACACTGTGCAATCATCAACAAACATCCCCACTTCTGACCTTATGATGGAGGGAAGGTCATTGATGGTTGGGCCTAGGACCTAGGACACTGCTGAGGAATTCCTGCAGTGATGTCCTGGGGCTGAAATGATTGACCTCCAACAACCATAACCATCTTCCTTTGTACTAGGTATGACTCCAACCAGTGGAGAGTTTTGATCACTGTGGGTAGTTAAATGCATTTAAAAAGTGTTTACCATATTGTTATAGAATGGAATCGCAGACTTTTAGAGGCCGCCATTCGGTCTATCAAACCTGCGCCAGTCCTCTGAAAGAGTTATCCATTTAATTGCACAGTGGCACACAGGAACCAGCAATAATTTTCTCAAAGCTACTCTGAGGTGTAGCCGCACTAACAAAAAAAAGTGTGTCTCCTTATGACGTCCCCCTACTTAAAAACAAATCACACAACCAGAGCCTCTTAAAACCTTTACCCTCTAGCTGTACCAGGCCATTGCTCTCTGGTGTTTTTGTAACTCAGATGATGCCGACATAGATACCATTGAAAAAAATGAAACACAACTTTTCTAATTCGCACCACTGAGGAGCAAAAATATTGCACTTTGTGACTGCAAAGATGTAAGCAGCAAAACGTAATTTATCCCCTTCTTTGACACCCCCCCAAAAAAATGTCTCTAGCTTAAAGTTACTCTTGTTGCCCGCAAAACTATTAATAAAATTTCTATTAAAAATAAATTCAGCAAGAATTTAAATTTGTTTTTTTAATGTCTTATAGCCCCATGCTTCACTGCATCATATAATGAAAAATATTTTATTGGAAAATAAATGGGAACAAATCAGCTGAAGTGGGAATTACTTTTAGTGCAGAGGGGTGTGGAAACTATTCTGAACACAAGCCAAATTGCCACGTTAAGAAAACACACGGCACATGCAATTGTCCTTCTTACGGGAAAGGTTTAGTAATCTGGCCTCATGTTTTGGATATAGATTTTGAAGTGATCAAATTGAAGTTTGAGATTTTGAGGGGGACTGACCAAAACTGATCCAGGCAGATTCTTCACTGCAGCAAAGCTGTCAAATAGCTGGGGCACAAGTACATCAAGGCTGGTGAAGATACTCTTGAAGGCACAGGGAATTGGGAGTGATCTAAGATAGAAGTACCAACAATCTAGAGCAAGAAGGTAGAAGAGAACCAAAACACAAACACGCAGGTTAAACAAAAATATTCCACACACAAGTCTACAAATTCAACAGGAATGGACAGAAGAATGCAGAAGGAATAGAGTTGTATGTCCAAGTTTGCAGATTACACTAAATTAGGAGGCACAGTAAGTTGTGTAAATGGGAACAAGAAGTTACAAAGGAAAATAGACAAAGTGAGTGGGCAAAACTGTGGCAGATGGAGTTCAATGTGGGGAAGCCTTAGGTCATCCACTTTGGATCCAAGAAAGACAAATCGGAATATTTTCTTGATGGTGGGAGACTGGGAGCTGTGGTGGAGCAAAGGGGATTTAGGTACCCATGCCCACAGATCATTAAAAGCTAGTGCACAGGACCAAAACGTAATTAAAAAGGCTAATGGAATGTTGGCCTTTATCTCAAGGGGGCTGGAATTCAAAAGTGGGTAAGCGATGCTTCAGTTGTATGGAGCACTGGTCAGATCCTATCTAGAGTACTGTGTTCAGATTTGGGCACTGAACCTCGGGAAAGATATTGGCCTTGGAAGGGGTACAGCGCAGATTCACCAGAATGATACCAGGGCTTAAAGAATTAAATCATGAGGATGGGTTGCATAGACTAGGCTTGTATTCCATTGAGTTTACAAGGCTGAGGGGTGATCTCATCCAGGTGTTTAAAACGATAAAAGGTTTCAATTGGGTAGATAGAGAGAAACTATTTTCTTAGGTGAGGGGAGTCCAGAACAAGGGAGCACAATCTTAATATTTCAGCTGGACCATTTGGGAGTGAAATCATGAAGCATTTCATCACACAAAGGGTAGTAGAAATCTGAAACTCATTCCCCAAAAGGCTGTGGATGCTGGGGGTCAATTGAAATTTTCAAGACTGAGATTGATAGATTTTTATTAGGCAAGGGTATTAAGGGCTATGGAACAAAGGCGGGTAAATGGAGGGGAGGTATAGATCAGCAACGATCCAAATGAATGACGGAATAGGCTCAAAAGGAGCTGAATGGCCTCCTCTTGTTACTATTGTCCGAGTAACACATGGCACTACAGAGCAAAGGCATGGAAGTTCATTTCCATCATTCCACAAAGTTCCTGATCTCAGATGTGCGCCTACGGGCAGGAAAGGGAACAGAAACCAGGTGCTTTCCCCACAGGGGAGAAGGAAAATAATCTGGGGAGAGTAGTGCCTGAGGTGCTATCTATGCTATTAGAAGAGGATTGCAGTTTCTGGTTGAATGTCGACATGTTTGAATACATTAAAAACAAATCTATATTTTGTGTACAACAATGACCACAGTTTTCCAAGCCACGAGCTCTGAATTATTCAAGCATGCACATAAGTCTAGACTGTTAATTGTTAATAAAATCCAATGAAGAATAACACACTTTAGAGGTTTCACTCCATATGAACTTTAAATCATTTCTACACTGCTCAACTCCAATGTTCTCCCTTCCATCCAGTTCCTCGCTTTGGATAAACCGAGCTGAGCTTCAGCTTTCTGTATCAGTATTGACCAGTCATTGGTGGAAAACGCAATTTTAAGGAGGCAGTGCTTTCATGGTAACACGTCTTGCAAGGCAACTTACCAAACTAACAAAAAAGGCACTAGGACATAATCCATCTCGTATCACAACTGGCACGACTAATTAAACTTACATTTTATCTTCTAATTAAAATTTAACAAAAAAGAAAAACTGCGCACTGCAGCAGGTACAAAATTGACTGCAATGCAAATTTCTGACAACACAAGTAGGGCATTCAATCCAGGAACATTGGGCTTGATCTTAACCACTCTCGGCCAGCAAGAATGGTGCGAGGGAGGGGTTAAAATTAGGCCGAGTCCACTGAGCAGCCGGAGGTCGCTCTCCAGCACCATCTTATCTTTCAAGTCGGCCGAGGCTCTGCTGCCAGATGGGGTCCTACTTAACATTCAAAAGTAGCGGCCTGATGATGTCATCGGTGCCACGACGTGATCTTAACTAAACGTCAGGGGGGGGAGTCCCGTACTGCCTGCAGCCCGGCAGCCGAGCCACGGTAACTTTCAATAATATACTTTTGTCAGAAGTCCTTGTGGGCCAGGAGCAGGAGTGCGCCCCCCCCCACCAGTCTCCACAAGGAGTCCATGGGCCTCCACAGCCCCGGCACCCCCACTCCCCAATCGCCATGGAATGGCCAACCCCGCGATCACATCTGCACCCACCCCCCCCATTACATCTACACCCACCCCTGATCGCCTCCAGCCTCTGCTCCTACTGACTGCCAGGGACCGTTCCCACGGGTCCCCAGCCTCCTGCCACCAAAGTCCCATTCCTGCCCGCCAGCTAGGTGTTTAATTTGGCCAGGTGTCGGGTGGGACTCCAGGAACTTTTATTTAAATGAAGCCCCGCCGTTAAGATCACCCGCTATGGGGCTCACCTGCACCGTTCCCGACCCCCTTTTAAAAATCGGGGTCATAGTTTCTTCAACCTAATGCTACAAATGTGACAAAAGTCTTCATGCACAACACATCACCTGAGTGGAAGAGGCAGCGACGCAGGAAATGCTTGCTTGGATACGGGAAACGTACATAGCCATTGTAACATTCACAGGGTGTTCAATTTGTTGTAACATGCAGTGAAATGAAACCTGGTGTCACTGCAGTTCAAATCATTTCATACAATAGCCCTTCAGCTCAAGTCACATAATTAGACTATAGGAGCCTGCCATTCATCACTGTCCAACGTGATACCCATAACCAGCAAAACATAAAAAAAAGAAAATGCCACGAAGCAGATTAAACCCAATCCCCATTTTAACACAGGTTGGAGTGTTCTGATACAACACATCCAGGAACTAAGACGACAGTAATAAACCGTTCAAGCGTCACTCTCAGTTAGACGACTGAACTCCTGAGCTTGTTACTAACATGTAACATTTTACGGTTGGCGTATAACTAGAGAACAATAGGGTTTAAATAATTCCGAGGGAGTTTTATCCCAGTTTCTACTTTGGCAAATTGATACAGAAACAAATCAAGTTCAACAACTGAGCAATTTACACTCTCAGTAACATTAACACATCACATTAGACATGTTTTTAAATAATAAGGAAGCAATTTATAAAAAAAATTCTGCTTTCCAATCTCATCTTCATGTACTAAATAGAACATTTGTGCATGAGCATTTCGAAAATCCACTTTCAAGTGGAAAACTCCCTCAGCAAGTGTTATAGAAGAAATATTCCTCTGGATTACAAGGTTACCTAAACCTATTAGTTACAGACAGCCACTTGTGCACACAGAAGGATTTTTTGGACTTTACCTGGATTAATTACCTGCTAAAGGAGCGGAGTTTGGTTAAATGAACTGTTAAACTAAGGGCATGCTAGGAAGGTTGACCAAACTCGAAAATTGTTATGCAGACTGTCTGGAAGGCTACAGATAGGAGGCCTCAAGAAACTGTGGGAAACCATTGTAAACACCAGGTGCTGTATGGTAGCATCAGCCTGTGTAACCATGGGAAAGAGAATGGAAAATTATCGAGAGGGGTTCAAGAATGGTATAAGAGACAGTCCACGAGACCGTCCAGTGCTCAGTACACGAGTCAGACCAGAAGAATGCGACGCAGGAAATCAGTGGATTATTAACTTCTTACCACACAGGATGTCGGCGGAGGATTAACCTTGTAATGTTCACCAAGCAGACGAATTGGCCATTCTAAGTTTTGCATTGTACTAATGATGTAAAGGTTGTATGCATCTCTATCTGCAAACCTGTACTGTTTTAATGTTAATAAAATCATTAGTTAGAAAAGTTTAAAGTCTTGGTTTATCTTACCTCTGATTAGAGTTGAGAGTGTAAAAACAAATACCCTACAACACACACTGTAGCATGGTACACGGGAACCCGGGCCAATTCCCTCCTCCCGACTCAGGCGGAGATCAGCTAATTCAGCACTAACATAGATCAAACCCGGGAAATTCCCAGATACTAGTGACTAGATACACTCACCAGGCCACCAGTAAAGGACCCAAACCTCAACAGATTATTTTCAGAAATAGTCCAATTTAACTAAGTGTTTTAACAACATTGTGTCAAGATACACATACGTGCATTTATGAAGAGAAAATGAGAGAATAATTCAGTCACACAGGCAAAAACTAAACTTTTAAAAGTAGCAGAATCAGGATAATTTTCTTTCAATCTGAACATGAGTCAGTATCAGGCTGTCACTGGCAAACACCATTCTCAAGTTCTAGCCTCACCTGGAGAGCCTTTGTTATCCAGCAGAGCTCGAAGCTGGCTGCACAGGTGGGCCATATTGTGCAGCTGACGGTTTGGCTGCAGATCTTTCACCCAAGCTGGAGTGCGACACACTGGACAGCCATTCCCAAGAGAATCAGCAACACAAACTCTGTAAAAAAACAAAACAGCAGACTTCAGAATCACACGCAATATTCAAACCATCTGCAATTTGTCAGACCACTAGTTTATTACCCCTTTCTTCCTTCCCTCTCCCTAGATTCATCACAACACCCATCATTCCCCAAGCGAAAGAGGTGGCAGGTAACTCATTCTCAATACTACCCCAATACCACACTGCCGCCAGCCCCTGGGTGATGTGCAGCAGGTACCATGGGACAATTAGCCTTACAATCTTCCTCTTACTCCAAGTGAGCGCACCTGGGCTCTACTCTGTGCCTCCCAACAACCCTACCAAGACTGGGAATTAAGTGAATGAAATTAAAGAGCAAAATACTGCAGATACTGGAAATCTGAAAAACCACAGGAAACGCTGGAAATACTCAGCAGGTCAGTCAGCACCTGGGGAGAGAACAGACAAATTATCCTTCCATGTATGGACCCGTCTTCAAAATAAGAAACGGGCAGATATAGTACAATCAGAAAAAGGAGGGGGGAAAATGTGTGTTAGTATATGTGTGTGTGTATATATGTGTGAGGGAGTGACAGATACAAAAAGAGACAGAGACAGAAATCATCACTGGAATTATCGAGGTTAAATAAAGTAATGGGCCATTTAAAACTGTCCTTCCAATTGAGGAACATAGTGAGGACATAATAAACCATCACAACTTTTGCATATGGAGTATGTGTGCACACATCTGCCTGCACAGGCAGGAATCTGTTTCAATTGTTAAAAACACTGTTCAATGATAACAGTGTGAAGAAAGGCTTGCATTTACATAGCACCTTATCACGTCTCAGAAGCATCTCTAAGGGTTTCACATGCAATCAATTTGAAATACTGTGACTGTAGGGAAAAACCATGGCCATCTTCTGCACAGCAAGATCCCAGCAAGCAGCAACGAGACACAAGATCAGTTAATCTCTTTTTTTTGGTTGAGGCAAAGAGGAATGTTGGACAGGGCACCAAAACAAACTCCTCGTTACAGCACCACATGTAGTTATTGAGAAATCGGCCTTGATTTAGTTAAAGTAGTTTATGTCACATTGGTCAGGAATGACAGTAATTTACAGAGTTTCACTTTCAAAATAGTTAGCTCAGTGAGCAATGGCTTGTTTTCACGATTCTGATTGTCACATTTTTGGGTTTATAAGCTAGATATTCTCTTGGATTCAGGGTCACCGGCCAGCCCCCCTCGGAGCCCCTCTGAATTGAAGGGCACCGTTTTCATCCAAATATCTAGGTGAACAATAAACCCATGGATCGTAACTCTATACACTGGCTACGTGATTCCCCCCTCTTCTAAAGTGGACTGACTTATCATTCCTACCAAGTACTCAGGCTTCAAAACAACTGTTTTCATTTGTACAAGACAGATGAATGAACAAGAAACAGTGAAATATATATTACTTTATTTTCTCAGATACACGAAATAACAAAGCCATCAGCATACGACATGATTCCAGTCTCACGCTATGTGATTGACTTTTAATGCAATAAAAAGTGCTGCTTTGTCAGTGTTGCCTATAGCCCAAGAGCAAAAAAAAATCAAGAACCAATTGGCTGCTGCAGTAGGGGGGACTTTAAGGTCATTATGGATGGACACATCAAGATGTGCTGGATGTCTTTCCTCAGCTATAATTATCGTGACCGTCAAAGAGGACACCAGCCCATCAATGACATGTCCCCTTCTCAAAAGGTCTCAAGACAGAGCTGTTAATCAAACCCACTATCCCAGGCTTAGGCCTATTCTGGCTCCCCCACAGCTATCCTGAAACAGAAGCAGCAAACGGCTACATCTCAGAAAATTCCATAAAATCAAACAATCATTTATCAGTATCAATGTATTATTCCTGCATTACAACAGTGACTGCACTTCAAAAGTACTTCATTGGCTGTAAAGTGCTCTGCGACGTCCTGAGGTCGTGAAAGGCGCGATAGAAATGCAAGTCTTTCTTTCTTTTCAAATGTAGGAAACTTTGACAATGGCAAAGATGTCTGCACTTTAACAAAACTTTAGACAGCCATTGTATTGGGCCTTAGAATCTCGCACCTTGTGGAAAATCACTGCAGTCAAACTGTCTGGGCTGAGCTGACGGGCTTCTGTTGAGAAATCCGGAGAGAGACCTGGGCATTTAGCAATTACATTTCCTAACGTACCCAATATACAAAGGGTTTCAGCAGTAAGCAGGAATGCTACCTTATCTTACATTATACAGGAAACTCTCTTTTAACCGGCACCCAAATAACCAGAAATCTCTCTTAACCGGCAAAATTCTTGAGTAGGTAACCAGGGTTTTCCTTCATCTCTCCTTTAAAAATAACTTTAAAAAAGACCCCGAGGCATTTGCCTTGTATCGGAGCATGTAGATTGGATGGGGAATGTGCAGCCCGGGTAGGCAGCGGACACGACAGATGGTCAGCTGGCGGTCCCCGGGGAGACGGAGCTCCGAATGCAGGCGCATGTCAGTGTGTACGGGGCTCTCGTACGTTGGGAGATATAACTCTCTGTTATCCGGACTTTTTGATTAACCGGCACCACGCCGGTCCCGTCGGTGCCGGTTAATAAAGAGTTTCCTGTACAACACTGTACATATCCATTGGCAGGATAGGCGCACCAACGTCAGTGCTCTTGCTCAGGCCAACATCCCCAGCATCGAAGCTTTGACCGCGCTCGATCAGCTCCGATGGACGGGTCACATTGTCCGCATACCCGATACGAGACTCCCAAAACAAGCGCTCTACTCGGAGCTCCGGCACGGCAAGAGAGCCTCAGGTGGGCAGAGGAAACGCTTCAAGGACACCCTCAAAGCCTCCTTGAAAAAGTGTAACATCCCCACCGACACCTGGGAATCCCTGGCCCAAGACCGTACAAAGTGGAGGAGAAGCATCCGGGAAGGCGCCAAACACCTCGAGTCTCTTCGCCGGGAGCAAGCGGAAGCCAAGCGCAAGCAGCGCAAGGAGCGCACGTCAACCCAAGCACCCCACCCACCCGCCCCTTCAACCACCGTCTGCCCCACCTGTGACAGAGACTGTCGGTCCCGCATTGGACTCATCAGTCACCTGCGAACTCATTTTTAATGTGGAAGCAAGTCATCCTCGGTTCCGAGGGACTGCCTAAGAAGAAGAGAGAAGACAACACTGTGGTCCTCTGTGTTGATTTTGGCCAAGACTTACATAAAGTTAAAAAGCAAAACATTGAACGCTGGAAATCTGAAATAAAAAACAGAAAATACTTCTCAGGTTGGTCAGCATCCGCAACGAGAAAAGGTAGTATTTTGGGATAAAGGAATGCAAAATAGCCAAGCCAGCAGTTGTTCTCACTTTCCTTTATCAGTTCTGGTGAAGGATTTCAAGCCGATAGATCAGCATGTATTTTTCCTTTTTAGAAGCTGACCGACCTGCTGCATATTTCCAGCACTCTCCGTGTTTAGTATATGGAGGTTAACACATAGGTTTTCAAACTGAAGTTCAGAACTTGAAAAGGGTCCCCAAGGTCCTCAGATTTATGCCAATCTGTCAAGAAATTTCTGGGTGGGAGCAGGGGGTTTGTTGACTCTTTCCTCCAATACCATTGTTTTCCATTGGATAAGGTGATATAGACTTTCAGAAATTAGAATAATCTTTTATGCACCTCCTCCTACCCTTGGCAGAAGTAGTTACCACCCAAGGTTTTCAGCTCTCACCTGCTCAGTGAAAAGCGTCTCTCCCGGAGAGCATTGTGTATATGTGTGAATACTTACAAGGGGTCCCCCAGGAGTGCGTCAACACTGATTGAAGTTTCCCACACAGAAAAGTTTGAAGACTTAGTACAAACGTATACTTTGTCAATGCATTATTATTTTTCTCATTGTATAGCCCCTAGCAGCATGCTAGCTACAAGATGTGTCAGACACTGTGGGATGCCACAGGTGGTTAGCCAAAGGAATGAGGCAGGCTGTTCTGAAAATACAATATTCTACTCCTGCAAACTATCAATTTTATTGAAGTATTCATCTTCATGTATTTACAGAAAAATAAACCTAAATCACTGGCTGACATGTCTCATAAGAGCAGCATGTAAGCAGGAAATATATACACTTCACATATTCAGAGGATCCCAATACTATTTTAATATCACTGCTGTCCAGCAACCAACCAGACCAAGCCACCTAACCCCTAAACTCCGAGGAATCCCTGCAGCAATGTTCTGGGGCTGAGATGATTGGCCAACAGCCATCTTCCTTTGTACCAGGTACGACTCCAGCCACTGGAGCGTTTTCCTCATCTCCATTGACTTCAGTTTTACTCGAGGTCCTTGATGCCACACTCGGAGTAATGCTGTCCTAATGTCAAGGGCAGTCACTCTCACCTGGAATTCAGCTCTTTTGTCCATGTTTGGGCCAAGGCTGTAATGAGGTCTGGAGCCGAGTGGTCCTAACGAAACCCAAACTGGCATCAGTGAGCAGGTTATTGGTGAGTAAGTGCCACTTGATACCACTGTTGACGACACCTTCCATCACTTTGCTGATAATTGACAGTAGGCTGATTGGGCAGTAATTGGCCGGATTGGATTTGTCCGGCTTTTTGCGGAAAGGACATACCGGGGCAATTTTCAAAATTGTCAGGTAGATGGCAGGGTTGTAACTGTACTGGAACTGTGACCGGCTAGTTCTGGAGCATAGTTCTTCAACACTACAGTCGAATGTTGTCAGGGCCGGTAGCTTTGCGTCCTCTGCATTCAGTTGTTTCTTGATGTCACGTGGAGTGAATTGATATGGCTGAAGACTGGCATCGTTGATGGTGGGGACCTCAGGAAGAGGCCGAGAATGATCATCCACTCGGCACTTCTGGCTAAAGATGGTTGCAGATGCTTCAGTCACGTCATTTGCACTCACGTGCTGGGCTCGGTCATCACTGAGGATGGGGATGTTCGTGGAGCCGCCTCCTCCTCCCATTCGTTACTTAATTGTGCACCACCATTCGTTACTGGATGTGCCAGGGTTGCAGAGCTTTGACCTGATCTGTTGGTTGTGGGATCACTCAGCTCATTGGCACTTTATGGTTAATAGCAGCTCCCATACACCAGGTTATAGTAACATGAACAAGTCAACAGCATTCTTACCAGCAATTTCATTTGTGGTCAGAATTTGACAACCCATCCTATGCTATGTGCTTACCGGCAAAATACATGCTCACAGCCTCCAGGACAGACAGGCTCCTGCAGCAGTTTGCAACTGAAATAGAGAAACATTTATGAATGATCAAGACACATACTGTACAGTAAACAATATATACGCTGTTCTCCATGTGCAAGAGCTCAAACAAAGACCTATCGAAAGCAGAAAACGCACCACACAAAACCCATAAGAAAATCTTACAATGAATTATGCTTTTCTATTTTGGTATCTGTTTAGGAAAATATTTTGAACCATGCATGGAAGCTACAGTACACACAACAAATGAATGACCAGATCATCTGGGTTGTTTTTTTGGGCGTGTTAACAGAAGAGCATAAGAATTAGGATCAGGAGTAGGCCATATGGCCCCTCGAGCCTGCTCTGTCATTCAATAAAACCATAGCTGAACTTTTACATCAACTCCACTTTCACGCCCTAGCCCCATATTCCTTGATTCCCCTAGTGCTCAAAAATTTATCAATCTCTGTCTTGTTAACTTTCTGTGATTCGTGTACAAGGATACCCAAATCCCTCTAAATATCAATATTTACTAGTTAATCACCTTTTAAAAAATATTCTGCTTTTCCATTCTTCCTAGTGGATAATTTCACATTTCCCCACATTATACTCTATCTGCCACCACCTTGCCCACTCACTTAACCTGGCTATATCCCTTTGCAGACTCTTTGTGTTCTCCTCACAGCTTACTTTCCCACCTAGCTTTGTATTGTCAGCAAACTTGGATACATTACACTTGGTCCCCTCATCTAAGTCATTGATATCTGTTGTGAATAGCCGAGGCCCAAGCACTGATCCTTGCGGCACTCCACTAATTGCACCTTGCCATCCTGAAAATGGCACGTTTATTCCTACTCTATTTTCTGTCCGTTAACCAATCCTTAATCCATACTAATATATTATCCCAATCCCATGAGCCCTAATCTTGCGTAACAACCTATTATCATAGAAATTTATGGCACAGAGTGCCATTCGGCCCATCGTGTCTGTGCCAGCCGAAAAAGAGCTATCCAGCCGAATCCCACTTTCCAGCTCTTGGTCCGTAGCCTTGTAAGTTACGGCACTTCAAGTGCATATCCAAGTACTTTTTAAATGCAATGAGGGTTTCTGCCTCTAACACCCTTTCAGGCAGTGAGTTTTAGACCCCACCACCCTCTGGGTGAAAAAAAGTTCTCAACTCCCCTCTAATCCTTCTACTTTAAATCTATGTCCCCTGGTTATTGACCTGTGTGAGTGCGTGTATATACATTATATAACACACCATGTGTAACTGGGTATACCACTCATGTATATATTATACAATAACACACCGTGTGTAACTGGATATAACATAGAACATAGAACAGTACAGCACAGTACAGGCCCTTCAGCCCTCGATGTTGTGCCGAGCATTGTCCGAAACCAAGATCAAGCTATCCCACTCCCTATCATTAGATATTTTAGAACCATTCCTGTAAATATTATAACATACCATGTGTTACTGGGTATAACACTCCTGTATATATTATACAATAACACACCGTGTGTTACTGGGTATAACACTCCTGTATATATTACACAATAACACACTGTGTGTTACTGGGTATAACGCTCCTGCGTATGTATGTATAGTGTAGCACCTTATCGAATGCCTTCTGAAAATCCAAATACACTACTTCCACTGGTTTTCCTTAACTATCGTGCTAGTTACACCTTCAAAAAACTAATAGATTTGTCAAACAAGATTTACCTTTCATAAAACTGTGTTAACTGTCTAATCCTATTATTATTTTCTAAGTGCCCTGTTACCACTTCCTTAATAATAGATTCTAGCAATATCCCTACTTCTGATATCAGGCTAACTGGTCTGTAGTTCCCCGTTTTCTCTCTCCCTCCTTTCTTGAACAGCGGGCTTACATTTGCTACCTTCTAATCCATTAGTGAGGTTGGTTGAGGGAGGAAAGTTAGCCAGAACATGGGGAGAAACCCCTGCTGTCCTTTAAATAGTGCCGTGGGATCTTTTACATCCACCTGAGCGGGCAGACAGGACCTCGGCTTCAACGTCCGGGAGACGGGATGGCACTCCCGGACCGTCGACCGGCCGCGTCGTGGGCCCGGTGTTTCCCAACCGGGGCAAAAAGCCGCAAACCCACGTTGCAGAACCGTGCCCGCTGACCGCACCACCTGCTGGGCTGCCTGCTAGCGAGGAGGGCAGTCTCAGGTGGCAGGCATTACAGGCACAGATAAAGAGGCTCGTGTCCCTGGGGTGGAGCCAGCGCAGACCCCCCTGGCCCCTTAGTGTGGGTGACCCCCCGGCTCAGCCCAGTGCCCTGACCCCCGGCCGAGCTCAGTGCACTGACCGCCTGCCCCTGACTGTGGGTGACTCCCGGCTCAGCCCAGTGCACTGACCCCCGGCCCCTGACTGTGGCTGACCCCCCGGCTCAGCCCAGTGCACTGACCCCCGGCCCCTGACTGTGGCTGACCCCCCGGCTCAGCCCAGTGCACTGACCCCCGGCCCCTGACTGTGGCTGACCCCTCGGCTCAGCCCAGTGCACTGACCCCCGGCCCCTGACTGTGGGTGACCCCCCGGCTCAGCCCAGTGCACTGACCCCCGGCCCGACTGTGGCTGACCCCCCGGCTCAGCCCGGTGCACTGACCCCGGCCCCTGACTGTGGGTGACCCCCCCGGCTCAGCCCGGTGCACTGACCCCGGCCCCTGACTGTGGGTGACCCCCCGGCTCAGCCCGGTGCACTGACCCCCGGCCCCTGACTGTGGGTGACCTCCCAGCCCTGCCCCTGACTGAGGGTGACCCCCCCAGCCCTGCCCCTGACTGAGGGTGAGCCCCCCAGCCCTGCCACTGACTGAGGGTGAGCCCCCCAGCCCTGCCCCTGACTAAGGGTGAGCCCCCCAGCCCTGCCCCTGACTAAGGGTGAGCCCCCCAGCCCTGCCCCTGACTAAGGGTGAGCCCCCCAGCCCTGCCCCTGACTGAGGGTGACCCCCCCAGCCCTGCCCCTGACTAAGGGTGAGCCCCCCAGCCCTGCCCCTGACTGAGGGTGACCCCCCCCCAGCCCTGCCCCTGACTGAGGGTCTGTGAGTGAGGTCCGAGCCGGGGCCAAGGGGTCTGCGGCCTGAGCCGGGCTGAGATGAGCACCGCCCCCCCCACCGCTAGAATGGCGCCAGTTACCAGCCCGAGCACTGCAGCATCCTCTGGAGCGCGGCCAGAGCCCCGCTGGTCCGAACCCAGGCCTGCTTCACCCCGAGCTCCGGCTCAACAGCTGGGCCCGACATCGCCGCTTCACCCGCCGGCAAAACCGGCCTTGCCCGCCAAAACATCAACCCGGGAGGTGGCGGGGCGGGGCCTCGAGCTGACTGACGGCCAGGGGGCGGGGCCTCGAGCTGACTGCCGGTCAGGGGGCGGGGCCTCGAGTTGACTGACGACAAAGGGGCGGGGCCTCTGGCTGACTGACGGCCCGGGGGCGGGGTCTTGGGCTGACTGACGGCCCGGGGGCGGGGTCTCGGGCTGACTGACGGCCCGGGGGCGGGGTCTCGGGCTGACAGACGGCCCGGGGGCGGGGTCTCGGGCTGACTGACGGCCCAGGGGCGAGGTCTCGGGCTGACTGACGACCTGGGGGCGGGGCATTGGGACAGGAGGCTGGCTGTAGGGGCAATGGCAGGGTTTCAGAGGGTTTCCCCTCCCCAACACTGATGTGATATATTACTGGAGGGGCCATCCATTTGATCACATGACATTGGATCACCTGACACCTGGTTCAATAAGGAGTGCAGAAGAGCATGCCTGGAGCAGCACCAGGCGTACCTAAAAATGAGGTGTCAACCTGGGGAAGCTGCAACACAGGACTACATGCATGCTAAAAAGCGGAAGCAGCATGCTATAGACAGGGCTAAGCGATCTCACAATCAACGGATCAGATCAAAGCTCTGCAGCCCTGCCACATCCAGTCGTGAATGGTGGTGAACCATTAAACAACGAATGGGAGGAGGAGGCTCCATGAATATCCCCATCCTCAATGATGGTGGAGCCCAGCACGTGAGTGCAAAAGACAAGGCTGAAGGGTTTGCAAACATCTTCAGCCAGAAGTGCCGAGTGGATGATCCATATCGGCCTCCTCCTGAGGTCCCCACCATCACAAAAGTCAGCCTTCAGCCAATTCGATTCACTCCACGTGATAGCAAGAAACGGCTGAGCGCACTGGATACAGCAAAGGCTATGGGCCCCGCATCCCGGCTATCGTGCTGAAGACTTGTGCTCCAGAACTAGCCGCGCCTCTAGCCAAGCTGTTCCAGTACAGCTACAACACTGGCACCTATCCGATAATGTGGAATATTGCCTAGGTATGTCCTGTCCACAAAAAGCCGGACAAGTCCAATCCGGCCAATTACCTCCCCATCAGTCTACTCTCAATCATCAGCAAAGTGATGGAAGGTGTCATCGACAGTGCTATCAAGCGGCACTTACTCACCAATAACCTGCTCACTGATGCCCAGTTTGGGTTCCGCCAAGACCACTCAGCTCCAGATCTCATTACAACCTTGGTCCAAACATGGACAAAGGAGCTGAATTCCAGAGGTGAGGTGAGAGTGACTGCCCTTGACATCAAGGCAGCATTTGACCGAGTGCGGCATGAAGGAGCCCTAGTAAAACTGAAGTCAATGGGAATTGGCGGGGGGAAACTCTCCACTGGCTGGAGTCATACCTAGCACAAAGGAAGATGGTTGTGGTGATCACAGCCCCAGGACATCACTGCAGGAGTTCCTCAGGGCAGTGTCCTAGGCCCAACCATCTTCAGCTGCTTCATCAATGACCTTCCCTCCAACTTAAGGTTAGAAATGGGGATGTTCGCTGATGACTGCACAATGTTCAGCGCCATTCACAACTCCTTAGATAATGAAGCAGTCCATGCCCGCATGCAACAACACCTGGACGACGTTCAGGCTTGGGCTGATAAGTGGCAGGTAACATTCGCGCCACACAAGTGCCAGGCAATGACTATCTCCAACAAGCGAGAGTTTAACCACCTCCTCTTGACATTCAACGGCATTACCATCGCCGAATCCCCCACCATCAACATCCTGGGGGTCACCATTGACCAGAAACTTAACGGGACCAGCCACATAAATACTGTGGCAACAAGAGCAGGTCAGAGGCTAGGTATTCTGCGGTGAGTGTCTCACCTCCTGACTTCCCAAAGCCTTTCCACCATCTACAAGGCACAAGTCAGGAGTGTGATTAAATACTCTCCACTTGTCTGGATGAGTGCAGCTCCAACAACACTCAAGAAGCTCGACACCATCCAAGGCAAACCAGCCCGCTTGATTGGCACCCCATCCACCACCTTAAACATTCACTCCCTCCACCACCGGCGTACCGTGGCTGCAGTGTGTACCATCTACAAGATGCACTGCAGCAACTCGCCAAGGGTTCTTCGGCAGCACCTCCCAAACCCGTGACCTCTACCACCTAGAAGGACAGGGGCAGCAGGCACATGGGAACACCACCACCTCCAAGTTCCCCTCCAAGTCACACACCATCCTGACTTGGAAGTATATCGCTGATCCTTCATCATCGCTGGGTCAAAATCCTGGAACTCCCTCTCTAACAGCACTGTAGGAGCACCATCACCACACGGACTGCAGCGGTTCAAGAAGGCGGCTCACCACCACCTTCTCAAGGGCAACTAGGGAGAGGCAATAAATGCTGGCCTTGCCAGCGATGCCCACATCCCATAAACAAATTTTAAAAAACCTGCCCACAGTTTCAAATGTTATTGCATTTACCTTATATATGAAAAAAAATAACTTGCATTTCTACAGCATCTCAGGGCGGCACAAAGCGCTTTGCAGCCAATGAAGTTGTTTTGAAGTGTAGTCACTCTTGTAATTTTGTGCACAGCAAGCTGCCACAAATAGCAATGAAATCACTCACTGGATAATCTGCCTTTTTTTGTGAGGTTGGCCAGGACACCTGAAAAGTTCCCCTGCTCTTTGAATAGTGCTGTGGGTAGGTTTACGTCCACCTGAGAGGGCAGACAGGGTCGTGGTTTAGCATCTCATCCGAAAAACAGCACCTCCGACAGTGCGTCACTCCTTCAATGCTGCACTGGGACTGTCAGCCTAGATTATGTGCTCAAGTCTCTGAGTGTGGCTTGAACCCGCGTACTTTTGAAGGGCAGTCACTGTTGTAATGTAGGAAACCCGGCTGCCAATTTGCACACAGCAAAATCCCACAAACAGCAATGTGATAATAACCAGATAATCTGTTTTAATGATATTGGTTTCAGGATAAATATTTGGCAGGACACCAGAACTCTCCTGCTCTTCTTCGAACATGCCGCAAAGCCACTGAATCGGATCGAACAGTGGTTCTAGTGAATAGTCGTAAAGCCCTCTGAAATTAGTTTTATTTTATTACAGAGAGACTCACAGAATCGGGTAGCATTTTTTCACTACATTAGTATTATTAGTCACCTGCTTATTATCTTAACCCCACACCTTTTTTGAAAGCATTTGGGGTTTCACCCTCTAGCCGAAGAGTCTGCCCTATTTAACGTGTGAGGTGAATTCACCGGCCAGTGAGTAGAAACAAACAGCCCCAAAAATCGCGGCCTGAACCCCTGCTGCAAATCTGTGGAACAAAAGACTTACTGCAAAAAAAACATGTGCTCAAGTACATTTCACCAACATCCCACTGAACGTCCCGGGTGACCAGAAACCAAGAGAACCAGGAATCAAAAAACGTGAGACAGCAAAGAAGCGAGTTGAGCGTGTGAATATTTGAATTTTTAAGTATATTATTTTGTTAATAATAGATTACCACACCATACATGCTTCAACATTATGGCTGTTTCCACCCAGCTTGGTACGGTGTATTCCCTCCAACACTGACCCCTTGCCATGTGAATTAGTACACATAGCATAAAATATTTACCGATAGAAAAAAAAAGGTCTACTTCAAATTACTGGAAAATGCACCAAATAAAATGTCAAAAATTTAAAGCTTTTGATGGGGGCAACCAAGTTTCATAAATCGAGCCCCTCTTCAAGTCTACTGTGTGGGGTCACTCGAAGATGAATGTCTCACAATATGATTGGAATATTAAATACACTGACATTCACCTATCTATTTGATAAGTCTCTTTGAACTAGATCCCCTTCTTCAAAATGTTCTGCTGTCTTACTCAACTTTGTATCATTTGAAAACATGAACCTTCTACTTGCAACACTCATCCTGCTCAGTAATAAATATTGTTACACCATGATGAGCGGTCAGACCAGGTTTGAGGCAGTACATTAAATTCAGGACAATTCAACTCTGTCGAATGCTTTTTGCCAATATATTACCCAGTGTAGGTGAACTATACCTTGTAACACTAATACAAAAGCAAAAAACTGCGAATACTGGAAATCTGAAATAAAAACAGGAAATGCTGGAAATACTCAGCAGGTCAGGCAGCATCTGTGAAGAGAGAAACAGAGTTAACGTTTCAGATCGTTCCCCTTGTCCTCACCTTCCACCCCACCAGTCTCCAGATTCAATGGATCATCCTCCGCATTTCCGCCACCTCCAGCGTGATCCCATCACCAAACACATCTTCCCTTCCCCTTTCAGCATTCCAAAGGGACCGCTCCCTCCACGACATCCTGGTCCGCTCCTCAATCACCCCCAACACCCCCTCCCCTTCGCCCGGCACCTTCCCGTGCAAGCGCAGGAGATGCAACACCTGCCCTTTTACCTCCTCCCTTCCCACTATCCAGTGCCCCAAACACCCCTTCCAGGTGAAACAGCGATTTACCTGTACTTCTTTCAATTTAGTATACTGTATTCGCTGCTCACCTCTAAACTGGGGTGACCAAAAGCAGATTGGGTGACCGTTTCGCGGAACAGAGAAGCATAGAAGATAGGAGCAGGAGTAGGCCATTCAGCCCCTCGAACCTGCTCCGCCATTTAATGAGATCATGGCTGATCATCCAAATTCAGTACCCTGTCCCTGCTTTCTCCCCATATTCCTTGATCCCTTTAGCCTTAAAAAATATATCTATCTCCTTCTTGAATATATTTAATGAATTGGACTCAACTGTCTTCTGTGGTAGAGAATTCCACAGGTTCACCACTCTCTGGGTGAAGAAATTCCTCCTCATCTCAGTCCTAAATGGCTTACCCCTTATCCTTAGACTGTGACCTCTGGTTCTGGACTCCCCCGCCATCGGGAACATCCTTCCTGCATCTAGTCTGTCTAGTCCTGTTAGAATTTTATAAGTTTCAATGAGATCCCCTCTCATTCTTTGAAACTCGAGCGAATATAAGCCTAATCGACCCAATCTCTCCTCATACGTCATTCCTGCCATCCCAGGTATCAGTCTGGTAAATCTTCGCTGCACTCCCTCCATGGCAAGAACATCCTTCCTCAGATAAGGCGACCAAAACTGCACACAATACTCAAGGTGTGGTCTCACCAAGGCCTTGTACAACTGCAGCAAGACATCCTTGCTCCTGTACTCGAATCCTCTCGCTATGAAGGCCAATATACCATTTGACTTCTTAACCGCCTGCTGCACCTGCATGCTTACCTTCAGCGACTGGTGCACAAGGACTCCCAGATCTCGTTGCACTTCCCCTTTTCCCAATCTATTGCCATTCAGATTGTAAGGGGTTCGCGTGGCTCTGTGCTTAGCCTGGGTGCTAGTGCGGGGTTAGGCCTTGTTGCCTGTTCTGGTCTCCAGCCAGCCTGGTAACACTAGACACCTGTGAGTGGTTCGACCCACTCGCCCTTACGGTTCTGCAACTGGACTTAGGTGCGAGAGCAATAATGCAGAGAAAACTCAGGTAGACTCGGTTGAATAGTACGAAATGGAAAATCTTTATTGCATATTATTCAAGATTACGAAATACATGTCATAAGCACAGATTAATGACAGTACAAACTTACATACATTTATGCAACTAGGTTTAGGGAAACGAGGAGCGCACGACACATCGTAAAAGGGGACACACGTTATAATTATCCTTAAAACAAAAACCCTCCCCTATCAATACCTGTCCTAATCTAGATCTGTAGGATCGAGACTCATGCTCACCACTCGTGATAACTCGGAGAATTCCGAAACGCTGCTCGGATGTTTTCACCACAGCACCTGACTATCCACGTGTTGATCAGGGGTCTCTGTACCCCACTTGTTTACTCGCTTTGCTCCGGCTAGCAGGCTGGACCGTCTGCTGTCATGAAGATCTGTGTTGACCTCGGAACTCTGATAAAACTCAAAGAAGAGTCTTCCTGTGCCCGACACCAGTTAGCCGGTAAAATTCAAAGAAGAGTCTTTCTGGACCGGCACCAGTTGGCAGTAGAATTCGTGTGGTAACCTGTAAATGGTCTTTATAGTTCGGGCGCGGTCGGGGTTTACTGACCGCGGCGGCACGTGCAGTCGTCTTCTTCTTCTTCTTGTCTTGTTTCGTCTCATCGGGCCTTCGGGTCCTTACACCGTCTACCGACCCTCGGGATGGTGTACCCGCTTACCGGCCTTCGCAGCCCAGCTCTTCACAGATCTTCACGGCAAGCCACGAGGTTGACTCCCGGAAGATCAGCGGACCAAGAGCTCGGTGGGCCGCAAACGAGAGCCAGGGGTCGAATCAAGAGAGTCAAGAGAGAGATGGACGTTTGTTTACTACAGTTATAGGACTGTAATTCTTTATCTCCCGCCCAATCTTAATGTTCATCTTTTGTCATGTTTTGGCGCTCAAACTTCTTGTATGGGGTGGTACTTGTTGTTAATGGGTTTCGGTGATACTTGTAACTGTCTGAGTACCCGTTAATATTTCTCCCCTTGTGGAACCGGCTCAGAGTCTCCCTGGAGGGGTTTTGGAGGCCTCCGAATTCTTGCTGTGAGTACCCGCGAACGGCTCTCTCATCGTAGAGCCGTGGGGAATTTGCGTATCAATGTCTTTGGATGGGCCCCTTGATTGCCCAGTACAATAGCTCTCATTTGTGCATGGAAAACCCGATTCCAGCACTTATATTCCTTGCTTGGGTGTTAAAATGCAAAACGATCTCGTCTTGTCTTATCTCAATATGCTGAGTCCTGTCCGATCTTGCTGAAATGTTTATTGAAACGCCATCTTGTCTGCCTACTGAAAGTCTAGAACCTTCTGCCACGAGGCGTGGTGGCCATTTTACAGGCTGCTTGTGTCCGTTTTGAAACCTGACAGCATTTTGCTGAAATAAAACCGTTTTACGAAACTGTATGTCTCTTTCTCATTATTTTCAAATCGCGATAATTTGCGAATTCTACAAGATAATAATCTGTCTTCCTGTTTTTGCCACCGAAGTGGATAACCTCGCATTTATCCACATTATACTACATTTGCCATGCATCTGCCCAATCACCCAACCTGTCCAAATCATACTGGAGTTTCTCTGCATCCTCCTCACAGCACACACGCCCACCCAGCTTTGTGTCATCTGCAAACTTGGAGATATTACATCTAGTTCCCTCGTCTAGATCATTAATATATATTGTGAATAGCTGGGGTCCTAGCACCGATCCCTCTGGTACCCCACTAGTCCCTGCCTGCCACTCGGAAAAAGACTCGTTTATTCCAACTCTTTGCTTCCTGTCTGCCAACCAGTTCTCTATCCAAATCAGTACCTCACCCCAATCCCATGTGCTTTAACTTTGCACGCTAATCTCTTATGCGGGACCTTATCGAAAGCCTTCTGAAAGTCCAAATACACCACATCCACTGTTTCTCCCTTATCTATTCTAACAGTTACATCCTCAAAAAATTCCAGTAGATTAGTCAGGCATGATTTACCTTTTGTAAATCCATGTTGACTTTGTCCGATCCTGTCACTGTTTTCCAAGTGCTCTGCTATTACATCTTTTATAATGGACTCTAGCATTTTGCCCACTACCGATGTCAGGCTTATAATTCCCCGTTTTTTCTCTACCACCTTTTTTAAATAGTGGGGTTACATTAGCTACCCTCCAATCCATGGGAACTGTTCCAGAGTCTATAGAACTTTGAAAGATGACCAGCAATGCATCTACTATTTCTAGGGCCACTTCCTTAAGTACCCTAGGATGTAGATTATCAGGCCCTGGGGATTTATTGGCCTTCAATCCCGTCAATTTCCCTAACACCATTTCCCTACACCTCCATTCAGTCCGCAAGCATGACCCTGAGCTTCTGGTCACCTGTCACTTTAATTCTCCACTACACTCCCACTCTGACCTCCCTGTCTTCGGCCTCCTACACTGTTCCAATGAAGCTCAACGTAAGCTCGAGGAACAGCACCTCATCTTTCTATTATGCACTTTACAACCTTTTGGACTCAACATTGAGTTCAACAATTTCAGATCATAACTACTGTACTGCTATTCCAAATTACACCACCTCTGGACCCATCTTTTGTTTCTTTACTTGTCCCATTAACATTTCCTTTGCCTTGCACCATCATCCCTTTTGTCATTTAATCTCTCCTGCCTTCCACCCTATCACAGACCTTCCTTTTTGTTCTTTCCTCCCCTTCCACCTTTCTCTGCCTCTGCACTTGCTTAAAATCTGTTATAACTCTAACTTTTTCCAGTTCTGACGAAAGGTCATCGGGCTGAAACGTTAACTCTTTTTTCTCTCCACAGATGCTGCCTGAGTGTTTCCAGCTTTTTCTGTTTTTACAACTTGTAACACTTTAATGCAGCGGAAGTTGAATGACAAAAGCAAGTATTGCAGATGCTGGAAATCTGAAATAACAACAGAAAAGGCAAGAAACACTCAGGAGATCAGGCAGCATCTGTGGAGAGAGAAACAGTGTTGACGTTTCACGTCAATGTCCTTTTGTCAGAAGTTTTATGTAAAGTTTATTCATTTTGTTGAATAATTTAGAATGAACGGACTATCAAATACTCACAACCGGAAGTTCTGGGTATTTAACCTCTGTTCTCTAAGAGAGAGAGAGCGATAGAGAGAAAAACTCTGCTGCCCGTGTCCTAACTCGCACCAAGTCCAGTTCACCCATCACCCCTGTGCTCACTGACCTATATTGGCTCCCGGTCCAGCAACGCCGTGAATTTAAAATTCTCATCCTTGTGTTCAAATCCCTCCATGGCCTCGCCCCATAACTCTGTAACCCTCTCCAGCTCGACAACTCCAAGAACTCCGCATTGCTCCAATTCTGGCCTCTTGTGCCTACCCGATTTCCTTTGCCCCATCATTGGCAGCCATGCCTTCAGCTGTCTAAGCCCCAAGCTCTGGAATTCCAACGCGAACCTCTTCATCTCTCGACCTCTCTCTCCTCCTTTTAGATGCTCCTTAAAACTTACCTCTTTGGCCCAGCTTTTGATCACCTATCCTAATATCTCCTTATGTGGCTTAGTGTCCAATTTTGTCTGATAACGCTCCTGTGAAACGCCTTGGGACGTTTTACTACATTAAAGGCACTATATATATGCAAGTTCTTGTTGAGAGAGAGAGCTATTTGACTGCCACCTTGTAAACTCGCCAATTTAGATTTGTAGTTTGAAATTGTAAGTATCAGTCATTAGAAGGCTGTAATTTAAAACTTGTTTTGGAACCAGTTTAAATTTTCACTCCTTGGCATTGAAAATATTATCCAATTATAAATACATCTCAACATTATGGCTCTACTGTAAGTGCTGGCAATTTGGACACGTTTCCTGTCTCAATTTCCCATCTGACAAGTTAAAGAAGGACACCAAATGTGAAGCTGAAACAAGGAGTGCTTTCCACTTAGTTATAGTTGGTAATAAAGCAACAATATTCTCATTTATTTATAATGACAGCGAGGCACAGAGCCAGATTCTCCCCAGATTCTCCCCAGATTTATGGAGGTGTAAGTGAGATTGCTGTTGACGATTTGTTTAGCAAAGTAGTTCCCTACCATTCAATGGAGCAAATTATGCAAAACAGAGACCACTGAATATAAAAATGTCATCAACAATCTGTACTTCCACACTTGTGGTTTGAATTTTAACTCTTTAAATGAAGTATTCAGTCGACGACCATCATTATAAATTTAGGGCTCTCCATTCTCTCAGCCAACATAGGAAGACTCCAAATCAAAGTTACATGGGAAAATAAATATCATATATGTCATGCTTGAGCGATTAGAATCTGGGTTTTACTCAATAATGAATCATTTTCAGTCTAGCACCTTTCACAACCTCAAGACGTCCCAAAGCGCATTACAGCCAATTGAGTACTTTTGAAATCTAGTTATTGTTGCAATGTAGGAAACACGACAGACAATTTGCATTCAGCAAGGTCCCACAAAAAGCAATATGTTAATGACCAGATAATCTGTTTTGTTTTAGTGATAAATATTGATCAGGACACCAGAGATAAATCCCTTGCTCTTCTTCAAATAGTGCCACAGGATTATTTAAGTCCACCTGACAGGGCAGACAGGGCCTCGGTTTAACATCTGATCTGAAAGACGGCCTGTTCCAACAGTGCAGCACTCCCTCAGTATTGCGCTAGAGTGTCAGCCTGGATTATGTGCTCAGGGGGGAGAAATTCACTATCGCCCCGTTTGGGTGCGATTATCAGCCGAGCGCAAAGTTTAGCGCCTGGTGCTAATTATTGCCTCCGACTGCAAACTTGGCTTTTATCGCCCCTGGAGGTGATTGGAGCGCTAAATCAGGCGCTGCACACCTGTCTTAAGGTGCAAAGGCCGAGGAGCGAGGCACTAACTCAGAACGCGGGCGCAGCGCAGGTGATGTCAGTTAGCGATGGAACACAGACACACTGGCGCCGGACAATTCTTAAAGGGGAGGGTCAATCTTGCTCTCCAGCCACACCCTGCTCATTGGAGCCTTGAATCTTGGCTGGAGAGACCTGGGACTACATTTTCCAGCCAAGGGCTATGGAGAGGGTGAGAGAACGAGCTCAGCGCTTCAGCGAGCGGGCATTGGAAGCTCTGGTTGGAGCGGTGGAGCGCAGAAGATCTACACTCTTCCCTGAGAGTGGCAGGAGGCCTTTGCCGCGTGAGTACAGAAGAGTGTGGAGTGAGGTGGCTCAGCACATCTCCTCCAGGAGCATGGTGACCAGGACCGATATACAATGTCGCAAAAAGTTCAACGACCTCACTCGGGTCGCCAGGGTGAGTGGCTTTTTTTCAATACCTCTCCATCCCTCCATCGCAACCTCACTCTAAGGTCAGAGGGTCTTAAAACCCCAATGCCCAACACTCATCCAACACCTATGGCCCTCTCATGAAACACAGATGCACATTCCACACTTTGCATACAGTAAGGGCTATTCAACTATGGGAGGCACATCAGGCAAGACCATGGCTGCTTACATTAAGGGCTATTCAACTATGGGAGGCACTCAGGCAAGACCATGGCTGCTTACATTAAGGGCTATTCAACTATGGGAGGCACATCAGGCAAGACCATGGCTGCATACAGTAAGGGCTATTCAACTATGGGAGGCACATCAGGCAAGACCATGGCTGCTTACATTACGGGCTATTCAACTATGGGAGGCACATCAGGCAAGACCATGGCTGCTTACATTAAGGGCTATTCAACTATGGGAGGCACATCAGGCAAGACCATGGCTGCTTACATTAAGGGCTATTCAACTATGGGAGGCACATCAGGCAAGACCATGGCTGCATACAGTAAGGGCTATTCAATTATGGGAGGCACATCAGGCAACACCATGGCTGTATATCTACTCAGACGCCATACTTTTTCTTGCAGGCCAAGCTATCTCATAATAGGAGACAGCAGCAACGGACGGGTGGAGGGCGGCCTCAGCTGCAACCCCTCAGCGATCTTGAGGGGCGCGTCCACAGGATTGTGGCAAGCCAGGTGATCGGTCCCGTCGCCCCTGGAGAGGCCGACGTCGTTCTGGACAGCAATGGTAAGGTGATCACCTTTCTCTCCTCTCTCCTTCCACTTGTCCCTCACAACACCAGCCTTTGACACTTTCAATCCAACTTACTAAATCGCTGCACTCCTTCCTTCCTTACTGCCCCCCTGTCCTCACGCTAAAGCCACTCTTGTACCTCCCTGCTTTCAGATGGTGATTCACCAGCTGAGGAGACGGGCCCTCCAGCTGCCAGTGGGAGTGAAGCTGCAGGCGAGGAGGAAGAGGAAGCCGGAGCATCAGTGCCACCCTCTCCCGAGGAAGCCCATGCCCACACTGGGAACACGTCTTCCCTGGAGGGGAGCATGGGGGAAGGGTCTGCTGAGGATGAAGCCCCAGGACCCAGCGGGCTGCAGCAACGCGATGTATCTAGGGAAGCTCGGGGGCCTTCTCCCCGGAGGGAGAGTAGGCCAGCGAGTCCTGCTGCACTAGACGCAGAGGAGGAGCGGCTCATCGCTGAAATGAACACCCAGGCGGTGCACATGCACACTCAGCTCATGGGTGCAGTGGGAAGGGTGCCCGAATGCATTGATGCACTGGCAAGGAGTGTGGAGCACTTCGCTGCAGCACAGGCGGATGCCACGCTGAAGCTTAGTGCTGCAATTCAGTCAGTGGCTGCCACGATCCCATCTCAGACTGTTCTCATGCAGACTCAGATTGAGGTCACACAAGCACTGACTGCTGCCATTGTCGCTGGTTTGGACACATTTCCCTGGGGCTCTCACCGCGCCGCAGCAGGCCAGCAATCTGTGCTCCAGCAGATTGCTCCGGATGCTGAAGTGCTGCCCCGTGGGAGTGCCAGTGTGTCAGTCGAGCAGGGAGTTGCTGTCCTCTCTCAAGATGACAGCATTCCTGCTGCCAACACTGTCACTTCCCCATTGCACTTGCCACCGCCTGTAGCCCAGACTGCTGCCGCCCATGCAGAGTTGGTGCAGTCTGCAGTCGGGCCCTCCAGGCCCAGAGCTGGTTGAGGCCGTCCTTCAAGGGCATCTGCAGTCTCAGGTTCTGACAATCAGCAGCCTTCCACCAGCCTTGCTACAGCCACTGGGGCCCCATTACGGAGGAGCAGTAGGGTGGGAAGGGGGGACGTGCGCAAGGGAAGGAGATCATCCTCGAAGGGCAAAAAGTAGGAGGTGTGACGAAATGTTGGTCAATTTTTTATTAAAGGCCGAGGTTCACGTTCAAACTTTTGTTTAGTGTTTTGGACATTATCTCCAGGTTGTGAGAACCAGTTATGTTAATGAATGATTTTTTGTATTTGTTTCTATTAGTTTGTCATGAAGAAATGACACACACAGAGTTTGTAAAATAAATAAGTTTTTGTATTCAAAATGTACATGTTTGGTCTTTGGACTCATTGCTGCTTTGGCTGGCTTAGGGGTTGCGGGTTGGTTTCATTCATGTTGTTCTCCATGGCAGAAGTCATTTCCTCAGCAGGGGCCTAGAAGCGGCTTGCTATCAGCCGTGGACGGACGGCCCTTGCAGTTTCAACATTGTGGGCCGCCCTCCCGCCTTGGTGCTGCTGATGATCATCCTCCTCCTCTTCCTCCTCCTCTTCCTCCTCCTCCTCCAGTGGTGCACCATGGGTGGTCCTGCTGCACAGGACGGGAGGAAAAAGAGCGGGAGAGCTATAGTGATAGGGGATTCTATTGTAAGTGGAATAGACAGGCGTTTCTGCGGCCGCAAATGAGACTCCAGGATGGTATGTTACCTCCCTGGTGCAAGGGCCAAGGATGTCTCGGGGCGGCTGCAGGGCATTCTGGAGGGGGAGGGTGAACAGCCAGTTGCCGTGGTGCATATAGGTACCAACGATATAGGTAAAAAATGGGATGAGGTCCTAAAAGCTGAATATAGGAAGTTAGGAGGTAAATTAAAAAATAGGACCTCAAATGTAGTAATCTCAGGATTGCTACCAGTGCCACGTGCTCGTCAGAGTAGAAATAGAAGGATATTTCAGATGAATACGTGGCTAGAGGAATGGTGCAAGGGGGAGGGATTCAAATTCCTGGGACATTGGAACCGGTTCTGGGGGAGGTGGGACCAGTAAAAACTGGACGGTTTGCACCTGGGCGGGACTGGGACCGATGTCCTTGGGGGAGTGTTTGCTGTTGGGGAGGGTTTAAACTAAAATGGCAGGTGGTTGGGAACCTGTGCAGGGAGACAGAGGAAAGGGAAGCAAGGATAGAAACAAAAGACAGGAAGGAGAAAAGCAAAAGTGGAAGGCAGAGAAATCTAGGGTGTAAATCAAACAGGGCCACAGTAAATAATAATTCTAAAAGGACTAAGAGTGTTAAAAAAATCAAGCCTGAAGGCTTTGTGTCTTAATGCGAGGAGCATTCGTAATAAGGTGGATGAATTAGCTGCGCAAATAGATGAAAACGGATATGATATAATTGGGATTACGGAGACATGGCTCCAGGGTGACCAAGGCTGGGAATTCAACATCCAGGGGTATTCAATATTCAGGAAGGACAGGCAAAAAGGAAAAGGAGGTGGGGTAGCATTGCTGGTTAAAGAGGAGATTAACACAATAGTAAGGAAGGATATTAGCTCTGATGATGTGGAATCTGTATGGGTAGAGCTGAGAAATACCAAGGGGCAGAAAACGTTAGTGGGAGTTGTATACAGACCCCCAAACAGTAATGCTGAGGTTCGGGATGGCATTAAACGGGAAATTAGAGACGCGTGCAATAAGGGCACAGCAGTTATCATGGGTGACTTTAATCTGCATATAGATTGGGCTAACCAAATTAGTAACAATACTGTGGAGGAGGAATTCCTAGAGTGTATATGGGATGGTTTCCTGGACCAATATGTCGAGGAACCAACTGGAGATCAGGCCATCTTAGACTGGGTATTATGTAATGAGAAAGGATTAATTAGTAATCTTGTTGTGCGAGGCCCCTTGGGGAGGAGCGATCACAATATGATAGAATTCTTCATTAAGATGGAGAGTGAAGTAGTTGACTCAGAGACTAGGGTCCTGAATTTAAATAAAGGAAACTACAATGGTATGAGGCACGAGTTGGCTAGGATGGATTGGGGAACGTTACTTAAAGGGTTGATGGTGGATAGGCAATGGCAAACATTTAAAGATCACATGGATGAACTACAGAATTTGTTCATCCCTGTTTGGCATAAAAATAAAACAACCGTGGCTTACAAGGGAAATTAGGGATAGCATAAGATCCAAGGAGAGGACATATAATTTGCCCAGAAAAAGCAGCAAACCTGAGGATTGGGAGCAGTTTAGGATTCAGCAAAGGAGGACAAAGGGATTAATTAAGAGGGGGGAAATAGATTATGAGAGTAAGCTTTCAGGGAACATAAAAACTGACTGTAAAAGCTTCTATGGATATGTGAAGAGAAAAAGATTGGTGAAATCAAGCGTAGGTCCCTTGCAGTCAGAATCAGGGGAATTTATAATGGGGAACAAAGAAATAGCCGACCAATTAAATACATACTTTGGTTCTGTCTTCACAAAGGAGGACACAAATAACCTCCCAGAGATGTCGGGGAACATAGGGTCCAATAAGAGGGAGGAACTGAATGAAATCAGTATTTGTAGGGAAATGGTGTTAGGGAAATTGATGGGATTGAAGGCTGATAAATCCCCAGGGCCTGATAATCTACATCCTAGGGTACTTAAGGAAGTGGCCCTAGAAATAGTAGATGCATTGCTGGTCATCTTCCAAAATTCTATAGAGTCTGGAACAGTTCCCATGGATTGGAGGACAGCTAATGTAACCCCACTATTTAAAAAAGGTGGTAGAGAGAAAACAGAGAATTATAGACCGGTAAGCCTGACATCGGTATTGGGGAAGATGCTAGAGTCCATTATAAAAGATGTAATAGCAGAGCACTTGGAGAAAAGTGACAGGATCGGACAAAGTCAACATGGATTTACAAAAGGTAAATCATGCTTGACTAATCTACTGGAATTTTTTGAGGATGTAACTGGTAGAATAGATAAGGGAGAACCAGTGGATGTGGTGTATTTGGCCTTTCAGAAGGCTTTCGATAAGGTCCCGCATAAGAGATTAGCGTGAAAAGTTAAAGCACATGGGATTGGGAGTAAGGTATTGTCTTGGATAGAGAACTGGTTGGCAGACAGGAAGCAAAGAGTTGGAATAAACTAGTCTTTTTCCGAGTGGCAGGCAGTGACTAGTGGGGTACCGCAGGGATCGGTGCTAGGACCCCAGCTATTCACAATATATATTAATGATCTAGACGAGGGAACTAGATGTAATATCTCCAAGTTTGCAGATGACACAAAGCTGGGTGGGCGTGTGTGCTGTGAGGAGGATGCAGAGAAACTCCAGTATGATTTGGACAGGTTGGGTGATTGGGCAGATGCATGGCAAATGCAGTATAATGTGGATAAATGCGAGGTTATCCACTTCGGTGGCAAAAACAGGAAGACAGATTATTATCTGAACGGCAATAGATTGGGAAAAGGGGAAGTGCAACGAGACCTGGGTGTCCTTGTGCACCAGTCGCTGAAGGTAAGCATGCAGGTGCAGCAGGCGGTTAGGAAGGCAAATGGTATGTTGGCCTTCATAGCAAGAGGATTCGAGTACAGGAGCAAGGATGTCTTGCTGCAGTTGTACAGGGCCTTGATGAGTCCACACCTTGAGTATTGTGTGCAGTTTTGGTCACCTTATCTGAGGAAGGATGTTCTTGCCATGGAGAGAGTGCAGCGAAGATTCACCAGACTGATACCTGGGATGGCAGGAATGACGTATGAGGAGAGATTGGGTCGATTAGGCTTATATTCGCTAGAGTTTAGAAGAATGAGAGGGGATCTCATTGAAACTTATAAAATTCTAACAGGACTAGACAGACTAGATGCAGGAAGGATGTTCCCGATGGCAGGGGAGTCCAGAACCAGGGGTCACAGTCTAAGGATAAGGGATAAGCTATTTAGGACTGAGATGAGGAGGAATTTCTTCACCCAGAGAGTGGTGAACCTGTGGAATTCTCTACCACACAAGGCAGTTGAGGCCAATTCATTAAATATATTCAAGAAGGAGTTAGATATATTTCTTAAGGCTAAAGGGATCAAGGGATATGGGGAGAAAGCAGGGACAGGGTACTGAATTTGGATGATCAGCCATGATCTCATTAAATGGCGGAACAGGCTCGAGGGGCCGAATGGCCTACTCCTGCTCCTATCTTCTATGTTTCTATGTGCTCCAAGGCCTGGTGGCATTGGCTGGGTCCTGAGGATTGCCAGGTTATTCAGCATGCAACACACAACTACGAAGAGGGAGACTCGCTCAGGCGAGTACTGCAGGGCTCCTCCTGAGTGGTCCAGACAGCGGAACCGTTGCTTGTGCATGCCGAACGTCTGCTCAACGATGTTCCTGGTGGCGAGATGGCTCTCGTTGTACCGCAGCTCAGCAGGGGTGTTGGGGTTACGGAGCGGTGTTATCAGCGAGGTGCAGAGTGGATAACCCTTGTCCCCGAGGAGCCAACCACTTGGCTGATGCGGTGCCTGGAAAAGTTCTGGCACAGCAGTCTGGCACAGGATGAATGCATCGTGGCTGCTGCCAGGATAGCGGGCATTGACAGCGAGTATCAGCTGTCTGTGGTCACAGACCAACTGGACGTTTAAGGAGTGGAACCCCTTTCGGTTGCGGAAATCCTCTGCATTCTCATGCGGTGCACGCAATGCCACATGCGTGCAGTCAATGGCGCCCTGCACCATGGGGAAGCCCGCTATCCTCGCAAAGCCCAATGCGCGTTCATGCTGTTTGGCCCGGGTCACCGGGAAAGAGATGTACTGGCGTCTCCTTTTATAGAGGGCATTTGTGACCTGACAGATGCAGCAATGGACCGCGAACTGGGAGATATTAGCGATGTCCCCAGTAGCTGTTTGAAAGGAGCCGGTGGCATAAAAGTTCAGAGCCACTGTGACCTTCACTACCACCGACAGAGACATCCTGGTCCTCAGTAGAGGCTGCAGATCTGGCTGCAGCAGGTGGCAGAGCTCAGTGACTACCTCCTTGCTGAAGTGCAGCCTTGGCAAACACTGCTCCTCAGACAAATTAATGTAGGAGAATTGTTGGTGAAATACCCTGGGAGGGTAAGGTCTCCTGTACAGAGGCCTGTTGGCCCTCCTCCGTCTGGCCATGATGGCCACTCTCTCTCTGCGTCTATGTTGCATCCGAATCTGCAGGCGCAGGACGACGCCCCGAATCAGTGCAACCCCCACACTCTCTTGATAATCAAAGTAATGAAGGCCAAAATCCAAAAGTACCTGCAAAGTGATGCTCAGTAGCCAAAACTACTTCACACAGTGTTGACTCAATGCAGAAGTCTCTCCTTCTCTCTCTCAGAATCTCTCTCTCTGTCAGAATGAGTGGTGCAAAAATGTCTACCACAGAAAAAGCCAGGAAGAGGCCGCCTTTAAATAGCGCCCCCCCAGCCCCACACCGACTGGGAAACGTTCCAGTCTACCTGTCGTTGCTTGCGCCAGGCGGAAAGGAGGGGGGCGCCACTCAATATCCACAGGGGCGCCACAAGGGCGTTGCACGCTCGACTGACGTCAAGATCTGCGGGCGCAGGAGATCAGGGCGGTATTGTTTAGCGCCGCTGCAAAATGTCTGGTCAATTTCGCGAGCGGTGCAGACATTGCCGCGCCCGGGCACTAGTTGCTTTGCGCCCCATTAGCGCCCTCTTAAGGCGCTAACGGGAGGCGCAAACCAACCGAATTTTTCCCCCCAGGTCTCTGGAGTGGGGTTAAACCCATGACCTTCTGACTCAGAGGTGAGCATGCTGCCACTGAGCCATGGCTACCACTTTAGTTTTCTAGGTTGGCATGTGTACGCCATAGAGCAATTGTCTGCACTCCGGTCTGCCATTGAACTCATGATGCAGGTAGCTATACAGCTGGTTACTACCATAGGAGCATCTTTCATGAATGCTCCCAGTATGACAATGGAGACTTTGGAGTCCATCTCCAAAATGCAGTCATAACTGGCATCACCTTGCCCGATGAATGGTTTTGGGCAACCAAGACATAGAAGTCCACTATTCCATGTTCACACAGATCGGCAGACATTGTGAGATGGGTGCCCTCCACCGGCAGCATGTTTGAAGTCACACGGGAGCAGCTGGTTGCCATTCATTCATTTTCGTTGGCAGTTCTGTCCTCATGAGCCCTGCATAAGTGACAATATCTGACTTCTCCGAAAGCGCAGAGGACTCTGGCACTGACACAGGTCCCTCAGGGCTAATCGCAGATATGAAGCTGCAAGCCTTTAGTATTCTCGGAGGTGTGTTATTTGACTGTGCAGCCATCCAGCAATGGGAACTAGTAGTAAGCAACTAGGGAAGCAATTAGTAAGCAGCCAGCACAGAGAATTTCATGACACACATGTGACAGGTGTGGAAGAAAAGCACATTAAACCAGCACTGAAAAGAATGAAAGACTTGCATTTCAATAGAGCCTTTCATGACCTCAGGATGTCCTAAAGCGTTTCACAGCCAATGAAGTACTTTTGGAGTGTGGTCACTGTTGTAATGTGGAAAGTGCGGTCGTCAATTTGCACACAGCAAGCTCCCACAAACAGCAATGAAATAAGTGACCAGATAATTTGGTGTTGGTTGTGGAATAAATATTGGCCAGGACACCAGGAGAATTCCCCTGCTCTTCTTCAAAAAGTGCTGTGGGATCTTTTACATCCACCTGAGAGGGCAGATGGGGCCTCAGTTTAACGTCTCATCTGAAAGACAGCGGGTTGGATTTTCAAAGACCCGTGGAGTCGGGTTTGGAGGCGTGTGGGGGGTTAAAATAGCGAAAAGTGGCGGGTGGACCTGATCCCGACTCCATTCCGCATCCACGCAATTTTGACAAAATCGGTCACGGTGTTCCCGACTCCGTCCCGCCTCCAAGAGGCGGGAGAGGCCATTAAAGCCCTTAACAAGCCCTAAATTGGCTCTGTAATGCCATTTTGAAACGTTTTAGCTAGTTTAACCCTTTTCCGACGTGAAGCATGCCTGATGTGAAACACGCCAGTGAAACCTGGCGGGAGCACAAGTGGATAGCTGACTATCAGCTGCAGGTCCACTATTACAACGGAGATGTGATGAAGGTAGTAGTAGTAGTAGGTCTGAAAGTCGCCTCTGATGCTGCTGCATTGAATGTCTTCAGAGACTCTCTCTCTCTCTCTCTCTCTCTCTCTCCCTCTCTCTCTCTCTCTCTCTCTCTCTCTGCTCATTTTGCATCCAGGTCCTCTCACAGCAAAGGTCAGGCAGTCTTTGAGACCAGACAGTCTCTGACCTGCAATGCAGCAGCAATGATGACATCATCAGATGCGACTTTCAGACTGAAACCACTAATTGGTTCTTGGGTTCCCACATGCTGGAACTCAATTGCCCAATTAGGTGAAAATTGTATCAATCTCCCACATCCAATTGCAGTCGGGTGGATAACACGAAATGCGGATGACACGACCCCAACCCGCCCCAGTATCAAAATCCAGCCCAGCACCTCCGACAGTGTAGCACTCCCTCAGTACTGCACTGGGAGTGTCAGCATAGATTTTTTGCTCAAGTCTCTGGAGTGGTGCTGGAACCAACAATATTCTGACTCAGAGGCGAGAGTGCTATGGCTGACATTTAGCATTTTAGCAGAAACATTAAGCTGTTTAAAATAAACAGGTCAATGCCTCCACTAAAATAGTATGGAGAGGAGTCAGCCACAAACGTAAAGTGCTTCAATCTAATTATCACACTGATTAATTTTTGGACCTTACTTTATCGTTAAAGGTGTGTCCTTTTTCTTCCTCAGCTCAGACTTAGTTTGATGTTTTCAGCCTTGTTTTCAAATCTCTCCATGGCCTTGGCCCTCGCTATCTCTGTAACCTCCTCCAGCCCTACAACCCTCCGAGATCTCTGCACTCCTCCAATTCTGGCCTCTTGCGCATCCCTGATTTCCTTTGTTCCACCATTGGTGGCCGTGCCTTCAGCTGCCGAGGCCTTAAGCTCTGGAATTCCCTCCCTAAACCTCTCCACCTCGCTCTCCTTTAAGACGCTCCTTAAAACCTACCTCTTTGACCAAGCTTTTGGTCACCTGTCCTAATATCTCCTTATGTGGCTCGATGTCAGATTCTGTTTGATAACACTCCTGTGAAGCACCTTGGGATGTTTTACTCTGTTAAAGGTGCGATATAAATACAAGTTGTTGTTGTTGCTAAATATCAAGTAACAATTTCTGATGAGCAGAAATTAATTGAGGCAAGTTCAAAATATTTCTTACTTGCTGTGTGACGTTTACACTGCCCCTTCTTGCCTGAAGTCATGCAGTCATCTATTGGATAAAACAAGAGTGCAATTTGCTGTACTGCAGGTTCTCGCAGCATTGAGATTCTGTGCAAGTTCCATTTTCCAGCTACCTATGGGGAATGTCAGAGGGCTTAGACAGTCATCTTCAGTCAGATGCCGGATCAGCACAAAAACTGGCGCACTGTGTATTCACTCGCCTGGATGATTTCCTTTGTCAGCTTGGGCATAGTGCAACGTGCTGCAGCATTAACAAGAATTACATCAGCAATTAAGTTACCTTTTGTAATTCGTGCACTTAACTGTATTCATGTACGAATGCAGGATCCTGTCTCAACCTGCATTGTAAACAACAACAACAACTTGCATTTATATAGCGCCTTTAACATGGTAAAATGTCCCAAGGCGCTTCACAGGAGCATTAGCAGACAAAATTTGACCGCAGAAATTTGACACCGAGCCACATAAGGAGATATTAAGACAGGTGACCAAAAACTTGGTCAAAGAGGTAGGTTTTAAGGTGCGTCTTAAAGGAAGCGAGAGACATTTAGGGCGGGAATTCCAGAGTGTAGGGCCTAGGCAGCTGAAGGCACAGCAGCCGATGGTGGAGCAATGGAAATCGGGAATGTGCAAGAGGCCAGAATTGGAGGAAAACAGAGAATTTGTTTTCAAATCCCTCCATGGCCTTACCACTCCCTATCTCTGTAATTTCCATGGCCTCATCACTCCCTATCTCTGTAATCTCCATGGTCCTCACCACTCCCTATCTCTGTAATCTCCATGGCCTCGCTCCTGCCTTTCTCTGTAATCTCCATGGCCTCACCACTCCCTATCTCTGTAATCTCCATGGCCTCACCACTCCCTATCTCTGTAATCTCCATGGCCTAGCCCCTGCCTATCTCTGTAATCTCCATGGCCTTACCACTCCCTATCTCTGTAATCTCCATGGCCTCACCCCTGCCTATCTCTGTAATCTCCTCCAGCCCCACAACCCTCCGTGATATCTGAGTTCCTCTAATTCTGGCCTCTTGAGCATCCCCGATTTCAGTTGCTCCATCATTGGTGGCCGTGCCTTCAGCTGCCTAGGCCCTAAGCTCTGGAACTCCCTCCCTAAACCTTTCCGCCTCTCTACCTCTCTTTCCTCCTTTAAGACGCTCCTTAAAACCTTCCTCTTGGACCCTCACCTGTCCTAATATCTCCTTTTGTGGCTTGGTGTCAAATATTGTTTTTAACATTCCTGAGAAGCACCTTGGGACGTTTTATGACATTAAGTTGTTGTTGTTGCTGTTGTTGTTGATCTCGGAGAGTTGCAAAAGTAAAATACTGCGGATGCTGGAAATCTGAAATAAAAACAGAAAATGCTGGAAATACTCAGCAGGTCAGGCAGCATCTGTGGAGAGAGAAACAAAGTTAAGGTTTCAGGTCAGAACTGGAAGAAGTTAGAGATGTAAGTAAGTACAGAGGCAGGGAAAGGGAGCAGGGGAGGAAAGAACAAAAGGGAAGGTCTGTGATAGGGTGGAAGACAGGAGAGATTAAATGACAAAAGGGATGATGGTGCGAGGCAAAAGGAGATGGTAATGGGACAAGTAAAGAAACAAAAGATTGGTCGAGAGGAGGTGTAACTTGGAATAGCAGGACAGTAGTTATGATCTGAAATTGTTGAACTCAATGTTGAGTCCAGAAGGCTGTAAAGTGCCTAATTGAAAGATGAGGTGCTGTTCCTCGAGCTTACGTTGAGCTTCATTGGAACAGTGTAAGAGGCCGAGGTCAGAGTGGGAGTGGAGTGGAGAATTAAAATGACTATCGACCGGAAGCTCGGGGTCACACTTACAGACTGAACGGAGGTGTTCCGCAAAGCAGTCACCCAATCTGCGTTTGGTCTCCCCAATGTAGAGGAGACTGCATCATGAGTAGCGAATACAGTATACTAAATTAAAGAAGTACAAGTAAATCGCTGTTTCAGCTGGAAGGAGTGTTTGGGGCCCTGGATGGTGGAAGGGAGGAGGTAAAAGGGCAGGTGTAGTAGGGCTGGAGGAGGTTACAGAGATAGGGAGAGGCGAGGCCGTGGAGGGATTTGAAAACAAGGATGAGAATTTTTAAATCGAGGCGTTCCCGGACCGGGAGCCAATGTAGGTCAGCGAGTATAGGGATGATGGGTGAACGGGCGAACTTATGAGTCATCAACTACTCAAATGATCTGCAATACAAGCTTTCAGTATTGCAAATGTGGCCTCACCTTGGTAAAGTAGCACACAGAGCTCATTTACTTGGCAGGCTTGATGCTGGAAGAATGAAGATAGCTAACTTTCAAGAAACAAGGGGACCCATTGTGGCAGTCTCTGTCAACTTCCATACAGGCACCTGAGAGAGGCATGCACGTGCCTGATGTTTTAAAGCATCTGTTTCATGAGTTCACACCAATCTGGAGGAGAATTGCAATGTGAGCCAGCAAAACAATCGTTGCTGCTCCAAACATGGTAAATAAAGCCTTTCTTTACCAAATCATAGAATCTTACAGTACAGAAAGAGGCCATTCAGCCCGGTGTCGACTTTTTGAAAGAACTATCGAATCAGTCCGAGTGGTGTGAGTTAGGATGCAGACAGCAAAGTTTTGGATGAGCTCAAGTTTACGGAGGGTGGAAGGTAGGAGGCCAGCCAGGACAGCATTGGAGCTAAAAAGGCATGGCTTCCATGGTTCCAAATTACCACTCACAATGGCGGCGGATAAACACTGAACTGGTTTAACCTTTCCTTGCCTGCTATTTTAGCAGAGGAGTTAACCATGGAAGTTTACACCATGGAAGGAGGCCCTAAGGTGACATTGTGCACCGTTAATATCGGCAACAGTAACTTCTGTGGTAAATTCTTTTTTTTTAAAATGCTTCAGCAGAAAAACCTGAGGGCTGATTTTAACTTTCAGGGTCATTAACCAGAGGACACAGATTTAAGATAATTGGCAAAAGAGCTAGGGGGGAGATGAGGAAAAATATTTGTACGCAGCGAGTTGTTATGATCTGGAATGCACTGCCTGAAAAGGTGGTGGAGGCAGATTCAATCGTGACTTTCAAATGGGAACTGGATAAATACTTGAAGGGGAAAAATTCGCAGGGCTACGGGGAAAGAGCGCTCTTTTAGAGACCTGGTACAGGCACGACGGGCCGAATGGCCTCCTTCTGTGCTGTGCTGTGCTGACTCTCACCTCTGAATCGGAGGGTGGTGAGTTCAATCCCCACTCTGGAGACTTGAGCACATAATCCAGGCTGACACTCCCAGTCCAGTACTGAGGGAGTGCTGCACTGTTGGAGGTGCCATTTTTTGGATGAAATATTTTTTATTAACAGTAAAAACAGTAACAGTCAGAGGAGCGGTTGGGCCAATTAAGGACCAAAATGGAGATTTATTGGTGGAGGTAGAAGGCATGGCTGAGGTACTAAATGAGTACTTTGCATCGGTTTTTACCAAGGAAGAGAACTTTGCCAAAGCTATGGTAAACGAGGAGGTTGCCGGGATACTGGATGAGATAAAAATAGATAAAGAAGAGTTACTAGAAAAGCTGGCAGTACTTAAAGTGGATTAGTCGCCCGGTCCAGATGGGATACATCCTAGGACGCTGAGGGAAGTAAGGGTAGAAATTGAGCAGGTGCTGGCCATAATCTTCCAATCTGCCTTAGATACAGGGGTGGCGCCAAAGGACTGGAGGATTGCAAATGTTACACCCTTGTTCAAAAAAGGGGAGAAGGATAAACCTGGCAATTACAGGCCAGTCAGTTTAACGTCAGTGGTGGGGAAGCTTTTAGAAACAATAATCCAGGAGAAAATTAACAGCCACTAGGACAAGAATGGACTAATAAAGGAGAGGGAGCATGGATTTGTTGAGGGCAAATCGTATTTGAATAACTTGATTGAGTTAATAAAGCATATGGGATCATGGGCTTTATAAATAGAGGCGTAGGGCTCGATTTTGCCAGGCCCGAGGAGGCGGGATTGGAGGCGTGTGAGTTGTTAAAATCGCCAAAAAAAACGACTCCATCCTGCCTCCGAGCAATTTTCCCAAATGCGTGTTTTCTGACCCCCTTTCCATCCCGCCTCCAAGAGGCGGGATAGGTCCTTAAGGCCCTTAACAACCACTTAATTGCCTCTATAATCCCATTTTGAGAGGCCTTTCCGATTTTCAGACATTCCCCCATCCTACACGCCTCCTCTGGAACACGCCAGGTAATCCTGCCGGCGCAGGGGAAGAAGCTGATTGGTGATTGGTGAGTAGTGGGTGAGTGCCCCTCGAGCCTGCTCCACCATTCGATGAGATCATGGCTGATCATCCAAATTCAGTACCCTGTCCCTGCTTTCTCCCTATATCCCTTGATCCCTTTAGCCTTAAGAAATATATCTAACTCCTTCTTGAATATATTTAATGAATTGGCCTCAACTGCCTTCTGTGGTAGAGAACTCCACAGGTTCACCACTCTCTGGGTGAAGAAATTCCTCCTCATCTCAGTCCTAAATGGCTTACCCCTTATCCTTAGACTGTGACCTCTGGTTCTGGACTCCCCCGCCATCAGGAACATCCTTCCTGCATCTAGTCTGTCTAGTCCTGTTAGAATTTTATAAGTTTCAATGAGATCCCCTCTCATTCTTATAAACTCGAGCGAATACAAGCCCAATCGACCCAATCTCTCCTCATACGTCATTCCTGCCATCCCAGGTATCAGTCTGGTGAATCTTCGCTGCACTCTCTCCATGGCAAGAACATCCTTCCTCAGATAAGGTGACCAAAACTGCACACAATACTCAAGGTGTGGTCTCATCAAGGCCCTGTACAATTGCAGCAAGACATCCTTGCTCCTGTACTCGAATCCTCTCGCTATGAAGACCAACATACCATTTGCCTTCTTAACCGCCTGCTGCACCTGCATGCTTACCTTCAGCGACTGGTGCACAAGGACACCCAGGTCTCGTTGCACTTCCCCTTTTCCCAATCTATTGCCGTTCAGATAATAATCTGTCTTCCTGTTTTTGCCACCAAAGTGGATAACCTCACATTTATCCACATTATACTGCATCTGCCATGCATCTGCCCAATCACCCAACCTGTCCAAATCATACTGGAGTTTCTCTGCATCCTTCTCATAGCACACACGCCCACCCAGCTTTGTGCCGTCTACAAACTTGGAGATATAGGGCTCGATTTTGCCAGGCCCGAGGAGGCGGGATTGGAGGCGTGTGAGTTGTTAAAATCGCCAAAAATGGTGGGCGGGCCCGATCCCGCCTACATCCCGCCTCCGAGCAATTTTCCCAAAAGCGTGTTTTCTGACCCCCTTTCCATCCCGCCTCCAAGAGGCGGGATAGGCCCTTAACAACCACTTAATAGCCTCTATAATCCCATTTTGAGAGGCCTTTCCGATATTTAGTCATTCCCCCCATCCCTCACGCCTCCTCTGGAACATGCCCGGTAATGCTGGCGGCCTCACAAGTGGATTGCTTACGAACAGCTGCAGCTCCACCATTACAAAGGAGTTTTCACCAATGATCATTTGCAGGTGGCAGAACTTTTTTGTTTCGGGTCTGGGGGAACTTTTAGCAGGCCTACTCAGTGTTGTGGAAATTTGGAGCCTGACACCCATCTGCAGTGTGACCTCCTGGGAAACCCCTCTCTCCACCTTTACTAAGCGCTTCCTCAACTGAGGCATATACCAGAAGCATGGCGACCATTTAATTCCTTTCCTCCTGGACATCAGATTCGGATGCAGAGCAGCCGCAGCAGTAGCAGAACCATGAGCAACAGCAGCACCAACAGCAGGAGCATCAACAGGAGCACCAAGCTGCTAGTCACCCACCTGAAGATGCACAGGCCAGAAGGCGCCAGCGCGCAACAACATTGTTGCCCGGGATGCAAGGGACGCACTCATCCTGGCCAGATTTTCTTAGCCTGCACAATCAAACACTTTAGTCTCGCTCCTTCTTACCAGAGCATCGATAATGGACAAGAACCTGCGGAATCCTATCACTCTGACCACCATTCTGACAATCGCAAGGCGCCCTAAGCCCTCAATGTGAAAGTCCCATTTGCGAAATGACACAGGCCACAACTTCAACAGTTTGCCATCAAAACACTTTATAATACAATCACAATGATAGCTGGTCCAAAAACAAAACAACACAGCACCCAAGTGACTACCCTTGTGAATACTTGTGCTTTATCTTCCTCTTACGCATGCTCCTACGTGGTGCTTCCCCTGTGCCTTCAGCAGATGAGGAGGCCCCTTGCTCACTCTCTTGCTGCTCCTGTCTTGACGCCTTTGGTGGGCGCCCTCTGGGGTGGCGAACCTGTGCAGGCTCGCCAACAGTCTGCTGCTCCTGCGGCTGTGCAGGGGCTGAGACGCCCATCTCAGTTGGGTGAGGACTCTGGTGGGGCTCTGACCGAGGGCTTTGCTGTGCCATGGTCATGTGAGCGCTTGGAGAGGAGCCCCCACTTCCTTGTTGTCTGCCACCAACATCCCTCTCATGGGTCAGCCCCACTTCAGAGCTAGCAAGTGGCTTGACAGCACCTTGCTGTACTGCAGGGGGGCCATGAGGACCCGTTTCTGCACTTGAAGTCCTACTCCAGAGGGCTTGCATGAAGGTCTGGTTTGTTCGCTCAATAGCTGACCATCGCTCCTCAAGAGATGTCAGTCTATTCTGAATAATGACCATGTTTTCCATACCCTGGCGACTAAGCTCCTCCATGGACGTAGCCATCCTCTCCTCTACCGTAGCCATCCTCTCCTCTACAGTAGCCAGCCTTACCATGGAGGTAGCCATCCTTTCCACGTAGGTTGCCATCCTTTTCGCGGTGATGCGTTCATGCGCCACAAAGGCTCTGCTCATGTTCGCGATGGACTCCTCCATTCGCTCCACACTCGCAGCGACCCTGGAGACAAAACTTGCCAGAGACTCCTGCACCTGTTACTGGAGTTCCAGCACTGCTCTCCTTCTGGATGGACCCAGAGGCACAGGGTCGACATGCAGCGGAGCTGAGCTGGCAGAGTCCTGCACCCTCCAACGAGGACTCTCCACTGCTGTCCCTGTCTCCACCATCTGCTGATGCTCACTTGTGAGCTGTGAGACACCAGGTGACAACACTACTCTATCTCGCGAAGGTCCCACCGAGGTGTGAGTGTCTGCGCTGGTGCTGGGTGCGCTTAATTCTGCTGACACTGCGCCCTCAGAGGTTGCAGCTTCCTCTGAGGAATCTGGTGGCTCAGGCTGTTCCTCCTGGATAGTGAGGACGGGGGCTTTCGATGGTCCTGTGGGGGAGTAAAGGAAAGAGTTAGAGATGTGAGGCCAAGGTTACATGAACATTGAATATTGCAGATGATCATAAGTCAATCTGTTAGAGCATCAGAATCATTATCAGTCACTCATGCAATGTCAATGAGAGAGATGCCAAACTATTCTGTCACCAGCTTGCTGTGATGTGCCCGTCTGTCCGTCCCCCACTTGGGTATCCTCCTCAATCCCAGCAATTTCCAGGGCCGCCTCCTCCCAGGGGTTGAGCTGGGCTACTGAGGGTGGCCCTCCTCCTGTCCTCGCTCTTTCCCTCTTATTGTGGGCTCTCTTTTCTTGCAATGAGGGAGACAAGTGGAGTTTGAGTGAGAATGAAGGAGTGAGTGGAGAGAATCCATAGCATAGATGCTTAGAAGGATACAAAGGGCCCTCCCTGTGTGTTGAAAGTTGTTGTTGTCATTGCATCACAGTGATAGGGAGTGTGAGGGCTGCATAGTCGAATAGTTAAGTGAATGTGACCATAGAGAGAGGGGGAATGGGTAAGGGTGCAGGGATGTAAGTGTCAAGTGGCATGTGGAGGAAGAGGTTGGCAAAGCAGAGTGCTGCTGAGGAGAGGTGATGGGGATCAGATTGAGGGTGATGGGAAAGTCATTCTCACTTTTCCTGTGCGGAGAAGATCATGAAATCTCTTCCTGTATTGCAGCCAGGTTCTGCGGCTCAGCGAAATGGAGTTGACCTCCTGGGCCACTTGTAGCCATACAGCTTTTGTCTGCTGGGGTGGCTTTTTTCTCCCTGAGGAAGGGAACAGCACCTCCTTATTACAGCTGGCTCCGTGCACCAGAGCTTGGAGGGAGGGCTCCTCAAACCGAGGAGCACACTTTTGCTTGATCGTGGACATTTTCCACAATTCAACTCCTTCATATAAATTGCAGAGCCTTTGCAGTCTCCAGAAGAATCAAGGCTGCTTGCAGGCCTTAAATCCAACAGCATTGATGACGTCATCGGAGGGGACTTTCTGTATGAAAAGACTCATTGGGCCAGTGGTTCCCACACGCAGGAAATCAATTGCCCAATTAGGGGAAAATCCCACTTTTTCAACACATCACTTAGGAGTCGGGGTCCTGACACGATTTCCACCTGACACGCCCCAGCCCGCCCACACTGACAAAATCCAGCCTGTAGAGTGCAAAAGCCAGGAAGTTATGCTAAACTTATATAAAACACTAGTTCGGCCACAGCTGCAGTATTGTGTCCAATTCTGGGCACCACACTTTAGGAAGGACGTGAAGGCTTTGGAGAGGGTACAGAAGAGATTTACTAGAATGGTTCCAGAGATGAGGGAATACAGTTACATGGATAAACTGGAGAAGCTGGGATTGTTCTCCTTGGCGCAGAGAAGGCTAAGAGGAGATTTGATAGAGGTGTTTAAAATCATGAAGGGTTTAGATAGAGTAAATAAAGAGAAACTGTTTCCAATGGCTGAAGGATGATAACCGAAGGCCACAAATTTAAGGTGACTGGCAAAAGAACCAGTGGCGACATGAAAGAAAAAAAAGACTTGCATTTATATAGCGCCTTTCACGACCACCGGACGTCTCAAAGCGCTTTAGAGCCAATGAGGAGTGGTTGCGTGGTTAGGATTTGGAGTGCACTGCCTGATAGGGTGGTGGATACAGATTCAATAGTCGCCTTCAAAAGGGAATTAGATAAACACTTGAAGGATAAATAATTGCAGGGATATGGGGAAAGAGCAGGGGTGCGGGACTAACTGGATTGTTCTTTGAAAGAGCTGGCAGAGAGTTGATGGGCCCCATGGCCTCCTTCTGTACTATTCTATGAATCTATGATTCTATCATTCTATGATTCTACGATGGAATAGGGCAGTAAAGGATCGGCTGCCCGTTAAACACCCCGCCTGATTTTTCTTTCCAGTGACAACAATCGAAAGGAAAATAGGGCAGGGTGTATAACGGGAGGTGTATCACCGACGGGTTATAATGGGCAGCCTACACACCAGCGCCTGATTCCAGCATTGCCAAAAGGTAAAGTCAGCCGTCAGTGATTTTACTAGTCTCCAGTGGCTGTACTTATGGTGTAGTAAAGGAGTAGGAGTATTGTCTTTGAATGGGGGTGGGTGACAAAATAAAACTCTCCTCTAAAATATTCTCCTCTACTGTACAGGTGATGATAAATATTTCAAATATGTTTTTCAAGGCAGCGCACATAAATTAGATGGCAGAATTACAATCTGTAATACATGTGAGTGCCCGGCTGAAAATCAGAGGTAGACGATTCCAGGTCTGACTAGAATACTTATATCTTTACAAGCTGACTTCCAGCATATTTGCCCTTCCCAATTCACTTCTCCATTCCTTCCCCATTCTCCAATTAATCTGGTTTTGAGAACTTCTTACGTTTGTTTCATCATGGTTAAACTCTATCCGCTCGCCCCTCAACCTTCTATACTCAAGGGAATACAGGCCTAGTCTAAGCAACCTGTCCTCATAATTTAACCCTCTGAGTCCTGGTTTCATTCTGGTGAATCTGCACTGCACCCTCTTTATTTTTATTTAATACTTAGGTTTAATATTATTATTTCTAGTTAAATAGCAAAACTTACAGAAAATTGGGAAGAAGAAAAGTAGGGGCTGAGTTTAAACTTTGGTGCGAAATGGGCAGCTTGCCATTTGCTGCTGCCCATGGGGCTTAAGCCATTTCCAGGCCCGGGGCTTGTAGGCATTGATTCGGCAGCTGCACTTGCCAAGCCGGCGCTCGCTGATAATTTGGCAAGGGGAATTACCAACTTGCATTGATACAGCGCCTTTAACATGGTAAACCATCGCAAGGTGCCTCACAGAAGCGTTCTCAAACAAAATTTGACACTGAGCCACATAGGAAGTTATTAGGACAAGTTGGTCAAAGAGGTAGGTCTTGAGGGGGAAAAATTCGGTTGATTTGCACCTCCCGTTAGCGCCCTAGAGGTAAGGGCTCCCGTTAGCACCCTAGAAGTAGCGCCCCGGTGAAGATAGTGCCCCAAAGGGGACGCGACCCAATTTCCCCCCCTGAGCGTCTTAAAGGAGGAGAGAGAGAGAGGTAGAGAGGTGGAGAGATTTAAGGAGGAAATTCCAGAACTTAGGGCCTAGGCAGCTGAAGGCACGGCCAACAATGGGGTTGCACAAGAGGCCAGAATTGGAGGAGCACTGAGATTTACTCCTTTATATTAACTGGGTTAATGCCTCAGTAATTTCATTGCTTGCTGTTCGGTGTGTAAAATTTCCAAAAGGGGGCGGGGGGTTAGGAACAGGAGTAGGCCGTTCAACCGCTTGAGCCTGTTCCGCCCATTCAATTCGATTGGACCTGTGCTCACAAGGAACTGAGTTCAAACTGCCCAAACCCACTTCAAGTAGGACCCTTTGTCCAGTCTCAGCTAGATTTGAACTCACAGGTGAAAGGTCAGCCATAGGAACAGGATTTGGCCATTCAGTCCCTCAAGCCTGTTCCACCATTCAATCAGATCATGGCTGACCTGCATCTTAACTCCTTTTTTTTATACCAAACTTGGTTCCCTATCCCTTAGTACCCTTACCAAATGAAAATCTATCAATCTCAGTTTTGAAATTTTCAATTGACCCCCAGCCTCAACAGATTTTTGGGGGAGAGAGTTCCAGATTTCCACTACCCTTTGTGTGAAGAAGTGCTTCCTGACATCACCCCTGAATGGCCTGGCTCTAATTTTAAGGTTAATCCCCTTGTTCTGGACTCCCCCACCACAGGAAATAGTTTCTCTCTATCTACCCTATCAACTCCTTTAATCGTCTTAAACACCTCAATTAGATCGCCCCTTAATCTTCTATATTCAAGGGAATACAAGCCTAATCTCTGCAACCTGTCATCATAATTTAACCCTTTTAGCTCTGATAAAATTCTGGTGAATCTGTGTTGCACCCCCTCCAAGGCTAATATATCCTTCCTGAGGTTGTGCGGTGCCCAGAATGAACACAGGACTCCAGATGCAGTCTAACCAGAGCACACGAAATGCTACAGCTGTGAACAAGGTTCCCTGCCCTCCTGCCCTGAGAAACAGCGAGATTCAATAGTCCATGCGGTTTGAGACCGACTTATACCTGCTTCTACCTATCTGAGAATTGCAGATGTGTCGTTGACTTGGACCACAGTGAGCAGCAGTGTGTAAGGAGACCGCACCTCAACAGGGAAGTGATCTGATACCTACATCCAGGGGCGGACTGGCTCCCCCGAAATGGCCCGGGATTCTCGCGGATCAAGAGGAAGGGTAGGAGGGGGGAGGTGGTGGGGATAATACAGTGCTATAAAACTGTTCAACTACTCCCGGGGGCACTTGAGAAATCTTGGGAACCACCCTCCTCCCACAGTCCCGTCATTAGTCCTTCCTCCAGGCGCACTGCCTTCCCGCGGCCAATTGGAAAGGGAACAGACTCTTTGGCCCGAGTATTAACTGGGTGATGTGCTGGGAGCAGGGGAGTCCGATATCGCTTGGAAAATCTGGAAGTTCAGCCCGTCTGTCAGTGGCATTTTAACGCAGCCAGCTCATTATCATTTTACTTCTGGTTTTGCCATCCAATGCGTGGCAGCGGGCATGATGTGGACCTGCATGATGCGATCTCAACTCCAGTATTTAAAGGGCCAATCCATAGATGGAATTTGGAGGAGTTTGGAGTGGGAGCAAGTGAAGAGATGGTGTGACAATGGATTCAGGATGCTCAAAGACTGCGGCCCGCTTCAATATGGCCTCTCTTGATGTACTGCTGGGGTCAGCTAGGAACTGGAGAGAGATATTCTTCCCCAGCAATGGGAGGAAGAAACCTGCTGCTGCCACAAAGAAGGTATGTCTGGAGTGGTCCAGGTCAGCACCAGGAGCATTGTACCACACTCCTGGATTCAGTGCAGAAAGCGCTTTAATGACCTAACCAGATCAGGAAAAGTGAGACATTTGCACTTTCACCTACATCTTGCTGTACGCATCATCTCACCCCCTCACTCTGCCTTATCAAGCCTACTCCATCACAACACTCCTCACAACCACTTACCTTGCAAGTGCACCCATCCTTCTCTTTCTATGCACTTCCGCACATCCCCACCTATCCATCCATCAGTGCACTCAACCTCATCCTTATTTAATGTCATGCCTCTCCCAGATACTCACCCTCATCAAATGCACTGCATCCATCGGGTGAACACATAGTGGGAGAAATTCAGTATCGCCCCATTTGGGGCGCAATTATCAGCCGGGCGCAAAGATTAGCGCCTGGTGCTAATGATCACCTCCGACTGCAAACTTGGCTTTTATCGCTCCTGGAGGTGATTGAAGAGCTAAATCAGGTGCTACACACCTGTCTTAAGGCGCAAAGGCCGAGGAGCGAGGCGCTACCTCAGAGCGCTGGCGAAGCTCATGTGATGTCAGTCAGCAATGGAACACAGACACAATGGCGCCGGCCAGTTCTTAAAGGGAGGGTTGATCTTGCTCTCCATCCACATCCTGCTCATTGCAGCCTTGAATCTCGGCCTGGAGAGACCTGTACATCAAATCTGCTGGAAAGAACAATGGAGAGGCCATGGGAAAGAGCTCAGAGTGCAGCCCCCACAATCTCTTCTAAATCGATACAAGGAAGGGCAAATCAAAATGAACCTGCAAAGTGCTGCTCAGTACCCAAAACTCCTTCACACAGCGTTGAATCTCTCCAGAAGTCTCTGTCTCTCTCTCTCAGAATGCGTGGTGCAAAAATGTCACCAACAAAAAAAGGCAGGAAGCGGTTGCCTTAAAATAGCGCTCCCCCAGTCCCTTCCTGACTGCAAAACGCTCCCCTCAACCTGTCGTTGCTAGCGACAGGCAGTAAGGCAGGGGGCGCCACTCAATATCCAGTCCGGGGCGCTACCGGGGCGTTGCACACTCGACTGACGTCACGATCTGCCGGCGCAGGAGATCGTGGCGGTAGTGTTTAGCGCCGCCACAAAATGTCTAGTTCATTTTGTGAGTGGCGCAAACATCGCCGCCCACGGGCGCTAGTTGCTTTGCGCCCCATTAGCGCCCTCTTAAGGCGCTAACAGGAGGCACAAACCAACTGAATTTTTCCCCCAGAGAAACATAGAAAAAACATAGAAAAATAAGAGCAGGAGTAGGCCATACGGCCCTTCGAGCCTGCTCCACCATTCAATATGATCATAGCTGATCCTTTATCTCAATACCATATTCCCGCTCTCTCCCCATACCCCTTGGTGCCTTTACACATGTCATTACACTCACTGTCCTTTCCCCCATTGCAGGAGAAAGAGCACAGAACACGAGGGAGAGGGAGAGAACCGGAGGTGGTCCGCCACAGATTTCACAACTAACAACTGTAGAGGAGGAAGCGGTGGACATCAGTGGCGCTTCGATGTCCCTGGCCATCGGAGATGGGGAGGTGGAGACCTCCCAGCTACCTGGTGACAGAATGAAATATTAGCGACCCACATGTCATACAACACTCAGTCATGTTGACTTGATTTCAACAGCAAGTGAAATATGGGGCCGTAATTTGCGGCCCCTACGGGTGCATACGAGGTGTGTACGCATGTCTTCTTGACAGATGATTCGCATCCCTGGGAAAAGGGCCTCCGCGGGCGGAGAGTTGCGCTAATTGCCCAACTTCTGCCCAGCGAATGCCTGTGAAATTCTTACATCTGGTAAATTACCAGCGTAAGAGTTTTAAAAAATAGAAAAATAACATTTTATCAATAACTTATACATTTAAAAACTTGTTAAATGAAGTAAGTTTATTTTTCGCTCCTTTAAAACATGTACATTTATTTTTCAAAAAGTTAAATTTTTGTTTTAAATATTTAATTAAATGCCATTTTAATTAATTTTAAATATGTGATGGTTTTTTATTTATTTATCTGATGTCTAGGTGTATTTTTGGGGGTATTCCCATTCATGCTCGTGGGGGTTTCCTGTAAGACGTGCGGAAATCGCCCCTCACCCCGTCCAAAAGTTTCCGAAGTTCAGACCCGTCGAACAGACAACACAAAACCCAATGAATCTGTGAAAAACTTCTTTTTACTTAAAAATCAGCAAGAGATTACAAGTAAGCACCCGACAGTTATGTAGTGCACAATAATTCCTGATTATACTTTAGCGCACACAGAGCTATCCCTTTACTTTAAGCTCAAGCAATAATAAGCAAAACACCACATACGTACTAACACCAGCGATTGGTCAATTCGGCGATGACGAGACGTATAATTTCTGACAACTGACCAGGTTGCCTGGCTGCAGCCCCGAGTGTCTTCTTACAGCATCTTTTATACCTTAAAACCTGGCAACCCGTCCACAGCATACGTGTCCCAAACTTACACAAGGAATAGTCAGCAGTTGTTTTTCTCTTCTTCTTATCTGTGGTCAGTCAGTGGGCTTGAGGGCCGCAAGGCCGGTTACATTCCAAAGTTTGAGGATATTCCTGTTTTTTGCAATGGCTTAACAGTTCAATAGCTTCTTCTCCACAGAACTTTCAAGGTCTGTTTCCCTTATCTGTTAAAAGGCAGCTGGCAGCCTTTACATCTTAAAACCGTAGCAGTCTGTTTTACATTCCAGCAGAAAGTCTCTGTTCCTGTCCAAGGTCTTCTTTATCTGTGAACAGTTTTCGTACAAAGTTCCCACAGGAACCAACCTCTCAGCCTCTCGAAGCATGCTGGTATATTAAATTCGGTCAACATTTAAGTTTGGTCAAGTTACAGCAAAATTTACAGCAAATGGCTTGTTCTTACATTCTGTACATACGGAATCCCCAGAAGCATGAATGGGGATTCCCTTCTGTCATTCGTTGGGCCGGTCCATGTGATCCTAGGGGCGCTCGCGAACCACCTGTGCCCCTGGGATATGTGGGCCTCTGCCCGTGGGTACCCGGGGAGGCCCAGGACTATGAGTCTCCGTGGATCCCAAGGCCCCAGGTATGCGAGCATTTTATTTGCGGATCGGGGGCATTTCCCCGCAGGAAGCCACCGACCACAAATTCAGGGCCGTGATCATCTTCATAATGATAAGTTGCAACATACTTACCTTGCCAATACTAATTCATATCTTTTCTATCCGCCAGGGTCTTCACGCATGCAACAGGAGTCCATGGACCTCGTGGACGATGAATCCTCAGAGGAGCTGATTCCTTCTGAGGGTGCACCGTCACAGGATTCATGCTTACCATGCACCAACTCAGATTCAGTGGGAGCAGTTAGACAGATAGTTGAGTTTTCACCTGGTGACTCACACTTCACAAGTGAACAAGAGCAGATGGTGGTGGCAGGGACTGCTGTGGAGAGTCTGCGTCTGAGGATGCAGCCCTCTCCAAGCTCTGCTCAGCTGGACATAGATGCTGTACCTCGGAGGCCATTGATGAAAAGGAGAATCATTGAGGAGCAGCAGAGAATGTGCGATCTACTGAAAGTCCTTCCAAGCACACTCATCATGATTGCAGAAAGATTGGAGGAGTCCACCTCAAGCATGAGTGGGATGATGTGGCAGGGCATTGCGAGGATGTCTACTTTCAAGGATAGAGTGGCCAGCTCCATTGAACATCAAACGCGGCCATCAAATGAGTCCATTTACGCCTTGACCACCGTCGTACAGACTCTGGATGCCAACATGTCTGCCACCTTAAACAGGATGACAGACTCCTTAGTCTTGGACTTACAGCGCCCCACTGATTTGCAAAAAGTGCTCTCCAGCAGAATGGTAGCAGTAAAGTGCGGTGGGCCATGAGAGGGATGATGGCAAAAGGGGACATGGAAGTGGGCCCTCCACTCAAAGCGCTCCCACTTCTTATCTGTTGACCTCCTCTCAGTCAGTAGCCTACATGCTGCCTTGTGTCCCAATGGCTGAGTCTGCCCCTGGACAGGGGCAGGTGGAGCAATCTTTGGCAGTGCCCTCATGGACTCCAAAACCCAGAGGTCGTCAGCCAAGAGCATCTCAGCAGTCAGAGCAGGGATCTGAGTAGCCTGCCTCCTCCTCTGCTCAAGCTACAGGGGTGGCACCATGTGGGAAAGGTAGAAAAAGGAAGAGTAAAGCTTTGTAGTTGCACAAGGGTATGCATATGGGTGCATGAGAAAATGTCATGTTGTGAAGTTTCCATTCTTTAGTAGAATCACATCAATTTTATTAGTTTGCACCACTTTCCCGTCTTACCCATTCTTGGTTGTTGGATGGAAAGTCGCCTTTTAACTTGTTTGATGATCAATGGGAAGACATGAATTGATGGGGACCAATGGGGGGATGTGCAATGGGTGGTTGGTTGTTTACAGGACTGCTTTGTGTCAGTGGCATGGGGCGGGGGGAAGAGTGGCCGTTGCATGTGCTTGTGACATGGGTCCGCTGGTGCAACCTAAGTGAACCTTGCATTAATAAGGGCATCCCTGGCATCCCGGGCAGCAATGTGAGCAGCTGCTGCTGCATTGCCTTATCACCCTCCTCCTCCTCCACGGAATCGCCTGCAGACGATCCGCGTTCTGCGCCTTGTTCTTCCTGCAGCTCCAATCCCCGCTGCTGTGCAATGTTGTACAGAGCGCAGCATACCGTGACCATTCTGGACACCCTGACTGGTGCGTACTGAAGGGCGTCTCCAGATCTGTCCAGGCACATGAAGCGCATCTTCAGCATGCCGATGGCTTGTTTGATCACACATCTGGTGGTCATATGGCATTCATTGTAACGCTGTTGGGCTTCATTGGTCGGGTTTCTGACGGGTGTCATCAGCCAAGTTTGAAGTGAGCATCCCTTGTCTCCTAGCAGCCACTCCTTAAGTGTGCTTGCAGGTCCAAAGACATCAAGGAGATTGGACTGCCACAGGATGAAAGCATTATTGTAGCTCCAGGGGAATCTTGCGCACACCTGCAAAAATATCTTTTTGTGGTTGCACACCAGCTGCACATGGAGTGGAAGCCCTTGCGGATCATGAATACTCCTGGTTGATTTGGGGGTGCTGGATTTTCCACGTGTGTGCAGTTGATAAGGCCCTGCACCTGTGGGAAGCCAGCCAGTGATGCAAAGCCGAGCGCCCACTCATTCTGACTGGCATCATCGCTAGGTAATCTGCGGCGAGTGTCTCACCTCCTGACTCCCCAAAGCCTTTCCACTATGTACAAGGCACAAGTCAGGAGTGTGATGGAATACTCTCCACTTGCCTGGATGAGTGCAGCTCCAACAACACTCAAGAAGCTCGACACCATCCAAGGCAAAGCAACCCGCTTGATCGGCACCCCAATCACCACCTTTAACATTCACTCCCTCCACCACCGGTGTACCGTGGCTGCAGTGTGTACCATCTACAAGATGCACTGCAGCAACTCACCAAGGCTCCTTCGGCAGCACCTCCCAAACCCGCGACCTCTTCCACCGAGAAGGACAAGGACAGCAGGCGCATGGGAACACCATCACCTGCAAGTTCCCCTCCAAATCACACACCATCCTGACTTAGAAATATGTCACCGTTCCTTCATCGTCGCTGGGTCAAAATCCTAGAATTCCCTCTCTAACAGCACCGTGGGAGTACCTTCACCACACGGACTGCAGCGGTTCAAGAAGGCGGCTCACCACCACCTTCTCAAGGGCAATTAGGGATGGGCAATAAATGCTGGCCTTGCCAGCGATGCCCAGATCCCATATACGAATTTTTAAAAAACCAGGTGAAGTTGGCATAATTGCCGAGCCTGGCAAACAACCCATCAGTCACCTGTCTTATACATTTGTGAGCTGCTGACTGGGAGATCCTGGATATGTCTCCGGCAGAGGCCTGGAAGGACCCAGAGGTAAAAAACTTGAGGGCAGTGGTCACTTTGACAGCCACTGGTAATGCTTGGCCACCAGGTCCAGCAGGGAGCAGGTCTTCTTCTCGGAGGCTGCAGATGTCTGCCACCACCTGACGCGAAAACCTGAGCCTCCTGAACCACTGCTGTTCCAACATGTCAAAGAAACTTAGCCTGTGCACCTTGTGTCGCTTGTAGTGCCTCCTGCGAGCTGCACCCCTCTCTGCTGCTCCCCTCTCTGATGTCCAGCTGCAGGTCTCTCAACAGCAGTTGGTGCTGGTCATATTGCTCCTTGTCCGAGGTCCAATCTAAGGCAGCCAAGGCGCCACCAATCCTGATGTGATTCAGAAAACCTCCAAAGTGTAGAAAGTAAACTCTCTGCAAAAGTACTGTGAACAAACCCTTTCCCACTAGTAGATAAGAAAGCAGCTGTGAGTACTGAGTACTTATTGCAGTATTTCCATGAGTTTTAATCAGCACCTTCAATTGCCATTGTGTTCTTGCTTTGCTTTCAATGGCGAGTTTGAGGAAGCCCGGGAAACCCATGGATATGACGTTAAACATAAAACTATGTTGAAATATTGCTCCAATTGAGCGATTACCATATGTTAATAGGCAACCCGCCTCTCCTGAGGGGAATGCGCAACCAATCTAACGTGCTCGAGTTAAATACGGAAGTCAGCGGGTTGGCGCCGGCTTCCCGACGCGCTCGCATTTTTGCCAGATTTAACCTCCTACCCGCACCCAAACCCACCCACTCCTCCATGTTAAAATTCCCACCTTTGTTACCCAATTGGATTAATCTTGACTGTTAGTCAAACAGCCTTTTTTCCCCATCCGCAATATTTTGATATCTAATTAATGAAAATGTTCAAAGAAAATGAAAAAAACCCACAATTTTATTTTTCTCCAAGATTGCTCGGAGCAGAGTCCTGGAGATTGACCTTCAAATCCTGGAGCAATGGCAACCCTAGTACGCAGAACACCTAGAGTGGCAGATCCAATTTTCATACCAAGTTCTGCCTGCAGTGTAACACTGTTATTTCTCATTCAGTCGCTGATGTGTCTGCTATGTATTCCTGCCATAGTTTCATCATGTCTCTCACATAGGATGCAGCCATTTTGTTGCTGTGCAAAGAGATGAATGGCCTGCAAACCTGTCCTTTGACAGTATTGGTTAAGGACGAATGATGGCCAGGACATCAGGAGACGTCCCTGCTCTTCTTTAAAGAGAGGAATGGTATCTTCAACGTCAACCTGAAACACTGGAGTAAGCAGTCAGAAGTTTGGTTTAACATCCCATCCAAAGGACAGCACCTCTGACAGTGCAGCACTCACTCAGTACTGCACTGGGAGTGTCAGCCTAGTTTTTTTGCTCAAGTCTTTGGAATGGGACTTGAACCCACAGCTTTCTAACTCAGGAGGCGAGAGTGCTACCCACTGAGCTACAGCAGACACTCTGACAGTGCAGCACTCTCTCAGTACCTGAGTGCTTCCTATAATTTTACACCTTGGAGATTAGACATTCATTATAATATTGCTGCAACAATGTCAAATGGCCATTGCTCTGTATTGCTAGCCTTCTGCCTTATTGCGTTTAACTCATCCCAATGTGGCGCCGAATATTTTACATGAATGGAATCAAGGAAAAGGTGTCTTGTGTTTAATTATATAATGTAATGGCTAGTCATAGAATTAACATGAATGTCTGTCATTGATATTAGGCTCGCTGTGACAGAGAACCAACATCAGGACCACATCCATGTCGATAATTCATCTTTGGTAACCGATGATAAACCAACAGCTCCTTCAGTGGATAAAGAGGTGTGGTAAAGAAAGAAAGACTTCCATTTATAAAGCACCTTTCACGACCACTGGACGTCCCAAAGCGCTTCACAGCCAATGAAGTACTTTTGAATTGTAGTAACTGCTGTAATGTAGGAAACGCAGCAGCCAATTTGCACACAGCAAGCTCCCACAAACAGCAATGTGATAATGACCAGATAATCTGTTTTTCAGTGATGTTGATTGAGGGATAAATATTGGCCAGGACACCGGGGAGAACTCCCCTGCTCTTCCTTAAAATAGTGCCATGGGATCTTTTATGTCCAACTGAGAGAGCAAACAGGGCCTCGGTTTAACGTCTCATCCAAAAGACGGCACCTCCGACAGTGCAGCACTCCCTCAGTACTGCAGTGGGAGTGTCAGCCTAGAATTTTGTGCCCAAGTCTCTATTGTAATGTAGAAACCGCAGAAGCCAATTTGCACACAGCAAGCTCCCACAAACAGCAATGAGAAATGCCCAGGTAGTTTGTTCTAGTGGTATTGGTTGAGGGATGAATGTTGGCCAGGACACTGAGAGGACTCCCCTGCTCTTCAAATAGCCTCACTGGGTCTTCGACACCCACCTGACGGGCTCTTAGTTTAATGTCTCATCTGAAAGATGGCATTTGCAAATATGTAGCTTCCCTCAGTACTGCACTGAATTGTCAGCCTAGATTATGTGCTCAAGTTCTGGGATAGGGCTTTAATGCACTTAAATGTAGCCATTGCTGTCCATCTTCTTTAAATCCCTAATTGTCCTTGCTGCCCATCTATACACGATGCAAGCTATAATGAAAATCCAATTGCATGAAATGTCCTGAATTTTTTGCAGAAATGGCTCTATAATAATAACTGCACAAAAGGCCAGTCAATCCGAAAAAGTCTTTCTGTATTCCCTCTTTTTAAATTCAAAGTTTAAAGATAATGAAAAGTCAGTGCCCCAGGTGAATTAACTTACCTTTTTGTACAATTTAACCCACTAAAAGGACAAAGCAGGACACTCACATTAACCGTATAAATATTGGTTGCTTTGTTACTTAGAAGGTATTGCATCAATCAACAAACCTTAGTTATTATTTCTCGATCTCCATCTCCACTCTGAACTAAATAAAGAACAGGTTATGTGCAATGTACCCCTCGACAAAAAAGCTGTTAAAAAAAATGTCAATACCATTATTAAGAATACGGGGGTGATTTTGCCAATGGGGAGCTTTTGGAGGCGGGACTCCCACTTGTTGGGTTTCAGTCCCGCCTCCATCAACTTCTGGCCAACCCCAGCGGGCTTAGCAGGCCAATTAAGGGAAAGCCGGTTGCAGAGAACATCAACGTATGATGTTTCATCTGTCAAAAATTTTTGACAGATGAATTGTCATCGTTTGACAGCTCTGTGAAGCTGTCAAACAGTGATATTCTCTGTAGTTTGATGAGGTCTTGAATTCAAGACCTCATCAAACCTCTTTCTTTTGCAGAAATGAGATGGTTGTTACATTGGAGAATGCAACGGCCATCTGTCATCTCTACCGCGGAGGTGCAAGACTCTCCGCATACACACCGACTGAAGCCTGCAGGAAGAAACAAAGGTAAGTACATTTTTTCTAATACTTTGCACTTACCTCAGATACTCACCTCTCCACACTTGCACCCATCACTCACCTCCACAGCACAATTTTGGACTCCTCCGACCCCTGCAGACCCACTACTCGCTTCGGTGATCCTGGCGGGGTTCGGAGCCTTCGGGAAGCCCGCACTTGTGTGGGCAAAATGGTGATAAGCCTATTTTCTACCTGTTAACTCTCTGTTAACAGGCAGTTAAGTGGCTGTAATCCCTTCCCGCCTCCAAGGAGATGGAACCCGGCGCGGGACGGCTACCCGCCTCCTGGCAATTCTGCCATTTTCCCACCTCCCCAGGGCTGGCAAGATCACGCCCTACGAGTCTTATGCTGGTCCGAAGACATAAAATGGTACATCAGTCTACTTACTAGTTAATTAATAAGTGTCAGCCATGGCTTGATTTGTATGATACAATGGAATGATCACGATGTTGTAAATGTTTTCAATGTTGAATAAATCTAAATTTTAAAAAAAGTGGTAGCACTCTCGCCTCTGAGTCAGAAGGTTGTGGGTTCAAGTCCCACTCCAGAGACTTGAGCACAAAAATCTAGGCTGACACTCCAGTGCAGTACTGAGGGAATTCTGCATTGTTGGAGGTGCTGGCTTTAGGATGAGACATTAAACCAAGGCCCCGTCTGCTCTCTCAGGTGGATGTAAAAGATTCCATGGCACTATTTTGAAGAAGAGCAGGGGACTTCTCCCCGGTGTCCTGGACAATATTTATCCCTCAACCAACATCACTAAAACAGATTATCTGGTCGTTATCTCATTGCTGTTTGTGGGAGCTTGCTGTGCGCAAATTGGCTGCCACGTTTCCTACATTACAACAGTGACTACACTTCAAAAGTACTTTACAGCTTGGTTGTGAAAGGTGCTATAGAAATGCAAGTCTTTCTTTTTTTTGTTCTTAATTATTGTGCTTGAACTGGCTTCAATATCCACCAGCAGTAATTTATTCCATATTTTAATAACCATTTGCAGGTAAAAATAACTACTTTAAATCGGTGCTTTAATGTCCAGGACAGGAAGATAGTCCTCAGTTGAGTTAAATCCAAAGAATTAAATGTAATGAAAGAATCCTGATGCAGTTGTCAAAGATTTATTGGTTGTCTCTTTGCTTCATGGTCAGAAGATCTGCACACATATAATAAACATTCCAGAGTTTCACTGAAGACTTTTCCTGTAGAAGCCTACTTCACACATTGGCCTGGCATTCATCAAATTTAGCTTGACGCTGACATTTTACTAACCATTATCTTTCGTACAACAACAGGGAACGCTTTAAAGTTCAAGCTCACGGGCTGTGGTTTTTACTGCATGATTTTTTTTTAAACTACGTTAAAGAAATCCAGTTTTATGTAATGCAATTACTGGAGCATATCAAGTGGTTAGAACAGGGAATTTATCACCTTCACAGAGAAACACTCTCAATTGTGTGTAAAAGATGAGGCGGGTACTCCAAATACAATTTATAGCTGGGTCACTGGTATTTTATATTTCGGATACCCCGCAAATTAATTTGGATTTCACCATAAACCCCAGGTGTTATTTTGATTGAAGAGATGCCAACTTTATGAAAAAGTGTATGGCAATCCATTTTCTGTCTGTGTGCAAATGTATTAGTGTTTCACTGTGCGATGTTGAAACGGTAAAGATATATGTAACTCTTCCAGCTTTGCTGCTCTTTATTTTCCCTCCTGTTCCAGTTTGTCCCTCCCTCTCACAAGTCATCCTCAAGGCCTGAAAGCATTAACTTGATGCTGGGGTACAGTTCCAGGGGCTCCGGGCTGTACTTCGCCCTCATCGCCATTCTTCGCAGAGGCCCTGAACATCTGTGTCAAATGTGGATACAGTCGCAATCTAAGAAAAGCTAGTTTAATACAAGGCGTTAATGAAGTCTATCTTAAGGTTGTGCCCCCAATCTCTTGGGGGATTTCAGGTGGCCCTGCCTTGTCTCGTTCGTTTTGGTCTATTTTGAAAAGAATTACAACATTCTGGATGGACTGGATTAAGTTTGGTGATGAACACCACCCTTTGAAATCTTGTGACCGACTGTGGTGAAGGGAAACCTTCTGGCTCTTCTGCCATCTCTATGGCAACAACTGAAGACATCCGTTGATTGCATTATACTGACTGAACCCAGGTCAAAACTACTTTAATGCTTAAACAAAAGAATAAAATAAGGGGGATCTGGAAGGGATATTGAACATCTCTCAAACACAAAGCGGGGATAAATAATTTAACAAAAATTGGGGGTTAATCTGAAACATATGTAGGTATATCCTTTTGTGTGCATTCCCTTGAGCATAGAAGATTAAGGGGTGATCTAATTGAGGTGTTTAAGATGTTTAAAGGATTTAATAGGGTAAATAGAGAGAAACTATTTCCACTGGTGAGGGAGTCCAGAATAAGGGGCCTGTATTCTCTTGAATTCAGAAGAATGAGAGGGGATCTCATTGAAGCATACAAAATTATTACAGGGCTTGATAGGGTGGATGCTGGGAGAATGTTTCCCTTGGCTGGGGAGTCTAGAACCAGGGGCCACAGCCTCAGGATAAAGGGTAGGCCATTCAGGACTGAGATGAGAAGAAGTTTCTTCACACAGAGGGTGGTGAATCTTTGGAATTCTCTACCCCAGAGGACTGTGGAGGCTCAGTCATTGGGTATATTCAAAACAGAAGTCAATAGATTTCTGACTAGTAAGGGCATCAAAGGATATGGCAATAGGACTGGTGAATGGAATTGAGGCAGAACATCAGCCATGATCTCATTGAATGGCGGAGCGGGCTCGAAGGGCCGAATGGCCTACTCCTGCTCCTATTTCTTATGTTCTTATAACTTTAAAATGAGAGCTAGGCTGTTCAGGGGTGATGTCAGGAAGCACTTCTTCACACAAAGGGTAGTGGAAATCTGGAACTTCCTCCCAAAAAGCTGCTGAGGCTGGAGGGCAACTAAAAAATTTCAAAACTGAGATTGATAGATTTGTGTTAGGTAAGGGTACTATGGGATATGGAACCAAGGTGGGTAAATGGAGTTGAGATACAGATCAGCCATGATCTAATTGAATTGCAGAACAGGCTTGAGGGGCTTAATGGTCTACTCCTGTTCCTATGAGACAGGGCTAGGAAACACTACTGTTCATTTTAAAGGTGTAAGGGGTTTTTGTCTCGGGCTTATTTGTAGGTCAGACAGTTATGTTTTCCTGAGCTGTCCTGCCCGCTGTGCGGTTGCGAATCGCTATCCCCTTCCTAGTTCTGAGCCCAGGACTTATCAAGCGGCGATAAGGACAAACGAACAGACCCGTGGATTGGTGCGAGGAAAACCAATGTTTACTTACAGAAGTAAAACTACAGAGAAACAGTATCATATGAAGCCGGTTTTACACTTAACATGGGAGGAGAACGGACACATCGAGGGAAAATCCTAAAATTACAATTTTAGCAATATCCCCATTAATTCCCACCCTTATGCCTAACTAAAATTGTCTTGCGACAGCCAGAAGAAGATAATGCTCACCGGTGAAATGGATGGAAAAATCTGGCCCTGTGCTCTGTCTCTGCCGTCGAAATGTGGCTACGAAGTTTCTGGTCGTCTTCTTTCTGGGCTGCTGGCAGACAGACAGAGCGAACCGGGATCCAGGCAGAGAGAGAGAGCGAGAGTGGCTGGGTCTTCCCAGTTATACCCTCGCGGTCATCCTAATCTCCCTTCAGATCAGCTCATTTCTATTGTCTGATCTGGGCATGATGAATTTTAACAAAAGGTACTGGTCTCGGCCCATCATGTTAGATGGCCGGTAATGGTGTGATACCAGTTCTTCAACTGCCCCCCCCCCCACCCTTTGTCCGACAGGTTCGTTGATGGGGGCCAGCCCAGTCTCAATGTCCCCGCTGATTATTTGAGCAAACACCTTGAAAGCCTTATGTGTAGACCTGATTGGGGTGTCCCCATTGCATCGGAATACACAAGCTGATAGTTTGCCAGCGTCTGAGAAGCTCTTGGTCACAAGGTCTGACCGCAGCCATGCCCTGGATTTTAAAACTCAGTCAGACCAGGGTTCCTTATTAATAAGTCCAACAAAAATCTTCGGGGGGGGAACACATGAAATTTTGCGAATCCTTTCAGTCCCCCCTGTGGAGACTTAAACTTACTTGAAGTGTCCATACGAGGTGAACAAAATTTCTGACTGTCGCAAACAACCTTCCCCTTTATTTACTTATCCCAATTCCCCTGACACGTACATTCCCCCACTTGGAGAATAACCGCAGTGTACAGCAGGCATTTTAGATAGGAAACAAATTCTTTTCCAGTAATCCCAGCACAGAGGGGGTCCAATATACCCCTGCACCACTTGGGATAAAACAGTTTTTTTAATCAAAAAATAACAACAAACGGAGGGGACCATCTTTATTAAAAATAATAAAATTAGGCCGCCATCACTCGTAAGTGGTGCGACACGGAATTCACGCGAGTGTCTCGTCTACCCGAGCATTCTGGTCCCTCCAAACCCTTTGGGTTCTTGCTACTGCCTCGGGACCCCTTTTCCTACACTGGACGCAAACCAGGTAGAGGACGATCCCGAGCTGACAAATTACGAGCGCGTGTGATGCCAGACGAATCCAGGAGGGGACCTCGATATTCTCAAAGATGTCCCACCAGGGTGAGGTTGTAATATCCAGAATATCGGCCCCTATCTGGATAGTCTTCTGTTCCAGTGTATAAAAATGCTTTTGCGACACTACTACGGCTCTTAATAGTTTAATGAGGTGTTCTGGGAGAGGGGGAATCTGGTAGCCGAAGTGAGCCACATACTTTTGGAGGTTGGTGAAATTCTCTCTTACAGTTAGGTGAACCGTGGATGGTTCAGGAATGGGGACAATTCGTTCCTGGGCCACTTGAACTTCTGCCTTGGGTTTAAAGCAGAAGCTGCTGTCACTCACCGCGCACCAGCTGTGCTGTCCGTGCTGGTAGTGAGACGCTCCTGTGGTGACGCAATATGTCCCACCTCCTATATATGCTACCTGTGGGGGAACATGGCCTTGTGCCATGGCTTCCATGGTACAATTTATAGGTTTCGCGTCAGCAGCCCTGAACCCGCATTGTGGTTTCGAATAGGCATTCAAGTGCTGGGGACACAGGATGATGTGTGCTCCCCGGCTACGGCACCCCGAGAGGTCAGTACCCGTTATAGCGTGATCCCACTTTATGACGTAGGGCGGGACCACTGTAAAACGAACGTGTACACCCCCCTGAATTACACCAATGTTCTCCACCCTGTATACCGGCGCGGGTCGGGCCGTCCCGCCCATGACAGGCATCCTTACTATTATCCCCATGATAGTGTGGTTGGAACGTCCACAGTCCACTGGGACTGGGTAGGCCTCGGAAGCTAGTCGGAGCTGGCACGGGCTTAATGCATTCTCAAAAGGGTGGAGGGCTGCGAGGTGCTTGTTGCTGATCCAGGAGGGGACCAAACCCTGTTTTAAGTCCTCCAGATTTCTGCGGCCCTCGCCCAGCAACCTTGCCCCGTACAGTACGCACACCTCGTTTTGCGCAGCCTGGTCAGACGTATTCCGATCCTCCCTAATGAGCGCATTCACCGTCTTTGCATGTATCTCCAGCTCCGCTATGATCTCCTTTAGATGGAGAGTCATGGCCTGGTCTTCATGCAGTTCCGAACCCATTACCTTATTCTCATCAGTTAAGACCTTCTTTAATTGGGTCTTCAGACCGTTGATCTGCGTCTGCAGTTCAATGTCGTCTAAACTATTAATAACTGAAGACCCCGCATTAAAACCCGTTAAAACATCTGTCTCCCCACCCCGTCCCAAGCCTCGTGGCTATGTGTATACAATTTGGTCTTATCGATCTCCGCAAAATCGAATTCGTAAAACTTTTGAAATGTTTCCCTTAAGAGGGCTTGATATAGTTTAGTGGTCTCTGCAGGGCACCACGCGGGCAAGTGCACCTCAGTGAGATTTAAGATCACCGAGGCCACCGCGTAATGCACCCCTTGATAGCGTACCTGGTCTGTGGGTACCAGCACCAGGCCGTTCCCTGGTCCTTTGGTGGTGGCGGGGCATCCCTCTGCGACAGTCCGTGACGTCGGGGTCGTGGGCAGGGTCTGCCGGGGACGGGTCACTAATTCAGTGGCATTAACCGAGATTGGGGAGTATGGGATCGCGCATGCATCCAGGCACGACCCCAGTCCATCCCCCTCCCGTTATCCTGCCACTGGCTGTGGAAAATGATGGAAATGCCCGTGGGGCAGACTCTCTCTGAACCCCACATACAGACATAGATCCCCTGATCCGGTTCCCACCATTTGTCCCAGCACACACTTAACCCTCCCTGGGTCCCCGTGATGGTCCTGTGGGTGTCGTTCCCTAACCTTTCCCATTCTACCCTGGGGTTCCCCATGTCTTTGCTTAATTTTCTGAGCCACCACCACCTATCCAGGGGAACGTTGCCCTTACATGATAAACAAATCCTTTTGCCCACGGTGACGCTGATCCTTGGGGTGACGATCCGTATCCTCGGGCAATGGAGGGAGGCCTCCCCATATGTAAAACCGGTCTGGCTCGAGTACTGGGTCGAGTTTGACCCCAGCCATCCAGGCCAGCTCCTCTCGTGAGTATACGAGGCAATTTCATCCACCTCGCGTAGGCCACTTCCATCGTGGGCTAGGGGCGCCGTCCTTCCGGAGCATCCGAAGATGCGGTGGTCCTCGGTGTCGCCCCTTCTCGCGAGGCTCAGCCCAGACAGGGCGAGCAAGATCAGGCCTCCGAACGTTTCCCTTTTAATTGCCTGAAAAAAAAAAGAAAGAACATCTAGCCAGGCTCCCTATAAGCTCCTTGGCTGGGGTGAAGTGTGAGCGGGTCCCTCGACCTCAGCTCACATGGACAAACACACATACACTGGAACGGTTCCATCTTAAAACTGCTATACGGTTCCGCACCTTAAAATCAAACTCAACAATCTAACTTAAAACTACAAGCTTCTCAGACCAAGTTCTGTACATTTGCCGCCCGTCTCCGAGCGGCTAGCTTAAACTCTGTCAGGACTGCGGCAGGCTGCTCCCTGCAGCGTGGCTGTACGGACCCATACTTCTGGTCCCTCACAGCCTGCGACTGTTGGCTGGGGACCTTTGTCTTTTGACTTAACTTTTGCTCGGGAGGTCGCCCCTTTAAACTGGAGAGTCGGCGACCATGCCTTCCTAGGTTGGGGTGTCTGAGGGGACCTCCTAGGAAGTGCTATAGGTGGGGCTACCCTGGCGAGCAGACCCTTGCCGTGGGTCACAGTCCTCGCTGGCTGGGGGCTTTTCCCCCGTGGCTCCTCCCCTCCCAAGTCTGAGCTGGGGACAGGCAATCCCTCGCTGCCTGCTGCTGTTGGCTGAGAGTCCTCGCCTCCAGAACCTTCAAAACCTGGGTCGGGGGCGGGGCTATCTGGTTCGGGCTCCTCCTCCTCCCCACCTGAGTCCCAGAAGAGAGGGGGAGTGGTTTGAACAGGGGCCTGGGTGACTCCTCCCTCAACGCACGCAACTGTGCCTGAGCGTGTTGCCTGTGAGCTGAGACCTGCTGGGAGCTGAGAACTTCTAACCTTGGGGTGGTCCACCCTTGCTGGCTCCTCCCCTTTGTCGGGTTTAAACAGTTTGCACTGGTTAATGCTGCTAGCAGCCTGCCAGTGAACCTGTTTTAAAACCTTGTCCGCTGCCTCAAACGGACCTTCTATGGACTCCCCATTCTCTCTCTTTACTAGGACGGCCTTAAGGACGGGATCCTGGGCTTGGACCTGCTTTAAGTCCGGGGCCAAAGCTACCCCCTGTGTGCCTCCCTTGTCCCGGATTGCAGCTACCGGACCTGCTTTGTAGGGATTCCAGAACTCTCCTTCCCTGGCCCCCTGCTTGGCCGACTTGTTGGCCTTTTGGTTACCCTCCCACATGGTATGGAGGGATCTTAAATCTATGTCTAAAGGTTTGGACATTGCCCCAGCCTGCTTGTTCCCTGTGAATATCATTAAACTGTACGGGACCCTGTTAGACCTGGGTGAATTGGTCGGGTCTTCCGAATGGACCACCGTGCTGGAAGCTCCGGTGTCCACTAGATGTCTCCCCTGCACTTTCTCCACCCCCATCTTACCATCGTATCCCGGGGAACACAGGTGGACAGGCTGCGCTGATTCTAGTCATAGGTCTGCTTTGTATGGGGCTGATAGGGTCAGAGCACCGCTGGTTGCTGATATCTTCCCCTGACTGGCCAGGAGAACCCGCAGTGATTCAAGAACGCTCTCCACTGTGGGGGTCCCAGTGTCTACCTTTGGGCCTGGAGCTGTGGAGCTCTTTCCCTTGGTGTCCTTCCAGAGGTTTTTGCAATCTTTGTGCCAGTGGCCGTCCTTCCCGCAGCCATAGCAGTTTAACTTATTCTGGGAGGGATGGTTTCCCTCCTGGTGCCACTGTTTCTTATTCTGGCCCCCAGGTTTAACCTCGTGGACTTTCCCTTTGGGCTGGGGCATCTCAATTCCCCTCCCGTTATTTCTAAATGCTACCGTGAGCTGGCAGATCACCATTTCTTCGGTGGTCTGGGGGTTTCGGGGATCAAACCAGGCCGCAGCCTGGGCTCGGATTTGGGGCAGGCAGTTTGTCATGAGACAATGGAGCCAGTGGGCCAATTGGTCTCTGTTGAGGAACGTCCGCACTGGCGTTCCCGGGCACGCGCTCTGGTAGACTGGCCACAGCCTGTCTGCGAATGCCTGCGGGGACTCCCCGGGGAGCTGTACCATTTTTTCCACTTGGGCGAACGGACTCCCATCATTTAGTCCCATGGCCTCCAATATCTCATCCCTTAACTCCTCGTAATCTTTCTGTCCCTTCTTACACTCATCCAATAGGGTTTGGAGGAGATCACTACCCAGAGAGAACAGCAGCATTTTTGCTTGTTCTGCCTCATCGCAGTCATTAACGCATGCTGCCTGTTCTATCTCCCGGAAATGTAGAGAGGGGTCCCCCCTCACTGTGAGCTTAGGGATGTGTCCAACCATGACTCTGAGCTGTTGGGTACCATGCGGCACTACAAACTGGTTCTGGATGGCCCCAGCTCCTCGCCATCGGCTGGCGGGCCGTACCTCCGTTGTTTGAGGGGGTACATTGGTCCCGGACCCGGTTTATCCCCTAGGGCCTGCTGGGTATCCGCTAATGCTCCATCCTCCACCCCCCCTTGCTGCCAGGCCTCCTGAAAACTCGGGGCTATGGGTGGCGGTCGTGAAACCTCTGATTCCCTAACCAGTGCCTTTCTGGGAGCTGCCTGTGGGACTTCCCTGCTTGGGTTGCCAGTAAAATCCAATTGGCCCATCTTCGGGCTAATGAGGCATACCATGCCCTTCGCCCTTACTAAGGCCATGCCCAAGCTTTCTATTTCTTGCCTGCAGGGGCCGTGATCTGCGTCTTCAAACCCCTGGGCACAAGCCAGCTTATACGCTACTTTTACTTCGCCTACTTTCTCCTCCTGCTCTTTCAACTCTTGCGTGAGGCTGGAAATCTTGTTCATTAACCTAACCTCACTACCTCTCGCCTCTCTGACCTGGTATTCCAGGTGTTCCATCCTGTGCCTAGCGCTACTTTTGAGCTCAGCGATCCGGTCTTCCAGGCGCTCTGACTTTGCCTGGTGTTCCCTTTGAGCTTCAACGGCCCGGGCCCCCATATGCTCTAACTCAGCCTGATGATCCCGCGCTGTCTGTGCCCTCTCTTGACCTACTGCCTGGAGGGCCACTACTACTTTCTCCTCCGCTGCAGTCTTTTCCTGCAGCTCTCGGGCCAACTGTTTGATCTTGGCTGCTCGTGTTGCAACAGCACGGTCTAACACTAAAACCTGCTTTTTCAAACACATGAGCCAAACCGCTTTTTCAATACTTCTCCTGTACTCTTTACTTGCTGTCCACTGGGCAGCTGCATCTAGGGCGCGCTCGGCTTTTAACATATCGCACACCCATTTTTTTGCGATATTAACTTTGCCGCACACATAGGTAGATAATCTATGTTCCATTGCGGATTCCTCCTCCGCAACACGGTCTGCCTTATCACACGCTTTCACCTGGGCTCCTGCCTGGCTCGCCATTTCTGTAAGGGGTTTTTGTCTCGGGCTTATTTGTAGGTCAGCCAGTTATGTTTTTCTGAGCAGTTCTGCCCGCTGTGCGGTTGCGAATCGCTATCCCCTTCCTAGTTCTGAGCCCAGGACTTATCGAGCGGCGATAAGGACAAACGAACAGACCCATGGATTGGTGCAAGGAAAACCAATGTTTATTTACAGAAGTAAAACTACAGAGAAACAGTATCATATGAAGCCGGTTTTACACTTAACATGGGAGGAGAACGGACACATCGAGGGAAAATCCTAAAATTACAATTTTAGCAATATCCCCATTAATTCCCACCCTTATGCCTAACTAAAATTGTCTTGCGACAGCCAGAAGAAGATAATGCTCACCGGTGAAATGGATGGAAAAACCTGGCCCTGTACCCTGCCTCTGCCGTCGAAATGTGGCTACGAAGTTTCTGGTCGTCTTCTTTCTGGGCTGCTGGCAGACAGACAGAGTGAACCGGGATCCAGGCAGAGAGAGAGAGCGAGAGTGGCTGGGTCTTCCCAGTTATACCCTCGCGGTCATCCTAATCTCCCTTCAGATCAGCTCATTTCTATTGTCTGATCTGGGCATGATGAATTTTAACAAAAGGTACTGATCTTGGCCCATCATGTTAGATGGCCGGTAATTGTATCATACCAGTTCTTCAACTGCCCCCCCCCGCCTTTGTCCGACAGGTTCGTTGATGGGGGCCAGCCCAGTCTCAATGTCCCCGCTGATTATTTGAGCAAACACCTTGAAAGCCTTATGCGTAGACCTGATTGGGGTGTCCCCATTGCATCGGAATACACAAGCTGATAGTTTGCCAGCGTCTGAGAAGCTCTTGGTCACAAGGTCTGACTGCAGCCATGCCCTGGATTTTAAAACTCATGATGCGGAGATGCCGGTTACTCAGTCAGACCAGGGTTCCTTATTAATAAGTCCAACAAAAATCTTCGGATGGGGACACATGAAATTTTGCGAATCCTTTCAAAGGAGATGAACAAAGTAAAATTCTGTCTTCCCAAACAGGATTGTGTTACACAGTGAAGGGTAAGAATACTGATAATGTAATCAATTAACTAATGGTGTCTGTTTGTTTTATCAGATTTTCATTTCCGAATGATGCAAGTTCTTCAATTTTGGAACTTATTTAGTTATACTGTATACCTTTGGTGGTATCACTTAAGGTAGTAATGTTAGAAATTGGGAAAACTTTAGTGGCTCCACTAACAATGTTTGAAGATTGGCCCTAAAGACCCATTTAGGGTGACATTTATTGGCAGTTGCTTGAGCAAATCCCATCTATGACTTTAAATGTATCCTGACCTTTGTGCAAGTTTATTTGACATTAAATTGATCACGGCGGCTTTATAAATCTACAGGATATATTATGCCAGCATTGAATGCACATAAGAGTAAAAAAAAGAGTAAAGAGACTTTGGAGAATTACGAAGTTACAGTTGTAGGATGATGTCTTATATTATGGAAATAGAAAGACTTGCATTTATATCGCGTTTTTCATGACCTCAGGACGTCCCAAAGCGCTTTACAGCCAATGAAGTACTTTTGAAGTGTAATCACTGTTGTAATGTAGGAAACGCGGCAGTCAATTTGTAGGTGAGTTCTGGGATCTAAATCAATACGAACTTTTCAAATCAATTTATTGGTTTAATCTCTCCCGTGAAAACATACCGTTAATGGGTGTGCAAAACTCATTGTAGTAAATGACAAAGGCTTCATTACCGTAGCAACAGGAAGGCCAGGTTTTAGCTATGTTCACAGGTAGGTCTATTTATTTAACACTAGACTAAATATTACAGCCCCTGTAATAGTAAAAAGAATAGTTCGTTCTGCAACTAGCTGCAGATGTAAAGTTATTTTCACTTGCACTTTATGGCAAGGTGCCTGTTTTTACTTCATTTATGCAAGACATTGCTTTCCTCTGTCTCTGTTTGACAGCCAGACTTTTATTCTGTTGATACCACTCTCCTCAGTATTTTAACAGCTGGGATGAGGCAAGGAGCAGCACAGGGGGATATGCAATCTGATCAGCACCTTTCTGATATTTGCCAACAAATATTAAAATTAAAACTAGTTTAAATTGCATACTGCAGAGAGAATATTCACACAGCTAATGTTTAATACAAAGCAAACATGCTGACAGACACTCAATATGTCTCTAGATATAAATTAAAATGAAAGGGTAAAAATAGTTAAAGTTCAGCATGAACTTCTTATCCTTGTAGAAATTGCCTGCATTGTGATCTGTTGTACTTACCAGTGTCAGTCTAGAGTGTATGGCTGGCGGTATTAGTGAATGGACGTTTAACGCATCATGCCTGTATTTCTGTGGGCACACTCACCCCATTTTAAATAAACAGCAGCAACAACTTTCATTTATATAGCCTCTTTAACGTAGTAAAACATCCCAGGGCGCTTCACAGGAGTGTTATCAGACAAAATTTGACCCCGAGCCACATAAGGAGATATTAGGACAGCTTGGTCAAAGAGCTAGGCTTTAAGGAGCGCCTTAAAGGAGAAGAGAGAGGTAGTGAGGCGGAGTGGATTAGAGAGGGAATTCCAGAGCTTAGGGCCTAGGCAGCTGAAGGCACGGCCACCAATGGTGGGGCGATGAAAATTGGGGATGGACAAAAGGCATGTTAAAATGGCAGACATGGGTACGAACTCATTCGTTCATCTACTAATATCCCAACACTAATTTCTAGGCTACATTTTAAAGCATAAACTGTGCCAGAAAGTTCACGAGGAGACCGGAAAGTTATTGGCAGATAAAATAACTGAGGGGTATTAGACAGCGTTTCTGGACCAGCCTGGTGAGCTGCAATGGTCTCCTTCAGGTCTCCTACTTCCAAATATTATTAAACCATGTAACTGATTATAGTAAAGTGCCCATTATTTTGGCAATAATGAATTTGGAATATCAACAACAACTTGCATTTATACAGCGCCTTTAGCGTAGTAAAACATCCCAAGGCGCTTTGCAAGAGCGTTATCAGACAAAAATTGACACCGAGTCACATAAGGAGATATTTGGACACGTGACCAAAAGCTTGGGCAAAGAGGTAGGTTTTAAGGAGCGCCTTAAAAAGAGGTAGAGAGGCCGAGAGGGTTAGGGAGGGAATTCCAGAGCTTAGGGCCTGGACAGCTGAAGGCACGGCCGCCAATGGTGGAGCGATGGAAATCAGGGATGCATGAGGCCAGAGGAGCATAGAGTTCTTGGAGGCTTGTAGGGCTGGAGGAGGTTACAGAGATATAACCTTACCTGAGAATAACTGCTGGCTGGGTGCCTATTACAAGGCAATAAGATGCTGAAGCAGTTCGGCCGACATCAATAACCGTGAAAGCAAAGCTCCAGTGATTCATATAACCATCTAACCCCGGGCATCATTTTTCACCATATTCTCAAGTTTCACCTCAATAACTTTCCAGAGGTGCTTTTTCCGTAGGTCTTCTATTATCAGCAGTAATCCTCACCATTATGTTGGCAGGCTTCCCATGCAGCTCTGCATCATGACAGGAAGAAAGATTTGCTCATTATATTATAGCACTACACAATACTTGCTGTTCAGTTAGCTGACAAAAAGGGAGAGCAATAAAACACTCCCTTTTGCACCTCTGTTCATACCGTAACTCCACATGAAAGCACTTCGCTCCTTCTTCTGTTTTTAGATTTCTTTAGTTCAACTTCCGTAGACTAAGAATTACTCACACGAAGTAGTGAGTCTGATTGGTGCACTAACCTCGCACCTCTGGGACCTCAGTTCAAATCCAGTCCTGATTGATTGTGATGAAAGTCTTCATTATTAGCTGTAACAATCCTCTGTGAAAGAAGTTTGCGCACGATCTACCCAATTGGCCACAGATAGACAGTTGTGGTGAATGGCTGTTTTTCAGACATTGGCGTGCCCCAAGGTTCAGTACTAGGACCACTGCTGTTTTTGATATATATTAATGACTTGGACTTGAGGGTGCAGGGCACAATTTCAAAATTTGCAGATGACACGAAACTTGGAAGTGTAGTAAACAGTGAGAAAGATAGTAATTATCTTCAACAACAACAACAACAACAACTTGTATTTATATAGCGCCCTTAACATAGTAAAATGTCCCAAGGCACTTCACAGGACTATTTTAAGACAAAAAATTTGACACCGAGCCACATAAGGATAAATTAGGGCAGGTGACCAAAAGCTTGGTCAAAGAGGTAGGTTTTAAGGAGCGTCTTAAAGGAGGAAAGAGAGGTAGCGAGGCGGAGAGGTTTAGGCAGGGAATTCCAGAGCTTAGGGCCGAGGCAACAGAAGGCATGGCCACCAATGGTTGAACGATTATAATCAGGGATATTCAAGAGGGCAGAATTAGAGGAGCGCAGATATCTCAGGGGGGTTGTGGGGCTGAAGGAGATTACAGAGATAGGGAGGGCGAGGCCATGGAGGGATTTGAAAACAAGGATGAGAATTTTGAAATCGAGGCGCTGCTTAACCGGGAACCAATGTAGGTCAGCGAGCACAGGGATGATGGGCGAACGGGACTTGGTGTCAGTTAGGACACAGGCAGCTGAGTTTTGGATGACCTCAAGTTTACGTAGGGTGGAATGTGTGAGGCCAGCCAGGAGTGCGTTGGAATAGTCAAGTCTAGAGGTACCAAAGGCATGGATGAGGATTTCAGCAGCGGATGAGCTGAGGCAAGGGCAGAGACGGGCGATGTTATGGAGGTGGAAGTAGGCGGTCTTTGTTATGCTGTAGATATGTGTTCTGAATCTCATTTCAGGGTCAAATATGACACCAAGGTTGCGAACAGTCTGGGCTGGATTTTGATACTGGGGCGGGTTGGGGTGGTGTCATCCGCATTTCGTGTTATCCACCCGACTGCAATTTGATGTGGGAGATTGATGCAATTTTCACCTAATTGGGCAATTGAGTTCCAGCATGTGGGAACCCATGAACCAATTAGTGGTTTCAGTCTGAAAGTCGCCTCTGATTATGTCATCATTGCTGCTGCATTGCAGGTCAGAGACTGCCTGGTCTCAGAGACTGCCTGGCCTTTGCTGTGAGAGGACCTGGATGGAAAATGAGCAGCATGAGAGAGAGAGAGAGGAGAGAGAGAATTTTTTTTTGCATCCAGGTCCTCTCACAGCAAAGGCCAGGCAGTCTCTGAAGACATTCAATGCAGCAGCATCAGAGGCGACTTTCAGACCTAATACTACTACTACCTTCATCACATCTCCATTGTAATAGTGGACCTGCAGCTGATAGTCAGCTATCCACTTGTGCTCCCGCCAGGTTTCACTGGCGTGTTTCACATCAGGCGTGCTTCACGTCAGAAAAGGGTTAAAATAGCTAAAATGTTTCAAAATGGCATTACAGAGCCAATTTAGGGCTTGTTAAGGGCTTTAATGGCCTCTCCCGCCTCTTGGAGGCGGGACAGAGTCGGGAACACCGCACACAATTTTATCAAAATTGCGTGGATGCGGAATGGAGGCGGGATCAGGTCCGCCTGCCACTTTTCGCAATTTTAACCCCCCACACGCCTCCAAACCCGCCTCCACGGCTCTATGAAAATCCAGCCCTATGGTCCAGCCTCAGACAGATGTTGGGGAGAGGGATGGAGTCAGTGGCTAGTGAATGGAGTTTGTGGCGGGGACCGAAAACAATGGCTTCGGTCTTCCCAATATTTAATTAGAGAAAATTTTTGCTCATCCAGAACTGGATGTTGCACAAGCAATCTGACAATTTAGACACCGTGGAGGGGTCGAGAGAAGAGGTAGTGAGGTAGAGCTGGGTGTTGTCAGCGTACATATGGAAACTGACGCTGTTTTTTCAGATGATGTTACCAAGGGGCAACATGTATATGAGAAATAGGAGGGGGCCAAGGACAGATCCCTGGGGGACACCAGAGGTAACGATGCGGGAGCGGGAAGAGAAGCTGGTGCAGGTGATTCTCTGGTTACAATTAGATAGATAAGAATGGAACCAGGCGACTGCAGTCCCACCCAGCTGGACGATGGTGGAGAGGCGTTGGAGAAGGATGTTGTGGTCAACCGTGTGAAAGGCTGTAGACAAGTCAAGAAGGATGAGGAGGGATAGTTTACCTTTTTCACAGTCACAAAGGATGTCATTTGTGACTTTAATAAGAGCTGTTTCGGTACTGTGACAAGGGCGGAAATCTGATTGGAGGGATTCAAACATGGAATTGCGGGAAAGATGGGCATGGATTTGGGAGGCGACAACACGTTCAAGGACTTTGGAGAGGAAAGGGAGGTTGGAGATGGGGCGATAGTTTGCAAGGACGGAGGGATCAAGTTTTGTTTTTTTGAGGAGTGGGGTGATGATGGCAGATTTGAGGGAGAGGGGGACAGTACCTGAGGAGAGAGAACTGTTAACAATAACAGCTAACATGGGAGCCAGAAAAGGAAGTTGGGTGGTCAGCAGTTTGGTGGGAATAGGGTCGAGGGAGCAGGAGGTGGATCTCATAGACAAGATGAGCGCAGAGAGGTCATGAGGGGAGATCGGAGAGACACTGGAGAAAGATGTGAGTTCAGGGCTAGGGCAGGGGGGAACTTTAGAGGAAGTTTGGCCCAGTGGGCTAGGGGAAGGAAGGGAAGTGGCAGAAGCAGCTGAACGGATGGTCTCAGTCTTCGAGACAAAGAAGTCCATGAGCTCCTCACACTTGTTATTGGAGGTGAGGGTGGAGGAGACAGGGGAGAGGGGTTTAAGAAGACGCTTAGCAGTAGAGAATAGGAGCCGGGGTTTATCTTTGCATTCCAGAATGATTCAAGAGGACATAGACAGGCTGGTGGAATAGGCGGACACCTGGCAGATGAAATTCAATGCAGAAAAGTGTGAGCTGATACTTTTTAGTCGGAAAAATGAGGAGAGATAATACAAACTAAATGGTACAATTTTAAAGGGGGTGCAAGAAGAGAGAGACCTGGGGGGGTTTGTGCACAAATCTTAGAAGGTGGCAGGACAGGTTAATGAAGCAGTTAATAAAGCATATGGGATCCTGGGCTTTATACATAGCGGCATAGGAGGAAAAATTGGGTTGATTTGCGCCTCTCATTAGCGCCCCCAGGCGTGGCGCCGCTAACGCCTCCCGCAAAATTCAGCGGAAGGTTAGCGGCAGTGGTAGCCGGTAGCGCACCGCGGTGCTGCACCGCCAGCGATGACGTCATCACCATGCGCAGCGCCCTGCTCGCGCCCCGGCCACAAACTTCGGTTGCGCCCCCTGACCTATTGCCGGACGATAGATCCAACAGGGTCAGGGGGGCATTTTTGCAGCCTCGACAGCGCTAGCAAAAGGGGCAGGTGTTGGGCGGCCATTTTTTTGGGGCCGACTGCCAGCTCCTGCCCCCTCCCCCTTTTTTCCTTGGGGTGCCGGCCGTGATCACTCAGCCCAACACTCCTCTTGAGTGCCGGGTTGTTTTCACGGCACCCCACTCCCCGGTGGGCCAGCAGGGCCCCGGTGCGCGCAGCGCTAGGCCCCTCCCTTTTAATCAGGGGAGGAGGCCTGCAATGATGCGGTGCTATGTGCCAGCGCGCGTAGTGCTGTTGCACGTAATGCCGCGATATTCAGTTGTAGTGCCCCAAGAAGGAGGTGGAGCACTTCCAGTAGCGCCCCACCTCCTGCTTGGGGCGCTACAACTGAATTTCAGGCGGAGGGGTGCTAATTTTTTCGGGGCGCTAAAATTAGCGCCCCGGCGACGTTAGCACCCCAAAAGGGGCGACACTGAATTTTTCCCCCTTAGAATACAAAAGCCAGGAAGTTATGCTAAACCTATATAAAACACCAGTTCGGCCCCAGCTGGAGTATTGTGTCCAATTCTGGGCACCGCACTTTAGGAAGGACATGAAGGCTTTGGAGAGGGTACAGAAGAGATTTACTAGAATGGTTCCAGGGATGAGGGATTACAGTTACGTGGATAGACTGGAGAAGCTGGGATTGTTCTCATTAGACCAGAGAAGGCTAAGAGGAGATTTGATAGAGGTGTTTAAAATCATGAAGGGTTTAGATAGAGTAAATAAAGAGAAACTGTTTCCAATGGCTGAAGGATGATAACGAGAGGGCACAGATTTAAGATAATTGGCAAAAGAACCAGAGGCGACATGAGGAAAACTTTTTTACGCAATGAGTGATCAGGTCACCCCTCAACCTTCTCTTTTCTAGAGAAAAGAGCCCCGGCCTGTTCAATCTTCCCTGATAGTTTTATCCTCCTAGTTCTGGTATCATTCTAGTAAATCCTCTTTGCACCTGCTCCAGTGCCTCTATATCCTTTTGTATTATATGGAGACCAGATCTGTTCACAGTATTCCAAGTGTGGACTAACCAAGGTTCTATACAAGTTTAACATAACTTCTCTGCTTTTCTATTCTATCCCTGTAGAAATGATGCCAGGGCTTTGTTTGCTTTTTTAATGTCCTTTTTAACCTACGTTGCTCCTTCTAGTGATTTGTGTATCTGTATCCGCAGATCCTTCTGCTCCTTTACCCCGTTTAGACACTTAGGAGGCAAAATTGGGTCGCGCCCCCTTTGGGGCGCTAACTTCACTACTTTTAGCGCCCCGAAAAAGTTAGCACCCCCACACCAGAAATTCACTGGTAGCGCCCCAAGAGGGAGGCGGGGCGCTACTGGAAGCACCCCACCTCCCTCTTGGTGTGCTGCAAGTGAATATCGTGGCAATAAAAGGGAGGGGCCTAGCGTATCGAGACCCGGGGCCCAGCTGGGCCACCAGGGATCGGAGTGCCAGCAAACGAGCCTGGCACTCAAGAGAAGTGCCGGGCTCACGGAGCGTAGCCGGCACCCTGTGGGGGGGCGGCACAGGAGGCCGGGGACAGCAACGGGGGCAGGTGCTGGCAGGCGGCCAGCAACAAAAATGGCCGCCCGGCACCTCCCCATTAATTTGCGCCACCCCGGCCTGCAGGTAGGCCCCCTTGACCCTGTCAGACATAGTGTCCGGCGGGAAGTCAGGGGGCGCTACCGAAGATCGCGGCTGGGGCGCGAGCGGGGCACTGAGCACGGCGATGATGTCATCGCCAGAGGCGCAGCGCCACGAGGCGTTAACGGTTACCGCCGCCGCTAACCTCCCGCTGAATTTCGCGGGAGGTGTTAGCGGCGCCACGCCCAGGCGCTAGTTACTTTGCGCACCGTTAGTGCCCTGTTAGGGCGCTAATGGGAGGCGCAAATCAACTGAAATTTTCCCCCTTATTTTCCAAGGAGAATGTGGCCTCCTTTTCCTTCCTACTAAAATGTACAATCTCACACTTATCTATATTGAAGTTCATTTGCCAATTACACGCCCATTCTACCAGTTTATTAATGTCTTCCTGTATTTTGTTGCAGTCCTCCTCTGTATTAACTACACCCCCCAATTTGGTGTCATCCGCAAATTTTCAAATTGTATTTCCGATTCCTGAGTTCAAATCATTTATTTAAATGGTGAACAACAGTGATCCCAGCACCGATCCTTGTGGAACACCACTTCCCAACATTTTTCATTTAATCTTGATGACCAAACCATCTTCTGCCATTGCATCATTCAGTTCTGAGGTTACTCAAACATTGTCTAATGAGCCACTCCTTGTATTTCAAATGCCACACATATTGAGATTGCCGTGAAATGGCACAGTAACATCAAATGAATTATCGATTTTAAAAAAACAAGAACTCGAGGACCAAACTCAAAAGTCTTTGGTATCCAGAAAACAAGCCAAAAATGCTTAAAGGTCGTTAATCTCAGAGTAATTGCATTCTCAATACTTTAATCACACAAAGGAAATTAAAATATGCTTTCTACGAGCTGAACAAAATTTGTTTCGGGATCCACTGCGACCTCTGGACAGGTAATTCCGCAAATGCTGAAAATGGAATTGAAAATGAAATGGTTGTTTGATTCCAACTTTGATCAAAAGATTTAATGGTGTTACATGCAGAGAGATGTGTACAATGAGAGTGACATCTTTAAACCCTGATTACTGCTTCAATTTGAGAAGATTTCACCATTACTTTATTTTGCTGGAAGCCAATGCTATAAATTGTTAAACTTCACGACCTAGGGAGCACCTCGCAACACAAAAGCTCTTTTGTGTTGCAGTGTTTCCCCCCCCACTGTTGCTCCTGAAGGTGATGTGGTTCACGAAGGATGGTTACCATGGGTACCAGGAGACCTTCAGCACCTTGCCGAAGTGGCCTTTCTTCATGTGTGAGGGCAGATACCGGGGCAGATTTTAACTCGTCCCTCCCCGGCGTAAACCGGGGCGTTTAGCGGGGTTTAGACTACCGCGCAGCACTTACCAATCCCGATAACGCCAGAGATCCCGCCGCCACTGCCGCCATCTTCAGAGGGGCCTACTGGTGGGCAGCTGTAGCACCCGCCTGTTTCGGGCGGTCGGCCCTTCTCATGTGCAAATCAGGGTCCTGTGACAAACATAGGAACCCCATTACCATTTTTGGACTGAACTAAGTGTGTGTGTCACACGCCTCGCCCCAAGAATGGTAAGTTTCAAATTATTTTTGTGGGGCCAGGAGGGGTGCTGCTCGGGACCCCACAAAAATGATCCAGGCCGCTGCTGGCCCAGGCGTCCCCCCTCCGTGTTGACGAACCCACCACCCCATCACCCCAGCACATGCTGCTAGCTGGCTGACCTGATACTGTGCCGGCCCCACTCGTGAACTGCTCGATTGGCGCACCCCAGCTGGGCAGCTCTATTTAATTGAGAACGGGCCTTGAAATGGCACCAGTCTCATCGCTCCTGGCCCGGCCCGGCCCGGCCCGGCCCGACAAGCAAAAGTTAAAATCCAGCCCAGTAAGTGCTGGAGAGATGGAGCATCCCAACTCAATTGCAAGTATTTATCCAGTTTGTGAGGATGTGGAATTCACGTCCAGGGTTAATGGTTGAGGAATAAATATTGGGCAGGACTTTGAGAGAATTCCCCTGCTTAACTCCAGCTACCACCTTGGCTTCATATCCTTTAATACCCTTACCTGACAAAAACTATCAATCTCGGTTTGGACGTTTTCAATCGATCCCAGGCTTCAACAGCTTCTTTGATTTGGAAAGCGAGCAGGAGAAATTTCTTCACACAGAGAGAGTTGTCAGGCTGTGGGATTCACTCCCAGGGTTAGTGGTTGAGGCAGAAACTCTGTCGATATTCAAGATTAGATTGGAAAGGTGGATGTTTGAAAAGGGGTCGAAGGGAAATGGGAACAGGGTGAGTAAATGTGAGTAAGGCGATTTACTCACCGACTGATTGCACCAAAGGGCCTGTGTCCGTCTATGTATTTCTATGTACAAAGATTTTTATACAGGGCTAATGAAATAGTAAGGAGGAAATAGGATTGCTGTGTCTTAATTGGACTTTTTCATTGTTTTGTGGTCCATTGTAAGTCAGCCTACAATTTATGTCGAACTATCATACCTGCTTACTAATTGGGCTGCATTTCTGCAACTGAATGGATTGTGGAGATTGTGTTGCGCATAATCCTCAGAATAAGCGATGTTCCTGCGCTGTATTCAATTAGCTTATTCAATTGGCATCACATTATTGATACAGAAGCAAGTGGATAAGCAAATAGACATAATGCAGCTTGGTGTACAGTCACACAAAGGCAAGTGCTAATTCCACAGTGTTTATGGCTCTATGTAGGTAACTAGAGTAGCTCATAATTCACTGACTCCGCTCATTCATGACTGCTGCAGAATTTTCACGGCTCATCTTATCTTTGGCGAAATTAGTGCAGGCCAGCAATAAAAGACGCAGAAAATTAAATCACAATAATTACAGGGATTAAATTAATCTTCCATTCTGAGATAAAACACATAAATTGCAAACACATCACAATAAAGACAGATTTGCATTTATATGGCACCTTTCACAACCTCAGGACATCCTAAAGTGCTTTACAGCCAATGAAGTACTTTTGAAGTGTAGTCACTGTTGTATTGTAGTAAACGCGGCAACCAATTTGCGCACGGCAAGATCCCACAACAGCACTGCGATAATGACCAGATAGTCTGTTTTCGTGATGTTGGTTGAAGGATAAATATTGGCCAGGACACCGGGGAGAACTCCCCTGCTCTTCTTTGAATAGTGCTATGGGATCGTTTAAGTCCATCTGAGAGGGCAGATGGGGCCTAGGTTTAAAGTCTCATCCAAAAGAGAGCACCTCCGACAGTGCAGCACTTCCTTAGTACTGCATCGAACTGTCAACCTAGAATCTATGCTCAAGTCTCTAGCGTGGTATTTGAACCCATAACCTTCATGACTAAAAGGCAAGAGTGCTACCACTGAGCCACAGCTGACGCTCGCAGTGCAATCCTGGCCTTGCTGCAGCCATTTTATTTTACCAGGAATAGCATTGCCCCTTTAAGGGTGACCAGCAGCCCTTTAAGGACCGCTGGCATCTAATCTATACCTTTGTTCTTTGCAGGCTCCCAGTGCTGTGCCCCGGAAATGCTGTGATAATATGGTAATGATCTGACTTCACATTAACGTACAAGGTCAACTCCCAAGGACCAGGACGGCTCAAGGAAGAATCGGTCCCAGTGCCTCTGTACTGGAAGCCCATTAACAACTCCCACTTGGATACAGGATGAATGGTACAGCAATTCTAGGGATTTTCTTGTGGAGAAATGTGGTTGTTCTATTGTTTTAACATGCCTTGGTTCAGTGAGTAGCACTCTTTAAGTCAGAAGCCCATGTTGTTGGAAAACAATCTCCTACATTTCTACAGCGCTCACCATGTACAAGAAGAGGTCTCAAAGCACTTTGCAGTGAAGAGAAAAAACAGAGATGAAATAAATGACAATCATCTGTTTTTTAGTGATGTTGGTTGAAGGATAAATATTGGACAGGACACCGGGGAGAACTCCCCTGCTGTTTTTCGAAATAGTGCCATGGGATCTTTTATGTCCACCTGAGAGGGCAGATGGGGCCCTCGGTTTAAAGTCTCATCCAAAAGACGGCACCTCCGATAGTGCAGCACTCCCTCAGTACTGCACAGAAGCGCCAGCCTAGATTATGTGCTGAAGTCATAGGTTCAAGCTCCACTCCAGGTCCTTGAGCACATAAAATTACATTGAATGTACAGCACAGAAACAGGCCATTCAGCCCAACTGGTCTATGCTGGTGTTTATGCTCCACATGAGCCTCCTCCTACCTTACTTTATCTCACCCTATCAGCATATCCTTCTATTCTTTTCTCCCTCATGTGTTTATCTAGCTTCCCCTTAAATGCATCTATACTACTTGCCTCAACTACCTATGGTAGCAAGTTCCACATTCTCACCACTCTCTTGAATTCCTTACTGGATTTATTAATGACTATCTTATATTTATGCCCCCTAGTTTTGGACTACCCCACAAATGGAAACATCTTCTGTATGTCTACCCTATCAAACCCCTTCAGAATTTTAAAGACCTCTATTTGGTCACCCCTCAGTCTTTAGAAGAGAAAAGAGTTCCAGCCTGTTCAGTCTTTCTTGATAGTTAGAACCTCTCAGTTCTGGTATCATCCTTGTAAATCTTTTTTGCAGCTTCCCTTGTGCCTCTATATCCTTTTTAAAATATGGAGACCAAAGCTGTGCACTAAATGTGATTAATCTAGGCTGATACTCCAGTGCAGTGCAGAGGGAGTGCTGCACTCTCAGATCCCTGTTTGCCCTCTCAGGTAGATGTAAAAGATCCCATAGCACTATTCTAAGAAGAGCAAGGAAGTTCTCCCCAGAGTCCTGGCCAACATTTATCCCTCAACCAACACCTTAAAACAAATTATCTGGCTATTATCCCATTGCTGTTTGTGGGAGCTTGCTATGCGCAAATTGGTTGTCGTGTATTCTACATTGCAACAGTGACTACACTTCAAAAGTACTTCATTGGCTGTGAAGCCCTTTGGGACATCCTGAGATCATGAAAGGTGCTTTATAACCACAGGAAGTGGTTGAGGCAAATAGCTTAGATGCTTTCAAAAGGAAACTAGATGAATACATGAGAGCAAAGGGAATAGAAAGATATGTTAAAAGGCTGAGATGAGGTAGATGGAATGGGAGGAGACTCGAGTGGAGTATAAACACAGTCTAGTTGGGCCGAATGGTCTGTTTCTGTGCTGTATATTCTGTGTAATTGTATATAATATAATATAAATGTGAGTCTTTCTTCTTTTTTTTTACAGTTGTCACAGTGACACACTTGCACCTTTCTACCCTACCCTTGCCAGTTCATGCTGGCATTCTTTCCCTCTCCCATACTGGTTAATTTTGACATCCTTTCCCCCCACCTTCCCTCACCAGCTCCAAACCTCAATGCCGCTCCTAGAGCAGGGCTGGTTTTCATCCATGATAATGCGGAGAAGCAAACACTGACTTCAAAATGCCAATGCCTGCGTGAAATGCGCGACTGCCGTGAAAGCAAAAATCAAATTAACACTGAAGCGGGACTTGAACCCACAAGCTGACACCTATTATGTAGACTTATGTATATAAATATATCACTCACAGAAATAAATGAGTCAGTGCCTGCCTAAGAATAATGCACAGAAAAATCTACGTTTTTGTACCTGAACTTCTTTGATCAGAAAATATATTCCTCTGACATGTTTAATACTTAACTAACAGGAAGACTTGACTTAAAATATACAAACGGCCCATGGTCTGTGCTGATTGGGCTGATCTCAGCCTGGATAGCAGTAGGCATGTGACAGTTGGCCTCAGCACCCTGGGTTGAGGAGAGCTTATTCAGCTGGAGTTAGACTCAGCTGTGATTTTTCCTCTTCACCCCTCCCACCCCCCCAAGGTTGAATTGCCTAACAAGCCTCCCTTCATAGGCTTACATATGCCATTTAAAGAAGGTACTGGAGGGTCTTCAGGAGAGAACCAGCATTATTCCTTTAAGGATGAGCAGTGGCCCTTTAAGAGCTACTGGCACATAATAACTTGACGTTAAAGGACAAGGCCGACTCCCAGGGAACAGCGCGGCCCGAGGAAGCGTCGGTCCCCAGTGCCTCTGTACTGGAATCCCATTAAAGGCTCCCACATGGATACAGGACAAATGTGGCCACAATCAGTGTATTTTCTTCTGGATAATTCTGGCAGTTAATTGAAGGCATTTGAAACAAAAAAACTGAAAACCATATTAAACGACGTGGTATTGAAAAGCAGTGAGCAAATAGCAAAGGAAAAATAGTATATTAATTCCTGGTGGTCCCTGGTTGTGAAATAAAATACATCTTTGGTGGCTGTGGGGTTGTCATGGGAACGATTGTAGAGTAGAATGCAATTTATAGGCAGCCAGAGGTGCATTAAAAAGAACATTTTTATGTTTCCAATATTACATTATTTATATTTCTATAAATGTAGCACAATGAGCTGTAAATAATAAGACTGCACCCCTCATTTTCCAGTTGTATGCACAGGAACTAAAACCTGCACATGTACAACTGATGTGTAACAATCATACATTACGTTTCACAATATAAGTAAAAGTGAGCTGTGCGCAAAATGGTTGCCGTGTTTCCCTACATTACAACAGTGACTACACTTCAAAAGTACTTCATTGGCTGTAAATCGCTTTAGGACATTGTGAAAAGCGCTATATAAATACAAGTCTTTCTTTCAAAAAAAAATATTCATATCCAAGTAACAGATTCAATATGAAGAAAGCAAACCATTGTTTGAGAGTGATGCAAACTACTTGCGTTTGACAAAAATGCTAATTCAGTGGAGAACATCAGGGCTCCACTGTGTGTGTGGAGTAGTGGGATCCAGCTTTCATCTGCCACCTTGCAGAGTTCCCTATCTCAGCCATGTCACTGTGGAAAGGTATTGAGAGGAGACCAGGTAAAAATCAGAAGAGGCATCTCTCTGTTGCTATCAAATCACTCCTGAATGGCCAGTTCAGAGCGGCCCTGGGTAGACATTGCTCATCTACCCTCTCATCAGGAGAGGTCAGAGGAGAAAACTGAGGAGGAATAAAATAACTAAGTAACAATCATGTTGATAGAGGGAGATGAAGTAGGGTGGCAGGAGGCTCGTGTGGAGGACAAACACCGGCATAGATCGAATGGCCTGTTTCTGTGCTGTAAATTCTACGTCATTCTATATAATTAAGACCCTTCTTCAGTCATTTTTCTACACAAACTTATAACAAAACACTAATTTTAATCTACTTACCTTGGTCGAGTGAGGTCTGAGTCACTGAAAAGTACTCAATGTTCAGTGTTGTCTTGCTAGTCTCCACTGAGTGAAAAAGTTCAGCGAGTACCCCTGCCGATAACTCTACATGGTGCTCCAGCATGAACACCGTGTGACCCTGCACAATTAACTAGCACAACATAGGCCACAAGACCACAACATAGATTTAAAAATGATGAGGAAGCTCACTGGGCTCATCCAACCAGCGAGTCTCCTTATCACGCTGCTTTTTAAATTATTCCAGGCTTTTCTCATCTACTTCCCCACCTAGATGTCTATCCCACATTTTGATCACTCTGTGTGAAGAACCTTCTATATCAGTTCCAAATTTGCCCCTCACCCAACTTGACACCCCCTTGTCTTTCTGTCACGGTTCAACTTGAAGCAGCATTTCCAATCCCTTTTTCTATACCATTTAGTGTCACACAGAAAGAAAGACTTGCGTTAATAGAGCACCTTTCACAGCCTCAGGATGTCCCAACAAGCTTCACAGCCAATTAGGCACTTTTGAAGTATAGTCACTGTTATACTTTAAGAAACACGGCAGCCAATTTACACACAGCAAGGTCCCACAAACAGCAATGAAATAAATGACCAAAATCATCTGTTTTAGTGACGTTGGTTGAGAGATAAATGTTTGCCAGAACACCGAAGAGTATTCCCCTGCTCCTCTTCAATATAATGCCATGGGATCTTGTACCTTCACCTGAGAGTGGAGACGGGGCCTCGATTTATCAGGATATCAGGTAGTGAGCTAAGTAAAATGGGAGGTGGTTTCGTGCTTCGTAGCATTGTAATGGGGAGAGGTTCACGTTCCAAGATGAAGGTTTGTAGATTTATTTTAAGTTTAGAATTTACTTAGGAATTCTTTCCAGGAACAATGGGTTTTCTTTGATGTATTTTTCCTCCTATTTTTGCAAGCACTCGGCACAAAAGCTAAGGATTCCACAGCCTTTCTGCTTATGTGATGTAATTAGCAGGAAAGATCATGAATCAAGATTGATGGAGTGTTACGAACAGATGCACAAATATCTGGCCAGGAAGCCTGCCTTCATTGTATTCATGAGGCTGTTTTGTTACTGCAACTGTTGCTGCAATGAAACATTTTGGCCTAAAAATTCGGTTGCTTTGCGCCACCCGTTAGTGCCCTAAGAGGGCGCTAGCAGGGCGCAAAGCAACTAGCGCCTGGGCGCAGCGCTGCCAACGCCTCCCGTGAAATTTAGCGGGAGGTTAGCGGCGGTGGTAACTGTTAGCGCCCCACGCTGTTGCGCTGCCGGCGATGACGTCATCGCTGTGTGCAGCGCCTCGCTCGCGCCCCGGCCGCGATCTTCGGTAGCGACCCCTGACTTACCGCCGGACGCTATGTCCGATGGGGTCAGGGGGGCCTACCTGTGGCCGGGGCAGCGCAAATTAAAGGGGAGGTGCCGGGCGGCCATTTTTGTTGCTGGCCGCTTGCCAGCACCTGCCCCCGTTGCTGTCCCCGGCCTCCTCTGCAGCCCCCACGGAGTGCCGGCTGCGTTCCGTGAACCCGACACTTCTCTTGAATGCCGGGTTCCTTTGCCAGCGCTCCGACGCCTGGTGGCCCAGCTGGGCCCCGGGTCGCACTGCGCTAGGCCCCTCCCCTTTAAGAAGGGGAGGAAGGCCTGCAGAACCGCGGCGCGACGCAACGTGCCTCAGAGCGTGGCGCTGCAGCACGTAGCGCCGCAATATTCACTCACAGCACCCCAAGAGGGAGGCGAGGCGCTTCCAGTAGCACCCCGCTTCCCTCTTGAGGCGCTACCGGTGAATTTCGGCCGCGGGGCGCTACTTTTTTCAGGGGCACTAAAAGTAGCGCCCCGGCGAAGTTAGCGCCCCAAAGGGGGCGCGACTCAATTTTTCCCCCTCTGTGTTTCAGTTTCCAGGTTTGATACGCAGAATTACACGCTTCATCATGTTTCTGTTTCATTGCGCATTGCCACATCATTGCACTAGCTATTTAAATCGGTAAATCCTGATGCTAACATGGAGTAAATTGGGGTGCATCATGTTCATCATACCGTGGTTCAGTGGGTAGCACTCTAGCCTTTGAGTCAAAAGGTCATGGGTGCAAGCCCCACCACAGAGACTTGAGCACAAAATCTAAGATGACAAACCAGTGCAGTACGGAGGGAGTGCTATAATGTCGGAGGTGCCGTCTTTTGGATGAGATGTTAAACCGAGGTCCCGTCTGCTCTCTCAGGTGGACGTAATAGATCCCATGGCAATATTTGAAGAAGAGCAGGGGAGTTCTCCCCGGTGTCCTGGCCAATATTTATCCCTCAACCAACATCACTAAAACAGATGATCTGGTAATTATCACATTGTGGGAGCTTGCTGTGCGCAAATTGGCTGCCGAGTCTCCTACATTACAACAGTGACTCCACTTCAAAAGTACTTCATTGGCTGTAAAGCGCTTTGGGATATCCTGAGGTTATGAAATGCACCATATAAAGTTCTTTTTTTTCTGAAAAATTACGTTTGTCTTTCTCTATTAAAATAATATGTGAATTAGAGCAGATGATATGCATTCTGCCATGCACAATTTCTTCCAATATCTCCCTCATTTCTTTTGTCCTTCGCTGTATGTGGGAATGCAACCTTCAGCTGCTTCGCTGAGCAGTCTAGGGTCCCAGATGTCAGGTGCCAATATGTCAGGGTCCCAGATGTCAGGGTCCCAGATGTCGGGGTCCCAGACGTCAGATCGCAGATGTCGGGGTTCCAGATGTTGAGGTCCCAGATGTGAGGGTCCTAGATGTCAGATCCCAGATGTCAGGGTTCCAGATGTCGAGGTCCCAGATGTCAGGGTCCGAGATGTCAGGGTCCCAGATGTCAGATCCCTAGATGTCGGGGTTCCAGATGGCAGATCCCAGATGTCAGGGTCCCAGATGTCAGATCCCTAGATGTCGGGGTTCCAGAAGTCAGATCCCAGATGTCAGGGTCCCAGATGTCAGATCCCTAGATGTCGGGGTTCCAGAAGTCAGATCCCAGATGTCAGGGTTCCAGATGTCGAGGTCCCAGATGTGAGGGTCCTTATGGTTGAGATGATGGAGAAGTGTGGGGAAGTCCATTGCCTGCAGCTGCAACATTTTGCAGGAAGTTTCTTACAACCTCCAGAACATCCTGCAAAACGTGACAGCCCGGGAAATGGCTGCAGCTTAACGACGCCGGGAAGAACTGCTAAGGGAATTGGGGGCTTCTGAAGTGGCAGCAAAAGAAGAACCTGCTTGAGTGGCCTTTTTGACCTTATTGCGGAAATGACCTCTCACGTGAATGGTGGACAACCATTTGACATGGTGTACTTGGAGAGATTACACAAACTAGGAATGTATTCCCTGGAATTTAGACGGTTTAGGGGTGATTTGATCCAAGTTTTCAAGATATTAAGGGGAACTGATAGGGTAGGTCGAGAGAAACTATTTCCGCTGGTTGCAGAATCTAGGATTAGGGGCATAGTCTAAAAATTAGAGACAAATCTTTCAGGAGTGAAGTTAGGAAACACTTCTACACGCAAAGGGTGGTAGAAGTTTGGAACTCTCTTCCGCAAACGGCAATTGATGCTGGGTCAATTGTTAATTTTAAATCTGAGATTGATAGATTTCTGTTAACCAAAGGTATTAAGGGATATGGGCCAAAGGCGGGTATATTGAGTTAGGTCAAAGATCAGCCTTGGCCTCACTAAATGGCAGAACAGGCTCGAGGGGCTCAATGGCCTACTCCTGATCCAATGTTCCTAGATTTCCAAAAAGACATTCAATAACATTCCCCACAAAAAGGTTACTGAAGCAGTGGACTTAACAGTAAAACCTGAATGTGGATTAGGAACTGGCTAAAGGAAAGAAAGCAGCAGGCAGTCATTAGGTGAGTGACAGAAGGGTTGGGGGAGGGAGGAGATGCACTGAGTGGAATGGCTCGAGGATCGGTGTCATTGATCCGCCCGTTCTTAAACTACATTCGTAACTTGGAATCAGAAACCCAATGCAACCTGGCCTGATTTGCTGATAATACTGAGCTGGAGAGGGAGGGCAGTTGAGTCGGACAAAGTGGCCAGGGACTTACAAAATAAATGAGATCCAATCTGCTGGAGCGATGGCAGATGAAATTCCGCACAGACATGTGTAAGGGTAGTTCACATTGGAAGGAAATATGCATATCACGAGTATACTGTGGATGAAGTAGAAATAGATAAAGGGGAAGTGGAAAGGGTGGCAGCAGACTCAACACTTAACTGGTCAAACCACTGTGGAGCAGCAATGAGCAAAGCAAACAGTATGCAAATGAAATTGGTAGATCAGTTGAATATAAATTGGAAGCTGTCGTGCTAAAACTACACAGCGCACAGAGCCCCCTGGTCAGACCACATGAGTACTTGTGTTCAGTTCTGGTCACCAATACTTGGTCAGCTTTGGTCAGTCCTGGTCTCAATGGATTGAATCATGAGAAACAAACTGGAAAGAATGGGGCTCATTAGCCTTGAAAGGAGGTGACTGACTGAAGCCAATGCTTTATCCATGCTTGGGTTTTTCGACTTTTGTGAGGGAACTTTATTAAATCTAAATACACCACGTCATATGGTTATCCACCATCCACTTGGGTAGTCATTTCTTGACAAAGACCAAGGATGTCGGTCAGGCAGGCAGGATCTTCCTTTTCTCAGTTAAATCTAGAGCTCTAATTCAAAGTATGTTGAGATACTATAGCAAGGGGATATAGGGTTCAAACGGTCAAAAGAAACTGTAAGTGATATCAGGAAGAACTTCTTCGCGCAAAGAATGATCAACATTCAGAATGGTCTTTCGGGTACAAAGGCAAAGGGATTGAAGGGATATGGGAACAAGGCGGGTAAGTAAGATTAGACCTATTTGCTCGCGGGGAGTTGGACTGGTTGGGCTGAATGGCCTGTGTCCGAGTTGTAACTTCTTTGTATTTCTATGTACGGCGGCAGATGGAAAAACCTTAGATTCATTCAAGATGGGAACGCAAGTTTTGTTTGGACTCTTGATAGATCAGCTACGATGGAGTAAATGGACTCCCTCATTAGTTTCTATCTTGTGAAAGCGTGATTGTGACTTGGCACGTACTTAGGTATGGTAGTGCAATGGTTATGTTGCTGGACTAGTTAATCCAAAGAACGTGAGTTAAAGTCCCACCATAGTAGTTTGGGAATTTAAAGTCAGTTTTAAAAATCTGTAAATAAAAAGCCGGTTTCAGTAAAAGCGACCATGAAGCTGGTCGTAAAATTCATTAATGTCCTTTAGGGAAGAAAACCTGCCGTCCTTACCCACTCTGGCCAATATGTGACTCCAGTCACATGCCAACGTGGTTGACTCTTAACAGCCCTCTGAAGTGGGCTAGCGAGCCACTCAGTTGTATGAAACCGCAGCCAGTGGTTCAAGAAGAAGGCCCTTCTCATGGCAACTAGGGATGGGAATTAATTGCCCGCCTTGCCTGAGAATGAATTAAAACAAAAAATCACTTGAAAATCATGTCCATAGTTCCTCCAATTATCCTGATGCAAACTGTCGGATATGCTTCAAGTGAGACGAGTACCTTAGCATTCTCGATTTCTTCCTGATTGGCACGGTGCCTCTAATTGCTTTGAATTCAATAAAAATGCTACGTTAGGGACTTTGCCAGCGGTAGCCAATCAATGCTGGTGCCACAGCTGTAGATGTAGGCAGGTTTACGAGAATTGTACAATGCTCAAGACTGTGTTTTGTACCAAATGGAGGATGGAAATTTTACTCCATTTTTTATTGCCCAAGACTGTATACTGTAAAGCTATCTTTACTTCTAATAGTTTAACTTACACAGTTACATAGGCCCAAAAATTCGGCCGTTCCCGGGTGAGTACACAGTCCGTACTCACCCGTATTCATTCCCGAAGTGCCGGTTTCCTGCATGCACTGCGCATGCGCGGGAAACCGGAACTTTCGGTATGGTGAAGGGAGCGGTTCCTAGGTGAACCGCGTGCGCGCTAGAGGCTGCGCGCATGCAGCACACTTAGATTTTTTTTCAGGTTTCAACGCGAGGGTAAGTATTGAAGATTCTACGCTAATAAAAAGGAGGCATAAGACCCCTTTTGAACAAGGTAAGTAGTTAATTAAGTATAATTTTAAATTTTTTTCAACAGGTTTATCTTTTTTAGATACTTTAAAGAAAGGTAAGTTTATTTTTATAACTTTTAAAAAGTATTTTAATTTTTTCAAAAATTTAAATTTTTGTTTAAAGTGGTTAATTTATTTAACTATAGTTATTTTATAAATGTGATGGTTTTTAAAAAAAAATTATTTGAAGTTTAGCTGTTCTTTTGGGGCCGATTTCAATTCACAGATTTGACAGGTCTCCTCCCATAGCAGAGAAACAGGCCATTCGGCCCAACTGGTCTCTGCTGGTGTACCGGTGCTCCACATGGGTCTCCTCCCACCCCTCTACATTTCACCCATCAATATATCCTTCCCTTCCTTTCTCCCTCATGTGCTTATCTAGCTTCTCCTCTTAGCCTTCTCTGCTCCAAGTATAACAACCCCAGCTTCTCCAGTCTGTCCACGTAACTGTAATCCCTCATCCCCGGAACCATTCCAGTAAATCTCTTCTGCACCCTCTACAAAGCCTTCACGTCCTTCCTAAAGTGTGGTGCTGAGAATTGGACACAATACTCCAGCTGGGGCCGAACTAGTGTTTTATAAAGGTTTAGCATAAGTTCCTGGCTTTTGCACTCTTTACCACTATTTATAAAGCCCAGGATCCCATATGCTTTATTAACTGCTTTGTTAACCTGTCCCGCCACCTTCAAAGATTTATGCACAAACACCCCCAGGTCACTCTCTTATTGCACCCACTTTAAAATTGTACCATTTAGCATGCATTGTCTCTCCTCATTCTTCCTACCAAAATGTATCACCTCACACTTTTCTGTGTTGAATTTCATCTGCCATTCCACCAGCCTATCTATGTAATCTTGAAGTCTCTTACTATCTTCCTCAATATTTACTACACTTTCAAGTTTTGTGTCAGCGGCAAATTTTGAAATTGTGGCCTGTACCCCCAAGTCCAAGTCATTAATGGGTATCAAAAACAGCAGTGGTCCTAGTACTGAACCTTGGGGAACACCACTGTATACCTCCCTCCAGTCTGAAAAACAGCCATTCACCACAACTCTCTGTTTTCTATCCCTTAGCCATTTTGTATCCATGCTGCTACTGCCCCTTTTATCCCATGGGCTTCAATTTTGCTAACAAGCCTATTATGTGGTACTTTATCAAACACCTTTTGAAAGTCCATATACACAACATCAACTGCACTGCCCTCATCCACCCTCTCTGTTGCCTCATCAAAAAACTCAATCAAGTTAAACATGGTTTGTTACATGGTTTAGTATGAGCATGCTCAGTTCGCTCTGGCCTAGTAAACAAGCACATGGACTAACAATTCATCCTGTCGCTGTCCTTCATTTGTTCTACCCACATATATTATATTAATCAAACACAATCTGCGCTTAACAAATCAGTGCTGGTTCTCCTTTATTAGTCCATGCTTGTCCAAGTGGCTGTTAATCTTCTCTCGGATTATTGTACCTAAAAGCTTCCCACCACTGACGTTAAACTGACTGGCCTGTAATTGCCAGGTTTATCCTTTTCCCCTTTTTTGAACAAGGATGTAACACTTGCAATCCCCCTGTCCTCTGGCACCACCCCTGTATCTAAGGAGAATTGGAAGATTGTGACCAGCACCTCTGCAATTTCTACCCTTACTTCCCTCAGCAACCTAGGATGCATCCCCGGACCGGGTGACTGATCCACTTTAAGTACTGCCAGCCTTTCTAGGACCTCCTCTTTATCTATTTTTATCTCACCCAGTAGCCCGACAACCTCCTTGTTTACCGTTGCTTTGGCAAAGTCCTCTTCATTGGTAAACACCGATGCAAAGTACTCATTTAGTACCTCAGCCATGCATTCTGCCCCCACCAATAGATCTCCATTTTGGTCCCTAATCGGCCCCACCGTTCCTGTGACAACCCTTTTACTGTTAATATGCCTATAAAAGACCTTTAGATTCCCTTTTATGTTAACCACCAATCTATTCTCGTACTGTCTCTTTGCCCCTCTTATTTCCTTTTTCACTTCTCCTCTGTACTTTCTATATTCAGCCTGATTCTCCCTTTTATTATCAAGCTGACATCTGTCTTATGCTCCCTTTTTCTCCTTCATCCTACTGTCTGACTCCTTTATCATCTAGGGAGCTCTGGCTTTGGTTGCCCTCCCTTTCCCCATTGTGGGAATGTACCCCGACTGTACCTGAACCATCTGCTCTTTAAAGACCGCCCATTGCTCCATTAAATTTCTGCCTGGCCAGTCTTTGACTCCAATTTACCCAGGCCAGATCCCTCCTCAATTCGCTGAAATTAGCCCTCCTCCAGTTAAGTATTTTTATAATATGGAGACCAGAACTGTTCACAGTACTCCAAGTGTGGTCTAACCAAGGTTCTATACAAGTTTAACATAACTTCTCTGCTTTTCAATTCTATTCCTCTTGAAAGGAACCCCAGTGCTTTGTTTGCTTTTTCTGGCCTTATTAACTTGCGTTGCTAGTTAGTGATTTGGGTATATGTACCCCTAGATCCCATTGTTGCTCTACCACATTCAGACTCTTATTATCCAAGCAGTTTGTAGCCTCCTTATTCTTCCTACCAAAATGTACCACCTCACACTTATCTATATTGAAGTTCATTTGCTAATTACATGCCCATTCTACATTTATTAATGTCTTTCTGTATTTTGTCGCAATCCTCCTCTACATTAACTATACCCCCAATTTGGTGTCGTCCGCAAATTTAAAAATTGTACTTCTGATTCCCGAGTCCAAATGGTTTATGTAAATGGTGAACAGCAGTGGTCCCAGCACCGATCCTTGTGGAACACCACTTCCCATCTTTTGCCTGTCTAAGTAACTACCTTTAACCCCTACTCTCTGTTTTCTATTTTGTAGCCAGCTTGCTATTCATTCTGTTTCTTGTTCCCTGACTCCACATGTTCTGGCCTTAGTCATGAGTCTACTATGTGGTACCTTATCAAAAGTTCAAATATATTATGTCTACTACATTACCCTTATCTACCCTTTCTGTTACTTCTTCAAAGAATTCAATGAGGTTGGTCAAGCATGACCTTCCCTTTTGAAATACATGCTGACTACTCTTTATTACATTTTCAGTTCTAGATGTTTTTCTATTAGATCTTTGAGTAAAGATTCCATTAACTTTCCTAGCACCAACGCTAAGCTAATTGGTCTATAATTCCCTGGACTTGTTCCATCCCCCTTTTTAAATATAGGAATCATATTAGCTGTCCACCAGTCCTCTGGCACTATTCTCTTTTGTATTGAATTTTATTTATAATAGTGCTTCTGCTATCTCTTGCCTAACTTCTTTTAGTATGCATGGATGCAATCCATCCGGACCAGGGGTTTTATCCTCTCTAAGTTTGATTAGTTTATCAATTATCTCCCACGTTTTTAACTTGTTTACCATGCCTTTCAAGAAGTCTTGCATAATTAAATGGATATAGAGGAATGAAACATCATCAGCATGCTTCATTCACAATGTTTCTTTTAATCAGATTCAAGATGAAATTTGGGGGGAAAAATTCAGTTGCTTTGTGCCTCCCGTTAGCGCCCTAACGCCTGGGCGCGGTGCCACCAACGCCTCCCGCGATGACATCATCGCAATGCGCAGCGCCCTGCTCGCGTCCCGGCCACGATCTTCAGTAGCGCCCCCTGACTTACCGCCGGACGCTATGTCCGACGGGGTCAAGGGGGCCTACCTGCAGCCAGGGCAGCGCTTATTAAAGGCGAGGTACAGGGTGGCCATTTTTGTTGCTGGCCGCCTGCCAGCACCTGCCTCCGTTGCCATCCCTGGCCTCCTGAGCACCCTCCCCCCACCCCCCCCGCGGAGTGCCGGCTGCGCTCCATGAGCCCGGCACTTCTCTTGAGTGCCGGGCTCTTTTGCCGGCACTCCGATCCCGGTGGCCCAGCTGGGCCCCAGGGCTGCGCTGCGCAAGGCCACTCCCCTTTAAGAAGGGGAGGAAGGCCTGCAATACCGCGGCACGTAGCGCTGCAATATTCCCTCGCAGCGCCCCAAGAGGGAGGTGGGGCACTTCCAGTAATGCCCCCTTCCCTCTTGGGGCGCTACCGATTAATTTTGGCCGCGGGGGCGCTAATTTTTTCGGGAATTAGCGCCCCAGCGAAGTTTGCGCCCCAAGGGAGCACGACTCAATTTTTCCCCCTTGTTTTCTTAGTTTGTTGACTTAAACCTTGTCTATTCTATTCTGTCTGGTGGGAGAGTCCAGAACAAGGGGGCATAACCTTAAAATTAGAGCTAGGCTGTTCAGGGGTGATGTCAAGAAGCACTTCTTCACACAAAAGGTAGTGGAAATCTGGAACTCCCCAAAAAAGTTGTTGAGGCTGGGGGTCGATTGAAAATTTCATTCCTGAGATTGAGAGATTTTGTTAGGTAAGAAAAAAGAAAAGTAGACTTGCATTTATATAGCGCCTTTCACGACCACTGGACGTTTCAAAGCGCTTTACAGCCAATGAAGTACTTTTGAAATGGAATCACTGTTGTAATGTGGGAAACACAGCAGCCAATTTGTGCGCAGCAACCTCCCACAAACAGCAATGTGATAATGACCAGATAATCTGTTTTTGTTATGTTGATTGAGGGATAAATATTGGCCAGGACACCAGGGATAGCTCCCCTGCTCTTCTTCGAAATATTGCCTTGGGATCTCTCACCTGAGAGAGCAGACAGGGCCTCGGTTTAACATCTCATCTGAAAGATGGCATCTCTGACAATGCAGCACTCCCTCAGAACTGTACTGGAGTGTCAGCCTAGATTTATGTGTTCAAGTCCCATGGAGTGGGACTTGAACCCATAAGCCTTACTGACTCAGAGGCAAGTGTGCTACCCACTGAGCCACAGCTGACACCTAAGGTAAGGGTATGAAGGGATATGGAACCAAGGTGGGTAAATGTAGTTAAGATACAGATCAACCATGCTCAAAGGGCTGAATGGCCTACTCCTGTTCCTATGTTACTCTGTTATCTGTTGATCCCTCTACTACGTAGGGTCTTAATGTCTTAACCTGTTTCTCAGAGACCCCATGAATCCTTGTGTAAGTATTCTCTTCCCGTTAGCAGATCATCCAAGGCATCAACCTAAGGACAGCGGCCAATTCACACGTCTTGACTTCTCTCTTTCCTTTGATCGATGTTAACTATAGCCCCGCATGCAGATTGAGACTTTCAGTAAGAGAAGCGCAGAAACAATTACCTTGAGTTACATTGAGTATTGCACCTTCAATCTATTAAACGAAATTATAAAAGGCCTTTCAGGGAGTCAGAGAAAATAATTGAAGTAGAAAAAGAGCTGAACTTAATCAAACCAGATTGTCATGTTTTCTTTGCTTTCATCCATTCCCTCTTTGAATGATGGCTCCTGTCCTATCTTGTCCACTATTTTTGCGCTGTATGCTTTTGCTACCCAACCAACTACCCATTCCTTTCACAGCACTGCATAAACCATAAGGCTGTTTGAAAGAGCTTAGGATATAACAGTTACATCAGCCAAGCTCTAATCTATACGTGAACAAATGTAACATCAGCAATGGTGAGAGAATTTAAGGCAGCACACTATACTAGTGGCAATGTACATGGATTGATATTATGTGCTCGCTGACCTACATTGGCTCCCAGTCCGGCAACACCTCGATTTTAAAATTCTCATCCTTATGTTCAAATCCCTCCATGGGCTTGTCCCTCCCTATCTCTGTAACCTCCTCCAGCCCTACAACCCTCCGAGATCCCTGCGCTCCTCTACTTCTGGCCTCTTGCGCATCCCCCATTTCCTTTGTTCCACCTTTGGCGGCCGTGTCTTCAGCTGCCTAGGCCCTAAGCTCTGGAATTCCCTCCCTAAACCTCTCCGTCTCGCTACCTCTCTCTCCTCCTTTAAGTCGCTCCTTAAGACCTACCTGTTTGACTAAGATTTTGGTCACCTCTTTATGTGGCTCTGTGTTAACTTTTGTCTGATAACGCTCCTGTGAAGCGCCTTAGGATAGTTTAATACGTTAAAGGCGCTATATAAATGCAAGTTGTTGTTGTTGATTATAGACTCCAAAAACTCTGCACGTAACAGAAATTTAATTCTCATCAGATACTTACAGGGCTTCCATTAATACAAATAGAGAGAAACGTAGTAAACTTGGGATTAAAATTGCCTTGTGCACTATTAGAAATGAATGCCTTTGTTAACACGGCATGGTTTCATCTCCTGTGGGTAGATTTAACAGTTAAACACCTACACAAAGTCGCTTGGAGCTATATTTGGTTAATATGCTTCTGACACTATTTAAACCCAAGTTTACCCAACCTGTCAAAACTGATATTCTCACGCAATGCCAGCTATCCATCATTCTGTAAATAAATTTGTGGATCTCCTGTGGCACCTGCTCATGGTAAGTCACGTGATGCTCTGTTTTCTTGACGACAGGACCGTTCTACCGTAAAGCGCACCATGTACTATTCTGCTGCTAAGGTCGGACGCTTTTACAATCCTCTCTCCTTTTAAGGCCACGACGTACAGCTTATGTGAATCAGCACCTCCTGATGTCAATTCCGGTCTATTAGCTGTTGGTGAAGGAAATCTGCAAATTGCCATGTGCCTGTAAATTCTGGGCACCCAGTCAGTAGAAACCAGCATAAAATGGCCGCCTTCCTTTCTCTTTTTTTTCTACTTTTGACATCATGCAGTGTGATGTCTGGCATGTGAGGGGCATACACTAGACACAGAATTTATACAGTATGGTATTTCCAATTCAACAGCGTCCCTCTCTCGAAGAATCTCTGCAGCTTCACTGACTGTTTTGCCTCTTCATTACTATCCTTGGAGCCCTCACACCCATCATCGGAATGTTCAACTCTGTCTAACGCAGACTTATTCCCACAGGGCACAATAGACTGCAGGGTGTGATTTTTCCCCTGCACCTGCTGGGAATGCTGTCAGTAACATGGCTCAGTGGGTGGCATTCTCATCTCTGAATCAGCAGGTTGTGGGTTCAAGTCCCACTCCAGAGACTTGAGCACAAAAATCTAGGTTAACACTCCAGTGCAGGGCTGAGGGAGTGCTGCACAGTCAGAGGTGCCGTCTTTCAAATTAGATGTTAAACTGAGGCCCCGTCTGCCCTCTCAGGTGGATGTAAAAGATCCCATGTCACTATTTTGAAGAAGAGCAGGGGAGTTCTCTCCAGTGTCCTGGGCAATATTTATCCCTCAATCACCATCAGATTATCTGGTCATTATCACATTGCTGTTTGTGGGAGCTTGCTGTGTGCAAATTGGTTGCCGTGTTTCCTACATTACAACGGTGACTACACTTCAAAAGTATTTCATTGGCTATGAAACACTTTGGGACATCCTCAGATCATAAAATGGCGCTATATAAATGCAAGTCTTTTTTTCTTTTCTTTTAATAACGGATAGTCAGATAGTCAGGGATATATTAAAAGGCTGTATTCTGAACTAAGTTGGCTTTGGATTAATATATGAGTAAGTGGAGCAGCATCAAATAGTACGATACATGTACCAATGAGCCTCCGCCTGAATAAAACTGCGGAGGAATACAAGTCAGAGTAGATTCACTGATCCCGCTCTTTCGGCAGGGAGCGCATTCAGAGGGTGCGTGATTGGTGAATTTACCCCATTTCAATCAACATTGAACTACATTCGTGTATGAAAATGTATCTACCACAACAGTTTACTTATCTATGTTTTATTCATGGGCAAGCCCCCCGCAGTTTTCTGTCCATTAACTATAGTGGATGGAAAATTATGGGGAGCACCCATGAAGTGGGGCCGAGGCTCCACAACATGGGCTCCCATTCATAACATTTACTCTTGCTAGTCGACCTCCAGTGGCAGTACGCATGGGGAGTTGAGTGCAAGTGCAGTGTTGCTTCAAGCAGGCTTTGAGGGTGAGCTGGGCTTTAACTGGGCCAAAGCATGGGGGGGGGGGTGGTAAGGGAAAGGTGGCAGATGGGAGCGAGTGCGGGGAGGAGGGAGAGGGGAGCGAAGGGGAGCGGAGGGTGGAGAGGGGTAGGGCAATGGGGGGAGAAAGGGGATTGGACGATGAGTGTTGTGGGGAAAGGAAAGTATCGTATCTCGCTGGCGCAGGAGAGGGTGTTATTCTGCGGCTGTGATTAAGTGGCACTGCTGCGGCAGAGTACAGGGAGCTTTACCCTACAGGACACTAGGGTTGGCTGATCAGTCCAGTTTTTCAGGGGCCTGTTCTGCAAGGTTTGTGTCCATATGAAGCAGAACCAATGTTAATCTTATGGGGGGGAAAAATTCGGTATCGACCATTTTGGGACGCTAACATCGGCCAGCCGCAAACTTTAGCGCCCAGCGCAAATTAGCGCCGGCGACCGCGAAATTCATCTCCAGTGCCCCTGCAGGTGATTGGAGCACTAAATCAAGCGCTACACACTTCTCTTAGGGCGCTAACGTCAGGGAACGGGGCGCTACCTCAGAGCGCCGCTGAAGCTCAGGTGATGTCAATTACCTTGTACTCAGACAGACTGGCGCCTTCCAGTTCTTAAAGGGGAGGGTCCATCATGCTGCACAGCCTCACCCTGATCATTGCTGCTTGTGACCTGGGCCTGCAAGGAGGTGCTAATTCTTCAACCAGGAATATCATGGCTGCTCTGAAGCCCAGGGAGAGAGCTCGCCGGTTTAGCGACCAGGCATTGGAGGCTCTGGTTGTGGCTGTGGAACGGCGATGGGCAGTGCTGTTTCCGGACACTAGCAGGAGGCCATTGCCCTGGGAGTTCACAAGGATGTGGAGGGAGGTGGCCCATTACGTCTCGTCCAGAAGCCTGGTATAAAGGACTCACCCTCAGTGCCGCAAGAAGTTCAACAACCTCACTTGGGTGGTGAGGGTGAGTAGATGCTTGAAAAACCTCTACATCCCACCATCTCAACCTCACTCTGTGCACAGACAGTATAACCTGCCAACTCCCCAACACTCACCCAACAACTATGCCTATCTACTAAAAGTCACATCCACATCTCACATCTTGCAGACATTAATGGCTATTCAGCTATGGTAGGCACATCTGCCAAACACGTGGCTGCACACTCACTCACACGCTGTCCTTTTTCTTGCAGGCCAAGTTTTCACATAACAGGAGGGAGCAACAATGCACAGGAGGAGGTCAGGCGGAGCTGCACCCCCTCACACAGCTGGAGGAGCGAGTGCACAGAATCATCGCGAGCCATGTCATGGGCACTGTGGCAGTCGGCGAGGTCGGCCCCTTTGGGGACAGCAACGGTATGTTAATCACCTCTCCCTCCTCTCTCATACCACTTCCCCTTCACAACACCAGCCCTTCCCACTTTCCATCTAAGTATATTGTCTCCATTCCTTGCTTCCTTCCTGCCCCCCTCCCATCACGTTAAACCCACTCTTGTGCCTTCCTGCTTTCAGATAGTGAGCCACCATCTGAACAGCCTGTCCCTCAGCCTCCCAGTGGCAGCGACGGGGGAGAGGATCAGGAACACCAAGTCAGAGCCTCACCGCCTGCGTCTCCCAAGGGCGACACCTCGGATACTGGGGCCTCGCATTCACTGGAGGGGAGCAGAGGATTTGGCTCTGATGTGAGTGAAGCTCCGGGACCCAGCGGGCTGCAGCAACTCCACGGGGAAAGGGAAAGCTCGGGGGCCATCTCCCCGGAGGATGAATACACACACGAGTTCTGTTGCACTTGACTCGGATGAGGACCTTGATATCACGGTGATGAACACACAGACGATGAGCATGCATACTGAGCTCATGGGTGCAATGGCAAGGGGGCCCGAGAGCATGGATGCACTGGCTAGGAGCGTGGAGAAGTCCGCCACCAGCACAGCTGTCATCTGTGCGCAAACCCTCGAGCCCATCCTGCCTTTTTGCAGAGGATGGTTGACTTGCAGGGAGAGCGTGGGAACCCAGAGCCCATGCCGCGTGTAATGGGTAATTTGGCAGCATCCATTGCAGCACATGCTGAGGCAACGCAACAGCTTAGTGCTGGAATCGAGTCATTGGTTGGTGCCATCCAATCTCAGACTGCTCTGATGCAGTCTCAGGTTGATGCCACGCAAGCGCTGACTGCTGCCATCGTCGCTGGGTCACCCACTGTCCACTGGGGATCTCATGGTGCCGCAGCAGGCCAGCAATCTGTGCTCGAGCAGATTGCTAGGGATGCTGAGGTTCTACCCCGGGGGAGTGGCAGTGTGTCGGTCGAGCAGGAAGGTACTGTCCTCTCTCAGGATGACAGCATTCCTGCTGCCACCACTGCCACTTCCCCATTGCACTTGCCACGGCCTGTAACACAGCCAGCCCAGACTGCTGCCGCCCATGCTGAGTTGGTGCAGTCTGCAGCTGGGCCCTCCTGCAAGACCATCTGCAGTCTCTGGCTCCGAGATTCAGCAGCCTTCCGCCAGCCTTGCTGCAGCCACTGGGGCCACATTACAGAGGAGCAGTAGGGTTGGAAGGGGGGAAGTGCGAAGGGGAGGGAGATCATTGAAGAAGGCCGAATAACTAAAACTTTTACACCAAATGGGGGCGTGTTTGTACCAAAGTAAATATATTGTTCACTTTGTTAAGACTTATTTCGATGTGCTAAGAACCAGTTGTATTTGTTAATAAATTGTTGTGTTTGTTTGGCTGTGCTTAATAAGACACAGTTGTTCAGAATAATAAAAATGTTTATTTACACGTTACAAATTTCCTCATGTTTCCTCATGCTTCAGCACGTCAATAGTCTGTTCGATCAGGTTCCTAGTGGCATTCTCATTGTAGGCTCCATGCCAGTACAGCCCCCATTAACTCTTCTAAATGTGGTAGTACCAAAGGTTACAGAAATGGGAACCTGATAAGTGTTGATGACAACCAAAATTCCTTCAAGATGGATACCGTTAAATCTATCCAAACGCCTTGAAGGGATAATTACTAATCCTAGTCCCTTTAGGGCTACCCCAGATCAGGCGTATTCCCCAGACATTCACTTTCAACTAAAGTTTGAGGTAGCCGAATCCTAAGGACGCTTAATTGGGTCTAAAGGTCTGGTCCATCTCTCCCTAAAGGAAAGGAACAACCTGAAAATGTTACCGTCCTCCAGATAGCACTTTTAATAAGTTTAGCTAGACTGTAACGGTCCGGATATTATGAGGGTCCGGAAAACTCCCCCAGAATTCTGCAACTCCTCACCAAAGAGCGTACAGAGATTGAGTTTGCGAGTTTGATACAGAAGTCTTATGTGAGACAATTCTAAAAATATATAGATTTATTAAAGTACCGACATGTATTTTACAGTTGGTGAGTCAATCGCAACATTAACAGTTCCAAAAAGAGAAAGCTTTCAATTCTATTATCAGAGATCCTTACTCTCAAATCTTAACTTCGCTACAGTTTTACAGTTCTTATTCTTATTCAGAATATCCACCAAAATCACCTTTTTCAGTGGTATTTCCTTTGACGTTTTCTGCTGATGTAAGCTAATTATCTCTAGTCATTTTTCTGCTGACCCCTGCTATTCTTACACTTAGATCAGCTGGTAGCATTAAGAATCGTGTCTCTACCCTAGGTGTCCGAAGCTTACCATAAAAAATGGTGTAACAGTAGGTGCATTTCATTTGATGTCATTTTTACTAAGGCCTTCTGTTTGTGCTCTTGCGATTAGAACACCTTAACTAGGGTGATCTATGCAATTCTTAGTCACCTCAGCTGGTTGCAATACAGAATTATGTCTCCTGTGTAGGTGTCTTAAGCTTACCATAAAAACGGTGTGACAGCGGGTGTTTCTTTTACTTGATGTCATTTTTACGAAGGCATATGTTTCTTAATTTTATGTGCCTGTTTACGAAGTGTAACTTAGAACACCTTAACCAGGATGCACCATTGTCTCCTTTCCAAAGATTCAGACCGTCTGAAGCCTCCAACCTTCTGTTTCAATAAGGTTATTGATTCAGTGTCAACAACTATCTTATTTCAATAGCCTGTATGCTGTTACAGCTTTAGATTGTTGAGGCTTCCAGATTTCCAAACCCAGTTTGTCATGTTTTAATAAGGCCAGAATTCTTTCATAGAATGGTGTATTTTTCTGAATAGGTTATATGGCTTATTCCTTCACAGCCTCTCTCCCTCTCTCAACCTGCCTGGCAGAATTGATTGAGGAAAAAACAGGAAGCGCATGCTTTTAAATAGTGCTCCCCCAGCTCCCAGCCGACTGCAAACCGTCCCCTTCTACCTGTCGTTCCTAGCGGCAGACGCTGAGGCAGGGGGCGAGAATCAATTTCCAGTCCGGTGTGCTACCGGGGCGATGCGCACTTGGATGACGTCACGATCTCTGGGCGCAGGAGATCGTGGCGGTAGTATTCAGCTCCACCGCAAACCGCCAGTTGAATTTTGCGGGCGGCGCTAAAATCGCCGTGCATGGGAGGTAAATCGTTAGCGCCCCCCTGAGGTGCTAACGGGGGGCGCAAACCAACTGAATTTTTCCCCCAATTAGTCTTGGGAGACGGACTCTGAATCACTCTGGTGCTTGGTTGGGTATTGACTTTGGATTTAAGGTGTATTTACACTACAGGGATAACTCTGCACTCCCAGCAGGGCAGCCACATGTGAAGGGACCATGGTTCTGACATAGGGCTACAAGATTGTGGCCCCAATTCTCCAACATGTGCTCCTGGGAGCAGGAATCTCTGCTAGGAGCATAACATTGCAGATTTAGTCCCTATAATTCTACAGATGTTGTGTAAATGGATCCAAAATGTAAACGAGACACCTTGGTCCTCAGAATCCCACCATGATCAGCCCCAACACCAGCAGCACCAAACACACCAGCAGCACCAACATCCACACCAACCTTCTCCGCAATCAACTGATGCTGCACAGGACACAGGGCATCATCACCCGACCATATTGCTGCCCGAGAGGCCAGGGATGGTCTCACCATGGCCAGATTTACTTCACTTGATGCTGTACACCCTGGCTGCCACATGATGTGCCAGGTTGGCACCACCCCACACCAACACCATAAAGCATCCCTACAATGCCCAAGCTATTCCTTTCACACTCATCACCATTGCGGGGGGGGGGGGTGGGTGGTGGGAATGTTATGTCTGACCATTCACTTCAACTCACTAAGACATTTTCAAAGGTGCACACAAATCTGTCCAAGAAGGCAAAGTGGTGAAAATAAGGATTTCAATGCTTGACAACACATTAACAGAAAGTTTACATGAACATTGGCTAAAACACCCAAGTGCCCACCCTTGTGTGTTGTTAGTTGGTATGGTTGCAGTAGGATGAGGGTGAGTGTGAGGGGTGGCTAGTGAGATGGGGAAGTGATAATGTAGATAGAGAGGGATGGGTGGAGGTGCAAGGTAAGTTGGTGTGAGTAAGGGTGTACAGGAGTAGGGTAGGGAAGGCAGAGTGATGTGGATGTGATGAGTGGCACAGGAGGAGAGGTTGAGTGTGGCTTTGCAGTAACATTTCGTGATCTACTGTGATCATTGAAAGGTTTGTGCCACTGTAGCCTGGTCCTCCTGACGACATCTCTGCTTGTGCCCTCCTGTGCAATGTGCAACCAGGCTGCGTTGGTCTCCTGGGGAGGTCTCTTCCGCCCAATGGAAGGGAAGAGAACCTCACTGCGTGCTGTGACTCCCTCCATAAGAATATGGAGGAAGTCATGGGAAAGCTTGGGTACAGCTGTGCACCTTTGCGCAGTGCTTGTCAGTGTTTGCAGCACCTCAATGCTGTAGAACACTGACAGCAGAACTGTCAAAATGAATGTGGACATTGTTGAGGCTGCCGCGAAACACGAATTAAGACTGAATCCATGTGTGGAAAAACAGAGACCTTTTAATACAACTGCATGGTCCAAAATGGCTGAACAGACTGCTCCCAGAATTCTCTGGAAAAACCCTGAGGCCCCGCCCACTTCTTCTCTCCCGCCTTAAAGGCAAGGTGCCTAAAAGGCAAGGTGCTCGATATATTGTCCACGGACAGAAAAGTGGATAATGCCCGTTTAGGTGGCGATCCGCCACACAGCTCCCCCCAGAATCCGCTTAGGAGGTGTGGACGAGACAGTGCAGCGGTCTGATGGGCCGGCTGGAGCGGCTCTTGTAGGACGCCAGTGGACGTGGAACGGCCGGGCGTGGAGCCGCCGGGTGAACCGGCTTGAGGGCAGGTCGGCCGCGTGGTGGTGGACGAGCTACAGGGACCTGCTCACCGGGCTCCGAGTGTGCTGGCTTGAGTCGGTCAACCGACACTTTTTCAGTCCTGTCGCCCACTTGCAGGGTGAAAAATTTGTCCCCAGCCTGTAGCACCTTGTAGGGCCCGTCGTACGGGGGTTGAAGGGGTCCGCGGTGGGCGTCGTGCCGGATGAAAATGAACCGTGCCCGGTGTAGGCTTAATGGGACGTGTGAGGTGGATTCGCCGTGTCGGGCAATGGGCACCGGGGCGAACTGCAGCGCCAGTGAGGCGAAGTCGTGGTGTTGCTGGTCGGCTGACCAGGGTGTCGTGGCGGTGGGCAGGAACTCGCCGGGTACGCGCAGCGGCTGACCGTACACGAGCTCTGCTGCCGATGCGTGGAGGTCTTCTTTAACCGCGGTGCGCAGGCCAAGGAGGACCCACGGAAGTCGGTCGGTCCAGGCGCCGTCCTGGAGGCTGGCTCGAAAAGATGCCTTCAAGGATCTGTGGAACCGCTCACACAGTTCGTTGGCTTGGGGGTGGTACGCTGTGGTGCGGTGAATGGTCACCCCGAGATTGCGTGCGACGGCGGTCCAGAGTTCAGAGTTAAATTGCGGACCTCTGTCCGACGTCATGTCGGAGGGGACGTCGAACCGTGCGACCCAGGTGCTGACGAAGGCTCTGGCGATGTCGGCGGTGGTGGTAGAGGTCAGTGGAATTGCCTCGGGCCAGCACGTGGTGCGTTCAACGATCGTCAGCAAGTGCGTGTGGCCTTGTGACGGCAGCAGGGGCCCGACGATGTCCACGTGGATGTGGTCGAATCTCCGCGAGGGGACGGTAAACTCCTCGAGGGGTGCTTTCGTGTGTTGCTGTACCTTGGCCCGTTGGCAGGCTAGGCAGGAGTTGGCCCAAGTACGCACATCCTTGCGAAGGCCGCGCCAGACAAAGCGGTTAGCTACCAATTTGATGGATGCGCAGGCGCCGGGGTGGGAGAGGTTGTGGAGAATGTCGAATACCCGGCGGTGCCAGGACGCTGGGACGACGGGCCAAGGTTGACAGAGGGATATGTCGCACTTGACCGTGACTGCGGTCGGGCCACAGGCGACGTCGGCCAGGCGTAGCCCTGGTAGGTTGGTAGGTGCGGAGAGCAGATCAGGGTCGGTGATCTGGTCTGCTGCGAGTTGAGCGTAGTCGACTGCTAGGTGTGCGGCGTGGATGGCGGGGCGGGAGAGGCAGTCGGCTACCACATTGTCCCGGCCGGAGACGTGTTGGATGTCCGTGGTGAACTCGGACACTGCCGCGAGCTGGCGCTGCTGCCTGGCGGACCAGGGGTCGGTTGTCTTTGCCATTGCGAATGTCAGGGGCTTGTGGTCGACAAACGCAGTGAAGGGGTGGCCCTCAAGCAAAAACCAAAAGTGGCGGACCGCCAGGAACAGCGCGAGGAGCTCGCGGTCGAAGGTGCTGTACTTGACTTCCTCTGGTGGGTTCTGCAGCGCTGTCCAAACCTTCGAAACTGTGGCGCTACCGAGTGATGTGACGAGGTAGTCGTACTGCGTCCCATCTGTGGTGATGTTTCGCAGCCGGAAGCGGGATTCAGTTTGGAGAAACCAGGCTTCGGGCTGGTTTTCCCAAAACTCCAGCAGTTTCACGGAAACTGCGTTCGTGTCCGCCATTGCAGTGCTCGGAATACGTTCTGAGCGTCGGGGTCACCAATGTTGAGGCTGCCGCGAAACACGAATTAAGACTGAATCCATGTGTGGAAAAACAGAGACCTTTTAATACAACTGCATGGTCCAAAATGGCTGAACAGACTGCTCCCAGAATTCTCTGGAAAAATCCTGAGGCCCCGCCCACTTCTTCTCTCCTGCCTTAAAGGCAAGGTGCCTTAAAGGCAAGGTGCTCGATATATTGTCCATGGACAGAAAAGTGGATAATGCCCGTTTAGGTGGCGATCCGCCACAACATGGTCTCTTTAAGGAAACCGGCTGATGACGTGTCATCAAATGATGTCATCAGACACGCTTCCTTTTAATTGGCCAGAACCTCGCAGGGTGCCCACTCAGGGGATAATAACTTGGAGGGGGCGGGATAAAGACGGGAGCGGGGTTTGAGGCCGCTGCCTGCTCCGGCCGCATCGGGCTCGCCACGGCTGGCGAAATCGCGGCCTGAAAGTCTATTTTCTTTTCACCCTAGAAATCTATTTCTATCCATCGCTCCAGATGTGGAATTTTTAGTCGTTATGGTTTTCAATTAATTTTCATCCTCAGCAAAGTGAACGTCAGAATTCAAACCGTGATCTCGCTCCCTCTAGTTTTAGACTTGTTTGAAGTTTAAGGACTGTGCTGTAGCTGAGCTGGACCCGACTTAACCTGACAGAAAGCAAAAAAAGATGGCGGGTGCTGGGAATCTGCAGAATTCTGGAGCGAAGCGATAAGTTAATGTTTCAGGCAAAAATCCTTCACCTACTGTACCTGAGCTGGCATAACACGGTAGGGTCCTTGATCCTTAACCAACTGATCACATTAGACATCAGAAGTGTTTCTTTTCAACAGGGCAACAAAAAAAAATCACCAAATAAATAAATAAGAGGCTACATCATTCTCATTCTGTCTCCAATCAAATCAACTCAACATGAAAAAAACTAGAAAATAGGCCATTGCCAGAATGTTATACATTGTGGAAGGAACCCACTGATCCAATTATAACTTGCCTCCTGCCGTGTGCCATTATAAATTGAGCATGTTGTGTCACTTCCTTTTTATAATTTTGGATATAATACCTGCTATTCTCTCATTCACCACGTGCAATGCCATTTTTTCCTTGTTGTTAGTCACCATGACCGTGGTTATCTGATTTCTCTGGTGCACCAATCAGTGATAAGCAGTCATAGGTGAAAGAAAGGAGATCCTTGAATAGCCAAAGCTACAAAGACCCGATCTATCGTGTCTGAACGTGTTCTCTCCAGGAACGTTCAGGTGTTCAACCTCTAGCATTTCACATGGCAGTTCCAGATCCAGAGAACGTGTGGAAGGCCAGTGCCGGTACATTATAAACATTTTGTAGGGTCTGCAGGAAACAGAAGCATTAGAAACCAGCATAATTTTAACGTCCATAATTATATAATTACAGCGCAGATTCACCAGAATGATACCGGGGCGAAAAGGGTTAAATTATGTGAACAGGTTGCATAGACTAGGCTTGCATTCTCTTGAATATAGAAGATTAAGGGGTGATCTAATTGAGATGTTTAAGATGATTAAAGGACTTGATAGGGTAGATAGAGAGAAACTATTTCCTCTGGTGGGGGGAGTCCAGAACAAGGGGGCATAACCTTAAAATTGAGAGCTAGGCCGTTCAGGGGTGATGTCAAGAAGCACTTCTTCACACAAAGGGTAGTGGAAATCTGGAAATCTCTCCCCCAAAAATCTGTTGAGGCTGGGGGTCGATTGAAAATTTCAAACTGAGATTGATAGACTTTTTGTTAGGTGAGGGAACCAAGACGGGTAAATGGAGTTAGGATACAGATCAGCCGTGATCTAATTAAATTGCGGAACAGGCTGGAGGGGCTGAATGGCCTACTCCTGTTCCTAAGAGGACCACAGGATATACAGAAAGAGTGCGGGGGCCTGGGGGGTGGGAGGGAGAGACAGACAGACAGACAGAGAAAGAGAAGGAAAGAGAGAGTGAGGACCAGAAGAGAAGAAAATTGGAGAAAATCATAATTAAAAACCTCAACTGACTATATTTTTGGCGACCTTGTAACTTCTGTTGCACTCACTTGTAAATGAATGTACGTATACGGTTCCAGTGGAGGCTGAAATGTCACTGGCAATTTGAAAGCATGATTTCAGGTGCACTGAGGTCCCTACACTATAATTTTTAAAAACATGGCAGTTGAATAATATGGAACTCTGATGCTCGCTGAAAAGGAAATTGGCTTCACGCTGACTGGTTCCGAATCTCTTTTCAACAAGTAAAATTTCAATAGTTAACTTCTATATTCTGATCCAACAAATGACAAACCGTGACAAGTTTGGAAAATTCAACTGTGGTTAAAGGTGCTGCTCTGTTAAATTTTATCCAATGCATATTTTTGTAGCTGCCCAGATAAGTAATGTCAGTACTCGGTTAAAGAACACCTTCCACTTTCAGCAATGAAGAGCACCCCCTGCTGCGCTGGTGTGATTTTATTTCAATTCCCACATGCTTATGCCTCTTATATCGGAACAGGAGGAGGCCATTCAGCCCCTCAAGCCTTCTCTACCATCAATTAGATAATGGCTGATCTGTACCTCAACTCCATTTACCCGCCTTTGCTCCATTTCCCATGATACCCTTACCCAACAAAAAATCTATTGATCTCAGCCTTGAAATTTTCAATTGACCCCCAGCCTCCACAGCTTTTTGAGGGGAGTGAGTTCCAGATTTCCACTACCCTTTGTGTGAAAAATTGCTTCCTAATTTCACTCCTGAATGGCCTAGATGTACTTTTAAGACTTGCTCCCATGTTCTGGATTCCCTCACCAGTGGAAATACTTTCTCTGTATCTAATCCTTTTATCATTTTAAACACCTCAATTAGGCCACCCCTCGACCTTCTAAACTCAAGGGGATTACAACCAAAGTTTATGCAAGCTGGCCTCATAATTTAACCCTTTAAGCCCCGATGTCATTCTGGTGAATCTGCGTTGCATCCCTTCCAATGCCAAAATATCCTTCCTGAGGTGCGGTGCCCACAGCTGAACGAAGTACGCCAAATGGGGTCTGGTCAAGGCTCTGTACAACTGAATCATCATTTCCTCCCCTTTGCATTCCAACCCCCTTTGAGATAAAGGCCAGCACTCCATTAGCCTTTTTGTGCCTGTGCACTAGCTTTTAGTGATTTGTATACCTGGACATCCACAATTTTTAGTCTCTCGCCATTTAGAAAATATTTTGATTTGTCTTTCTTGGATCTAAAGTGGCTGATCTCACACTTCCCCACATTGAACTCCATCTGCTACAGTTTTGCCCACTCACTTAATCTGTCTATGTCCCTTATTAACTTTCTGCTCCCATCTACACAACTTACTATGCCTCCTAACTTAGTGGCATCTGCAAACTTGGATATGGAACTCTATTCCTTCATCCAAGTCATTGATATATATGGTGAAAAGCTGGGACACCGGTACTGATCGCTGAGGAACACCATTTATCACTTCCTGCCAATCAGAGAACATTCCATTTATCCATACTCTCTGTCTCCTACCTCCCAACCAATTACCAATCCATGTCCGAAGGCTACCTCTAATTTCATGTGCCCTCATGTTTGCTAATAATCTCTTGTACCAAACCTTATCTAATGCCTTCTGGAAAGTCCATGTAGACAACATTCATTGTCCACCTTATTAGTGATCTCCTCAAAAAATTCAATTACATTAGTCAGACATGGCTAATGGGCATCTGTGTGTCTATGGGTCTGCCCACTGGGCTGAGACTGCCCAACTCATTTCACATACAACCCTTACAAGTGGCAGAGGTGGAATATTTTCATCTTATCAGTCCAGTGTGGCATTAAAATGGAGACATCCAATGTGAAAGAGCAGGGTTCTAATCCACTGGACTACCCTCTTTACCAATTGTACCAAAGGGGATTTTGCCGCAGATACGTTAGTGCAGCGAGTGAAGCCCTGAGGAAGTTCCCCACCTTGATGTTATTGAAGCCTTTGCTTCGATAGTTCTGTGATTTCTTTTCCATGCATCTGTTTCTACATAAAGGAAGCAAAGCATCTTTGATATAAGCATGAGATGTGAGGAATATAATGGCTCGAATGTATTGCACAGGCCTCCCAATGAGCTAAGGTGTAAAGGGAGTGTCTATAAAGAGCAGAGTGACCCAAGTTTGATTCCTGCTATGGTTAGCTGATCTCAGTCAAGCTGGCAGTAGGGACACTTCAGTGTTACTGGCTTCAAGCACCTGATTGCTACCCAATAAAAAAGAAATTACATTTATATAGTGCCTTTCACATCCTCAGATGTCCCAAAATGCTTCACAGCCAATTAATTATCCTTGAAGTGTAGTCACAGTTGTTTCGTACACTGATACATTCCACGGTAAGTTTCTCAGGGGGGGTTCAATGGGTTAACACACTGACACATCCCACGGTAAATTTCTGACGGGGTTCAATGGGCTAACACACTGATACATTCCATGGTAAATTTCTGACGGGGTTCAATGGGTTAACACACTGACACATTCCACAGTGATGCTGTGAGTTAACACATGCATTGAGCTGGCTGTTTGCTGATAATTGCACAGTGTTCTGCTCCATTCATAACTCCTCAGATAATGAAACAGTCCGTGCCCGCATGCAGCAAGACCTGGACAACATCCAGGCTTGGGCGGATATGAAGCAAGTAACATTCGCGCCACACAAGTGCCGGGCCATGACCATCTCCAACAAGAGAGAGTTTAACCACCTCCCCTTGACATTCAATGTCATTACCATCACCAAATCCCCTAGTATCAGCATCCTGGGGGATGCCTTTGAAATGGAACTCAACTGGGCCAGCCACATGAATGCCGTGGCTACTACAGCAGGTCAGAGGCTGAATTGGTAACACCCTCGCCTGTGAATCAAAAGGTTGTGGTTCAAGTCCCACCCCATGAGACTTGAGCACATAAAACCTCGGCTGGCGCTCCAGCGCAGTGCTGAGGGAGCGCTGCACTGTCAGAGGTGCTGTCTTTTGAATGAGACATTAAACTGAGGCCCTGTCTGCTCTCTCAGGTGGACGTAAAAGATCCCATGGCAATATTTTGAAGAAGAGCAAGAGAGTTCTCCCCGGTGTCCTGGCCAACATTTATCACTCAACCAACACCTAAAAACAGATTATCTGGTCATTATTGCATTGCTGTGTGTGGGATCTTGCTGTATGCAAATTGGCTGCCGCGTTTCCCACATTACAACAGTGACTACAGTTCAAAAGTACTTCATTGGCTGTAAAGCGCTTTGGGACATCTGGTGGTCGTGAAAGGCATTATATAAATACAAGTCTTCTTATTCTGAGGTGAATCATGGATTGCAGTGGTTCAAGAAGAAGGCCCACCACCCCCTTTTCGCAGGCATCTAGGAATGGGCAATAAATGCTGGCCCTGTCAGCAACACCCACATCCTAAGAATGAATATTAAAAAACACATTGACAGATTTTACCAGGAGATGCTGTTGGTGTTGTGTTTGGTTAACACATTGACACACTAACTCACAACTAAAGAAAGAAAGACTTGTATTTCTATAGCGCCTTTCATGACCTCAGGACGTCTCAAAGCACTTTACAGCTAATGAAGTACTTTTGAAGTGGAGTCACTATTGTGATGTGGGAAATGCACAGCAAGCTCCCACGAACAGCAATGTGATAATGACCAGATAATCTGTTTTTCTTATGTTAGTTGAGGGATAAATATTGGCCAGGACACCAGGGATAACTCCCCTGCTCTTCTTCGAAATAGTGCCATGGAATCTTTTACATCCACCTGAGAGGGCAGACGGGGCCTCGGTTTAACATCTCATCCAAAAGACGGCACCTCCGACAGTGCAGCACTGGAGTGTCAGCCTAGCTTTATGTGCTCAAGTACCTGGAGTGGGACTTGAACCCACAACCTTCTAAATCTGAGATGAAGGAGTGCTACCCACTGAGCCACAGCTGACACTAAGGCTCCTCACCTGAGTTCCTCATCTCAGGTGTAGGCATATGGAGAGAGGGCAAATGGAGGTTAGGAAGCAGGGAAGATCAGAAGGGAATGTCAATTCACATCACTCAAATTCGTCCCTAACAGACAAGATACATAATGCTGGGATCTGGGAGCTTGCTGCTGCTTAGCCTCTTGATCAAAGATGGATCTAAAGCACAGAGGAGCTAACATCGCATAGAAAACATATGAAAGTAGGGTTAAAGATATTAATAAATTGTTAGTAACCAATTGCTTTCAGGAGAGATTTTTCTATTAAAACATTTAATATTTCACAACATTTTTTTAAACATAAATCACGATATTATCACTGTTCCCAGATAAAACTCTTCGGGGTAGAAATTTGTCTTGGGCAGTGGGACAAAACGGGCTGTATCGGATTGGCCGCCCGTTATACGCAGCACCTGGTACTCAGTTCCACTGCAGGCAATGCAACTAAATATCAGGAGCTGCGCTTAATGGGCAGTTGATCCGATACCGCCTGTTTTGCACCACCGGCCGAGACGAATTTCTACCCCACCTTATATTGATCAAGCCAGATTTCAAATAAAAGTTACATTCTGTTTATTTTAAATTGAGAATCCTGGGTGATGTTGACAACAATGTAATGTGATGAGTCACTATTCAACTGGGGGTTACTTCATCCACTGCCAGAGGCGGTGGCAAATTCACATTATAATTTGATAAAGTAAATAGGGAGAAACAGTTTCCAAACCGGAGTTGTTCTCCTTAGGGCAGAGAAGGTTAAGGGGAGATTTGATAGAGGTGTTCGAAATTATAAAGGGTTTTGATAGGAGAATAAGGAGAAAAGTTTCCAGTGGCAGGAGGGCCAGTAACCAGAGGACAAACATTTAAGGTAATTTGTACAAGAACCAGAGGGGGAGATGAGGAGAATTTTTTTTACGCAGTGAGTTGTTATGATCCGGAATGCGCTGCCTGAAAGGGCAGTGGAAGCAGATTCAATAATAACTTTCAAAATGGAATTGGATAAATACTTGAAATGGAGAAATTTGCAGGGCTACGGGGAAAGAGCAGGAGAATGGGACTAATCGTACAGCTCTTTCAAAGAGCCGGCACAGGCACGATGGGCCGAATGGCCTCCCTCTGTGCTGTACAATTCTATGATTTTAGTCTATGTCTGTGGACCGATGCTTTGGAAAGCATTGCGTCTAACATTCCTTCCTTTATTAATTTTAGCAAAAAACGTGCTGTAAAGTCCGGTGAAAACACTATTTATCTAGCTCTAGCAATGCTCTGAGGATTCCTATTCCCTCTGTTGCTATAGTTACCATGGACTCATTGCTTTCAGAGGCAGCACCTACTGTCACCAGCATGGCACTGCCATGAGCGTCAATCGATTGTTCTTGTGCAGCTGCACTTTTACTTCCTCTGTTCTGCCATCTATTGTGACTGACTAATAGCCCTGTTTGTCAAGCAGTGATTCGTCTCTTCTACACTCTCTCTCTGGCATCATACGCCTTGTGCCAGCTTTGGACTTGCTAGTTCAGCACGACTTGATGTCGGAATGGTGGATGTTACTCATGGCCAGAATGGCGCCAGAACTGTTCCTCGACCTTTGGGCGTCATACTATCGAGAACCAGCTCAATTCTCCTCAGCGAGCCTCCATTCAGGCGCCCTCTATAGGCAGCCCGCTTTTGAGGTGGAGCAACGCTCCAGTGTTGCTGCTGTAGCTGAAAGGGTCAAGGTAGCCATTTTGTATCTGTAACAATGCGCCTCAATGCAGCGTCTTAGGTTGGTGCTTCTTGAGAGCATTCAAAGACTCTTCAGTTGAGGTGTTACTGTCTGTAATCATGATGCGGAGATGCCGGTGTTGGACTGGGGTGGACAAAAATGAGAAGTCGCACAACACCAGGTTATAGTCCAACAGTTTTATTTGAAATCACAAGCTTTCGGAGCTTACGTGGCCCCTTCCTCAGGTGAAGGAAGGGGCCTGAGGAAGGGGCCACGTAAGCTCCGAAAGCTTGTGATTTCAAATAAAACTGTTGGACTATAACCTGGTGTTGTGCGACTTCTCATTTTTGTCTGTAATCAGGCAGAGGAGGACCTTAGCTTTTAGTCCCTAGGGGGAAGGAGGCCAATGGAGGGTTTTGTCCAGGCCTGTGGAAGGAGGTGGCCTTGGCAGTGAGTGTCCCCAATAATGAATGCCTTTCTAACTCGCACCAACTCCTGTGCTCGCTGACCTAGTTTGACTTCTCATCCACTGGTGCCTGAATTATAAAATTCTTATCATAATGTTCAAATCCCTCCATGGCCTCGCCCCTCCCTATCTCTGTAACCTCCTCCAGCCCTACAACCCTCTGAGAACTCTGCATTCTTCCAATTCTGGCTTCTTGCCCAACTCCAATTTCCTTTGCTCCACCATCAGCCTTCAGCTGCCTCGGGTCTAAGCTCTGGAATTCCCTCCCTAAACCTCAATGTCTCCCTACCTCTCTCTCCTCCTTTAAGTCACTCCTTAAAACCTACCTCTTTGACCGAGCATTTGGTCACCTGTCCTAATATCTCCTTCTTTGGCTCGCTGTCACTTTTTGTCTGATAATCGCTCAGGATTGAAAGGGCACAGGAGAGTAAGCGCCATGGAAAACCATAACGTCCTTAAACAGGAGGACAACACATTTATTATGGCGTGCGGGATATGGGCGCAGTTTCCACGCCACAAATGCGCCCCCCGCCATATTGGTAAAGGCTGAAGTATAGGCGTCCAGAGCCCGCAACCCGGATGCCATGTTGGGTACTTGGGCGGCCGTTTTACTCCTGCAAAATGGGCACGACGTCAACAAATTTCTACGCCATCCTCTCCCACCAGCAGCCACAGTGCATTAACGGAGGGAATTGCTTCCCAGCAGCAGAACCCACCCACCCCTCATCTTTTCCATGTGGTGGGGTGAGGGTGCAGTGCCCCCACCCCCCAGCGGGGCTCGAGGTAAATGCTTCCCGTAAGATTTGGTGGCAGAGACCTGGTGTGGAGCCTCCCTGCCTAACACCCCCTCCCCCTTGGTATACCTATAAAAAAGGAGGTGAGCGACAGAGGAATGCCTAGCCTCGAGAAGTAAGGGACCGTTGGAAGGAAGGGCAGCTGCAGGTGGTCAGAAATGAATTTTCATGAAGCAGGGTCTGAGTTGCAACCAATCCTTTTTTATTCACGACCTCAACACTTCTGGTCCACATAACTCCTACCGCCCCCCCCCCCCCCCACCCCCACTGCCCCCACCAACATCCCCACCCCACATTGTGAGTCAGGATCAAGGCCATTTTGACCTGGGGGCCTCCTGTATGGTTTGCATCTAACGCTCCGCCATTTGAATGCTCGTTAGTTTAACCCTTGTACCTGACTGTTCTTTCCATTGTTTGTTTCCACCTATCATGCAGTTTCAGATCTTGCGTCGATTTATCTTTCCTTTTATCCCTGCCATCCACCTTGTCATGGAATCAGAAAATCATACAACACAGAAGGAGCCCATCCTACCTCTGTCGGCTCTTTGAAAGAGCCGTTCAGTCTTTGACCATTAGGCTGATATTCTTCCATCTTTCAATAGTTCTTATCCATTTTCCTTGACTTTTGTCAATACTCTCTGTAAAGGATGAGCAGTGCTGGTTTTGGCTCGAGCACGGTACGATGCTCTGCGGTGTAGGTGGGAGTGCTCCACAATCAAACCTATTTAGAACTACAAGCCCCGACAGCAACCATGAGCCATGGCTACAGAGGGACAAAAAACAGCAGTGGGTTCACCAAAGCAATGAACTGCTCTGATATCTATACACGTAGAACTGTGACTTTAAATAATAGTTCGATATGTTGTAATCAAATGTTGAACAATATGCTGAACTCTGATTTTTCTGCATGCAAGCACTAATATGAGAACATGATAAACACATGCAGATAAGGGAGAAAGTGGCCAGCCCAATTAGGAACAAGGTCAACAGTAACGCACGGAAAAACGAGGAAGAAAAGAAAGAACTTGCATTTATACTGAGCCCTGCACAACCTCAGGACGTCCGGAAGCGCTTTGCAGCCAATGAAGTGTAATCGCTGTTGTAATGTAGGAAATGTGGCAGCCAATTTACACACAGCAAGCTCCCACAAACAGCAATGTGACAATGACCAGATAATCCAGCTGGAATTTTCTGCACCTGGGCGGGTCGGGTGCAGGCGGTCGCCGTGGCAGGTCGCGACCCCGCTCCTCATTCCATGCCGCTCCTGAGATCGACTTTCCCTTAATGGGGCCTATTAAGGCTGCCCTGCGTGTTTCCCGGCCCTATTAAATGGTGCGGGTCTGATGGCGTCATTTAAGGGAGCCTTGGCCACATTGCATTTGAAGGTTCATCTAGGATTGTGCAGGCACTGTATTGGAGCTTTTGAGTGTTGCTAAGCCTTGGAAACATGACTGCACAGAGGCAGAGGGCTGCACCCAGGTTCTCAGATGACTCCCTCCATATGCTTGTGGAGGGAGTGAGAGCACGCAGGGAGGTCCTCTTCCCTTCAGATGAGCGGAAGAGACCCCCCCCCCCTCCCCGCCAGCAGACCAAACGAACCTGGCTCCAAATAGCAAAGGAGGTTAACAGCAGGGATGTTGTCAGGACGACCTGGGTACAGTGCCAGAAATGCTTCAATGATCTGATGGGATCAGGAAAGGTGAGTACAAAGCCACACTCAACTTCATCCTGCTGTGCCTGTCAACACATCCCCATCACTCTGCCTTCCCAAGCCTACTCCTGCACATCATTACTCACACCCACATACCTTGCATGTCCACCCATCCCTCTCTCTCTACATTATCAAATCCCCATCTGACTAACCACCCCTCACACTCACCCTCATCCTAATGCAATTATACCAACTAACAACACACAAGGAGGCCATTTGGTTTTGGCACCTCACACATCATAGTCACCCTCTAAAGATGTAACCCATCCATTCCTTACACTCATTCCATCACTCTCACTAAAACTTCTCTTCTTTCCCTCCTTGCAAGAGAAGAGAGCCCTCAATAAGAGGGAGAGGGAGAAAACTGGAGGTGGCCCTCCATCATTGGCCACCTTAACTGCAGCAGAGGAGGTCGCCCTGGAAGTATCTGGAGTCGCAGAGCAGCTGGAGGTGGGAGACAGAGAGAGGGGGCATCTCAGCAACCTGGTGACGGAATTACATCTCATACAGCCACATGGCATACAGAAGTCACTCATATGGGGACTGATGTCAGCAACCAGTGAATGGTCATCATGTGCATAATGGTATCTGTACCCATTCTTCATATGACATTTCTAACTCATCTCTTTACTGATGTGTCAGCCGTGGCTCAGTGGGTAGCACACTTGCCTCTGAGTCAGAAGGTTGTGGATTCAAGTTCCACTCCAAGGACTTGAGCACATAAAGCTAGGCTGACACTCCAGTGCAGTACTGAGGGAGTCCTGCATTGTCGTAGGTGCTGTCTTTCGGATGAGACGTTAAACCGAGGCCCCATCTGCTATCTCAAGTGGATGTAAAAGATCCCATGGCACTATTTCGAAGAAGAGCAGGGAAGTTATCCCCGGTGTCCTGGCCAATATTTATCCTTCAACCAATATAACAAAAACAGATGATCTGGTCATTATCACGTTGCTGTTTGTGGGAGCTTGCTGTGCGCAAATTGGCTTCCGCGTTTCCCATATTACAACAGTGACTACACTCCAAAAGTACTTCATTGGCTGTAAAGTGCTTTGAGACGTCCGGTGGTCGTGAAAGGCGCTGTAGAAATGCAAGTCTTTCTTTTACTGTCCCACAGGTCCATCAAGAGCACCCCCCGGCCCCCCCCCCCCCCACCACCGTCCCCACTGTCCAGGAGGAAGAGGAAGACGACTCCTCAGAGGTGCCTCCAGCCTCTGAGAGCTCACTGTCACCAGACATAAGCGCACCCAGCACCAGCGTAGATACGCACACCTCGGTGGGTCCCACGCAAGATAGAGTAGTGTTGTCACCTGGTCTGTCACAAGTCACAAGCGAGCAAGAGCAGATGGTGGAGACAGGGACAGCAGTGGAGACTCCTCACCGGAGGGTGCAGGATGCTCCCAGCTCTGCTCAGCTGCCTGCAGACGCTGAGCCTCGGGGGCCATCTTGGAGGTGCAGGAAAAACTGCAGGAGGCTTTGACAGGTTTTGCGACCGAGGTGTCTGCAAATGTTCAGAGAATGGAGGTATCCATCTCCAACATGAGCACCACCGTGTCGCAGGTGACTGTAGGCTCTTCCATGGAAAGCATGGCCACATGCATGGAGCAGCTAATGCGCCACTCACATGAGCACATGCTATCTATGGAGAATAGATGGCTATCTATGGAGAATAGATGGCAGAGGCTCATAGACCTCCTCTCTAGAAGGGGTGTCAGTGTAGATGTGGGTCCTTATGGCCCCACTGCTGTGCAGCAAGGTGCTCTCCAGCTCCTTGCTAGCAGGGAGGTGCAGGTGGCCCATGAGAGGGATGATGGTGAGAGGAGACATGGAAGTGGGGGCTCCTCTCAAAGCTTCTCCCCCACTGCATCCCCCTTGGTCAGAGCCCCACATGCCTCCTCGGGCAGCGGTGGCCAAGTCTGCGCCTGCACAGTCGCAGGAGGAGCAGACTTTGGCGGGGCCATCACAGACTCCAAGACCCAGTGGACGTCCGCCAAAAGTGTCTAAGCAGTCGCAGCAGGGAAGTGAGGAGACTGCCTCTACCTCTGCTGAAGCCACAGGGGTAGCACCTCATAGAAGCACGTGTAAGAGAAAGATGGCACACAAGTAGATGCACAAGGGTAAGCACTTGGGTGTTTTCATAACTGTTTGTGTAAAGTTTCCATTACTGAGATGTCACAGATAAAAATATTTATTTTCAGTTATGGACAATTTTGTCTGCAACTTTGGAATTTTGGAAGTTGCTTAGTGAGTTGGAGTGAATGGTGAGACATAAGGTTACCTCCAGCAATAGTGGTCAGTGTGAAAGGAATGGTTTGGTCATTGTAGGGATGCTTTATGGTGTTGCTCTGGGGTGGTGGGAACCTGGCGCAGCATGTGGCAGCCTGAAGTTAAGTAAATCTGGCCAGGCTGAGACCATCCCTGGCCTCCTGGGCAGCAATCTGCTCGGGTGCTGGTGGGATCTGGACCACAGGTTCCTCCTGCTCCTCCTCCTCCTCGTCTTCCAGCTGATGCTCCTCCTCCTCCTCTGAAGAGGCTGTTCACTCAGTGCCTTGCTCCTCATGCAGCACTAATCCTCACTGCTGTGCTATGTTGTGCAGGGCGCAGCAGACCATGACGATTCTGGAGACCCTGGCTGGTGCATACTGAAGGGCTCCTCCAGATCTGTCAAGGCATCTGAAGCGCATTTTGAGCATGCCTATTGTCTGCTCTAGGACACATCTGGTGGACATATGGCTTTCATTGTATCTCTCCTCGGCCTCAGTACTTGGTCTCCTCAAGGGTATCATGAGCCACGTCTTCAGTGGATAGCCCTTGTCTCCAAGCAGCCAGGCAGAAAGTATGTTTGGAGGAGCAAAGAGCTGAGGGAGGGTGGACTGGCGCAGGACGAAAGATTCATGGCAGCTGCCAGGGAATTTGGCGCACACATGCATGATGATCTTCCTATGGTTGCAGACGAGCTGCTAATTGAGGGATTGGAAGCCCTTGCAGTTGACAAAGACTCCTGGGTGATGATGGGGTGCCCTAATGACATCATGTGTGCAGTCAATGATGCCCTGCACCTGTGGGAAGCCAGCCAGAGCGGCAAAGCCGAGCGCCCGCTCAGTAACACTGGCTTCATCAGTGGCAAAGTTGATATAATGGGCTGACTTGTCAAACATGGCATCAGTGACCTGTGTGATGCATCTGTGGGCGGCCGACTGCGAGATGCCGCAAATGTCTGCCGCAGATCCCTGGAAGGAGCCTGAGGTGAAGAAGTTGTGGGTGCTGGTGACTTTGACAGCCACTGGTAAGGCGTGTCCATCCGGTCCTCTGGGCTGCAGGTCTTGCTCCAGCAATCTGCAAATGTCTGCGACAACCTGGCGCGATAGCCTGAGCCTCCTTTGGCACTGCTGCTCCGTCATGTTGAGGAAGCTCATCCTCTGCCTGTATTCCCTGTGTTGGGGGTATCACCTATGGCGCGGTGCAGCCCTGCGCTGATGCCCTCTGTCCTGTGGAGCATCAGGTGGTTGAGGAGAAGTTTGGTGGTGTTGTTGGTGCTGCTGGTGTTGGGGCTCATCATGTTCCAATTCTGAGGACCAAGGTGAGACAGGATAAACGCACCCATGCTGATGGAATAGATGGCAGATCAAGTAGAGATGAGAGAAGCAATCTGTCAATGGTGTGATAGGTTCTCCCAATGAGGTGACAGTGGATCCCAAATTTACTGGAAACACTTGCAACCTCTGGAAAGCTAAAATAAAAACAGAAAAAGCTGGAAACACTCAGCAGGTCAGGCAGCATCTGTGGAGAGAAAAACAGAATTAACATTTCAGGTCGATGACCCTTCGTCAGAACTGGAAAAAGTTAAGAGATGTAATATATTTTTAAGCAAGTGTGGGGCAGGGAAAGGGAGGAGGAGAGGAAAGAACAAAAGGGAAGGTCTGTGAGAGGATGGAAGGCAGGAGAGATTAAAAGACAAAAGGGATGATGGTGCAAGGCAAACGGAGATGGTAATGGGTCAAGTTAAGAAACAAAAGCTGACTCTAGATGAGGTGTAAATGGGAATGGCAGAATCATTAACAGCTGCCATGTGGAAAAAAGACAGGGGCCGAGGTTTGGTCTGAAATTGTTGAACTCGATGTTGAGTCCAGAAGGCTGTAAAGTGCCTAATCGAAAGATGAGGTGCTGTTCCTCGAGCTTATGTTGAGCTTCATTGGAACAGTGTAAGAGGCCAAGGACGGAGAGGTCAGAGTGAGAGTGGAGCGGAGAATTAAAGTGACAGGCGACCGGAAACTCGGGCGTCACCTTTACGGACTGAACTAAATCTGTGCTGACAACGTACTCAGCACCTGCCTTGTAAAGTAACCTGCTGTCAGGTGGTAGTATTTATTGTGTTTTCCATGCTGTGCCGTAATGAGTTCCATCAATGGCCACTGAACTTCCGCCTCAGGTTCACAGGCGTGGTTCCTGAGCTGCGTGATTCCCGTGGTCATCCAGTGAAATTTGAAAGGTAGGATTAAAAAAAACGCTTAAAGGGCCTGACAAGTACCTAATAATGATCTAAATTAACTGGGCCACCTCTGCCGTTCGGGTTGCAGCCGCGCTGGCAAACGCGCTTGAGTGAAAAGCGCGTGGAGGCGGGATGACGGCGGGTTCCCGACCTGCTCCAAGTTATTTCAACTTTCATTCCCGACCTGCCTCCAATCCCACCTGCATGGACGGCAGAAAATTCTGGCCTCCACGCATGCTTTCAGGTGCTAGTTGAGGGATAAATATTGGCCCCAGGACACCGGGGATAACTCCCCTGCTCTTCTTCGAAATAGTGCCATGGGATCTTTCCCATCTACCCAAGAGAGCAGACGGGGCCTCGATTTAACGTCTCACCGAAAGACAGCATCTCTGACAGTGCAGCACTCCCTCAGTACTGCACTGGGAATGTCAGCCTGGCTTATGTACTCAAGTCTCTGGAGTAGGACTTGAACCCATGACTTTCTGACTCAGAGGTGAGAGCGCTCTCAACTGAGCCACAGCTGACACTAAGGAACAAATCTGTAACTCGTCACTTCAGTTTTTTGTGTGTGCGCGATGCGCAGGACTTTTTCTATTGCACGATTTACTTGACCTCTATCAGGACGTGTATAAACAATCTAAAATATACAGGAATTAATATCTTGGCCTGCAGTACTTTTGCCGAAGGGCCTCCTGAGATAGACTTGTTCGCACTCTCCCCTGAAGCCCCCCGTTTAGGGCATATTGCCCAGGGCTATTTGTATACTCAGGCTTGCTTCTGTTAACCTTCTCATGGCTCCAAATCCCCAAAGTAATTGGCAGGAGCTTAAAACTTTCAAGCCTGAAGCAGAAATACATGACGACCCCATTTGGCACACCGTTTTCAGAGAGCTGGTGAGTTACTCTATATGTAGCACCATGCTCATGCAATAATTATATTAATTCCATTCCATCTGCTTGCTTGCACCTCCTAATTAAAACCATGAAATATTTAAAAAAATCAATATTTTTGTTAATAAATTTAGGCTTGACACAGAATACAGCCAACGGATTCTGTTGGGAACATACGGTTTGACAGCAGGACATATGACGGACGGTCTTTGGAATGAAATGGCAGTGCTAAGCAAAAGCCTGTTAAAAAGCAATTAAAATGTTCCAACTGAATGGGACTCATTTTTCAATGCATACAGCAGGTTGCAAACTTACCCGTGTTGCAGCATAATAACAAATGGCTGCAATTTTCAGCAAATTAGTATTTTAAATTCAAGGTACTGATGAATTTTAGCGACAATAAATGGCTGCTACGCTCGTGGGAGCCTCTTGAGATTAATAAACAGCACCAGAGCCAGTGTCTGTTCACTTCGAGGTGTGAGATCTGCTTTTAAATTCCCTCCCTGAGGGCTTTTTATCGCTGCGCCCATTTTCTATTTGTTATCCCAATTAATTTTTTAGACTACTGTGCACAATTCTGGTCTCCATATTACAAAAAGCAGGCACTGGAGAAAGCGCAAAAACGATTTACAAGGATGATACCAGAACTGAGAGGTTATATCTATCAGGACAGATTGAACAGGCTGGGGCTCTTTTCTCTAGAAAAGAGAAGACTGAGGGGTGACCTAATAGAGGTCTTTAAAATTATGAAGGGGCTTGATAGGGTAGACATAAAGCAAGATGTTCCCACTTATGGGGGAATCCAAAACTAGGGGCCATAAATATAAAAATGCCCCTAATAAATCCAATAGGGAATTCAGGAGAAACTTTTTTACCCAGAGTGGTTAGACTGTGGAACTCGCTGCCACAGGGAGTAGTTGAGGCGATTAGCATAGATGCTGAACTGTCACAGGTGCCGTCTTTCCAATAAGACATTAAACCGAGGCCCCGTCTACGTTGGATGTAAAAGATCCCACAGCACTATTTGAAGAAGAGCAGGGGAGTTCTCCCCGGTGTCCTGGCCAATATTTATCCCTCAATCAACATCACTGAAACTGATTATCTGGTCATTATCACATTGCTGTTTGTGGGACCTTGCTGTGCGCAAATTGGCTGCCGCATTTCCTACATTACAACAGTGACTACACTTCAAAAGTATTTCATTGGTTGTAAAGCGCTTTGGGGCATCCTGGGGTCGTGAAAGATGCTTTATAAATGCAAGTCGTTCTCTTTTTGTTTCTTTTTCCCATCCAATGAATTACTTTTGATGTGTCGTCGCTGTTCCATTGTGCAGGAAAATATAACGGCCTATTTGTGCACAGCAAGACCCCACAAACTGTTAGCCTGTCTTTGGTGCTGTTGGTTGAGGGAGGAATGTTCCTTAGGAAACCTCCCAGATTTTAGTGCCATGGGATATTTCATGCCTGCCCAAAGCACTAGAGCGGGCAGGAGGGGTCATTCCTGGGGCCTCACCTCCAAGGTACTGGATAATGTGCTCAAATCTCAGAGGAGGCATCGACTACTCCGGCATTTGAAATGTTAAAAATTATGAGGGGTTTTGATAGAGTAAATAAGGAGAAACTGTTTCCAGTGGCAGAAGGGTCAGTAACTAGAGGACACAGATTTTAAGTAATTGGTAAAAGAACCACAGGCGAGATGAGGAGAATATTTTTTACACAGCGAGTTGTTATGATCTGGAATGCGCTGCCTGAAAGGATGGTGGAAGCAGATTCAATAGTAACTTTCAAAAGGGAATTGGATAAATACTTGAAAAGGAAAAATTTGCAGGGATATGGGGAAAGAGCAGGGGAGTGGGATTAATTGGATAGCTCTTTCAAAGAGCTATGGGCCATCAATATAAGATAGTAACCAAGAAATTAGATAGTGAATTCAGAAGAAACCTCTTTACTCAGAGAGTGATGAGAATGTGGAACTCGCTACCACAGGGAGTAGTTGAGGCGAATAGTATAGATGCATTTAAGGGAAAGCTAGATAAGCATATGAGGGATAAGGCAATAGAGGGTTATGCTGATAGAGTTAGATGAGTAAGGCTAGGAGAAGGCTCGAGTGGGGCTTAGAAGCCGGCATGGTCTGTTTCTGTGCTGTATATTCTATTTAATTCTATGTATGCTGTATCATTCTATGATTCAATGATATTATGAACTAACAACATTTGGACCAGACAAACAGGCCCTCGATTTAACAGTGGATGTGAAGAATGGCACTCTAACAATGCAGGACCTTCTCAGTCCTGCACAGGAGTGTCAGCCCAATCCCTAGGGTGGGGCTCAAACCCACAAGCAACTAACACGGATGTGAGAATGCTGCCAACCGAGCCCAGCGGCAGCACTGTGGCAACCACATAACCAACGGTTTAGCATCCGCGGTTTATTTTACCACTGGTGTGCTGCCACTTAAGTCTGTTACGTGACCGCCTGTTAAAAGCCTGATGGAATTACATTAGTTCATCTGATTCTCTCGTCCGTAAAGATTATACAAGGACCTTATCACCGAGAAACATAAGCCTGGTGCTCTACATATGCTATTTACCATTAGATAGTATGCACCATGTCTTTGCATTGTTGCACACAGCAAATTGGTGTGTGTATGTTTGTGTGTGCGTGGGTGTTCGTGTTCGTGCGTGTGTGATCGTGTGCGTATGCGCAGATGCACATGTGTGTTTGTGTGTGCGCGTGCATGTGTGTGCGTGCCCACAACTCCAGAATCTTGTGCACAGCGAACACAATTTCATTATTTTACACCTGAAATGATGGCCCCTGGTATCAGTGAAGCAAGCGAGCCATTCCGTTCCCCCCCACGCCCCGCCGAGGAAGGACAAATGAAGCGTTGCGTTTAAGTCAGGGGCGCTTTGGGTAATCCCAGCTATTCTCGATTATCTGATTAGGTGACAAATACTTGGTGTGGGGTGGGAAGGGGCAGGAGGGAACAAAACAAGTTCACATACTCAGAGTGATTTTAAAACCTACTTTAACTGTTCCTTTATCACTAGTCAGTGATTTAATGTAGGTATTCAGGAAATGGGCTGAGAGTTATCCCAACCCACTTTGACATAAATAATATGAAAGGATATACTTGCCATAGAGGGAGTGCAGCAAAGGTTCACCAGACTGATTCCTGGGATGGCCAGACTGTCGTATGAGGAGAGATTGGGTCGACTAGGCCTGTATTCACTAGAGTTTAGAAGAATGAGAGGGGATCTCATTGAAACGTATAAAATTCTGACAGGGCTAGACAGAATGGATGCAGGGAGGATGTTTCCCCTAGCTGGAGGGTCTAGAACCAGGGGTCACAGTCTCAGGATACGGGGTAGGATATTTAGGACTGAGATGAGGAGAAATTTCTTCACTCAGAGGGTGGTGAACCTATGGAATTCTCTACCACAGACGGCTGTGGGGGCCAAGTCACTGAACATATTTAAGAAGGAGATAGATTTCTAGACACAAAAGGCATCAAGGGGTATGGGGAGAGAGCGGGAATATGGTATTGAGATAGAGGATCAGCCATGATCATATTGAATGGCGGAGCAGGCTCGAAGGGCCGAATGGCCTTCCTGCTCCTATTTTTCTATGTCTATGTTTCTGTGAAACTCTTAGGATACTGAGCAGAAAGGAATGCAGCTTATCACCTCACACTAATGGAACACTGTACATCCACATAGCAAACCCCATTATCACTAATAAATAGCGATCCATATTACTCTAAAATATCTGCACCGACATGTCCTCACTTCTGCTCAGTCCCTGCTTCATATCAATGACCTCCTCCACTCATCATTCCACCCCATCTTTGCTTTCGCCAATGATTCCACTCCAAATTAATCAACTGCCTTCGGATCACAGCCCCCTACTGCACACAAGCTTCCCTCACATTGCAACGGCTGAATCACTACATTTTGATCTTCTCCCTGATAGGGGGTTGTGGCTGGGGCAGGGGCGAGGGGTCGGTGGGGGAGGGGGCGGGTGCAGCGTGGGGGGTTGTTGAATATCTCGGCTGTATCTTCCATTGTATGTCAATTATAATGAAAAGCAGGAATGAGTCAGCAGCAAGGGGTCAAAACCAACAGGATAAAAGAATGAAGTATTCTTCCATTCTGACAGCTCAGAGTCTTGCTCCAATGGTAAAAGGTGTTAATGAAAATTGGAGGGGTTGGAGGAGGGAGGAAGAGGAAGAAATCCACTTGTTAAGGATTAATAAAACCTTGTTAAAGGCCAATTGCGTGTTGCACAGGGAGAATTTAAATGAAAAGCGTGTCTTGAATTCACATTTAGAATCGGTCATACAAAAGATAGGGAGGATTTTGAAATATCAGACCAGCTTTTACTTATTGTTTAAAATGAATTCAAATAGGTTAGTCTTCAATAACAGCAGCAGTGCTATGGATAATTCAGGTCAGTTTTATAAAACCGTCATTATATAACCAAAGTAATTCAAGAAAAAGATATGAGCTTTGATAGCAAACGTTAGCCATGGCTCAGTGGGCAGTACTCTTGCCTCTGATACAATAGCAAAATACTGCGGATGCTGGAAATCTGAAGTAACAACAGAAAATGCTGGAAATACTCAGCAGGTCAGGCAACATCGAGGAGAGAGAAACAGAGTCAACGTTTCGGGTCGATGACCCTTCGTCAGAACATTGAGTTCAACAATTTCAGGCCATAACCTCGGCCCCTATTTTATTTTTTTAATTTCTCTCTCTCACATGGCAGCTGTTGATGATTCTGCCATTTCCATTTACACCTCATCTAGAGTCATCTTTTGTTTCTATAACTTGTCCCATTACCATCTCCTTTTACCTTGCACCATCCCAGTTCTGACGAAGGGTCATTGACCTGAAACGTTAACTCTGTTTTTCTCTCCACTGATGCTGCCTGACCTGCTGAGCGTTTCCAGCGTTGTCTGTTGTTACTCTTGCCTCTGAGTCAGATACATTGTGGCTTCAAGTCCTACCCAAGAGATATGAGCACATAATCCAGGCTGACACTCCAGTGCAGTACTGAGGAAGCACTGCACTGTTAGAGGTGTTGTCTTTCAGATGAAATGTTAAACCAAGGTGCCATCTCAGGTGGACGTAAAAGATCCCATTGCACTATTTCAAAGAGGAGCAGGGGAATTCTCCCGGCATCCTGGACAATATTTATCCCTCAGCCAAAATCCACTAAAACAGATTATCTGGCCATTATCACATTGCCCTTTGTGGCACCTTGCTGTGTACAAATTGGCTGCTGCTTTTCCTACATTACAACAGTGACTACACTTCAAAAGTACTTTTGAAAGCTTTGTACGCTAGCGCTATATAAATGCAAGTATTTCTTTCTTTTTAGAGTGCCCAATTAACAGTCCAAAGTGTTGCCCATTAAAGAAACATGTTGGCTTTTTAGAGGCAGCGTTAGTGGCCAGTGGAAGCTTTATCATTCCTGCAAATTTGACCTAAATTGGGCCTTGCTGAATTCAGTGGCACTGCTTGTCTGTATGGAATGGGTGCCCCTGTGTATGGAAGACCTGGGCTGCTTGTTAAAGGTGAATATTGTTTGTTTAACTGTTTGTTGGAAAGTTAGAATGTTTTTTGCCTGGCTATATTTCTTTATTTGCATTATCATTGGTGGATTAATCCTTGTTGCTGTTTAGGCCTGGTTTTATGCATTGCAAAACTTTTATTTCCAACTCTTACACAGTCTTGCTTTCAGTAATCGGAGTTGGGTAAATGTAGTCTGAGATACAGATCAACCATAGAATCAGAGAATGATACAGCACAGAAGGAGGCCATTCGGCCCATCGTGCCTGAGCCGACTCTTTGAAAGAGCTATCCAATTAGTCCCACTCCCCCTGCTCTTCCCCATAGCCCTGTCAATTGTTTTCCTTCAAGTATTTATCCAATTCCCTTTTGAAAGTTACTATTGAATCTGTTTCCACCGCCCTTTATGGCAGTGCTTTCTAGATCATAACAACTCGCTGCGTTAAAAAAAATCCTGATCCCGCCTCTAGTTCTTTTGCCAATCACCTTAAATCTGTGCCCCCTGGTTACTGACCCTCCTGCCAGTGGAAACAGTTTCTCCCTATCTACTCTATCAAGTTATAATGTATATTTACCATCATCTCTGGCAGTGGATGAAGTAACCCCCAATTGAATAGTGACATTTCCAGTAATCACTCATCACATTACACTGTTAACAACTGGAAACAGTTTCTCCTTATTTACTTTATCAAAACCGTTCATGATTTTGAACACCTCTATCAAATCTCCTCTTAACCTACTCTGCTCTATGGAGAACAATCCCAGCTTCTCCAGTCTCTCCACATAACTGAAGTCCCTCATCCCAGGTACCATTCTAGTAAATCTCTTCTGCACCCTCGCTAAGGCCTTGACATCTTTTCTAAAGTTTGGTGCCCAGAATTGAACACAATAATCCAGCTGAGGCCTAACAAGTGTTTAATAAAGTTTTGGCATAATTTCCTTGTTTTTTTACTCTATTGGGGGAATTTTAACCGAGAGGAGTGCATGGGTTTGGGTGCAGGTGGGGGGGGTAAAACCAGCAAAAATGCAAGCGTGATCGGGAAGCAGGCACCAACCCGCCGACTTCAACGCTTAACTCGAGCGCGTTAGGCTGCTTGTGCGCAACCCCCTCGGGAGAGGCGGGTTGCCTATTAACATATGGTAATTGCTCAATTGGAACGATATTTCAACACTGTTTTAAGTTTAACATCGCATCCATGGGTTTTCCAGGCTTCCTGAATCTCACCAATGGAACCAAGGCGAGAACAGAGTGGCAATTGAGGGGGCTGATTAAAACTCATGGAAGTACTGCAATAAATAAGCTGCCTGACGTCTTTGGACCTGCAAATAGGCTTAAGAGGTGGCTGCTAGGAGACAAGGGATATCCACTTCAAACTTGGCTGATGACACCCATCAGAAACCCGACCAATGATGCCCAACAGCGCTACAATGAATGCCATATGAACACCAGATGTGTGATTGAACAGGCCATCAGCATGCTGGAGATGTGCTTCAGGTGCCTAGACAGATCTGGAGGCGCCCTTCAGTACACACCAGCCAGGATGTCCAGAATGGTCGTGGTGTGCTGCGCTCTGCAGAACATTGTGCAGCAACGAGGTTAGGAGCTGCACAAGGAACAAAGCGCAGAGCACACAATGTCTGGAGACGAATCTGAGAAGGAGGAGGGGAAGTGCAAGGAGGAGGAGGAGGGTGATAAGGCAATGCAGCAGCAGCTGCTCATATTGCTGCCCAGGATGCCAGGGATGCCCTTATTAATGCAAGGTTCACTTAGGTTGCACCAGTGGACCCATGTCACAAGCACATGCAACGGCCACTCTTCCCCCCGCCCCATGTCACTGACACAAAGTAGTCCAACCACCCTTGCACATCCCCCATTGATCCCCGTCAATTCATGTCTTCCCATTTATCATCATCAAGTTAAAAGGTGACTTGCCACCCAGCACCCAAGAATGGACAAGGTGGGAAAGTGGTGCAAAAGAATAAAATTTATGTGATTCTACTAAAGAACAGAAACTTCACAACATAACATTTTCTCATACATCCATGTGCATACCCTTGTGCAAGTACAAAGCTTTACTCTTTCTTTTCCAGCGCTCCAACATGGTGTGACCCCTGTGGCTTGAGCAGAGGTAGAGGCAGGCTGCTCAGATCCTTGTTCTGACTGTTGAGATGCTCTTGGCTGATGACCTCTGGGTTTTGGAGCACGTGGGGGCCCCGCCAAAGCCTGCTCCGCCTGCACCTGTGCAGGGGCAGACTCAGCCAGTGGGAGACTCGGCAGCATGTGGGCTACTGACTGAGAGGTGGGCTGTGGGTGAGAAGTGGAAGTGCTTTGAGTGGAGTCCCCACTTCCATGACCCCTTTCGTCATCATCCCTCTCATGGCCCAGCCGCACTTCACTGCTACCACTTTACTGGAGAGCACTTTGGTGCAGATCAGTGTGGCGCTGTAAGGCCAAGGATACTGTATATGTCATTTTATTTAAGGCGACAGACATGTTGGCATCCAGAGTGTGCCCAGCTGTGGTCAAGGCCTATATGGGCTCATTTGATGGCCGCGTTTGATGTTCCAAGGAGCTGACCACTCTATACATGGAAAAAGACATCATCGTAATTGACATGAATCTTGTATGAAATAATACTGGGCGGCCTGCTGGTGGCGTTGTCCAGGGAGAGTATAAATACTCGGGCATGGGCCCAGCTTGCTCAGGACATTCCTCAACAGGAACTAGTGAAGGACACAACTAGACCTCCATGTTGGAAAACAGTTGATTGAAGCTTTGTTTAACGCTTAGACCAAGTGCCTAGTAGTTTTCTTACGTCAATAATGGTCTGCAACATCAACCCACTCATGCTTGAGCCAGACTCTTCCATCCCCTCATTCAAGAAAGCGTGGTGAGTGTGCTTGGGAGGCCTGTCAGTACATCTCATATTGTCTGCTGCTCAATGATTCTCCTCTTCATCGACGGCTCCCGAGGTACAGCATCTGTGTCCAGCTGAGCAGAGCTTGGACAGGGCTGCGACCTCTGACGCGGCCTCTCCACTGCTGTCCCTGTCTCCACCATCTGCTCTTGCTCACTTGTGAAGTGTGAGTCACCAGGTGAAAACCCAACTATCTGTCTAACTGGTCCCACCAAAGTGCGAGTATCTGAGCTGGTGGATGGTAAGCTTGAGTCGTGTGACGGCGCAGCCTCAGAAGGAATCATCTCCTCTGAGGATTTGTCGTCTGTGAGGTCCATGGACTCCTGCTGCACGCCTGGAGGCCCTGGCGGACAAAAAAAATATGAATTAGTACTGGCAAGGTAAGAATCTTGCAATTTATCAACAACAACAACAACAACTTGTATTTATATAGCGCCCTTAACATAGTAAAACGTCCCAAGGCGCTGCACAGGAGTATTAAAAGACAAAAAAATTTGACACCGAGCCACATAAGGAGAAGTTAGGGCAGGTGACCAAAAGCTTGGTCAAAGAGGTAGGTTTTAAGGAGCATCTTAAAGGAGGAAAGAGAGGAGGGAAGCCTCAGGCTACAGGACAATATAGACGGGTTGGTTAGATGGGCAGAACAGTGGCAAATGGAATTTAACCCTGAAAAGTGTGAGGTGATGCATTTTGGGAGGACTAACAAGGCAAGGGAATAAACAATGAATGGTAGGACCCTAGGAAGGACAGAGGATCAGAGGGACCTTGGTGTGCATGTACATAGATCCCTGAAGGCAGCAGGACAGGTAGATAAGGTGGTTAAAAAGGCATATGGGATACTTGCCTTCATTAGCCGAGGCATAGAATATAAGAGCAGGGAGGTTATGATGGAGCTGTACAAAACACTAGTTAGGCCACAGCTGGAATACTGTGTGCAGTTCTGGTCGCCACACTATAGAAAGGATGTGATTGCATTGGAGAGGGTGCAGAGGAGATTCACCAGGATGTTACCTGGGCTGGAGCGCTTCAGGTATGAAGAGAGACTGGACAGGCTGGGGTTGTTTTCCTTAGAGCAGAGAAGGCTGAGGGGGGACTTGATTGAGTTGAGGGGCATAGATAGGGTAGATAGAAAGGAACTTTTCCCCTTAGTAGAGGGGTCAATAACCAGGGGGCATAGTTTCAAGGTAAGGGGCAGGAGGTTTAGAGGGGATTTGAGGAAAAACATTTTCACCCAGAGGGTGGTTGGAATCTGGAACTCACTGCCTGAAAGGGTGGTAGAGGCAGGAACCCTCACAACATTCAAGAAGCATTTAGATGAGCACTTGAAACGCCATAGCATACAAGGCTACGGACCAAGTGCTGGAAAATGGGATTAGAATAGACAGGGCTTGATGACCGGCGCGGACACGATGGGCCGAAGAGCCTCTTTCTGTGCTGTATAACTATATGGGGGAAAAATTCAGTTGGTTTGCGCCTCCCGTTAGCGCCTTATAAGGGCGCTAATGGGGCGCAAAGCAACTATCGCCCGTGGGCGGCAATGTTTGCGCCACTCACGAAATTGACTAGACATTTTGCGGCGGCGCTAAACACTACCGCCACGATCTCCTGCATCGGCAGATTGTGACATCAGTCGAGTGTGCAACGCCCCAGTAGCGCCCCGGACCGGATATTGAGTGGCACCCCCTGCCTTACCGCCTGCCGCTAGCAACGACAGGTTGAGGGGAACGTTTTGCAGTCAGGAAGGGACTGGGGGAGTGCTATTTAAAGGCGACCGCTTCCTGCCTTTTTTTGTTGGTGACATTTTTGCACCACACATTCTGAGAGAGAGAGAGAGAGAGACTTCTGGAGAGATTCAATGCTGTGTGAAGGAGTTTTGGGTACTGAGCAGCACTTTGCAGGTTCATTTAGATTTGCCCTTCCTTGTATCGATTTAGAAGAGAATGTGGGGGCTGCACTCTGAGCTCTTTTCCTGGGCCTCTGCATTGTTCTTTCCAGCAGATTTGATGTACAGGTCTCTCCAGGCCGAGATTCAAGGCTGCAATGAGCAGAATGTGGATGGAGAGCAAGATCAACCCTCCCCTTTAAGAACTGGCTGGCGCCAGTGTGTCTGTGTTCCATTGCTGACTGACATCACATGAGCATCGCCAGCGCTCTGAGTTAGCGCCTCGCTCCTCGGCGTTAGCGCCTTAAGAGAGGTGTGTAGCGCCTGATTTAGCGCTCCAATCACCTACAGGGGCGATAAAAGCCAAGTTTGCAGTCAGAGGTGATAATTAGCGCCAGGCGCTAAACTTTGCGCCCGGCCGATAATTGCGCCCCAAATGGGGCGATACTGAATTTCTCCCCCTCTGACTCTATGGGGGAAAAATTCAGTTGGTTTGCGCCTCCTGTTAGCGCCTTAAGAGGGCACTAATGGGGCGCAAAACAACTAGCGCCTGGGCGCAGCGATATCTGCGCCACTCGCAACATTGACCAGACATTTTGCGGCGGCACTAAACAATACCGCTCCGATCTCCTGCGCACGCAGATCTTGACGTCATTCGAGCGTGCAACGCCCTTGTGGTGCCCCGGAGCGGATATTGAGTGACGCCACCCTCCTTTCCGCCTGGTGCAAGCAACGACAGGTAGACTGGAACGTTTCCCAGTCGCTGTGGGGCTGGGGGGGGTCGCTATTTAAACGCGGCCTCTTCCTTGCTTTTTCTGTGGTAGACATTTTTGCACCACTCGTTCTGACAGAGAGAGAGATTCTGAGAGAGAGAAGGAGATACTTCTGCATAGAGTCAACGCTGTGTGAAGTAGTTTTGGCTACTGAGCATCACTTTTCAGGTACTTTTGTTTTTGACCTTCATTACTTTGATTGCCAAGAGACTATGGGGGCTGCACTGATTGGAGGCGTCATCCTGCGCCGGCAGATTCGGAGGCCACAGAGACGAAGAGAGAGAGTGGCAATCATGGCCAGACGGAGGAGGGCCAACAGGCCTCTGTACAGGAGACCTTACCCTTCCAGGGTATTTCACCAACAATTCTACTACATTAATATGTCTGAGGAGCAGTGTTTGCGAAGGCTGCGCTTCAGCAAGGAGGTGGTCACTGAGCTCTGCCACCTGCTGCAGCCAGATCTGCAGCCTCTACTGAGGGCCAGGATGTCTCTGTCGGTGGCAGTGAAGGTCACAGTGGCTCTGAACTTTTATGCCACCGGCTCCTTTCAAGCAGCTACTGGGGACATCGCCAATATCTCCCAGTTCGCTGTCCATTGCTGCATCCGTCAGGTCACAAATGCCCTCTATAAAAGGAGACGACAGTACATCTCTTTCCCGATGACCCGGGCCAAACAACATGAATGCGCATTGGGCTTTGCGAGGATAACGGGCTTCCCCATGGTGCAGGGTGCCATTGACTGCACACATGTGGCATTGCGTGCACCGCATGAGAATGCAGAGGATTTCCGCAACCAAAAGGGATTCCACTCCCTAAACATCCAGTTGGTCTGTGACCACAGACAGCTGATACTCGCTGTCAATGCCCGCTATCCTGGCAGCAGCCACGATGCATTCATCCTACACCAGACTACTATGGCAGACCTTTTCCAGGCACCGCATCACCCAAGTGGTTGGCTTCTCGGGGACAAGGGTTATCCACTGTGCACCTGGCTGATGACACTGCTCCGTACCCCCAACACCCCTGCTGAGCTGCGGTACAACGAGAGCCATCTCGCCACCAGGAACATCGTTGAGCGCACAATCGGCATGCTCAAGCAACGGTTCCGCTGTCTGGACCACTCAGGAGGAGCCCTGCAGTACTCGCCTGAGCGAGTCTCCCTCTTCATAGTTGTGTGCTGAATTCTTCATAACCTGGCAATCCTCAGGACCCAGCCAATGCTACCAGGCCTTGGAGCACCACCGGAGGAGGAGGAGGAAGAGGAGGAGGAAGAGGAGGAGGATGATCAGCAGCAGCACCAAGGCGGGAGGGAGGCCCACAATGTTGAAACTAGAAGGGCCGTCCATCAACGGCTGATAGCAAGCCGCTTCTAGGCCCCTGCTGAGGAAATGGCTTCTGCCATTGAGAACAACATGAATGAAACCAACCCGCAACCCCTAAGCTGGCCAAGGCAACAATGATTCCAAAGACCAAACATATGCATTTTGAATGCAAAAAATTATTTATTTTACAATCTCTGTGTGTGTCATTTCTTCATGACAAACTAATAGAAAGAAACACAAAAAAATAGTCATTAACATAACTGGTTCTCACAACCTGGAGATAATGTTCAAAACACTAAACAAAAGTTTGACCACGGACCTCGGCCTTTAATAAAAAATTGACAAACATTTTGTCACACCTCCTACTTTTTGCCCTTCGAGGGTGATCTCCTTCCCTTGCGCACTTCTCCCCTTCCCACCCTACTGCTCCTCTGTAATGGGGCCCCAGTGGCTGCAGCAAGGCTGGTGGAAGGCTTCTGATTGTCAGAACCTGAGACTGCAGATGCCCTTGAAAGACGGCCTCGACCAGCTCTGGGCCTGGAGGGCCCAGCTGCAGACTGCATCAACTCTGCATGGGTGGCAGCAGTCTGGGCTACAGGCGGTGGCAAGTGCAATGGAGAAGTGACAGTGGTGGCAGCAGGAATGCTGTCATCTTGAGAGAGGACAGCAACTCCCTGCTCGACCGACACACTGGCACTCCCACGGGGCAGCACTTCAGCATTCGGAGCAATCTGCTGGAGCACAGATTGCTGGCCTGCTGCGGCGCGGTGAGAGCCCCGGGGAAATGTGTCTGAACCAGCGAGAATGGCAGCAGTCAGTGCTTGCGTGACCTCAATCTGAGTCTGCATCAGAGCAGTCTGAGATGGGGTCATGGCAGCCAGTGACTGAATTGCAGCACTAAGCTTTAGCGTGTAGGGGGTGGTGTGTGGGGTCAGCCTCACCTCTGACTCAGTGAGTGGTTCCAATTGCTCCCACGCCCCTGGTTCTAGTCCTTGGACTTATTTGGGGGTTGTAAATAAAGATGCAGTAGACAACAGGTTTGGATGAAAGAGTTTTGACTTTTATTAAAAGAAAAAGGTAACAAACTTAAAACACACTTAACACTTAAACAGGTTGGAGAACATATGGTACAGGCGAGGGAGAATGACAATATACAAAAAAAACCTTATCCCTCCCAAAAATCCCACTATCTAGCTAAGTTTTGATTTCAGGAGATCAGGGATAATGCTCACCAAACAGGGGTTTTGACAGTTCGAAATCCAGCCAGGTAAGTTGATTGCGATTTTGGGGTACTCTCTTTTTGTCCTTTGGGGCCTGCCGTCCCCACGTGGTACCGGTCTGTGGAATCCGCGAGGGCTCCTCAGTCGGGTGGAGTCCGCAGATGCGGTAGGGCGCGGTTGTGGATCTATCAGGTAAGTACCCACTTTTCTTTGTTAGAAATAGGGAAAGTAAAGTCTTTGTTGGGTACTTTATCTTGTAGAGTGGAAAACTTCGGGTTTTGTTCTTCCAATGGTGGTCTGGTCGTCGAGTTTTGTTGCAGTTGGGGTCCGGTTGGCGGCCTTTGGTGTCGGCTCGGTCGCGGCGGCCTAGATCATCACCTGAGTGGTGGTAATGATCTGAAGGTCCTGGTAGTTGGTCGTTGCACGGGGCCTTGGTCCCCGTGGCACTTTTGAATGGCGGTCTACCTTGTGGAGCCCTTGGTGGCTCTGGCGGTCGATTGGTTGCGTTGGAGGCTTGTCGGGGCAGTACCTTCTGGGGCTGGACCGTGGGTTGAGCGATGCCGACTTGCCCCCAGCCTCCAGTGACCTTGGCTAGTGGCTGTTAGTGCTGGACCGTGTGCTGAGCGATGCCGACTCGCTCCCAGTGGTCTCAGCTCTAGCCCTTGCCTGGCCTAGTCTGTCCTTGCCTCCGATCTCGCCCCGGGTCTGCCTCGTGGCCTTGCTGCTTCTCTCCTCCTCCTGCTCGTGTCGTGTGGCCCTCTGTAGCTGTGGGTAGCTTGCTGTGTGTGCTGGGGGAATAGGCCCTCAATTATACTGTTTCAGGCCCATTGTCTTAGGTTTTGGCGGGCTCGTTAAGTTTTGATGGCTTCAACTTTATGTTTACTTGTGCTGATGGCTTCCGATGTCTTCCGTTTAGGCAGGGCCTTTATCTACGCGCCAAATCTCGCCCCCTTTGTCTTAGGTTTTTGGCGGGCTTGTTAATCTGTCCCTGTAGATACTTGGCTAATTGGGTTTTGATGGGGTGATGGGTGTACTGGATGTTTTATTGTTTTCAGGCTTCTAGCATCCTGTTTGGGCCTGGGGATATTCAAAAGGGGTCTTGAATTATTCAATTTTGGATGTGTTTGTGAGGTTTTGGGTGAGGCTCTTCCTCCTGCTTGGATTGCAGTGCAAACATTTTCCAGACAACTTGACTGGGCCCCAATATCCAAAAGCTGTCCACTGCCTCGCCACACCCCTCCGCAGCCTGTCTTGTCTCTGTGAAAGGTGTTTTTCCCAACAGTAATATCCAAAAGTCATTTTCCTCAGGGGTTTTCTTCCCTGATCCTTACAAATGTCCAAAACTGAGGTTTTTACCTCAAATCACTTCATTTAGGTCCCATCATCCCAAATTCGTATGAAAAATCCAAAAATCACCCCGTTTAGGGTTCTATTTGAGTTTCTGGGGGATTTTGCGAAGCCTACAAGCGTGGCATCCGCCTGTGCTACAGTGAAGTGCTCCACACTTCTTGCCAGTGATTCAATGCATTCGGGCACCCTTCCCACTGCACCCATGAGCTCAGTGTGCATGTCCACCACCTGGGTGTTCATTTCAGTGATGAGCCGCTCCTCCTCTGTGTCCAGTGCAGCAGGACTCGCTGGCCTACTCTCCCTCCGGGGAGAAGGCCCCTGAGCTTCCCTACCCCCATCGCGTTGCTGCAGCCCGTTGGGTCCTGGAGCTTCACCCTCATCAGACCCTTCCTTCCTGCTCCCCTCCAGGGAAGGCGTGTTCCCAGTGTGGGCATGGGCTTCCTCGGGAGAGGGTGGTGCTGATGCTCTGGCTTCCTCTTCCTCCTCGCCTGCAGCTTCACTCCCACTGGCAGCTTGAGGGCCCGTCTCCTCAGCTGGTGAATCACCATCTGAAAGCAGGGAGGTACAAGAGTGGCTTTAGCGTGAGGACAGGGGGGGCAGTAAGGGAGGAATGAGTGCAGCGATTTAGTAAGTTGGATTGAAAGTGTCAAAGGCTGGTGTTGTGAGGGACAAGTGGAAGGAGAGAGGAAGAAAAGGTGATCACCTTACCATTGCTGTCCAGAACGGGGTCGGCCTCTCCAGGGGCGACGGGACCGATCACCTGGCTTGCCATAATCCTGTGGACGCGCGCCTCAAGATCGCTGAGGGGTTGCAGCTGAGGCCGCCCTCCACCCGTCCGTTGCTGCTGTCTTCTATTATGAGATAGCTTGGCCTGCAAGAAAAAGGACGGCGTCTGAGTAAATATACAGCCATGGTCTTGCCTGATGTGCCTCCCATAATTGAATAGCCCTTACTGTATGCAGCCATGGTCTTGCCTGATGTGCCTCCCATAATTGAATAGCCCTTACTGTATACAGCCATGGTCTTGCCTGATGTGCCTCCCATAGTTGAATAGCCCTTATTGTATGCAAAGTGTGGAATGTGCGTCTGTGTTTTATGAGAGGGCCTTAAGTGTTGGATGAGTGTTGGGCATTGGGGTTTTAAGACCCTCTGGCCATAGAGTGAGGTTGAGATGGAGGGATGGAGAGGTATTGAAAAAAAGCCACTCACCCTGATGACCCGAGTGAGGTCGTTGAACGTTTTTCGACATTGTGTATGGGTCCTGGGCACTATGCTCCTGGAGGAGACGCTCTGAGCCACCTCCCTCCACACTCTTCAGTACTCGCGCGGCAAAGGCCTCCTGCCACTCTCAGGGAAGAGCATAGATCTTCTGCGCTCCACCGCGCCAACCAGAGCCTCCAAGGCCCGCTCGCTGAAGCGCTGAGCTCGTTCTCTCACCCTCTCCATAGTCCTTGGCTGGACGATGTAGGCACAGGTCTCTCCAGGCCTAGATTCAAGGCTCCAATGAGCAGGGTGTGGCTGGAGAGCAAGATTGACCCTCCCCTTTAAGAATTGTCCGGCGCCAGTGTGTCTGTGTTCCATCGCTAACTGACATCACCTACGCTGCGCCCGCGTTCTGAGTTAGCGCCTCGCTCCTCGGCCTTTGCGCCTTAAGACAGGTGTGTAGCGCCTGATTTAGCGCTCCAATCACCTCCAGGGGCGATAAAAGCCAAGTTTGCAGTCGGAGGCAATAATTAGCACCAGGCGCTAAACTTTGCGCACGGCCAATAATGGCGCCCCAAACGGGGCGATACTGAATTTTTCTCCCTATGACTGACTCTATGTAGCGAGGCAGAGAGGTTTAGGCAGGGAATTCCAGAGCTTAGGGTCTAGGCAACGGAAGGCATGGCCACCAATGGTTGAGCGAATATAATCAGGGATGCTCAAGAGGGCAGAATTAGAGGAGCGCAGATATCTCGGGGGGTTGTGGGGCTGAAGGAGATTACAGAGATAGGGAGGGGCGAGGCCATGGAGGGATTTGAAAAAAAGGATGAGAATTTTGAAATCGAGGCGTTGCTTAACCGGGAGCCAATGTAGGTTAGCGAGCACAGGTGTGATGGGTGAACAGGACTTGGTGCGAGTTAGGACATGGGCAGCCGAGTTCTGGATCACCTCAAGTTTACGTAGGGTGGAATGTGGGAGGCCAGCCAGGAGTACATTGGAATAGTCAAGTCTAGAGGTAACAAAGGCATGGATGAGGGTTTCAGCAGCAGATGAGCTGAGGCAAGGGCGGAGACGGGCGATGTTACAGAGGTGGAAATAGGCGGTCTTAGTTATGCCACGGATGTGTGGTCAGAAGCTTATTTCAGGGTCAAATATAACACCAAGGTTGCGAACAGTGTGGATCAGCCTCAGACAGATGTTACGGAGAGGGATGGAGTCAATGGCTAGGGAACGGAGTTTGTGGCGGGGACCAAAAACAATGGCTTTGGTCTTCCCAATATTTAATTGGAGAAAATTTCAGAACTGGATGTCGGACAAGCAGTCTGACAATTTAGACACCGTGGAGGGGTCGAGAGAAGTGGTAGTGAGGTAGAGCTGGGTGTCATCAGCGTACATGTGGAAACAGATGCTGTGTTTTCGGATGATGTCGCCAAGGGGCAACATGTAGATGAGAAATAGGAGGGGGCCAAGGATAGATCCTTGGGGGACACCAGAGGTAACGATGTGGGAATGGGAAAAGAAGCCGTTGCAGGTGATTCTCTGGTTACGATTAGATAGATAAGAATGGAACCAGGCGAGTGCAGTCCCACCCAGCTGGACAACGGTGGAGAGGCGTTGGAGCAGGATGGAGTGGTGAACCGTGTCAAAGGCTGCAGACAAGTCAAGAAGGACGAGGAGGGATAGTTTAACTTTGTCACAGTCACAAAGGATGTCATTTGTGACTTTGATGAGAGCCATTTCGGTACTGTGGCAGGGCGGAAACCTGATTGGAGTCATTCAAACATGGAATTGCGGGAAAGATGGGCACAGATTTGGGAGGCGACAACATGCTCAAGGACACGTTCAAGATCATTATGAAGATAATCATATTTCACTTGCTGTTGAAATCAAGTCAACATAACTGAGTGTTGATATTTAATTGCATCACCAGTTAGCTGGGAGGTCCCCATCTCCGATGGCCAGGGACAACAAAACGCCACTGATCTTCAACCCTTCCTTTTCTGCAGTTGTTAGTTGTGAGATGTGAGATCTGCGAAGGATCACATCCGGTTCTCTGCCTCTCCCTGGTGTCCTGTGCTCTCTTCTCTAACAGGGGAAAGAACAGACCTATGAGTGACTGTAATGGCACGTGTTCAGCCGATGGATGGAGTTCATTTGGTGAGGGTTTCAGGGAGGGCATGAAATTGCATAAGGATGAGGGTGAGTGCGCTAATGGATGGATAGATGGGGATGTGCAGAAGTGCATAGAAAGAGAAGGATGGGTGCGCGAGCAAGGTAAGTGGGTGTGAGGAGTGTTGTGATGGAGTAGGCTTCACAAGGTAGAGTGAGGGGTTGGGGTGATATGTACAGCAGGATGTAGGTGAATATGCAACTGTACTCACCTTTCCTGACCTGGTTAGGTCATTAAAGCGATTCCTGCACTGAATTGAGGAGCGCGGCACTGGGCTCCTGCTGCTGACCTCCTGGGCCACCTCCAGCCACGAATTCAATAGGTTTCTTCCTCCCATTGCTGGGGAAGTGTAGCTCTCTCCGGCTCCTCACAGCCCCCAGCAATAGTTCAAGGGAGCAACGTTCCCTTTAAGCTGCATGGCCGTGCAGCACTCCAGGGATCCCGCGCAGGCAGCTTGCCAGCTTTTCAATGCATGCGCGGTATTTTAAATGGCCCGCACAGCTCCTTAAAGAAGCCGCACAGCGCCCAAAAAAATGAGAGGGAAGATTGCAAGGGAGGCGTCATTAAAGTGGGGCGCCTTAGTGCATTGTGAAATTGCTGACACTGTGCCAAACCTCCCAGTCCCTCCAAAATGCATCTTTGCATTGGCCCTTTAAATACTGGAGTTGAGATTGCGTCATGCGGCTCCTGATCGTGCCCGCTGCCGCGTAATCGATGTCAAACCCGGAAGTAAAATGATAATGAGGTGGCTGCGTTAAAATGCCACTGACAAACGCCCTGCATTTACTTCCAGGTTTCCCACACGGTATCGAACCACCCCCCCCCACACCCCGCCCCCCCGCTCCCAACATGCCTCCGAATTGATATCGGGGCCTATTCCTCTATTAATAAAGCCAAGGGTCCCATATGCTTTTTTAATGGCCTACTCAACTTGTCCCTCCACCTTCAATGATTTGTGTACGTACACTCCCAGGTCCCTCTTTAAAATTGTACCCTTTAGTATATATTGCCTCTCCTCCTCCTTCCTACCAAAATGAATCACTTCACACTTCTCTGCGTTAAATTTTATCTGCCCTGTGTCTGCCCATTTTACAGGCTGTCTATGTCCTCCTGAACTCTGTTACTATCCTCCTCACTGTTTACTACATTTCCGAGTTTTGTAACATCTGCAAACTTTGAAATTATGCCCTGTATACCCAAGTCCAGGTCATTAATATATATCAGAAAGATCAGTGGTCCTAACACTGACCCTTGGGGATCACCACTGCATACTTCCCTCCAGTCTGAAAAACAACTGTTTACCACTGCTCTCTGCTTTCTGTTCCTTAGCCAATTTTGTATCCATGCTGTCACTGTCCCTTCAATCCAATGGGCTTTACAAGTTTATTATGTGCTACTTTGTCAAACGTCTTTTGACAGTCCATATACACAACACAATATCAACCTCACTACCCTCATCAACCCTCTCCGTTACTTCATCAAAGAACGCAATTAAGTTCGTCAAACACGATTTGCCTTTAACAAATCTGTGCTGGCTTTCATTTATTAGCCCATAATTTTCCAAGTGCCATTTCATTTTTTCCTGGATTATTGTCTCTAAGGGGTAAAAATTCACTTGGTTGCGCCTCCCGTTAGCGCCTTAAGAGGGCGCTAATGGGGCGTTAAGCCGCTAACGCCCGGGCGCAGCGCTGTTTGCGCCGCTCGAGAACTTAACTTGAGATTGTGCGGCGGCGCTAAAACTTACCGCTGCGACCACCTGCGCGCGCAGATTGTGACGTCATTCCATGGTGCAACGCCCTTGGGGCGCCCCGTAGCGGAAATTGAGTGGCGCCCCCTGCCTTACCGCCTGGCGCTTCCAACGACCAGAAGACTGGAATGCTATCAATCGCTGTGGGGCTGGGGGGGGCGCTATTTAAAGGGGGCCTCTTCCTGTCTTTTATTGTTGGTGGCATTTTTGAACTACGCATTCTGAGAGAGAGAGGGAGAGACTTCTGGAGAGATTCAACGTTGTGTGAAGGAGTTTTGGGTACTGAGCAGCACTTTGCAGGTTCATTTTGATTTGCCATTCCTTGTATCGATTTAGCAGAGACCGTGGGAGCTGCACTCTGAGCTCTTTGCCTGGTACTCTCCATTGTTCTTTCCAGCACATTTGATGTGCAAGTCTCTCCAGGCCGAGATTCAAGGCAGCAATGAACAGGATGTGGATGGAAAGCAAGATTAACCATCCCCTTTAAGAACTGGCCCGTGCCATTGTGTGTGTGTTCCATTGCTGACTGACATTACATGAGCTTCGCCAGCGCTCCGAGTTAGCGCCTCACTGCTCGGCCTTTGCGCCTTAAGAGAGGTGTGCAGCGCCTGCTTTAGCGCTCCACTCACCTCCCGGGGCGGTAAAAGTGAAGTTTCCCGTCAGTGCCGATAATTAGCGCCAGGCGCTAATATTTGCGTCCGGACGATATTTGCGCCCCAAATGGGGCAATACCTAATTTCTACCCCTAAGAGTTTCCCCACCACCGACATTAGGCTTAAATCTCAAACCCGAGCCCAACCCGCCCCCACCCGCCTACGTCAGGTTTTAATTGAGGCGGGATGGGGATGGGGGGGGTGGTGGGGGTGATCAGCCTGCTACCACGAGGTGGGTCGATCATTTAAATATTAGAATGAGGCTGCGTGCCTCAAAATTAATCTTGTAACACCTCGTCCTTACAAGGGTTCTTTGACTCTGGGTTTTACAGGAACAAAAAGGTAGATGACACAAAGGTTTAGGTTCAACCCAAAACTGTTAGTTTATTAAAACCAACAAAACACGGACAAAAACCCTGTTGAGGTTTGGGTGAAACTTACAATCACCCATCCGGCCGGTTGTTACCGTTGTGGATTGTCGGCCTGGATCGGAAATGACCTGTCCCCGTCCTTCTTTATCTGACTGTAGCTGCCTACACAGCGCAAACCCCTTGTAGAGTCAACTGAATACTTACAATCACCCGTCCGGCTGGTCGTGGCCGACGTCGATTGCATGCTGGGAGCTGGAGATGACCGTCTTCCCTTCCTTCTTACACCTGGCAATTGCTGTAGTCAGAGCTAGTTTCTGAGAGAGAGAGAGAGAGAGAGAGTGAGAGCTGTGGTGTGGTTCCTTCTTATAGTCCTTTTAGTCACCTGGCCCCATAGCTGGGCCTCCCCCAACCAGTTCGGTTGTCGGTTTGCTGAACTGTCCGACATTCACACCTCGTCAACCTGTAATTCAATCACCGGAGGTATACAGAGTTGTGAGATCGAAGATAACTCCTTATCTCCTCTCCCGCTTTCTGTAACGCATATTCAATGGCCCAAAAATTAGTGCCGCTACGCGAGAGTACGCACTGTGTACTCTCGCGTATTCTGTCTCCAATTGCCGGTTTTCTGCATGCACTGCGCATGCGCTGAAAACCGGCACTTGGTGAATTCAAAAGGGGGCGGTTCTTAGGTGAACCGCGTGCGCGCTACAGGCTGCGTGCACGCAGTGCACTTAGTGCTTTGAACGCGCAGGTAAGCATGGAACATTTTAGACATAAAGAAAGGAGGTGTAAGACCCTCTTTTAACAAGGTAAGTAGTTAATTAAGTATTATTTTGAATTTTTTTTAACAGGTATATCTTTTTTAGAGACTTTAAAGACAGGTAAGTTTATTTTTATAACTTTTTAAAAGATTTTAAATTTTTTCAAAAATTTAATTTTTTGTTTAAAATGGTTAATTTATTTAACTATACTTATTTTATTAATGTGATTTTTTTTAAAAAATTTAATTGAGGTTTAGCTGTTCTTTTGGGGGGGTATACATTCATAGCTTTCACAGCACTTATGTGAAAGCTATGAATGAAAGATGGTGTGCTGCCATTGGCTCTAATTGAGTCACGTAATCCCACAGCTCGCACGAATTAACTACGCCTGTGGGATACGGAAGCCCTGCACAGCTGCTGTCCAGAACATCAAGTTCGTGCGAGCTCGGACTGAAAAAGCCAGCGCGCAGTGAGAGATCGCGGGGAGGCCTTACCCTCGCACGAAGGCTCCCTCACGAATTTTTGGGCCAATGTGATTTCTATTACTGTTGATGGGCGGTTGGCTGATTGTCTGCTCGGGACTTGTGTATCTTCCATTCATGTCAGGAAGTCGATCGTGACCCCCATTGTTTCAGTTAAACTCAGAGCATTGTCCAGATGTTAATTTTTCCCATCGAAACCAATTATGATTCAAGGCCTCACAGTTCAATGTCAATGTCCTTTTCAGAGTTAGTCATGAGTCAAAACTTTTATTGTCCAGTATCAATGTGTTCTCCAAGAACTGCAGACTTTGATGACTGGCACCTTTTCTGTGCCTCGAAGTTTAACCGTTTCATGCCCTTACCACTGGGCCAAAGAGGCTTCCAGCATTTTGCTATTGTACAGGGTTTTTTTGAAATCTACAATCTTTATTTAAAATTTATCTCTGGCCATCCGGGCTTCCCTGGCCTCGGAAAACCTGGCAGCTAAAGGGAGGCGAGGACTGCTGGGTCCAGCAGGTAAGTGCCTTTCCACCATGCACTGCAGACTGGGAGATGCGGGAGATGTCGCATGTAGCAGCCCGGAAGGAGCCTGAGGTGAAAAGGTTAAGGGTGGTGGTGACTTTGACAACCACTGGCCACCTGGCCCAGCAGGCAGAAGGTCCTGATGCAGGAGGCTGCATACATCAACAACAGCCTACCTGGTGAAGCACAGACTCCTGATGTAGCGCTGTATCCAGCTTACCTGTTTCCCCCCACCCACACCCCCGCGATTGGACACCTCCCCCACACCGAGCCACCATCTCCCACCTCCCCCAATCTTTCCGATCCCTTACTCCCTCCACTCTGCTCCCGACTGTGGCCTCCGATCTCCCCTGACCCTTCCGATCTCCCTCTGACCCTTCCGATCTCCACCCCCCTCGCCACCGCCTGACCCTTCCATTCTCCCGCCCAGACCTCTCCGATCTCCCCTCCGGCCTCCGATACCCCCACTCCCCCCGCGACGCCTCTGATCTCACCCCCTCTGGCCTTTCCAATCCCTCCCTCCTCTCCACTCCCCAACTGCAGCCTGGTGCCAAAGGCTTACCCGACAGCCAGCCTGCCAGCCTCTCAATCTGGCTGGCCGCAGCCGGGAAATGGGGACAAAAAATGTTAATCAGGTTCTGCCGTTAGATTCGGCAGGACCTTCGGGAAACCCGTTCTTCCAGGTTTCCCAACAGCAAAACAGCCCCGCCCCCCACCACCCCCCTACCACACACCGCTCCCCCCCACCCCCCACCACACACCGCTCCCCCCCACCCCCCACCACACACCGCTACCCCCCACCCCCTACCCCCCCACCACACACCGCTCCCCCCACCCCCCCACCACACACCGCTACCCCCACACCACACCCACCACACACCGTTCCCCCCCACCCCCCCCACCACACACCGCTCCCCCCACCCCCCCATCACACCCACCAAACACCGCTCCCCCCACACCACACCACCACCCTCCCCCCCCACTCCCACCGGCTCCCTCCCCTCCTCCAAGCTAATATCAGGGCCTTTGTGTGGATCATAATGTAGGAAGTCCCGAGACCGATCAAGACACCTGAACCTTTGCTCCAATATGATGTGCCTAGTAGGACCGTGGCTGTGATTATACCTGAGCTGTTGAGAGTGGTAGGGTTGTGGATGGGTGTCATCAGCCATGAGTGCACGGGGGTTAGCCCTTGTCCCCAAGCAGCCATCTTCTGACGTTTCAGGAAGGGTAGAAAAGTGGGGGGTGGCTGAGTGTTGCAGGATGAGGTCATTGTGGCAGCTGCCCTCGAAACTGGCACAGGCAGGCATGATGCAGTGACCAGTTGGACATTGATGGAGTGTTGACAAAAGCTGCTGGATGGTCTTCTGGTGCCTTGGTGGCTACAGCAATGCAGACTATTATGCCCTGAACACGAGGGAAGCCATCCATTGCTCTAAATCTCAGAGCTCTCTCACTCTGACTGTTGGCGCCCATGAGAACATAAGAAACCGGATCAGGAGTACGCCACAGAAAGGTGCTGATATTGATTGGCCCTGACAAAGAGGGCATTAGTGATCTGTTTGATGCAGCCGTGCACTGAAGCCTGGGAGATGCGGGAAACGTTGCCTGTAGCAGCCCGGAAGGAGCCTGAGGTGAAAAGGTTAAGGGGCGGTGGTGACTTTGACAACCACTGGCCACCTGGCCCAGCAGGCAGCAGGCCCTGATGCAGGAGGCTGCATACATCAACAGCAGCCTGCCTGGTGAAGCACAGCCTGCTGATGTAGCGCTCCTCAGTCATACCCAGGAAATTATTCTTGATAATTGAGAAGCCAATGCTACTGCTTTGCGGCTCTAACTCTGGGTGGGACCTTTGACCCGCCCAGTTAAAATAGCGTTGGGTTCCAAATGGCGTAATCGGACCCCTATTTAAATGTATTTATGAGGCACCTGCCTCTTTTCGGCGGGCGTGTTTTTGACCAGAGCCTGCTGCATGGTAAAAATGGCGGTCGGCGGGTTTCTGGCTGGAACAGGGCAGCAAGTTGATTATTGCCACTTGAACTGCAAGTGCTAGACAGTGACCATTTCCAGCGAGAGTCTAACCATCACTCCATGACATTCAATGGCATTATCATCGCCAAATCCTCCACTATGTACATCCTGGGGGTCACCATAGACTCGAAACTTAACTGGACCAGCCATATAAATTCTGTGGCTACAAGAGCAGGTCAGAGGCTAGGTATTCTACAGTAAATGGCTCACCTCCTGACTCACACAAAGCCTCTGCTTCACTTACAAGGCACAACTCAGGAGTGTGATGGAATCCTCTCCACTTGTCTGGATGAGTGCAGCTCCAACAACACTCAAGAAGCTCGACACCATCCAGAACAAAGCAGTCCGCTTGATTGGCACCCCATCCACCACCTTAAACATTCACTCCCTCCACCACCGGCGCACCGTGGCTGCAGTGTGTATCATCTACAAAATGCACTGCAGCAACTCGCCAAAGCTTCTTCGGCAGCACCTCCCAAACCCGCGACCTCTTCCACCTCCAAGTTACCCTCCAAGTCACACACCATCCTAACTTAGAAATATATCGCCATTCCTTCATCATCGCTGGGTCAAAATCCTGGAACTCCCTCCCTAACAGCACTGTGGGAGTAACTTCACCACACGGACTGCAGTGGTCTAGAAGAAGGCCCAGCATTAGGGATGGGCAATAAATGCCGGCCTTGCCAGCAATGCCCACATCCTGAGAATTAATTTTTAAAAAGTGCGGGGTGGAAACTCAGGCTCAGCCTCCATTTTGATCAGTGGCCATCTCATGTGGCGTGGCTATTCCCATTGTATCAATCACATAAAGGCCATCTCTGATCACTTCCTTGTATCGCTCTCCACCCATATCCCCTTTCCCCCTCCCAACCCTACTTCCTTCTGTGTCCAGCCCTGGAAAAAACTCTCTCCCAATTCACTTACAACTGCACTTTAAACATCACAACTGTCTAGCCTTTGGTCCTCAATTCTCCATGACATTTCTACAGCTGCTCAATCACACCCTCTCCTCCACATTTGTTGCCCTAGTCTCCATTAAAACCATTACTCTCTCTCACCCTGGTCATTCCCCTTAGTACAGCCCTCATCGTCACTCCCTTACATCCAAGGGATGCAGATTTGAATGGATATGGCGAACAACTGGTTTAAGCAATTCATTGCCAGATCTGGCTGGACCACATAAAGCACTATTGGGTCCTGCTCTCCTCTGCCAAAACTGCTCACTATTCCGGGATCATCCTGGAATGCAAAGATAACACCCGGCTTCTTTTCTTTACTACAAACTGTCTTCTTAAACCCCTCTCCCCTGCTTCCTCCACCCTCACCTCCAACAACAAGTGCGAGGAGCTCATGAACTTGTTTGTCACTAAGATTGAGACCACCCGTTCAGCTGCGTCTGTGGCTTCCCTTCCTTCCCCTAGCTCAGCAGGCCAAACTACTTCTAAGGTTCCCCCCTGCCCTAGCCCTGAACTCGCATCTTTCTCCAGTTTCTCTCCTATCTCCCCTCATGCCCTCTCCGAGCTCAACTTGTTCATGCAACCCACCTCCTGCTCAAAGTCAAAAATGACATTCTATGCGACTGTGACAAAGGTAAACTATCCCTCCTTGTCCTTCTCGACCTATCTGCAGCCTTTGACACGGTTGACCACACCATCCTCCTCCAATGCCTCTCCACCGTCGTCCAGCTGGATGGGACTCATGCGTTGCGAGTCTTCGATTATAGAATTCACCTTTAGTCTCCTGTCTCCTGCAAGTCCAACCTCAGCTGTCATCTGTTATCTTTTGTGGTTCCGCACGTAAGTGCATCTTCATTTACCATCCTCGGCCTCACTATCTCCCCTGACCTCAAATGTGGCCTTGGTGTCAGTGGGAAGCACTCTTACCTCTGAGTCAGAAGGTTGCGGATTCAAATCCCACTCCAGACACTTGAGCACATTATCTAGGCTGACGCTCCAGTACAGTACTAGCTCCACTGTACAGAGGTGCCGTCCCTTGGAAGATACGTTAAACTGAGGCCCCGTCTGTCCTCTCAGGTGGACGCAAAAGATCCCATGGCGCTATTTCGAAGAGCAGGGGAATTCGCCCTAGGGTCCTGGGCCAATGACCTCCACCCTCATTGCTCTTAGTGGGAGCTTGCTGTGCACAAATTGGCTGCGCTGTTCCCTACATTACAACAGTGACCACGCTTCAAAAGTACTTAATTGGCTGTAAAGCGCTTTGGGACGACTTGAGGTCGTGAAAGGCGCGATAGAAATGCAAGATCTTTCTTTCTTTAAATGTAAAGAGGGTTCGGTCACAGAGCTCCATTGAACCTACAGATGAATAGACGGAACTAGAGTAGAATGCCTTTACTGATGGTGGTTTGTCTCTGTAGAATTCTGCTGTTGTGCTGAGTAAGAACGAGTCATTTACCATGTCGTAGAGTTTGTTGGCCAGTAGAGTGTTGCTCCAATCCCGAAATATGCTGAAGTCGTTTAGATCCTGTCTGGTGCTCAATCACCACATAAATCATGAAGCTGGAAGTCATGAGGGAGCACCCTGGGAGAGTACACTGAGCTGGGAGTGCACAGACTGCACTCTCGCCTCTAATGGATAAAGGGAAAAAGAGGTCAGAGGAACAGTTGAAAGAACAAAAAGAAATACATCTTTTGTATTATTACGACCTTTAGCTCTTTGATTTAGATTGTGACATAACACTCACAGACCTGTTGGTGACAAAGCGAGCTCTATGGGTTTAAAAGAACAACAATTAAAAACATACAGAATGCTTTATACAGTCTTGGCTGACCAGATGGCTGATTTTTCATAACAAACTGGTTGAGTTCTTTTGTATAGCATTTTTTGCAGTTATTTAATCGTGTTCTCTAGCCTTTGTGCAGTGGAACACTTTTATTATAATGGAAGTGTTGGGAATTGAACATTTCTCCCCCTGCTCCAGCCACCACCTCCCCCCCACCCCCCCCCCACCCCATTTGCTGTACTCAGTGTCAACACCAGTAAAAGACGCAGAGTAAAGCTCCCTTTAAATGGAATCCATGACAGGCCTTGGCCTCGTCGCAACCCCTCTCACTCAAACTTCCGGAAAGGACCCCTGACTGCATCAGAATCGCATTCCGAATGAGATTTCCAATTTAGTGCTAAGCTATTGTCAGTTTTGTGTTCGGCCCTCGTTTCCAGTAGGAACTGGGACGAGACTCCCCAACTCATTTCACTTAGAACCTTAATCGCCATGATAGAGAGGAGACTCTCATCCAGGGTTTCCTGGAGGAATAACCTCCTGCCTCCAGCTGCCCCTCCCCCACACTCCCGCCATTGGCCACTTGAGAATTGGTCCCAGAATTGAAAGGACAGCGCGCTAACACAGTGCAGGTACCCAATCCTGGTGGAACCCTTTTCATTCAATCGTATTTGACTTGGCATATCACTATTATTAGGAGTTGGCTGAGATATGAGAGAGGCTGGAGACGGACATTAAATTGGGAGCAGACAGATACGGCACAGATAAATCAACAGAACCAAAGACAGGCACTTACAGAAGGTAACTGAGAAGAAAAGAAAATACAAATTAGAGTCCAGTCAAAGAAATAAGATGTCTCACAAAGTTGACGTAATAACAAATGCAGGGTTGGGAAAAATAACTTAAGAAAAGGAAAAGAACTAGTGAAGAAAATGGACAAATTGCTATTGACAGCTGTGTAAAATTTGAATCTTAGCTGAAAGATGTTGGCTGAAAGATTTTTCTCTCTCCAACCCCTCCCTCCCTCCCCCCGACACAGGTCAGCTGGAGTTCACACAAAGTGTCTGCACCTCACCTGACCAGACCAGTATTTGCAGATCAGGTCCATTAGCCTTGGCCCAGTGGACCCCAGGTCCAGGCCTCTCAGCCTCCTAGGAAGGGCCTTGTGCCTAGAAACAGGGGCCTGAGAGGCCTTCTGGCTGTTGTCTAAAATCATCAGCCATAAGGCTTTTAGTCCGCTGACCTACATTGGCTTAAAGGAGGGAGAGAGGTGGAGAGGTTTAGGGAATTCCAGAGCTTAGGGCTTAGACAGCTGAAGACATGGTCGCAATTTTAAAATTCTCAGGCTTGTGTTCAAATCCCTACTTGGACTTGCCCCTCCCTATCTCTGTAAACCCACCCCCCAGCCCTCCAAGTTCTCTGCACTCCTCTAATTCTGGCCTTGTACGCATCCCACACTTCCTTCGCTTCACCATTGGCGGTCGTGCCTTCACCTATCTAGGTGCTAAGCTCTGTAATTCCTCCCACTAAAACTCCCTGCATTTCAACTTATCTATCCTCCTTTAAGATGCTCATTAAAACCTACCTCTTTGACCAAGCATTAGGTCACCAGTCCTAATATCTCCTTATGTGGCTCGGTGTCAAATTTTGTTTGATAATCGCTCCTATGAGGCGCCTTGGGATGGTTTACTACGTTAATGGCGCTATATAAATGCAAGTTGAAGTAACATTAAAACTAGCCCTAGGGCAGTGGAGTTCTTCTCTGGCAGGCAGAGTGCAAGTTACAACCAAGTGTAACCCGCAGTATAACTTAGATCTCAGACCAGTAAGTGCAGTATAACTGTACCCTTAGGTAACCATTGTTGCTGTTTAGTTAGGTTACAGCGTTGAAGCATTTAACAATTATCTTTTATTTCCTGTTTAACATTGTCTTCAGATTAATCTGCAATATCTCAAAGTTGCCACAAGGTGGTGGACTATACACAGTTGTTCACGTGCCATACAGCAGCTGGGCAAAACGCACAGGCAGCGGAAACCCACTTGCGCGTTGCTGTACTATTTATGCAGGTGGTGTCTATTCCAGGAAGGAAAAGCATTGCAGACACCAAAGGATCTCCAGCGGTGGCTGCTGCTCCTGGGGTGTCAGTGGGTAGCACTCTCACCTCTGAGTCAGAAGGTCGTGGGTTCAAGACCCACTCCAGGGACTTGAGCACAAAGTCTAGGCTGACACTCCCAGTGCAGTACTGAGGGAGTGCTGCACTGTCGGAGGTGCCGTCTTTCAGATGAGACGTTAAACCGAGACCCCGTCTGCCCTCTCAGGTGGGCGTAAAAGATCCCACGGCACTATCTGAAGAAGAGCAGGGGAGTTCTCCCCGGTGTCCTGGCCAATATTTATCACTCAACAAAACATCACTTAAATAGATTATCTGGCCATCCTTTCATTGCTGTTTGTGGGACCTTGCTGTGCGCAAAGTGGCTGCCGTGTTTCCTACATTACAACAGTGACTGCACTTCATTGGTTATAAGGCGCTTTGGGATGTCCTGAGGATGTGGAAGGTGCTATAGAAATGAAAGTTCTTACTTTTCCATTGCTGCTGTAAACTGGCTGTGTTGCTATCTGTAGAATACTGCCACCATATTCATGGGCTGCTGTAAAGTGTGGGTTTTCGGTCCTTACGTTTGTATTATACCAAGTCTTGAAATTAAAGCCTCTCTACTCTTTTAATGGAGGCACTTAACCTATTTAAATTTAAATAAGCAGGATAACATCACCATCAAAACAGCAAACAGGACAACTCTGCGGCTGGTCCACCAGTGTCACCATTTCTGGGCTCAAATGTTCATATTAGTTCTGGCGTAAACCACTGCTGACTGGGGTTGCCAACTCTGATTGGATGTATTCCTGGAGATTTCATCACATGACCTCCCCTCCCCCTCCCCCTCACGCCAACTGCCCTGCCCCCAGGCTCCCGCCATTGGTCACCCGACACGCCAATTCTCACAGGTTCGTTGGAAAGCAAACAGTCTTCGTCACCCGATTGGATGATTCTTGTCTGTCAGTCAAAAGGCCTTTTTTCCTCATCTCCAATATTTTTGCAGCTAATAAACAAAAGTTTTCAAAGAAAATGAAAAAAAAACCCACAATTTTTCAACCCAGAGTTTTCTCCCGGGTCGCTCGCAGCAGTGTCCTGGAGATTAATCTTCAATTCCTGGAGACTCCAGGGCAATCCTGGAGGGTTGGCGACCCTACTGCTGACAAATAAAAGCAGATCTAGATGCTCAGAATACCCCTGTGACTTTTTAATGTTCAGGGCAAGGGAATTCCGATGCTTGGCAATAGGATACCATCCCATTTCGGACAGCTGGGGGCAAGGACTGCGGTCCCAGGACAGCACGGTAGGGAGCACTGCTCCTCAGCCTGGTCCCCAGTGCGCTGATCACATGGGATAATAACAAGTCCCGCTCGTCAAAAGAGTTGGCCAGAGCTTCTGGAAGCAGCGCATGATACACTAGGATTGGGAATGTCGGGAAGCAGCCAGGGAAGAATTGCTCAGTGCCCCAAGGCACTGACTTTATTTTAAAAGAACAACAGAAAACGCTGGAAAAACTCAGCAAGCCAGGCAGCATCCGTGGAAAGAGAAACAGAGTTAACGTTTCAGGTCGAAGACCTTTCGTCAGAACTGGACCTGAAACGTTAACTCTGTTTCTCTCTCCACGGATGCTGCCTGGCCTGCTGAGTTTTTCCAGCGTTTTCTGTTGTTATTTCGGATTTCCAGCATCCGCAGTATTTTGCTACCGTCTTTATTTTATTTGAATAAGGCGGTGGGGGTATTATGTGCCATTCACATAGTCCACATGCATTATGCAGAAATAATCCCTGCCTCTGTAACCTTCTCCAGCCCTTCAACCCTCCGAGATCTCTGCGTTCCACCAATTCTGGTCTCTTGTGTATTCCCCACTTCCTTCACCCCACCATTATAACAGTGATTAGTTTTACACTTCAAAAAGTACTTAATTGGCTGTAAAGTGCTTTGGGACGTCTGGTGGTCGTGAAAGGCGCTATATAAATGCAAGTCTTTTTTTCTTTTTCTTTCTTTACTATTGGCGGCCGTGCCGTCAGCTGCCTAGGCCCTAAGCTCTGGAATTCCCTCCCTAGACGTCTCTGCCTCTCTACCTCCTTTAAGGCTCCTTAAAACCTACCTCTTTGACCAAGCTTTTGGTCACCTGTTCTAATAATTCCTTATGTGGCTCGGTGTCAAAGTTTGCCTGATTACGCTCCTGTGAAGCACCTTGGGACATTTTACTATGTTAAAAGCGCCATATAAATGCAAGTTCTTGTTGGTGCTAAACAGCTCACAGGTCTCAGTGCCTGAGAACATGACATCCTCACATTATTGACATCCTAGGATTCCTGATCTCACATATTTTATATGTTACAATATGTTAAATGTATTCTTAACGCAAAAAAAAAGGAGACTATCTGTTCCGATCCACCACACAGGGAAGGGGAAAGCGTACTTTCGAGGTAGTCCACTGCTCACGGGAGCTTCCTGTGCACAAATTGCCGACTGCGTTTCCTACATTACAGCAGTGACTACACTTCAAAAAGTCCTTCATTGGCCGTAAAGTGCTTTGGGACGTCCTGGGTTCATGAAAGGCTCTATAGAAATGCAAGCTCTTTCATTCTTTAGCTCAGTCCGCACCCGTAAAGAGAAAAGATGGAGTAACGTTTCAGCTGTGAACCCTTCGCCAGAACTGAAACCTCAAAGGATAAACAAACACTTGAGCAAGGTTAGAAAAGTAGAGAGGAAGAAAAGGAAGGGTGGGGGCAACAGCAGACCGTCCAACCATAGAGAAAAATCAATTAATTATTATTTAATTGATTTGTTTTCATGAGCCGAGTTAGAGAATTGAAGGCTGGTTGTACTTGCGTACTAATCAGATGATTCCTCTATTGTACCACTGGCTGTGAAAATTAATTCTGTTCCTCTGACAAGATTGAAAAAATGTTCTGAGAGTTTGAACAAAACAGTCTAATTTTTAATTAGCTTTCTCTATGAGAGCTGAGAGAATAATTAATTAGTCTCTAATCAGCAGGTTAGTGACTGCACCAGTCAGGTTAGTGTTTGTTGTACGCTGCAATGGCGATATTGGCAACGAACGTCATAGCAGTGGCCCGAATCTTGCTGGAACGGGACATCTCGCACTGTTAGTTAGACTTTTTCCTGAACCCCTCAGCTGGACTATAATGTGCGAAGACAACGCGGGCATCTGGAACCACAGTGAACGACAGGTCTATCTCCTGAACCACTGAGATTTAATGATTGAGAAACAAATGGAGGAAAGACTGAGCAGGAGGGTGAATTAGAATCAAATCAGATACAGAAAGAGAAATAAAGCGAGGGAATGAAAGGTTGGATTAAGGGGGAGAGGGAGAAAAAAGAGACAGAAGAAAAGTAAGAAAAAAAATTAAAATTTTTTAAATCTCTAAGAAGAATTGACTACATGCAGGAATGAGACCCAACAGTTTAAATTGTTCCCTTTCTGGGTTGGAAAGGTTGATTGGCATTGCATTAACAATTATCATGTCTTTAAAAGGGTACTTACGCGATTAAGTACCCGCCCTAACTTTCTAGGGCGAGTTTAATTGGTAACTAATGTGAAAATGCAACAATTTCTCGAAACTCGCCGGGAGGTTGGGAGTGAGCTACCGTTTTCGCTCGGCCAACTGCAAGTCGTCCAGCACCTTGTGGCAATTTGCAACTCACGGCGTAACTCTTCCTCGCCACAAGTTGCTGGACGATGAACACACTAATAACGGCGCGCGCCATTAAACTCCCCGTTATTTTGGCAGGAAAATCTGGGCTATTTAGCATATGCCGCAGTGAGCATGGCGGGGGGGGGGTGGATAAATTCATGATGAAGAATCAATGTCAAACTATTAATCTTCACATCCACATCTAACTACTAAACTTTTTGCCAAATTAAACCTGTGACAAACCTAAAAGTTGATGAGTGAACTGCGTGTAATGATTTTTCTTTTGAAGTTATTTACAGGTTGTTGATTTACTTCACTAGAAAGCAGCTGTGGAACGTTTGTGAAGTACTTCAACATGTCTGGAAGACGTACAGTTCTCTGATTGCACAATCAAATGGGCCAGTCCTCCTGCCTAGATGTCAGCTGATTAATCGCTCGGCTCCACGCTCTGACAAGGCTGTCACAGGTAATAACTTGTCCTGTCATCAGTCCCTATTGGGGGGCGGGGGGTGGGGGGGGAGGTGATATATGAGTCAGACTTAAAATGTGAGGTGGAATTAGTTCCCAAGAAATTGGCAGACACATGTTGCATATTCAAAGCCCTTCAGGTTGCTCTGGTAGAACATCTGTAATAGAAATGAAAATAGTGCTGAAAATTAGATTTTTAAAAAAACAAAGAGTGGAAATAAAAAATATGTTGGGCAGCATCTGAAAAGAGATTTTGGCTGGGACCCTTCAACCGGTCTAACGTTGAAGCTGAAAGGGTCCCAGGTGTCAGCCGTAGCTCAGTGGGTAGCACTTCTCGCCTCTGAGTCAGAAGGTTGTGGGTTCAAGTCCCACTCCATGAGACTTGAGCACATAATCCAGGCTGACACTCCAGTGCAGTGCTGAGGTTGTGCTGCACTGTCAGAAGTGCTGTCTTTTGGATGAGACGTTAAACCGAGGCCCCGTCTGCCCTCTCAGGTGGATGTAAAAGATCCCATGGCACTATTTCGAAGAAGAGCAGGGGAGTTTTCCCCGGTGTCCTGGCCAATATTTATCCCTCAACCAACATCACTAAAACAATTATCTGGTCATTAACACATTGCTATTTGTGGAACCTTGCAAATTGCCTGCTACATTACAACAGTGACTACACTTCAAAAAGTACTTCATTGGCTGTAAAGCGCTTTGGGACGTCCTGAGGTCGTGAACCATGCAAAATAAATAGAAGTAACAATTTAATATTAGATAGGGCGAGCAGAACTCTCACTTGAATAATACTACTGACGAATTTAGAACTTTCAACATAAAAACTCACCAAGTTAAATAAAAACTCAACTGGTATAACGCCATGAATGGAGTCGCAATGCGACTTTTACAGTGTAAATCAGTGCAGACAATCTAAGATATGATGGGTAACTAGCAGCGGCAGCGGTGAGAGGATAAAGAGCGGCCTGAGAGCGGACCTGAATTAAAGCAGCGACAGCAGCGAGAGGATAAAGAGCGGCCCGAGAGTGGACCTGAATTAAAGCAGCGACAGCGGCGAGAGGATAAAGAGTGGCCCGAGAGTGGACCTGAATTAAAGCAGCGGCAGCGGCGAGAGGATAAAGAGCGGTCCGAGAGCGGACCTGAATTAAAGCAGCGACAGCATATAGAGCATTCCGAGAGAGGACTTGAATTAAAGCAGCGGCAGCGGCGAGAGGATAAAGAGCGGCCCGAGAGCGGACCTGAATTAAAGCAGCGACAGCATATAGAGCAGCCCGAGAGAGGACTTGAATTAAAGCAGCGGCAGCGGCGAGAGGATAAAGAGCGGCCCGAGAGCAGACCTGAATTAAAGCAACGGTAGTGGCGAGGCTCCGATTCAAAAATAACAATTAAAAAAAAATCAAAGAGTGACGTCACAGGAGAGCAGGTAGGTGATTGGTTGGTGAGTATTACAGCTTTTTTTGCTCTCTAAGTTAGGGAAGGGGGTTAAATTAAGAGCTGAGAAATTGTAACTTGCTAGTAGTTATTAAATTAATAACTTAAACTAGATAAAGTAATCAAACAATAAAACTAAAATGTCAATTGAATAAAAGCTTTAACTAATTAATTAATAAATAAAACAAGGTTTTATCTGCAGTAAGTGTCTGCAGCTCGAGGAACTTTGGCTCAGAATTGTTGAGCTGGAGTACGAGCTGCAGACATTGCGATACATCAGGGAGGGGAACAGTTACCTGGACACTTTGGGGGCGATTTTCTCAGCCCCGAGAAGGCGGGTTTGGAGGCGGGAAAGGCGGGAAAATCGCAAAACATGAGTGCGGGTTCGGAACCCGCCTCCCACAATTGAACAACTAGGGCTATATATAGGGCTTTAAATTTAAAAATGAGGGGGAGGGGTCAGGTGAGGGGACATTTAGAAATCTAAAGAGAAAGGTCAAGGCAATAGAGCAGTGTAGGGATTAGGGTAAAAATAAGCAGAGTGTAACAGGAAGGGACAGAGAGTTTAGTGGTAGCAGTGCAGCAGAGAACAAGGTCAAAGCAGGGAATAATGGTAAAAAATTTAAATTAAAGGCTCTTTATCTGAATGCACGAAGCATTCATAACAAGATAGATGAACTAATGGCTCAAATAGAGATAAATGGGTTTGATCTAATAGCCATTACAGAGACGTGGTTGCAAGGTGACCAAGGTTGGGAACTAAATGTTCCAGGGTACTTGACGTTTTGAAAAGACAGGGAGAATGGTAAAAGGTGGGGGGGGGGTGGTTAGCCCTGATAATAAAGAATTACATAAGGACAGTAGAGAGAAAGGATCTCGGCTCGGAAGATCAGGAAGTAGAATCAGTATGGGTGGAGATAAGGAATAATAAGGGGCAGAAAACACTGGTGGGAGTAGTATATAGGCCCCCTAACAGTAGCTATACCGTTGGACAGAATATTAATCAAGAAATAGTAGGAGCTTGTAACAAAGGTACTGCAATAATCGTGGGACTTTAATCTTCATATAGACTGGAGAAATCAAATTGGCAAAGGTAGTCTGGAGGACGAGTTCATGGAATGCATTCAGGACAATTTCCTAGAACAATACGTCATGGAACCAGCCAGGGAACAGGTTAATTTAGATCTTACATTGTTTAATGAGACAGGGTTAATTAGCAATCTCACAGTAAAGGATCCTCTAGGGCAAAGTGATCATAAGCTGATAGAATTTCACATTAAGTTTGAGAGTGACTTGCCTAAGTCTGAAACTAGTGTCTTAAACTTAAATAAAGCCAATTACATAGGTATGAGGGGCGGGTTGTCTAATGGACATTGGAAAAATAGATTAAAAGATATGGCGGTAGATAAGCAGTGGCCAGCATTTAAAGAAATATTTCATAATTCTCAACAAAAATACATTCCATTGAGAAACAAAAACTCCACGGGAAAAGTGATCCATCCGTGGCTAACTAAAGAAGTTAAGGATAGCATTAGATTGAAAGAAGCAGCTTATAATGTTGCAAAGAATAGTAGTAAGCCTGAAGATTGGGTGAATTTCAGAAACCAGCAAAGGATGACCAAAAAATTGATAAAAAGGGAAAAAATAGAATTTGTGAGAAAACTAGCAAGAAATATAAAAACAGATTGTAAGAGCTTCTACAAGTGTGTAAAAAGGAAGTGAGTTGCAAAAGTGAACATTGGTCCCTTAGAGGCTGAGACAGGAGAAATTATTATGGGGAATAAGGAAATTGCAGAAACGTTAAACAAATATTTTGTATCTGTCTTCACAGTAGAAGACACAAAAAGCATACCAAAAATGCTGGGGAACCAAGGGTCTAATGAGGGTGAGGAACTTAACATAATTAATATAAGTAGAGAAAAAGTATTAGAGAAGCTAATGGGACTAAAAGCCGGCAAATCCCCAGGACCTGATGGCCTACATCCTAGGGTTCTAAAAGAGGTGACTACAGAGATAGTGGATGCATTGGTTTTGATCTTCCAAAATTCCCTAGATTCTAGAATGGTCCCAGTGGATTGGAAGGTAGCAAATGTAACCCCGCTATTCAAGAAAGGAGGGAGAGAGAAAACAGGGAACTACAGGCCAGTTAGCCTGACATCAGTCATAGGGAAAATGCTGGAATCCATTGTTAAGGAAGTGGTATCAGGGCACTTAGAAAATCATAACATGATTCGGCAGAGTCAACATAGTTTTATGAAAGTGAAATCGTGTTTGACAAATTTATTAGAGTTTTTGAGGATGTAACTAGCAGGGTAGATAAAGGTGAACCAGTGGATGTAGTATATTTGGATTTCCAAAAGGCATTCGATAAGGTGTCACATAAAAGGTTATTCCACAAGATTAGGGCTCATGGGGTTGGGGGTAATATAGTAGCATGGATAGAGGATTGGTTAACGGACAGAAAACAGAGAGTAGGGATAAATGGTTTTTTTTCAGGTTGGCAGGCTGTAACTAGTGGGGTGCCGCAAGGATCAGTGTTGGGGCCTCAGCTATTTACAATCTATATTAATGACCTAGATGAAGGGACCGAGTGTAATGTATCCAAGTTTGCTGACGATACAAAGCTAGGTGGGACAGTAAGCTGTGAGGAGAACACAGAGGGGGAAAAATAATGCCGGCGATCGCTAACTTCAGTTTTAGCGCCCTAAGAGGGAGGTGGAGCGCTAATTCAAGCGCTTCACTTCCTTCTTAGAGCGCTAACCCCGAATATCGGGGCAGTGCATTCTACAACGCTAAGCACTAGGCCACGTAGCGCTGCTGCATGGAAATGCTCTTCCCCTCATTAAAGGGGAGGGCCCAAGCCCACAACTCTGCGGGGCCCTACCTGGACCACCGGGGAGTGGGGTGCCGTGGCAGCAGCCTGGCACTCAAGAGGAGCGCCGGGCTGCCAGATCGCAACACGGACCCCGCATTCAAAGACACAACGGGCCGCGACAAGTAAGTCGGACGATTTCTTTTCCCCTCCCGCCACCTCCCCTTTACTTAGCGCCCTGCGAGCCTTCTGCTGCTCTGTTCCCGCCCCCTGAATTGGTTGCTGTCATCACCTGGCGCAGATTCAGGGGGCGTGGGCCAATTTTGAAGGCAGGGCGCTGCGCACGGTGATGACGGGGCGCTACTGGTTACCGCCATCTCTAAACTCCCACTGAATTTAGCGGGAGTCGTTAGCTGAGCTGCGCCCGGCTGAAAAGTCTTAGGGGGCGCTAATGAGAGGCGTAAATGCATCAAATTTCTAGCCCAAAGAGTCTGCAAAGAGATATAGATAGACTAAGTGGGCTGGATTTTGATACTGGGGCGGATTGGGGTCGTGTCATCCGCTTTTCGTGTTATCCACCCGACTGCAATTGGATGTGGGAGATTGATGCAATTTTCACCTAATTGGGCAATTGAGTTCCAGAATGTGGGAACCCCTAAACCAATTAGTGTTTTCAGTCTGAAAGTCGCCTCTGATGATGTCATCATTGCTGCTGCAGTGAAGGTCTTCAGAGACTGCCTGGCCTTTGCTGTGAAAGGACCTGGATGCAAAAGGAGAGAGAGACAGACAGACAGACAGACATGCTGTCAGAGGACCTGAAGGGAAAATGACCAGCAGCAGCCCTATGGCTGCTCCCAGATATTTTTCCTACTACTACTTCTCCATTGTAATAGTGGACCTGCAGCTGATAGTCAGCTTTCGAAATGTGTTACCGCCAGGTTTCACATTCGTGTTTCAGAACAGGCGTGCTTCACGTAGAACAAGGGTTAAAATCACAAAGGCCTTTCAAAATAGCATTATAGAGCCAATTTAGTGCTTGTTAAGGGCCTTAACAGCCTATCCCGTCTCTTAAAGGCGGGACAGAGTCAGGACCAGCAGACACGATTTAATTAAAATTGCGTGGAGGCGGGATGGAGGCGGACTTGTGCCCGCCTGCCAGTTTTTGCAATTTTAACCCCCCACACGCCTCCAAACCCGCCTCCACTGGTCAATGAAAATCCAGCCCAGTGAGTGGGCAGTAAGGTGGCAGATGGAGTATAATGTAGGGAAATGTGAAGTTATTCACTTTGGTAGGAAGAATAGAAAAACAGAATATTTTTTAAATGGTGAGAAACTTTTAAATGTTGGTGTTCAGAGAGATTTGGGTGTCCTCGTGCATGAAACACAGAAAACTAGCATGCAGGTACAGTAAGCAATAAGGAAGGCAAATGGCATGTTGGTCTTTACTGCAAGGGGGTTGGAGTATAAGAGTAAGAAAGTCTTGCTACAATTGTACAGGGCCTTGGTGAGACCACACCTGGAGTACTGTGCACAGTTTTGGTCTCCTTATCTAAGGAAGGATATACTTGCCTTGGAGACGGTGCAACAAAGGTTCACTAGATTGATTCCTGGGATGAGAGATTGTGTAGAATGGGCCTATACTCTCTGGAGTTTAGAAGAATGAGAGGTGATCTCATTGAAACATATAAGATTCTGAAGGGGATTGACAGGGTAGATGCTGAGAGGTTGTTTCCCCTGGCTGGAGTGTCTATTACTAAGCGGCATAGTCTCAGGATAAGGGGTAGGCCATTTAAGACCGAGATGAGGAGGAATTTCTTCACTCAGAGGGTCGTGAATCTTTGGAATTCTCTGCCCCAGAGGGCTGTGGATGCTGAGTCGTTGAGTATATTTAAGGCTGGGATCGATAGATTTTTGGACTCTAGGGGAATCAAGGGATATGGAGATCGGGCAGGAAAGTGGAGTTGAGGTCGATGATCAGCCATGATCTTATTGAATGGTGGAGCAGGCTCGAGGGGACGTATGGCCTACTCCTGCTCTTATTTCTTATGTTCTTATGTTCTTAACTATCCATTGATAGCTCTGCAAAATTCTAGAAAATAGGGTTTGTATTTAAGGAGGACTTGAAAAATTCTGACCAATAAATTTGCAACAAGATCAGCAACTGTAACCTGCCTTCAGTACATGTGTGAACAATGTACAATAGATATGAAAACCATTTGGCTTGAATCGTACATCCAAATTAAGTTAATCCATTAAGACCCATCCATCCTCTAAGGTGATTGAAGATATTATTGCCTCATAGCTCTGAGCCCATCTCTCCTGAAGTCCCTTCTTTATATCCCTCCAGTCCAGCTTCTACCTTTCTCACATGCACACCGATAACACCCAACTCCATCTCGCCACCGCTTCTCGGAATCCCTCACTTGCCTCCAGATGCTGCCAGATTGCTTGTCCAACACCAAATTTTGGACGACTCACAACTTTCTCTAACTCAACATCTGGAAGACCAAAGCCATTATCCCCAGCCACTGCCACTAACTTTGCTCCCTTGCCATTGATTCCATCCCCTCCCCAGCCACGGTTAGGCTGAACCAGACCGTCCGTTATCTTGGTGTCCTGTTCAACCCTGAGTTCACCTTTAAAACCCATATCCTATCCATCACCAAGACGGCTTACTTCCACCTCCACTGCATTGCCTGCCTCTGCCTTTACATCATATCCTCAACCACTGAGACCCTCATCCATGCCTTTGTCATCTCCAGACTCAACTACGCCAATGCTCTTCTTGCTGCGCTTCTTGCACCATAAGATCCAACTTGTCCAAAACTGTTCCGCATATATCCTGTCCCGCACTAAGTCCTACTCACTCATCACCCCATCCATGGTGACCTACACTGGCTCCAGCCTCCTCAGTGAATCACATTTAAAATCCTTGTCCTAGTCAATTGTTCTAGGACCTTGTTCCATGCTGTCATTGCAATCTCCTCCAGCTTAAAGCCCCTTTCAAACTCACTTGCCCCGATTTTAACTCCAGGCAGGTTTTGGACTGGTGGGTAGAGAAGACTTACCCGCTGCTTCAGAAATGAGGCCCGGTGCTATTCAAACCCCTGGGCCTCATTCAAACCCCGCTGGACGACTTCCCCCCCCCTCCCATTCTGAGCGGGTAGTCAGCGGGAAGGGGCATAAAATCACCCACCCATCCCACGTTTTGGGGGCCATCTTGTGAGAGTTTCACCTTCAAGATGGGGGAGGGTAGAAGTCTGTGGCGGAAAGGTCGAAGCTTTCTTTGTGAGGCCTGGAGGAGAACCTCAAAGATACCAGGGTCCACCTCAATGAAAGTGACAAGCATATCTGCAGCATTCGAGAAACTTAGTTCTCTGTTTATCTGCCTGTATCTACATTGCCATATAGGAAGGGCCTCTGTCAACTGACCATCAAAAAACTCAATTAAAAGGCTCTGAAAAGGATATGACTGAACAATCACTGGAACTCAGTAAGACACTTCTCAATGTGCGCTCAGATCTGTCCAATAAGTGGCACTTTTTGAAAAAGTGATTTCACTGTATGACAACACATTACCAGAAACTTCATATGGACATTGGCTAAACCTCTCAAGTGTCTACCCTTGTGTGTTGTTAGTTGGTATGCTTGCAGTAGAATGAGGGTGAGTGTGAGGGGTGGCTAGTGAGATGGGGAAGTGATAAAGTAGATAGAGGGTTGGGTGGAGGTGCAAGGTAAGTTGGTGTCCTGTGGAGGTCTCTTCCTCCCTAGGAAGGGAAGAGAACCTCCCTGCGTATTGTGACTCCTTCCATAAGCATATGGAGGCAGTCATTGGAGAGCCTTGGTGCAAGAGCTCACCTTTGTGCAGTGATTGTCAGTGTTTTCAGCACCTCAATGCTGTCAAACACTGAAAAATCAACTGTCAAAATAAAAGTGTGCATGGTCCCTTTAAGGAAACCGGCAGATGACGCGTCATCAAATGACATCATTAGACTTGCTTCCTGTTAATTGGCCGGTAAGCGCGCAGGGTGGGCTTAACAAGGCCAATCAAGGGAAAATCACATCTGCAGAGCAGAGGCAGCTGAGGGTGGGACCGGAACCCGGAAACCAGCTGACCCGCCCCCATCCCGACACTGAAGATAAAATCGGGGCCTTCATTATTTTTCCACTTGTTGGGGAGTCCAAAACTACCAGCTATAAATATAAGCTTTCTGCCAAAGTGATCTGTGAAAACAGGCTAAACCCTAAATGCTTTATGAAAATTGGGGTAGAAATTCCTTGTTTTTCTCGGGTGTTAAATGGACACAAAGCATACAGTTTAGCAATGGGACGGTCTGCGCTCGATCTGTGCAGCCATTGGTCCCACTGATAAACTCGTGGGGCTCTTCTTCTCAGACATCTATTGGATAAGAAGAATTGTTTTTGAAATTAATTAATATTCAGCAAAGCCTCTGATGTTTTCTGAAAAGCAGTCAAATTACACCTTCCTTATCATTTGAAACACTTCAGTTTGACCACTCCTCAACCTTCTAAACTCAAGGCCATGTTTATGCAACCTGCCCTCAAAATTTCACCCTTTAAACCCTGGGCAAATTCTGGTGAATCTGCGTTGCACCCCCTTCAAGGCCAATATATTCTTCCTGAGGTTCGGTGCCCAGAAGTGAACGCAGAAATCCAGGTGGGATCTAACCAAGGCTTTGTACAACTGAAGCATAACTTCCAACTCTTTGTATTCCGACCTCCTTGAGATAAAGGCCAACCTTCCATTAGCCTTTTGGACTGCTTTTTGTACCTGTCCACTAGCTTTTAGTGATTTGTGTACATGGACACCTAAACCCCTTTGCTCCTCCAAAGTTCCTCGTCTCTTGCCATTAAGAAAATAATGGGGTGTGTAGCTTTCTCCGAAACTCACAATGTTTGAAAATTAATGTTCAGGTTTCCACGATGTCCAATGGCCCACCTGTAACTTTTTAACAAAGTGACTGCTGCGAACGAACCAGAAGCTGTGCAGAAGCATTCTGCGCATAAGAACATAAGAAATAGGAGCAGGAGTAGGCCATTCGGCCCCTCAAGCCTGCTCCGCCATTCAATAAGATCATGGCTGATCTGATCTTGGCTTCAACTCCACTTTCCTGCCCACTCCCCATAACCCTTGATTCCCCTGTTTTTAAAAAATCTGTCTATCTCCACCTTGAATATATTCAATGACCCAGCCTCCACATGCTCCCTGGGGTAGAGAATTCCAAAGATTCATGACCCTCTGAAAGAAGAAATTCCTCCTCATCTCCGTTTTAAATGGGTGACCCCTTATTCTGAAACTATGCCCCCGAGTTCTAGATTCCCCCACGAGGGGAAACATCCTCTCTGCATCTACCCTGTCAAGCCCCCTCAGAATCTTATATGTTTCAATAAGATCATCTCTCATTCTTCTAAACTCCAATGAGTATAGGCCCAACCTGCTCAACCTTTCCTCAGAAGACAACTCCTTCAACGCAGGAATCAACCTAGTGAACCTTCTCTGAACTGCCTCCAATGCAAGTATATCCTTCCTTAAATAAGGAGACCAAAACTGTACGCAGTACTCCAGGTGTGGTCTCACCAACGCCCTGTACAGTTGTAGCAAGACTTCTCTATTTTTATACTCCATACCCCTTGCAATAAAGGCCAATATTCCATTTGCCTTCCTAATTACTTGCTGTACTTGCATGCTAACTTTTTGTGTTTCATGTATGAGGACACCCAGATCCCTCTGTACCACAGCATTCTGTAGTCTCTCTCCATTTAAATAATATTTTGCTTTTTTATTCTTCCTACCAAAGTGGATAACCTCACATTTCCCACATTATACTCCATCTGCCAAATTTTTGCCCACTCACTTAACCTATCTATATCCCTTTGTAGACTCTTTGTGTCCTCCTCACAACTTGCTTTCCCACCTATCTTTGTATCGTCAGCAAATTTGGCAACAGTACACTCGGTCCCTTCATCTAAGTCATTAATGTAGATTTTAAATAGTTGAGGCCCCAGCACTGATCCCTGCGGCACCCCACTAGTTACAGTTTGCCAACCTGAAAATGACCCATTTATTCTGACTCTCTGTTTTCTGTCAGTTTTCCAATCCTCTATCCAGTCTAATATATTACCCCTAACACCGTGAGCTCTTATCTTGTGCAGTAACCTTTTATGCGGCACCTTATCGAATGCCTTCTGGAAATCCAAATACACTACATCTACTGGTTTCCCTTTATCCACCCTGCTCGTTACATCCTCAAAGAACTCTAGTAAATTTGTCAAACACAATTTCCCTTTCATAAAACCATGTTGACTCTGCTTGATTGTATTATGATTTTCTAAATGTCCTGCTATTACTTCCTTAATAATGGATTCCAGCATTTTCCCAATGACAGATGTTAGGCTAACTAGCCTATAGTTTCCTGTTTTCTGTCTCCCTCCTTTCTTGAATACGGGAGTTACATTTGTGGTTTTCCAATTTGCTGGGACCTTTCCAGAATCCAGGGAATTTTGATAGATTACAACCAACGCATCCACTATCTCTGCAGCCACTTCTTTTAAAACCCTAGGATGCAGGCCATCAGATCCAGGGGACTTGTCAGCCTTTAGTCCCATTAGTTTGCCTAGTAAATGTTAACTTTCATAAGCCGATATAAACACCAATTCAACTTTTCATTTTTATTTTCTTCTCCTGACGCGGCTCAGTTCGGCAGCAGCGATCTCTTTTCCCCACCCCCTCCCCTCCTTTCTCACCAATCTGTGGGAAGTCCAGTGAGAACAATCAAAAAACCAATGGGACTGCGCGTACACAACGACTTTAGTTCATTGGCAGCGCTTGTGTTTTCTTTTAAATGTAACTGCACTGGTGGCTAGACTCGACCTAGTGGACGTGGCTTTGGACCACTTGGCTTGAGTGCATTTAAGAGTCAACCCTGCATCATCGGGCTGGATTTTATGAATGGAGACCTGTTGGAGGCGGGACTGCTGCTTGCCGGGTTTCAGTCCCGCCTCCATCAGCTTCTGGCCAACCAGCGGGATTTTCCCCTGATTGACCTTGTTAAGCCCACCCGGCGAGCTCAGCAGGCCAATTAGGAGGAAGTCAGTGACAGAGCACGTCAACGTATGTCGTGCCATCTGTCAAGAATTTTTGAAAGAAGAAATGTCATCGTTTGACAGCTCTGTGAAGCTGTCAAACACTGACATTCTGTGTAGCTTGATGAGTCCTTGTGTTCAGGACTCATCAAACCTTTCCACTTTGCAGAAATCAGCTGGCTGTTGGATCGGAGGATGCAACAGCCAGTCTGTGATCTCTACAATGGAGATGTCGGGACTCCGGCTCCACAGTGGCTGAAGGCTGTAGGTAGAAACAAAGGTAAGTGAACATTTTCTAACACTTTACACTCACCTTACATACTTACCAGTCCATACTTGCACCCATCACTCACCTCTACATTGCACTTTCAGACCCCTCCGACCCCCGCAGACCTCCAACTTATCTCCTACACCCTGGCGGGGTTCCCCCAGGTTGGGAAGCCTGCACTTCAGCACGAAAAATGGGGATAATCCTATTTTCTGCCTGTTAACTACCTGTTAACAGGCAGTTAATAGGCTTTAATCCCTTCCCGCCTCCAAGGAGATGGGACCCGGGGCAGGACGGCTTCCCGCCTCCTGGCAAGAGGGCACGGAGGCGGGTTGGGGGCGGGCTTGCCACCCGTCCCCAAATTCTGCCACTTTCCAGGCAGTCCCGCCTCCAATACCAACCTCCTCAGGGCTGGTAAAATCCAGCCCATAGAGTCTATAGCTTTCCTGTCAATGCGCATCTGAAACCTTTTCACATCACTGTGAAATCAATAGTGTGGCAGAGTAAAGGGACCTGAAGTTATAGCACAATTTAACTGATCTATTTCTAAAAACCCCAACACCAACTGCAAGTGCCTCAATTAAGATAAAAACAGAAAACGCTGGAAATACTCAGCAGGTCAGGCAGCATCTGTGGAGAGAGAAATAGAGTTAACGTTTCAGCTTGATGACCCTTCGTCAAGTAAGATGTTGGGCTAGCGAGCATCCGAACCAAGAGTCCCAAGGATTGATGGAAATCAGTCCTCGGGCCTCAGCGCCATTCTTGGTGCGAGCTGCCAGTGCTGGTCACACCTCTACAGAGAGAAGACTTCCATGTTGGGCTGCCTGCCAAGCTGGCAGTGGCCCTCAGGTAAGTCCCGGGAGGGGCGGATTGGAGCGAGCTATGGTGGTAATGGTGGGACGGGGAACAATCGCGACTGCTGCGGAGTCGGTGGAGCTTTTCTGCTTCTCCTGACTCCGCAGGATGGTTTAATGCTGAGCGAAGCAAGCCCGACGCCTGTCCCACTCATTGCCGACTCATTCCTCAATGGGGTCCTTCAAAGGGTGTGAGGCCCCTATTTACATATTTAAGGGGCCTAATGCCTGTTTTCGCCCAGAAAAAAAAGGCCCCCATGAATTTACCAGTGGGACCAACGCCTGCACAGATTGGGTGCAGACCATCCCATTGCTAAATTGGTACGCTCTGTGCCGATTTAGCGCCTGAAAAAACGGACGCAATGCACACCAATTTCTACCTCATTTTGTATAAAGCATTTTGAGTGTAGCCTAATTTCACAGATCATGTTGGCAGAAGGCTTACTGAGGAGAATTAGCTTTGAAATCAATTAACATTCAGCAAAGCCTCTAATGTCTTCTGAAGAGCAGTCAAATCACACCTTCCTTATGATTTATACTTGTACACCATCATTTTCAGTTGTTACCATCAAATTACTGTTCGCACATTACTGGATGGCTGCTGGCTATAGTGGTGACAAGGCAGACACTAATTCACTTCAATTAAACCATAGTCGGGCAACACAAGGATAAGAACAAAGAATGTCGACAGTATATTCGGTTTAATTAAAACGTATTCTATTATTAAGCAATTGCTGGCGAATTGGAGAACCAGGTCTGATGGGAATTAGAGGTTAAAATTACCAATGTTTGTAACGGAGGTGCAATTAACTTTTAAGTGACAGAATGAAATGCTTAATTGAACAATTGATTGCAAGCTTCTTTCTCGCATCCCCATTCTGGAGCAATGTGAATTTGTTAAAGTCACTAACCATGGTTCCTCAAAATGGATTCCAGAATAATGCATGGGCTACCACTACATAACTAGCTAACAACTGGCATTTATATAACACTTTTAACGTCGAAAAACGTCGCAAGGTGCTTCACAGAAGCTCAGTAAGACAGAAATGGATCCTGAGCCAAAGAAGGAGATATTGGAGGTGGGGGGTAGGGGGGGGGGCGACTTAAACCTTGGTCAAATAGATGAGTGTTAAGGAGGGTCTTACAGAAGGAGAGGGAGGTGGAGAGGTTTAGGGAGGGACTTCCAGAGCTTGGGGCCTAGACAGCTGAAGGCATGGCCACCAATGGTGGGGCGATGGCAGTGGGGGATGCACAAGAGGCCAGAATTGGAGAAACACAGATATCTCGGAGGGTTGTAGGGCTGGAGGAGGTTAGAGATAGGAATGGGTGAGGCCATGGAGGGATTTGAACACGAGGATGGGAATTTTAAATTTAAGGTGTTCGTGGACCAAGAGACAATGTCGGTCAGCAAGTACAGGGATGAAGAATGAACGGGACTAGGGCGCAGGATAGCATACGGGCAGAAGAGTATCATAAATGACTCAGACATATCTTATCAATTTGAATATCCGGTATCAGAAATGTACAAAAAATTTCTACCGAAGAATGAAAAAACACATCTAAGCCCTGTGAAAGACAGCTGAGGGTATATTTACTGATCAGTGAAGCTCAGGCATGAACACTTAGGGCTGGATTTTGAATGACCCATGGAGTCGGGTTTGGAGGCGTGTGGGGGGTTAAATTTGCGGGGTCGGGGTTTCCGACCCCATCCCGACTCCACGCAATTTTGACAAAATCAGTCGCGGGGTTCCCGACTCTCTCCCGCCTCTTGTAGGCGGGAGAGGCCATTAAAGCCCTTAACAAGCCCTAAATTGGGTCTGTAATGCTATTTTGAAACGTTGTAGCTAGTTTAACCCTTTTCTGACGTGAAGCACGCCTGGTGTGAAACACTCCAGTGAAACCTGGCGGGAGCACAAATGGATAGCTGACTATCAGCTGCAAGTCCACTATTACAACGGAGATGTGATGACGGTAGTAGTATTAGGTATGAAAGTCGCCTCTGATACTGCTACATTCAATGTCATGGCATTTGGTTTAAGAGGACTTGGATGCAAAAAAACTCTCTCTCTCTCTCACTCACTCATATTCATCCAGGTCCACTCACATCAGAAGCAATGCAGACAGGTCCTCTCTCACCAGTAGCCAGACAATCTATGAAAGCAGGCAGTCAGCAATGATGACATCATCAGAGGCGGGTTTCAGACTGAAACCACTAATTAGTTCATGGGTTCCCACATGCTGCAACTCAATTGCCCAATTAAGTGAAAATTGCATCAGGCATCCACATTAATCTGGAGTCGGGGGGGAAACACAAAATGCGGATTACACGACCCCAACCCGACCCAAGACAAAATCCAGCCCTTAATGTCCCTTTGTACCACATTCATCTGTGTGCTAGATTTAGGCAGGGTTAACCCATTTAAAATAAACGGTGAATGCCTATCTAACAATAGCATGTGATACATGCTGTTAATACCTGAACTTAACCGATTAGAAAATACACCTTTAGGGGAGCATTGCTAAAAGTCTGTTGTTAAGTTATCTACAGTACTGTATTTTAGGAGTTTGCCGCGAGTGCAAAAGACAAGGCTGAAGCATTTGCAACTATCTTCAGCCAGAAGTGCCGAGTGGATGATCCATCTCAGCCTCCTCCTGAGGTCCCCACCACCACAGAAGCCAGTCTTCAGCCAATTTGATTCACTCCACGTGATATCAAGAAACGGCTGAGCGCACTGGATGCAGCAAAGGCTATGGGTCCCGACAACATCCCGGCTGTCATGCTGAAGACTTGTGCTGCAGAACTAGCCGCGCCTCTAGCCAAGCTGTTCCAGTACAGCTACAACACTGGCATCCATCCGACAATGTGGAAAACTGCCCTGGTATGTCCTGTCCACAAAAAGCAGGACAAATCCAACCCGGCCAATTACCACCCTATCAGTCTACTCTCAATCATCAGCAAAGTGATGGAAGGTGTCGTCGACAGTGCTATCAAACAACATTTACTCACCAACAATCTTCTCACCGATGCTCAGTTTGGGTTCTGCCAGGACCACTCAGCTCCAGACCTCATTACAGCCTTGGTCCAAACATGGACAAAAGAGCTGAATTCCAGAAGTGAGGTGAGAGTGACTGTCCTTGACATCAAGGCAGCATTTGACTGAGTGTGGCATCAAGGAGCCCGAGTAAAATTGAAGTCAATGGGTATCGGGGGGAAAACTCTCCACTGGCTGGAGTCATACCTAGCACAAAGGAAGATGGTTGTGGTTGTTGGAGGTCAATCATCTCAGCCCCAGGACATCGCTGCAGGAATTCCTCAGGGTAGTGTCCTAGGCCCAACCATCTTCAGCTGCTTCATCAATGACCTTCCCGCAATCATAAGGTCAGAAGTGGGGATGTTCGCTGATGATTGCACAGTGTTCAGTTCCATTCGCAACTCCTCAGATAATGAAACAGTCCATGCCTGAATGCAGCAAGACCTGGACGACATTCAGGCTTGGGCTGATAAGTGGCAAGTAACATTCACACCACACGAGTGCCAGGCAATGACTACCACCAACGAGTGAGAGTCTAACCACCGCCCCTTGACATTCAACGGCATTACTATCGCCGAATCACTCACCATCAACATCCTGGGGGTAACCATTGACCAGAAACTTAACTGGACCAGCCACATAAATACTGTGGCGACAAGACTAGGTCAGAGGCTGGGTATTCTGCAGCGAGTTTTTCACCTCCTGACTCCCCAAAGCCTTTCCACCATCTACAAGGCACAAGTAAGGAGTGTGATGGAATACTCTCCACTTGCCTGGATGAGTGCAGCTCCAACAACACTCATGAAGCTCGATATCATCCAGGACAAAGCAGCCTGCTTGATTGACACATCACCCACCACCTTAAACATTCACTCCCTCCACCACCGGCGCACCGTGGCTGCAGTGGGTACCACCTATAAGATGCACTGCAGCAACTCGCCAAAGCTTCTTCGGCAGCACCTCCCAAACCCGTGACCTCTACCACCTAGAAGGACAAGGGCAGCAGGCGCATGGGGACACCATCACCTGCAAGTTCCCCTCCAAGTTACACACCATTCTGACTTGGAAATATATCGCTGTTCCTTCATCGTTGCTGGGTCAAAATCCTGGAACTCCCTCCCTAACAGCACTGTGGGAGTACCTTCACCTCACGGACTGCAACAGTTCAAGAAGACGGCTCTCCACCACCTTCTCAGGGGCAGTAGTGATGGGCAATAAATACTGGCCTTGCCAGCGACGCCCACATCCCAGGAACAAATAAAAACTCAGTGGTAGCTCTCTGACCTCTGAGTCAGAAGGCCATGGGTTCAAGCTCCACTCCAGACACTCGAGCACAAAATCTAGGCTGACTCTCCAGTGCCGTACTGAGGGAGTGTTGCACTGTCGGAGGTGCCGCTTTTCAGATTAAACATTAAACTGAAATGTTTGCCCTCTCAGGTGGATGTAGAAATTCCCAGTTATTTCTTCAGGAGGCGTGAATTTTAAACGTCTGAAGCTGAAATTCAAAGCAGAAGATGGAAAAAATCCAAATTCTGATCCTTGCTGCGGAGTAAATAAACATTTCAAAACCCGTCCAGAACAAACTGTCGCTGGGCCTTTCCATGACTACTCTGCGGATATAAACTCATGACTAATGACCTCTGAGATCAAAAGCTCAGCAACTTTAGCTAGCAAACTACCCATGTGGAACAGGTTTTATGTTTTCCCAGGCTACTGGTGTTTTAAAATATTTTATATATCATGAAATTTTGTTGGTACAGATACGCCGCATATCAATAAACATTGGGCCGGATATACTGATCCCTACGGGTGGGTACGCGCCAAATGCCTGTCCTGGAGAAGGGCCTCTGCGGGCGGATAGTTCCGCTTTCTGCAGAACCTCCGCCCACAGAAAACCCTTAGAAATCTTACGCCTGGTAAAAGCAGGCATAAGGCCTGCTTTTACCAGCATAAGATTTGAAAAAAGTAAAAAAAAAAAAATTTTTTCACTCATTTATCATTTAAAAATGCTTTAAAAAAAGGTAAGTTTATTTTTAGCCCCATAAAAAACTTTAATTATTTTTTTCAAAAAATTAACTTTTTGTTTAAAATATTTAATTTATTGTTATTTCAACTAATTTTAAAAATGTGATGTTTTAAAAAAATTTATTTAATGTTTTACTGTGTTTTTGGGGTGATCTCCATTCATATATTTGACAGGTCTATCTGTCAAGTGTATGAAGGGAGATTCCCTTCTCCTATTGGCTCCCCAAAGCCCACGTGATCCCAGGGATGCTTGCGAACCGCATGCGCCTCTGGGATACGTGGGCCCTGCGCATTTCGAGTTGGAGAGGCCCAGCATCGGAACTATACGCACCTCGGGAGCCCTCAGGTAAGTGCGTAGATTTTTTCCAGATCGGAGGCCTCCGCACGCGGGAAGCCTCCAATCGGAAAATACGGCCCATTATTTATAGGTGAATATTTCAATCATTTTATAAAAACTAAAGAGCTACAAGGCTCGCTCTCCTATTTTAAGAACATTTACCATGATTATGGTGCACAATTAAACAAAGGAAACTGATGGGAAAATGCACAAACGGAACTAAGTAAGCGCACCAAGACTAACAGAGCATGACATGTGGATCGTGGATCAACCCTCTCTTCCTACCTTCAATAGTGCTGCATCTGCATGTAAGAGTGGATCCAATTTTTGAGCTTCATTTTAAGCCCAATGAAGGTGAAATTTCTCTCGGGAGGTAGCGCAAAACGAATCGGCAGAATGTTTTATACCCTGCCCGATTTCTTTTCCATTGAAGTCAATCGGGCGTGGTGAAAATCGGGCTGCCAATTCGCCCATTTTGCGCTACCTCCTGAAACAAATTTGGCCCCCAATGTCCTATAAAGGCTTCCAAATTGTGGTTAACTATAATGAGCATGCCCATGTATATACATACCAACTTCAACCTAAGCCAACTGATGCTTTTGTGCCAGCACATTATTATGCCAAGGCACTGCACTACAGAATGGTTCAAAACGCATCTGCACCCGTGCTTTTCCACTTCCTGATCGCAATTGAGCTACTGAAAGAAGTTATACTTGAAAGGAGAGAATATTGACACCACTGCATCAGCCAATGAGATGGAGGCAGGGCGGGACTTTGAGAGTTTCCGAACTCCTGACTGAAACTACAGCAGGGTCTCCTGATAAAAGCAGGATTATTTCTCCAGCAAAATGGAGTGAGTGGAGGATAGTTACATACAAACGATGTGGGTGAAATCAATCCCAGTCACTTACAGCAGTGCGCTCTCCAGGCAGGAATGACTGGGGAATTGCCCAATCATCTCCAATCTGGCCGGGACTCTTGGTGTCACTGTATGCAGCCAAAGTTGAATTGGAGGTGAGGGGCAGAAGGAGGGAAAATTCACATTGCAATTTATAGATAATAAAATAAATTACAACAGTGACTACACTTCAAAAGTACTTCATTGGCTGTGCATCACTTTGGGACGTCCTGAGGTTGTGAAAGGTGCTACATAAATGCAAGTCTTTCTTTTTCATTCTTTCTTTATGTGGGTAGCCTGGGTAGTTTAAATAGATGAGCTGTTGATTCCCACATCATTACTCATGAATTATGTACTTTCTTGACAATTATAGCAGTCAATTCTTTGTATATAGAATTACATAGAATTTACAGCACAGGAACAGGCCGTTCAGTCCAACTGGTCTGTGCTGGTGTTTATGCTCCACACGAGCCTCCTCACACACTCTTTATCTCACCCTATCAGCATGTCCTTCTATTCCTTTCTCCCTCATGTACTTATCTAGCTTCCCCTTAAATGCATCTCTGCTATTCGCCTCAACTACTCCATGTGGTAGCGAGTTCCACATTCTAACCACTCTCGAGGTAAAGAAGTTTCTCCTGAATTCCCTATTGGATTTATTAGTGACTATCTTATATTTAAGGCCCATAGTTATTGTCTCCCCAAAAGTGAAACATTTTCTCTATGTCTATCCTATCAAACCCTTTCATAATCTTAATGACCTCTATTAGGTCACCCCTCAGCCTTCTTTTTTTTTGAGAAAAGAGCCCCAACCTGTTCAATCTTTCCTGATAGGTGTAACCTCTCTGTTCTGCTATCATCCTTGGATTCCATCCTTCTCCTTGGTCACTGTCTAAAGCAGATCCAGACCGTTCACAACCTTGGCCACATATCTGCTCCATCACCAAGACCACCTACTTCCACCTCTGGAACATCGCCCGCCTCCCTCCCTGCCTCAGCTCATCTGCTGCTGAAACCCTTATCCATGCCTTGGTTATCTCTAGACTTGACTATTCCAATGCTGACCTGGCTGGCCTCCCACCTTGCACTCTCTGTAAACTTGAGCTTATCCAAAACTCTGCTGCCTGTATCCTAACTCGCAGCAAGTCCTGTTCACCATACTCCGCATGCACTGCCGCTGCAGCAAATTTCAAGGGATCGCGCATGAAAAAAAATTCAGAGGGAGCATTGCCTACAACCCGCTGAGATCTCTGCGCTCCCCCAATTCTGGCCTCTTGTGCATCTCCGATTTTCATCGGCCCACCATTGGCGGCTGTGCCTTCAGTTACCTGGGCCCTAAGCTCTGGAATTCCCTCCCTAAACCTCTCCATCTCTCCAACTCTCTCTCCTCCTTTAAGACGTTCCTTAAAACCTACCAAGCTTTTGGTCCTAATATCTCCTTATGTGGCTCGGTGTCAAATTTTGTTTGATAACGCTCCTGTGAAGCACCTTGGGACGGTTTACTACGTTAAAGGTGCTGTATAAATGCAAGTTGTTGTTGTCATCAAAAACTTTACAAAGGGGCCTCAACGATAAGGTTTCATGTTGTGTTGGGTGTTGTGAAACTGCACACACAAAGGTCCTTAATCATTTTGTTGTGGCAGCCTTGTCTGGAAACCCATTAAACATTGCTTCGTAGTTATGGGAGAAATCAAACAGAAACTTATTACAACTAGCCCAAGACCGCGAGTGCAGTACACATCATAAGTCAGCAATGTTTGGACATACTACAGATTGATGTTGCTGAGCATGATTTGCAACGCTTCTTTTGGCAAATGAAAACTCCTGAACGTTATTTGAAGTGCTGCTAGCTTGTCACATCTATTTAATTAAACTATCTTAGCAGAGTGCCGTTCAACGTATTAAGGGGAAAGGAGGTGCAGCTTGAGAGCACTTGCAATAAAGTATCAGAAGCCTATTATTCTGTGCTTTGCTGGTACTAAGATTTGCTGCCTGGTGCACCTCCGAATTGGTACCCAAAAAAGAAAATAGGAAAGACTTGCATTTATATAACCCCTGGAGTTCTCCCATCCCCATCTAGCTCAAGTAACCAAACCACCCAGACAGAATCTATTCCCTTCATCATTTGAAAAACATCAATCACAGCTCCTTGAAGTCTGCGCTTCTCCAATGTAAAAGCCTCTGACCCTATCCAGCTGGCAACTAGTTCCATAGGTCTACTTCCTGCCTAAAGAATAACTGCCTAACATCTAACCTATGTCAGCTGTGGCTCAGTTGGTAGCACTCCTGCCTCAGAAACAAAAGGTTGTCCCATTCCCAGCAGGCTCTCATTCTGATGGTACAAATTCTCTTTGGCTGTATCCTAACTCGCACCAAGTCCTGTTCACCCGTTACCCCTGTGCTTGCTGACCTACATTGGCTCCTGGTCCGGCAACGCCTCGATTTTGAAATTCTCATTCTCATGTTAAAATCTCTCCATGGCCTCGTCCTTCCCTATCTCTGTACTCTTCTCCAGCCCTACAACCCTCCGAGATCCCTGCACTCCTCCAATTCTGGCCTCTTGTCCATCGCCCACTTCCTTTGCCTCAGCATTGGCAGCTGTGACTTCAGCCGTAAAGTTCGGGAATTCCTTCCCTAAACCTCTCTACCTCTCTACCTCTCTTGTCTCGTTTAAGACGCTCCTTAAAACCTCTTTGACCTCAAACCTCCTAATGTCTCCTTCTTTGGTTCAAAGTCAATTTCTGTCTGATTGCGCTTCTGTGAAGCGCCTTCGGATGTTTTCCTACATTAAATACAAATGTAAGTTGTTGCCATCTGCTATAATCATCGTTGCTCAGATGTTCCCCCTGCTTTGCAGGATCACTGCTGAGGGGTAAATCTGGTAAAGCATTCTTCCTAACATGCTGAATACGAAAGCAAAAATGAATAAATCTGTCCCTGTCCTTCCAGCATGCAGTCACTGAAAAACAACCACAAGTGGAACTATAACTGATTCTACCACCATGACCTGTAGTCATGGAAATCTGTAGAAAGAAAAGAAAGAACTTGCATTTATATAGGGCCTTTCACAATCTCAGGATGTCCCAAAGTGCTTTACAACCAATTAAGCACTTTTTTTTTTTTAGAGTGTAGTCGCTGTTGTAATGTAGGAAATGTGGCAGCCAATTTGTGCTCAGCAAGGTCCCACTAACAGCAATGAGATAAATGACCAAAAAATCTGTTTTTAGTGGTGCTGGATAAATTTTGGCCAGGACCTCAGCAATGGTCCTTCCCATAATGGCCAGCACCATCTCCTCCGTGTGGGTTAGAACATGCAGGCGTGCTTCTCCCCCTCCGGTTAGTTCCTGCTGCCTCTGGTTGTGCACCACCTTCTCCTGCAAGAGAGGGGGAAGTGTGTCAGTGAGTGTCGTGCAATCTGTGTGGGTGATGTGGCTGTCATGGTTGAATAGCTGGCAGTGTGTGCAGGCTGTGAGATGTGGGTTTGAGGCTTGCAACAGTGCTAAGTGTGTGAGGGTGAGGTGAAGCATATGAATGTTAGGTATGAGTCCTGATTGACAGAGATTGTTGGTAGGTGAGTGTTGGGAGTGTGGTGCATTGAGCAGCGGCTGAGGTTAGTGTTGCAATTGGCAGGATACGGCATTTGAAGATACATTCACTGACCTTGACCACTCGTGTGAGATCATTAAACTTGTTCCTGCACTGCATCCATGTTCTTGGAGCTATACTCCTGGCACTGGCCTCCTCTACTATCTCTTGCCACTGCCTTCTGAGCATGCGTCTGGAAGGCCACATGCCCCTTTGAGGGTACAGGACATCACTCCTCTATTCCACCTCTTCAACCAAGACAGCCCATGGCCAGCTATTGTTGAGGTGTTGCACAGCACACTTCCCAATGATCTCAGTATCTGCAGCAGCCACAATGCATCTCCCCTTTAAGAGGTGCAGGCTAGCATTAAGTAGTGTTAGGCACTCACGATATTGGGTCCCCTGCTGATGCATGCAGCCAATGAACAGCACGGGGAGTGCTGGCTGCGCACAGAGATCATGGTAATGCGCAGGCAGCACGAAGTTGGTGTCCTGCCTGCATTGCAATCAACAGGCTCAGGTTAATCATGCATCGCAATCCCTACGCCTGTTTTCAGGGGCTATCCGATTTAACCCCACTTTATGTTTTAATTTTGACCCTATATTTGTCTCCAATTGATCTCACCTGATTTCCGAAAATAAAACTGAGAACCAGAAGGACTAAGAAGAACAAAACTGCAAAATCTAAGACCACATTTGGAGTACTGTGCACAGTTCTGGTCTCCTTATTACAAAAAGAATCTAGAGGCACTGGAGAAGGTGCAAAAAAGAATAACAAGGTTGATCCCAGAACTGAGACGTTATAACTATCAGGAAAGTATGAACAGGCTGTGTCTCTTTTCTCTAGAAAACAGAAGTCTGAGGGGTGACCCGATAGAGGTCTTTAAAATTATGAAGGGGTTCGAACCAGACGTGAGATGAGCAGAATTTTTTTTACGCAGTGAGTTGTGATGATCTGGAACGCACTGCCTGAAAGGGTGGTGGAAGTAGATTCAATAATAATTTTCAAAAGGGAATTGGAAAAATACATGAAAAGGGGAAAATTTGCAAGGCTATGGGAAAAGAGTAGGGGAGTGGGACTAAATGGACAGCTCTTTCAAAGACTCGGCACAGTTCGGATGGGCCAAATGTCCACAGTCTGTGATGTATCATTCTATGATTCTATATATGATTCTATGATAGACGTAGAGAAGATGTTTCCACTTGTGGGGGAGTCCAAAACTAAGGGTCATAAATATCAGCTAGTCACTAATAAATCCATTAGGGAATTCAGGAGAAACTTCTTTACCCAGAGAGTGATTAGAATGTGGAACTCGCTACCACAGGGAGTGGTTGAGGTGAATAGCATAGACGGATTTAAGGGGAAGCTAGATAAGTACATGAGGGAGAAGGGAAAAGAAGGGTATGTTGAAATATAAACAGAAAATGCTGGAAGTACTCAGCAGGTCAGGCAGCCTCTGTGGAGAGAGAAACAGAGTTCATGGGGGCGATTTTCTGAGCCCCGGGAAGGCGGATTTGGAGGCGAGAAAGGCGGGAAAATCGGAAAAAAATTAGTGCGGGTTTGGAACCCGCCTCCACGGGATTTTGCCGGTGCCGGTTTTGCAGGGTGGGAAACGGTCCCGCCTCCAGCTGGCCAGAGAGGTTGTTTAGAGGCTTAAATGACCATTAAGGGCCACTCTAATCCTATTTGAGAGGCCCTCATTATTTTTCGACCATTTCAGCGTGTTCCACGACCCTCCTAAACCACGCCAGCTAAACCTGGCGGGTTGACAAGTGGCCTCCTCACGGCTGCAGCTCCACCATTAAAACGGAGCTTTCATCAGGGATTAGTTGCAGGTGGCAGAATTTTGCTTTAACAGGTCTTTCAGCACTTTTAGCAGGCCTTCCGAAGTCGGAGGTGCTGCAGCTTCTATCGATCAACTGTGGGACCTCCTTGGAAGACCCTCTCCCCGCTTGGAATGAGAGCTTCCCCAACGGAGGCATCTGCAAACAGCATGGGAACTATCCATTTCCTTTCACCATGGACCTCAGATTCGGATGAGGAGCATCCACGGCAGCAGCAGAACCAACAGCAGCAGGAGCCCCAACCTCCTGCTCAGCCACCTGATGCTGCACAGGGCAGAAGGCACCAGCGAATTGAGGCACCTCACCGCAGGAGAGACCCCCAACAGAGGGTTTACAGAGGATGAGCTACCTCAATATGAGTGAGCAGCAGTGCCAAAGGAGGCTGAGACTTTTGCGAGAGGTTGTCCGAGAGATCTGCGGACTGCTGCAGCAAGACCTGGTGCCCAGAGGAACGGGTGGACACCCCTTACCAGTGGCTGTCAAAGTCACCACCGTACTCAACTTCTTTGCCTCAGGCTCCTTCCAGGGATCATCAGCAGACATCAGTGGCATCTCCCAGTCGGCCGCCCACAGTTGCATCACGCAGGTTACCGATGCCCTTTTCGCTAAGTCCCACAATTACATCCAGTTCTCAAGGGATCAAGTAAGTATAACCGCGCGTTCGGTTGGCTTTGCAAATATGGCAGGCTTGCCAATGGTGCAGGGCCTCATAGACTGCACACATGTGGCCCTTAGGGCACCCCATCACAACCCAGCTATCTTTGTCAACCGAAAGGGCTTCCACTCCCTCAACGCACAGCTGGTGTGTAACCACAAGGAGTTCATGCATGTTTGCGCCAAGTTCTGTGGAAGTTGCCATGACTCTTTCATCCTGCGGCACTCTAGTGTTCCTCCGCTTTTCAATCCACCAAACCAGCTTAACGGATGGCTTCTTGGTGACAAAGGCTACCCCCTGAAGAAGTGGCTAATGACACCGATCAGGAGGCCAGCTAACGAGGCTGAAGAGCACTACAACGCCAGCCACACTTCGACCAGGTCCATCATCGAGCAAACCATTGGGTTGTTGAAGATGCGCTTCCGATGCCTTGACCGATCAGGTGGAGCCCTGCAGTATACACCATACAGGGTCTCCAGAATGGTCGTGATCTGCTATGCACTGCACAACATGGCACAGTGCGTGGCTTGCAGCTTCCTGATGAGCAAGTGGCTCAGTTCCAGGCCTCCTCAGATGAGGATGAGGATGAGGATGAGGAGGAGGAGGAGGAGGGGGGAGGAGGGGGAGGAGCTGGAGGAGGGGGAGGAGGGGGAGGAGCTGGAGCAGGAGGAGGAGGGGGAGGAGGGGAGGAGCTGGAGGAGGAGGAGGAGGAGGAGGAGGAGGGGGAGGAGCTGGAGCAGGAGGAGGAGGGGGAGGAGGGGAGGAGCTGGAGGAGGAGGAGGAGGGGGAGGAGCTGGAGGAGGAGGGGGAGGAGCTGGAGGAGGAGGAGGAGGAGGAGGGGTGGAGGAGGAGGAGGAGCTGGAGGAGGGGTGGAGGAGGAGGAGGAGCTGGAGGAGGAGGAGGAGGAGCTGGAGCAGGAGGAGGAGGAGCTGGAGGAGGGGTGGAGGAGGAGGAGGAGCTGGAGGAGGAGGAGGAGGAGCTGGAGCAGGAGGAGGAGGAGCTGGAGGAGGGGTGGAGGAGGGAGGAGGAGGAGGAGGAGGAGCAGGAGGAGGACCGAGCACCGGTCTATCGACCAGCGGCAGCGGCAGCACGTGAGCACATGGCTGCCCGTGATGCAAGAGATGAACTTATCCTGGTCAGATTTGCATAGGTTGCCCATGTTGGCACATGTCCTTGGCTCCATCTTAAGACATCATAGACAATGGACATGACTCTCTGACCTCCTTTCACTCTGGCCACCAACCTGACAACGCAAGTGTCGCGGAGCCTGCAATGTGGAGCTGCCTAAGGCGAAAGAACAGATGCCATCACGCCAACATTTTGCCATCAAATCATTTTAATGCTTTCCAACAGGGATGGCATTTCATCAATACACATAAACATTCACCCAATCTCCACACAGATCTGGAGGTTATATCCCTTGCCAGCTGGACCCACACAGCCTTGGTTTCTTTGGGAGGCCTCTTCCTCCCAGATGAGGGGAAGAGCACCTCCCTGCTAGCTCTCACCCCCTCAAACAACATTTGCAGCGCTTCATCCGAGAACCTCAGGGAGGCCCTTGCCTTGGAATTGGACACAGTGTTTTTTATTAATATGTTGCACGTGGTGCAGCATTGACAGAAATCCAGTGGAATGATCCAAGGCAGCAAGCAGCCCTTAAATGAGGCTGGAAAAGTGATGTCAGCAGAGGCGAGTTTCAGTCCCAAATCACTAATTGACCAAGGGCAACGCACACCTCTGAAATCAACTGAGCAATTAGGGGAACATTGCAATTTTTTCAAACCTATCAGTGGAGGCGGGTTTCGAACCCACCCAAACCGCAACCCGCCTCCATCCCGCCTCCAGTGAGAAAATCACCCCCAATGTTTCAGGTCGATTACCTTTTGTCAGAACTGGAAAAAGTTAGAGATGTAACAGGTTTTAAGCAAGTAGAGAGGCAGGGAAAGGGGGGAGGGGAGGAAAGAACAAAAGGGAAGGCCTCAAACCCACCGGTGGGCCACGCGCACTCCATCTCCAGGACCACCCAGGCGTGGAGAAGACCGCGGAAGAGAAGCAGGCAGCCAGAGTGACCTCCCACCCAGGGGCTGCATCCATCCTGGACCTATACATGGCCACCTTGGCCAGGCCCAGAAGCAGACCCAGGAGAAGGTCCTCCGACTTACTCGTCCCAATGCATCGGGTATCTGAAGATCAGGAGTGTGGAGCTAAAGTGAAACAAATTGGAGCATGTGAGCTGGCCTAATACAGACATTCAGAGGGGATGAATGACATGAATTAAACTCAGTGCAAGGAACTGTAACTCCTTTGTCATGGGGCACAGTCTTGTGAATTCTATTTGATACAGATAGAAACAGGGCCATCCACAAGCAATTAGATAATGACCCTCGCTTGATGGAACCAAATCATTGCAATTCGTGGTCATGGGAGGGGCCGGATACAGGCAGACCCCGAGCCGTAACACACAAACGCTACAGTTGACCTCTCATGCTATTATTTGGATTTTCGTGCACAAGTTAAAGCCTGTAATAAGGGAGGAGGGAGCAGCGTGGACAGGTGCACTGGGCTTGATGCCAGAATAACAACTTGTATTTATGTAGCGCCTTTATAACGACCCAAGGCGCTATACAGGAGCATAATCAGATGAAATTTGATCCACATAAGGAGATATTAGGACAGGTGACCAGAGGCCTGGGCAAAGAAGTAGGCTCAGTGGGTAGCACTCTCCTGATTGAGTCAGAAGGTTGTGGGTTCAAGTCCCACTCCAGAGCTTTGAGCACAAAATCTAGACTGACACTCCAGTGCAGCGCTGAGGGAGTGCTGCTGTGTCGGAGGTGCCGTCTTTCGGATGAGACGTTGAACCAAAGTCCTGTCTGTCCTCTCGATGTAAAGATCCCATAGCACTATTCGAAGAAGAGCAGGCGAGTTCTCCCGGTGTCCTGGCCAATATTTTAACCCTCAACCAACAGATTATCTGCTCATTATCACATTGCTGTTTGTGGGAGCTTGCTGTGCTCAAATTGGCTGCCGCTTTTCCTACATTACAACAGTGACTACACTTCAAAAGTACTTCATTGGTTGTAAAGCGCTTTGGGACGTGCTGAGGTTGTGAAAGGTGCTGTAGAATAGCAAGTTTTTATTTTAGGTTTTAATAGTAATATCATTTAAACATTGTCACTCTTCAGAAGAGCAAGGCAGACTGACAGTGTCAGAGGCTAAGCTTTGTGTGTTAATGTGGATTGTGTGCCTGATGTGGATCCACACCAAGGCTCCCTTCCCTGCTCTCCTGCTACCAGGTTGATCTCCCTATCTCTCCAGCCGGACCCTCCCCGCTCTCCAGCCGCCAGTAGTAAAGTCTTCCGGTGGAGCCGGGCTCCGCCCAGCCGCCGCCGTTCTGGCAGACACGTTTTCCGGCCTGAATCTGCGAGTACACGGCGGCACCGGAGCTGCAGCAGAGCAGCATACAGCACAGCCCGCCGCGGCAGCATGGCACCGAGAGAGCTGGGTACGGCCACCGGCATTGTAGCAAAACCCGCGGAGTTTTGCATCCTTCCGGGGAGGAGGAGCTTTCACCCGGGAGGAGAGAGAGTTTGCACGGTCCCCCTGGTTTAGGGGGGAGGGGGAGAGTTTGCACGGTTCCGCTGGTTTTGGGGGGGGGGGAGAGTTTGCACGGTTCCCCTGGTTTTGGGGGGGGGGGGAGAGTTTGCACGGTTCCCCTGGTTTTGGGGGGGGGGGGGGAGAGTTTGCACGGTTCCCCTGGTTTTGGGGGGGGGGGGTAGAGTTTGCACGGTTCCCCTGGTTTTGGGGGGGGGGGGGGAGAGTTTGCACGGTTCCCCTGGTTTGGGGGGAGAGTTTGCACGGTTCCCCTGGTTTGGGGGGAGAGTTTGCACGGTTCCCCTGGTTTGGGGGGAGAGTTTGCACGGTTCCCCTGGTTTGGGGGGAGAGTTTGCACGGTTCCCCTGGTTTGGGGGGAGAGTTTGCACGGTTCCCCTGGTTTGGGGGGGGAGTTTGCACAGCTCCCCTGGTTTGGGGGGGAGGGGGAGAGTTTGCATGGTTCCACTGGTTTGGGGCGGTGGGGGGAGAGAGAGTTTGCACGGCTCCCCTGGTTTGGGGGGAGAGTTTGCACGGTTCCCCTGGTTTGGGGGGAGAGTTTGCACAGCTCCCCTGGTTTGGGGGGGAGGGGAGGGGGAGAGTTTACATGGTTCCACTGGTTTGGGGCGGTGGGGGGAGAGAGAGTTTGCACGGTTCCCCTGGTTTGGGGGGAGAGTTTGCACGGTTCCCCTGGTTTGGGGGGAGAGTTTGCACGGTTCCCCTGGTTTGGGGGGAGGGGAGAGTTTGCATGGTTCCACTGGTTTGGGGCGGTGGGGGGAGAGAGAGTTTGCACGGCTCCCCTGGTTTGGGGCGGTGGGGGGAGAGAGAGTTTGCACGGCTCCCCTGGTTTGGGGGGAGAGTTTGCACGGCTCCCCTGGTTTGGGGGGAGAGTTTGCACGGTTCCCCTGGTTTGGGGGGAGAGTTTGCACGGTTCCCCTGGTTTGGGGGGAGAGTTTGCACGGTTCCCCTGGTTTGGGGGGGAGGGGGAGAGTTTGCATGGTTCCACTGGTTTGGGGCGGTGGGGGGAGAGAGAGTTTGCACGGCTCCCCTGGTTTGGGGGGAGAGTTTGCACGGCTCCCCTGGTTTGGGGGGAGAGTTTGCACGGTTCCCCTGGTTTGGGGGGAGAGTTTGCACGGTTCCCCTGGTTTGGGGGGAGAGTTTGCACGGTTCCCCTGGTTTGGGGGGGGGAGTTTGCACAGCTCCCCTGGTTTGGGGGGGAGGGGGAGAGTTTGCATGGTTCCACTGGTTTGGGGCGGTGGGGGAGAGTTTGCACGGTTCCACTGGTTTGGGGGGGAGGGGGAGAGTTTGCACGGTTCCCCTGGTTTGGGGGGGGGGGGGTGAGTTTGCACGGTTCCCCGGGGGTGGGGGGTGGAGAGTTTGCAGGGTTCCCCGGGGGGGGGAGAGTTTGCAGGGTTCCCGGGGGGGGGGGGGGAGAGAGTTTGCAGGGTTCCCCGGGGGGGGGGGGGGGAGAGTTTGCAGGGTTCCCGGGAGTGGGGAGTGTTTGCACGGTTCCCGGGAGTGGGGGAGAGTTTGCAGGGTTCCCGGGAGTGGGGAGAGTTTGCAGGGTTCCCGGGAGTGGGGAGAGTTTGCAGGGTTCCCGGGAGTGGGGAGAGTTTGCAGGGTTCCCGGGAGTCGGGGAGAGTTTGCACGGTTCCCGGGAGTGGGGAGAGTTTGCACGGTTCCCGGGAGAGGGGAGAGTTTGCAGGGTTCCCGGGAGTGGGGGGAGTTTGCAGGGTTCCCGGGAGTGGGGGCAGTTTGCAGGGTTCCCGGGAGTGGGGAGAGTTTGCAGGGTTCCCGGGAGTGGGGAGAGTTTGCAGGGTTCCCGGGAGTGGGGGGGAGTTTGCACGGTTCCCGGGAGTGGGGAGAGTTTGCAGGGTTCCCGGGAGTGGGGGGAGTTTGCAGGGTTCCCGGGAGTGGGGAGAGTTTGCAGGGTTCCCGGGAGTGGGGAGAGTTTGCAGGGTTCCCGGGAGTGGGGGGGAGTTTGCACGGTTCCCGGGAGTGGGGAGAGTTTGCAGGGTTCCCAGAAGTGGGGGGAGTTTGCACAGTTCCCGGGAGTGGGTGGAGTTTGCAGGGTTCCCGGGAGTGGGTGGAGTTTGCAGGGTTCCCGGGAGTGGGGAGCGTTTGCAGGATTCCCGGGAGTGGGTGGAGTTTGCAGTGTTCCGGCGGGGGGGGGGGGGTGGGGAGAGTTTGCACAGTTCCCGGGAGTGGGGGAGAGTTTGCAGGATTCCCGGGAGTGGGGAGAGTTTGCAGGGTTCCCGGGAGTGGGGAGAGTTTGCACGGTTCCCGGGAGTGGGGGAGAGTTTGCAGGGTTTCCGGGAATGGGGAGAGTTTGCAGTGTTCCCGGGAGTGGGGAGAGTTTGCACGGTTCCTGGGAGTCGGGGAGAGTTTGCAGGGTTCCCGGGAGTGGGGAGAGTTTGCACGGTTCCCGGGAGTGGGGAGAGTTTGCAGGGTTCCCGGGAATGGGGAGAGTTTGCAGTGTTCCCGGGAGTGGGGAGAGTTTGCACGGTTCCCGGGAGTCGGGGAGAGTTTGCAGGGTTCCCGGGAGTGGGGAGAGTTTGCACGGTTCCCGGGAGTGGGGAGAGTTTGCACGATTCATAAGAACATAAGAAATAGGAGCAGGAGTAGGCCAATCGGCCCTTCGAGCCTGCTCCGCCATTCAATAAGATCATGGCTGATCTGATCCTCACCTCAAATCTAAAGAACACAAGAAGTAGGAGCAGGACCCGGCCACTCAGCCCCTGGGCCCGCTCCGCCACCCACAGGGCCTCGACCGATCCGAACTCAGCCTCATGTCCAATTTCCTGCCCGCTCCCCGTAACCCCTAATTCCCTTTACTTCTAGGAAACTGTCTATTTCTGTTTTAAATTTATTTAATGATGTAGCTTCCACAGCTTCCTGGGGCAGCAAATTCCACAGACCTACTACCCTCTGAGTGAAGAAGTTTCTCCTCATCTCAGTTTTGAAAGAGCAGCCCCTTATTCTAAGATTATGCCCCCTAGTTCTAGTTTCACCCATCCTTGGGAACATCCTTACCGCATCCACCCGATCAAGCCCCTTCACAATCTTATATGTTTCAATAAGATCGCCTCTCATTCTTCTGAACTCCAATGAGTAGAGTCCCAATCTACTCAACCTCTCCTCGTATGTCCACCCCCTCATCCCGGGGATTAACCGAGTGAACCTTCTTTGTACTGCCTCGAGAGCAAGTATGTCTTTTCTTAAGTATGGACACCAAAACTGTATGCAGTATTCCAGATGCGGTCTCACCAATACCTTATACAACTGCAGCAATACCTCCCTGTTTTTATAATCTATCCTAGCAATAAAAGCCAACATTCCGTTGGCCTTCTTGATCACCTGTTGCACCTGCATACTAACTTTTTGATTTTCTTGCACTAGGACCCCCAGATCCCTTTGTACTGCAGTACTTTCCAGTTTCTCGCCGTTAAGATAATAACTTGCTCTCTGATTTTTCCTGCCAAAGTGCATAACCTCACATTTTCCAATATTGTATTGCATCTGCCAAATCTCTGCCCACTCACCCAGCTTGTCCATATCCCCTTGTAGGTTTTTTATGTCCTCCTCACTTTCTACTTTCCCTCCCATCTTTGTATCATCTGCAAACTTTGATATGTTACACTCGGTCCCCTCCTCCAAATCGTTAATATAGATTGTAAAGAGTTGGGGACCCAGCACCGACCCCTGCGGAACACCACTGGTTCCCGGGAGTGGGGAGAGTTTGCAGAGTTCCCGGGAGTGGGGGGAGTTTGCAGGGTTCCCGGGAGTGGGGAGAGTTTGCAGGGTTCCCGGGAGTGGGGAGAGTTTGCACGGTTCCCGGGAGTGGGGGAGAGTTTGCAGGGTTCCCGGGAGTGGGGAGAGTTTGCAGGGTTCCCGGGAGTGGGGGAGAGTTTGCAGGATTCCCGGGAGTGGGGGGAGTTTGCAGGGTTCCCGGAGGGGGGAGAGTTTGCACGGTTCCCGGGAGTGGGGGGAGTTTGCAGGGTTCCCGGGAGTGGGGGAGAGTTTGCAGGATTCCCGGGAGTGGGGAGAGTTTGCTCGGTTCCCGGGAGTGGGGAGAGTTTGCAGGGTTCCCGGGAGTGGGGGGAGTTTGCAGGGTTTCCGGGAGTGGGGGAGAGTTTGCAGGATTCCCGGGAGTGGGGAGAGTTTGCTCGGTTCCCGGGAGTGGGGAGAGTTTGCAGGGTTCCCGGGAGTGGGGGAGAGTTTGCAGGGTTCCCGGGAGTGGGGGGGAGAGTTTGCAGGGTTCCCGGGAGTGGGGGAGAGTTTGCAGGGTTCCTGGGATTGGGGAGAGTTTGCACGGTTCCCGGGAGTGGGGAGAGTTTGCACGGTTCCCGGGAGTGGGGAGAGTTTGCACGGTTCCCGGGAGTGGGGAGAGTTTGCAGGGTTCCCGGGAGTGGGGGGAGTTTGCAGGGTTCCCGGGAGTGGGGAGAGTTTGCACGGTTCCCGGGATTGGGGAGAGTTTGCAGGGTTCCCGGGAGTGGGGAGAGTTTGCACGGTTCCCGGAGTGGGGAGAGTTTGCAGGGTTCCCGGGAGTGGGGAGAGTTTGCAGGGTTCCCGGGAGTGGGGAGAGTTTCCACGGTTCCCGGGAGTGGGGAGAGTTTGCAGGGTTCCTGGGAGTGGGGGAGAGTTTGCACGGTTCCCGGGAGTGGGGGCAGTTTGCACGGTTCCCGGGAGTGGGGAGAGTTTGCAGGGTTCCCGGGAGTGGGGAGAGTTTGCAGGGTTCCCGGGAGTGGGGAGAGTTTGCAGGGTTCCCGGGAGTGGGGAGAGTTTGCAGGGTTCCCGGGAGTGGGGAGAGTTTCCACGGTTCCCGGGAGTGGGGAGAGTTTGCAGGGTTCCTGGGAGTGGGGGAGAGTTTGCACGGTTCCCGGGAGTGGGGGCAGTTTGCACGGTTCCTGGGAGTGGGGGCAGTTTGCACGGTTCCCGGGAGTGGGGAGAGTTTGCAGGGTTCCCGGGAGAGGGGAGAGTTTGCACGGTTCCCGGGAGTGGGGGGGAGTTTGCACGGTTCCCGGGAGTGGGGAGAGTTTGCACGGTTCCCGGGAGTGGGGAGAGTTTGCACGGATCCCGGGAGTGGGGGGAGTTTGCACGGTTCCCGGGAGTGGGGAGAGTTTGCACGGTTCCCGGGAGTGGAGGAGAGTTTGCAGGGTTCCCGGGAGTGGGGAGAGTTTGCAGTGTTCCCGGGAGTGGGGAGAGTTTGCACGGTTCCCGGGAGTCGGGGAGAGTTTGCAGGGTTCCCGGGAGTGGGGAGAGTTTGCAGTGTTCCCGGGAGTGGGGAGAGTTTGCACGGTTCCCGGGAGTCGGGGAGAGTTTGCAGGATTCCCGGGAGTGGGGAGAGTTTGCAGGGTTCCCGGGAGTCGGGGAGAGTTTGCAGGGTTCCCGGGAGTGGGGAGAGTTTGCAGGGTTCCCGGGAGTGGGGAGAGTTTGCACGGTTCCCGGGAGTGGGGAGAGTTTGCAGAGTTCCCGGGAGTGGGGAGAGTTTGCAGGGTTCCTGGGAATGGGGGGAGTTTGCAGGGTTCCCGGGAGTGGGGAGAGTTTGCACGGTTCCCGGGAGTGGGGGGAGTTTGCAGGATTCCCGGGAGTGGGGGGAGTTTACACGGTTCCCGGGAGTGGGGGCAGTTTGCAGGATTCCCGGGAGTGGGGAGAGTTTACACGGTTCCCGGGAGTGGGGGCAGTTTGCACGGTTCCTGGGAGTGGGGGCAGTTTGCACGGTTCCCGGGAGTGGGGAGAGTTTGCAGGGTTCCCGGGAGTGGGGAGAGTTTGCACGGTTCCCGGGAGTGGGGGGGAGTTTGCACGGTTCCCGGGAGTGGGGAGAGTTTGCACGGTTCCCGGGAGTGGGGAGAGTTTGCACGGATCCCGGGAGTGGGGGGAGTTTGCACGGTTCCCGGGAGTGGGGAGAGTTTGCACGGTTCCCGGGAGTGGAGGAGAGTTTGCAGGGTTCCCGGGAGTGGGGAGAGTTTGCAGTGTTCCCGGGAGTGGGGAGAGTTTGCACGGTTCCCGGGAGTCGGGGAGAGTTTGCAGGGTTCCCGGGAGTGGGGAGAGTTTGCAGTGTTCCCGGGAGTGGGGAGAGTTTGCAGGGTTCCCGGGAGTGGGGAGAGTTTGCAGGGTTCCCGGGAGTGGGGAGAGTTTCCACGGTTCCCGGGAGTGGGGAGAGTTTGCAGGGTTCCTGGGAGTGGGGGAGAGTTTGCACGGTTCCCGGGAGTGGGGGCAGTTTGCACGGTTCCCGGGAGTGGGGAGAGTTTGCAGGGTTCCCGGGAGTGGGGAGAGTTTGCACGGTTCCCGGGAGTGGGGAGAGTTTGCAGGGTTCCCGGGAGTGGGGAGAGTTTGCAGGGTTCCCGGGAGTGGGGAGAGTTTCCACGGTTCCCGGGAGTGGGGAGAGTTTGCAGGGTTCCTGGGAGTGGGGGAGAGTTTGCACGGTTCCCGGGAGTGGGGGCAGTTTGCACGGTTCCCGGGAGTGGGGGCAGTTTGCACGGTTCCCGGGAGTGGGGAGAGTTTGCAGGGTTCCCGGGAGTGGGGAGAGTTTGCACGGTTCCCGGGAGTGGGGGGGAGTTTGCACGGTTCCCGGGAGTGGGGAGAGTTTGCACGGTTCCCGGGAGTGGGGAGAGTTTGCACGGATCCCGGGAGTGGGGGGAGTTTGCACGGTTCCCGGGAGTGGGGAGAGTTTGCACGGTTCCCGGGAGTGGAGGAGAGTTTGCAGGGTTCCCGGGAGTGGGGAGAGTTTGCAGTGTTCCCGGGAGTGGGGAGAGTTTGCACGGTTCCCGGGAGTCGGGGAGAGTTTGCAGGGTTCCCGGGAGTGGGGAGAGTTTGCAGTGTTCCCGGGAGTGGGGAGAGTTTGCACGGTTCCCGGGAGTCGGGGAGAGTTTGCAGGATTCCCGGGAGTGGGGAGAGTTTGCAGGGTTCCCGGGAGTCGGGGAGAGTTTGCAGGGTTCCCGGGAGTGGGGAGAGTTTGCAGGGTTCCCGGGAGTGGGGAGAGTTTGCACGGTTCCCGGGAGTGGGGAGAGTTTGCAGAGTTCCCGGGAGTGGGGAGAGTTTGCAGGGTTCCCGGGAATGGGGGGAGTTTGCAGGGTTCCCGGGAGTGGGGAGAGTTTGCACGGTTCCCGGGAGTGGGGGGAGTTTGCAGGATTCCCGGGAGTGGGGGGAGTTTACACGGTTCCCGGGAGTGGGGAGAGTTTGCAGGGTTCCCGGGAGTGGGGAGAGTTTGCAGGGTTCCCGGGAGTGGGGGGAGTTTGCAGGGTTCCCGGGAGTGGGGGAGAGTTTGCAGGGTTCCCGGGAGTGGGGGGAGTTTGCACGGTTCCCGGGAGTGGGGAGAGTTTGCAGGGTTTCCGGGAATGGGGAGAGTTTGCAGGGTTCCCGGGAGTGGGGAGAGTTTGCAGGGTTCCCGGGAGTGGGGAGAGTTTGCAGGGTTCCCGGGAGTGGGGAGAGTTTGCAGGGTTCCCGGGAGTGGGGAGAGTTTGCACGGTTCCTGGGGGGGTGCGAGAGTTTGCACGGTTCCCGGTGGGGTGGGAGTGTTTGCAGGGTTCCCGGGAGTGGGGAGTGGTTGGGGGAAGGGGAGTTTGAACGGCTCCCGGTGTTGGCGAGGTCTGTTACAGTTGTATAAAGTAGTGGTTAGCCCCCATCTGGAGTCCTGCCTTCAGTTCTGGGCAGCGCCCCACAGGAAGGAGATACTGTCTTTGGAGGGGTTGCAGTGGAGATTCACAGGAATGCTACCGGGGCTAAAAGGTTTAAATTAGGTGGACTTGTTGAATAGTCTCGGCTTGTATTCCATTGAGTATAGAAAATTAGGGAGGTGACCTAATTGAGGTGTTTAAGGTGATTAAAGGATTTGATAGGGTAGATGGAGAGAAACTATTTCCTCTGGTGGGAGAGTCCAGAACAAGGGGGCATAACCTTAAAATTAGAGCCAGGCTGCTCAAGGGTGATGTCAGGAAGCACTTCTTCACACAAAGGGTAGTGGAAATTTGGAAAACTCTCCCCCAAAAAGCTGTTGAGGCTGGGGGTCAATTGAAAATGTGAAAGCTGAGATTGGTGGAATTTTGTTGGGCGAGGGTATTGGCGGTACGGAGCCAAGTCGTGTCCTCCCCCTCCCCACCTTGCTGAGCCGTATAATCCTGGCTCCGCTCTGCCGTTTGTGACATTGGCACCAATTTTGTCTTGCAGCCTTGCTGAGTGTCTCCGATAAGACTGGTGTGGTGGACTTTGCCAGGCGCCTGGTTTCCGCCGGCCTCTCTCTCGTGGCTTCTGGCGGGACGGCCAAGGCTCTGCGGGACGCTGGTCTCGCTGTCAGGTGAGGAACGGGAAATGAGGAGTAAGACGAGGCGTTTGTTAACTCGTGGCTCTGCTCGGAGACCGGCATCGGAACCTTTTTATGCCACGTTGCTCAGGCAGTACGTCACGCTACACGCAGTAACTGCTTCGAGCGGGGAAGGTTAAGGGGAGATTTAATTGAGGCGTTGAGTTAAACCATTGGATTAACATTGGTTACTTCAAACCTAAGTAGTGATATCCAAATTACCTCAAATAAGACATAAGAAATATTTGAACAAAGCACAAGACAATTAATATTCATGTTATTTTGAACTGGGAAAAGTAATTCACTTTGCCAATCCTACAACAACTCATTTTTCTAACGGCCTTCTCTGTCCATAAGAGGCTCCCACAATAGGCTAATAAAAGTATAGTGGAGGCCCTTAAACTATCTGCTCTGTGCTGCAGTGCCTTAATCAATGTGTTACTGAGAATATGTTAAATATTTGGATCTTTTGAATGATGAGCATTAGCCACAAGTCACTTCAATAGTAACTTTCAAAAGGGAATTGGATAAATACTTGAAGGGAAAAAATTGACAGGGCTGTGGGGAGAGAGCAGGGAAGCGGGACTAATTGGATAGCTCTACCAAAGAGCCGGCACAGGCGCATGGTGGGCCGCATGGCCCCATTCTACGGTTCTAAGTGTAGACATTGGTGGGATCTGTCACGCTACCCCACAACAAATCACCCGCACGAATGATACATCCCTGTTACAGGAGATCAGGATAGAACGGGCCACCCTTGCAAACAGTCCCCTGCAGAGTGTGTACAGGGAATCCTGACGTGAAAGAAAGCATTCATTGTGCTCAGCCGCTGGGCGGATTTCATGTAAAATGGGCAACTTTTGGGGCAGGGCTACATTTTCAAGTGTGTGAGCTTACCTGCACTGTCGGAGCTGCTGTCTTTTAGATGAGACGTTAAACCGAGGCCTTGTCTGCTCTCAGGTGGGCGTAAAAGAATCCACGGCACTGTTTCGAAGATGAGCAGGGGAGTTCTCCCCGGTGTCCTGGTCAATATTTATCCCTCAACCAACATCACTAAAACAGATTAACTGGTCATTTATCACATTGCTGTTTGTGGGAGCTTGATGTGCAGAAATTGGCTGCTGCGTTTCCCACATTACAACAGTGACCACACTTCAAAAATACTTCATTGGCTGTAAAGCGCTTTGGGATGTCCTGAGGTTTGAAAGCCCGCCCCTCCTTCTCTCCGTTAAGACTGGGGACAGAAGAAATGTTTTCACACTACTATCGTAGATTGGGGCTGCTGCCTTCTGTGGGCCAAATGTTGGTGTTGGTGAGCACACACTTACTATGAAAAAGTACATGAGGACCACAACTGGAGCTACACTCTCGCATTACTGCTGCAAGTTAATTGAATTCTTGGCTTTATGTAATAAAGCTGCCATGCTGGGTTTAAAGCAGCTTCTGTACAGTGACCAGTGACGGAAATCGCTGGGTTGACCAGTCTCCCATGGTCACACGAACTTGCTGGCGAAAGAACAAGCTGATGATCCTGTGAGCTATATTCCCCTTCACGAGTACATTCTTTGACTTCCCGTGCTTGACAGAAGTGGACACCAGCCAGAGTACTGGCTGGGTATATCCTGGGCAGGTAAAGATATCCAAAGACCAGGCCAGGATTGAATTTTCCCCAAAAGGGAAATTGAGGGAGATCTCATGAGTGCCAGTGAAGTTTGGGATAGTTTTGTGCTCTGTTGGTGTCCAGAGGCATCTTTGGGTCCTCCATATTTGATACTGGCAAAATCAGAGTCTGGGCATGATCTGGGCACGGCGTATAATGTGCTAGCGTGTAATTTTGGTTTTGGCTCTGTTGGTTACATTGTTTGTTGTGCACGTATAAGGTCTGTATTAGTAACTGAGCGGTACATGTATGCCAGCTCCTTTGTCACACAGCGATCCTACTTGTGCAAAGAAATGAAATTGTGCCGTTTCTTTCTCCTCCCAAGGGATGTGTCCGAGATTACTGGGTTTCCTGAAATGTTAGGCGGGCGAGTGAAGACTCTACATCCTGCTGTTCATGGAGGTGAGTGATTTAACCAGGGTTGGGAAGGGGGTGGGGTGGTGTGCGGGGAATGCCTGCTGCTGTTGTTTGTGATGCTGATGGTTGTTGGATAGAGTAGGGCTGCATGTTTACACCATACAGTTCTTTGCAGAGTCCTTGCAGCCCGGTGCTGCAGCCCAGTGTATTTCAGAGAAATGTTTGACCTAGATTTCATCTGCAAAATAAATCGGGCTCCTTATTTCACAGAATGAATCGGAGCTGACTGACCACGAGGGACATTGCAGCCAACCCAATCCACTCGTTGCCTGCCGTCCATTTGCACGCACTTCCCAGCAGCAGTCACTGGATGGCGATGAGGAGCCCGCTCTATGGCTGACCTTCAACCCCTGACCCATGCCCCAAGCCCAGGACCACTGATGCCAGTTGTAACCCCATCACTGCTGTGTTAAGATACGATAGCTGGGCATGGAACGTGGCACCGTTGGGGTCCGTATACCTCATGGACAGTCCAGGGGGTGCATTGATCCAGTAGAGTTCGTGCTGGGGTACTGAGGGTCTCGCCTTGAGCCTTTCTGTGCCCTATTGAAGTGTTCTCCAACAACCTGGACCCACCGATGGAGCTGATATTTATTGTAGGCGGAATCTGCTTTAGTGCTAAATATGGAGCTGCTGAACTTTGTCTTCTGGCGAATACAGAAGTCAGGCACTTGTAGGGGATGGACTCCAGCTCAGTGGTCAGGGCAAGGAGCAGGATGTGAGATTTCAGTGCCGTTTATCAAGTAGGAGCTGCAATATTGCATTTGTGGCTGGAGCTGAGCTTTGTGGAGCATCAGTCTCTGATCTGAACTTCTTCTCTTGTGCCTTTTAATAAATGCTGTAAGATGTGTTAACCCAAATAACCAGCATCTCACCAGCGTGAGATGCTTCAAAAGTTGTTTTTCTTCTCACCCTTGTTCCTGTATTTAGGTATCTTGGCACGGAATATTCCCGAAGACAAGTCTGACGTTGAGAAACTTGGCTTCAGTTTAATAAGGTAAGGCAGGCGTGTGTTGGAGAGCTCTTTGCTTTCAGGAGAGGTGGGTCTCTGAAGGTAAAGGTGGCGTCGCTGTGACACGGGGTGGGTGGGGTGGAGGTTACACCTGATGTCCCCCAGCTTCTGCAGAACCCACCTCAGCCTTGGTGTTGGGAGTTGGAGGGTCTTTAAGACATTGACTGGCGGGGTAGGGGGAGGGGGAGGGGGTGGTGGTTGGCCCATGCTGCTGTCAGCCCTGCTGTACCTCGCCATGCTTCACGTGAGGGTGTTGGCTCGCTATTCGACTGTGGGGCATTGCAACCAGGAGCGACCTTGGTCTCACCTCGCGGCTCGGCGGGCAGCACTCTCACCTCTGAGTCAGAAGGCCGTGGGTTCAAGTCCCCAATGCCCAGGGACTTGAGCACAAAATCCAGGCTGACACTCCAGCCTCGGTTTAACGACACCTCAGACAGTGCAGCACTCTCTCAGTACTGGCACTGGAGTGTTGGGCTCAAGTCTCTGGAGTGGGACTTGAACCCACGACCTTCTGACTCTTGAGGCGAGTGTGCTGTCCACTGAGCCACGGCTGACACCAATGAACTTGTGCAGTACTTTTACACGAAATCCCTCTGGGAGGAGAGTTTTGTTGTCTGCTGACCATAGCAGCCAAAGATGACGCTTATAAGGGTTTTCCGTCCGCCCTGTTTCTGATGGCGTTGCACTGGAGTGGGACTGTTCCACCTCCCTTTTGACCTTCATCCCTGACAATCATAGTCCTTGAAATCTGGGGGCAGTGAGCAAATGTTAGATTAGATACACCAGCGCAGCACCGTGTCTGAAGCTAAGCGGACTCCAAGATAAGCAAGGGCCGTTTGACCCACTGCAGCTCACCCTGTGAGCATGCTGAGATCAAATTAGTGAGCTTTTAGTTCAAGGACAGCCAACATGGATTTGTTACCAGCAAATCAGGTTTGACATTTAATAAGATTTTTTTCTGAAGAGATGACTGGACAGATCAAGGGAATTTAGTAGATGTAGCGTGTGCGGAATTTCAGACGGAAAGAAAGACTTGCAATTATACAGCACATTTCACCACCTCAGGACATCCCAACGTGCTTTGCAGTAATTTTTGAAGTGTAGTTACTGTTGTAGGAAATGCGGCAGCCAATTTGCGCACAGTAAGCTCCCACACACAGCAGTGTGATAGTGACTAGATGATCCGTTTTAGGTGGTGTTTGAGGGATATATATTGGCCAGGACACCGGGGGAGGGAACTTCCCTGCTCTTTTACGAAATAGTGCCGTGGGATATTACGTTCACCCGAGAGGGCAGACAGGGCCTCGGTTTAACGTCTCATCCGAAAGCCGGCACCTCCGACAGTGTAGCCACTCCCTCAGTATGGCAACGGAGTGTCAGCCTGGATTTTGTGCTCAAGTGTCTGGAGTGGGACTTGAACCCACGACCTTTTGACTCGGGCGAGAGTGCTACTCATTGCTAACACTGGGCGAGCAATCAATGAAGCAAAGTGGACACACGGCACATTGAAGAGTCTCTGCCCTGGTTAATGAGTACTGGTCTCTTCGTGTATACATTGCATGAAGTGTCAAGGTTCAGATGGTTTCGCAAGAGTCTGCCTCTTTATGTTGGTGTCTCCTTGTGGAATTATATACCTTATCTTCAAAATCACTTTGGGTTCTTTCCCTCCCCTCATTCTGTCCCCCTCAAAAAAAACCTGTGCCACAGATGATGTTTTTCCCCTCCATTTTATCGCTGTTCTTTCCCCGCCCCACCGACGTTGAAGCTCGCTGGGGGTTACCCTCCGGCACCCTGTCCCAGATGTGTTTCTTCCCATGTGGGGCCCAGACGGTGAGTATCGGTGAGTGATTAGGCCACAGATGGTATAAGAGCCGAGCTCGAACACACCTAGCGGCGAGGTAGCAGTGGGGACAGGGACCACTTAGCTTCCCCTCTCCTTGCCCGGGGACCCAGAAGCACCTTGACTGGTGCCCCCGGACTGAGACCAGCGAACTGGGCAGGGAACAGCGTACTTGGCTCAGAGTGCCAGCCTCTTCCCTCGTAGTCCTGGCGTCGCACCTTAACGGTGCCAACTGAGGCTGAACCAGTCGGCATCTGCTGACGGGCATCTCGTGTTGGCTCCGTTTGTTTGCTGGAAGGCCCGGCCAATCTTCACGTTTATCATTTTTGTTTCCCTCCCTCAGGGTTGTGGCTTGTAATCTGTACCCGTTTGTGAAAACTGTTTCTGCACCGAATGTGACCCTGGCAGAGGCCGTGGAGCAGATCGACATTGGTAGGTTTTAGTTTGCGTTTTAATGCACTTGGAAACAGGCGGGTTTGAACTTTTTTTAATTGTCAATTATCTCCCCATCTCTCCTTAAGGAAGGCTTGCATTTCTATAGCGCCTTTCACCACCTCAGGACGTCCCAACGTGCTTTACAGCCAATGAAGTACTTTTGAAGTGTAGTCACTGTTGTAATGTAGGAAACATGGCAGCCAATTTGCGCACAGCAAGCTCCCACAAACAGCCAAATGACCAGATAACCTGTTTTTAGTGATGTTGGTTGAGGGATAAATATTGGCCAGGACACTGGGGATAACTCCCCTGCTCCTCTTCATGTAGTGCTGTGGGATCTTTTACGTCCACCTGAGAGGGTAGACGGGACCTCGGTTTAACGTCTCATCTGAAAGACGACGGCAGCGATATTAACGGGGGGAACTTAACCTGTTCCACGCAGCAGTCCCCATCTCCCTTTAACTGCCGGGTTTCCCGAGGCCTGGGAAACCCAGTCAGCCAGTTTTAAAGCTGGAAAGATCCCACAGCACTACATGAAAAAAAATTCTGAGGCACGCAGCCTCATTAAAATATTTAAATGAGCGACCCGCCTCCTGGGAGCGGGTTGGTCGCCCACCTCTCGAATTGGCTCTGTTAAAAGGGAAGTGGGCAGGTTCGAGGCGGGTTAGGTTTGGGTTTGAGATTTCTTACATTTTCACTTTCCATCCGACCCAAATCCACCTGTTTACGGGGGTTAAAATTCCACCAGACACCTCTGACAGTGCAGCACACCTTCGGTACTGCACTGGGAGTGTCAGTCTGGACTCCCTATCGAGGGGTAAACATTAGTTCGTGTAACCTGTTTAACTTTGTGTGTGGCCCCCTTTTTCCGGGGCTCGGTTCACTGAGCCCAGGCTCCTTGCTGAGCGTGCCGTATAATTCTGTGTCCCGAAGGTGGAGTGACGCTGTTGCGAGCGGCGGCGAAGAACCAGGCCCGCGTGACCGTGGTGTGCGATCCCGCCGACTACCCGTCTGTCGCCCAGGAAATGGAGACGTCGGAGCAGAAGGACACCTCTGCGGAGACCAGGAGAGCCCTGGCATTGAAGGTATTCCAGATCCATCTCATCGCAAACGATTGCCGACCTTTGACCCCCCGCCACCCTCCTGAATGCATTGAATTCTTCTGGGGTGCGGTCCTCCCCCCAACCCCACCCCTTCCCATATGGTTCCCCGCCTCCCCTTCCCGTACCTCATTCCCAAATCCTGTGTGCGCGAGCCTCTAGCTCGCAACGATTGCCAGCTGTTGGATTGTGGGTGGGGTTGACATTGGCTCATAGCTGGGCCCATCTGCCCTTGCATGCTGTGCACACCCCTGCATTGTCTAGTCGTTGGTTGGCTGTGGGAGTTCCGCCTGACCCTTTGTGACCCCTGGCCTCGAGCCTCCTGCCCCCCCCCGGGGCTGAGATCCGCTAACTCCACGACTGGACCTGGGTGTGTGGGCGTGAGCCTTCCGACCGGCATAGAAACATAGAAGATATGAGCAGGAGTAGGCCATTCGGCCCCTCGAGCCTGCTCCGCCATTCATTGCGATCATGGCTGATCATCCAAATTCAGAACCCTGTCCCTGCTTTCTCTCCATATCCCTTGATCCCCTTAGCCTTAAGAAATATATCTAACTCCTTCTTGAATATATTTAATGAATTGGCCTCAACTGCTAGAGAATTCCACAGGTTCACCACTCTCTGGGTGAAGAAATTCCTCCTCATCTCAGTCCTAAATGGCTTACCCCTTATCCTTAGACTGTGACCCCTGGTTCTGGACTCCCCCGCCATCGGGAACATCCTTCCTGCATCTAGTCTGTCTAGTCCTGTTAGAATTTTATAAGTTTCAATGAGATCCCCTCTCATTCTTCTAAACTCTAGCGAATATAAGCCTAATCGACCCAATCTCTCTTCATATGTCATTCCTACCATCCCAGGTATCAGTCTGCTGAATCTTCGCTGCACTCCCTCCATGGCAAGAACATCCTTCCTCAGATAAGGCGACCAAAACTGCACACAATACTCAAGGTGTGGTCTCACCAAGGCCCTGTACAACTGCAGCAAGACATTCTTGCTCCTGTACTCGAATCCTCTCGCTATGAAGGCCAACATACCATTTGCCTTCTTAACCGCCTGCTGCACCTGCATGCTTACTTTCAGCGACTGGTGCACAAGGACACCCAGGTCTCGTTGCACTTCCCCTTTTCCCAATCTATTGTCGTTCAGATAATCTGCCTTCCTGTTTTTGCCACCAAAGTGGATAACCTCGCATTTATCCACATTATACTGCATCTGCCCAATCACCCAATCTGTCCAAATCATACTGGAGTTTCTCTGCATCCTCCTCACAGCACACACACCCACCCAGCTTTGTGTCGTCTGCAAACTTGGAGACACTACATCTAGTTCCCTCGTCTAGATCATTAATATATATTGTGAATAATTGGGGTCCTAGCACCGATCCCTGCGGTACCCCACTAGTCACTGCCTGCCACTCGGAAAAAGACCCATTTATTCCAACTCTTTGCTTCCTGTCTGCCAACCAGTTTTCTATCCAAGTCAGTACCTTACCCCCAATCACATGTGCTTTAACTTTACACGCTAATCTCTTATGCGGGACCTTATCGAAAGCCTTCTGAAAGTCCAAATACACCACATCCACTGGTTCTCCCTTATCTATTCTACCAGTTACATCCTCTCAAAATTCCAGTAGATTAGTCAGGCATGATTTACCTTTTGTAAATCCATGTTGACTTTGTCCGATCCTGTCACTGTTTTCCAAGTGCTCTGCTATTACATCTTTTATAATGGACTCCAGCATTTTCCCCACTACCGATGTCAGGCTTACCGGTCTATAATTCCCTGTTTTCTCTCAACCACCTTTTTTAAATAGTGGGGTTACATTAGCTACCCTCCAATCCATGGGAACTGTTCCAGATTCTATAGAATTTTGGACGATGACCAGCAATGCATCTACTATTTCTAGGGCCACTTCCTTAAGTACCCTAGGATGTAGATTATCGGGCCCTGGGGTTTTATCGGCCTTCAATCCCGTCAATTTCCCTAACACCATTTCCCTACAAATACCGATTTCATTCAGTTCCTCCCTCTCATTAGACCCTATGTTCCCCGACATCTCTGGGAGGTTATTTGTGTCCTCCTTTGTGAAGACAGAACCAAAGTATGTATTTAATTGGTCTGCCATTTCTTTGTTCCCCATTATAAATTCCCCATATTCTGACTGCAAGGGACCTACGCTTGACTTCACGAATCTTTTTCTCTTCACGTATCTATAGAAGCTTTTACAGTCAGTTTTTATGTTCCCTGAAAGCTTACTCTCGTACTCTATTTTCCCCCTCTTAATTAATCCCTTTGTCCTCCTTTGCTGAATCCTAAACTGCTCCCAATCCTCAGGTTTGCTGCTTTTTCTGGCCAATTTATATGTCCTCTCCTTGGATCTTATGCTATCCCTAATTTTCCTTATTAGGCACGGTTGAGTCACCTTTTTTGTTTTATTTTGATGCCAAACAGGGATGAACAAATTCTGTAGTTCATCCATGCGATCTTTAAATGTTTGCCATTGCCTATCCACTGTCAACCCTTTAAGTAACGTTCCCCAATCCATCCTAGCCAACTCGCGCCTCATACCATCGTAGTTTCCTTTTATTTAAATTCAGTACCCTAGTCTCTGAGTCAACTACTACTTCACTCTCCATCTTAATGAAGAATGCTATCATATTATGATCGCTCCTCCCCAAGGGGCCTCGCACAACAAGATTACTAATTAATCCTTTCTCATTACATAATACCCAGTCTAAGATGGCCTGATCTCTAGTTGGTTCCTCGACATATTGGTCCAGGAAACCATCCTGTATACACTCTAGGAATTCCTCCTCCACAGTATTGTTACTAATTTGGTTAGCCCAATCTATATGTAGATTAAAGTCACCCATGATAACTGCTGAGCCCTTATTGCACGTGTCTCTAATTTCCCGTTTAATGCCATCCCCAACCTCCGCATTACTGTTTGGGGGTCTGTATACTCCCACTAACGTTTTCTGCCCCATGGTATTTCTCAGCTCTACCCATACAGATTTCACATCATCAGAGCTAATATCCTTCCTTACTATTGTGTTAATCTCCTCTTTAACCAGCAATGCTACCCCACCTCCTTTTCCTTTTTGCCTTTACTTCCTGAATATTGAATACCCCTGGATGTTGAATTCCCAGCCTTGGTCACCCTGGAGCCATGTCTCCGTAATCCCAATTATATCATATCCATTTACATCTATTTGCGCAGCTAATTCATCCACCTTATTACGAATGCTCCTCTCATTAAGACACAAAGCCTTCAGGCTTGTTTTTTAACACTCTTAGACCTTTTAGAATTATTGTTTACTGTGGCCATGTTTGACTTACACCCTTGATTTCTCTGACTTCCACTTTTGCTTTTCTCCTTCCTGTCTTTTGCTTCTATCCTTGCTTCCCTTTCCTCTGCTTTTCTCCTTCCTGTCTTTTGCTTCTATCCTTGCTTCCCTTTCCTCTGTCTCCCTGCACAGGTTCCCAACCCCTGCCAGTTTAGTTTAAACCCTCCCCAACAGCACTATCAAACACTCCCCCTAGGACATCGGTCCCGGTCCTGCCCAGGTGCAAACCGTCCAGTTTGTACTGGTCCCACCTCCCCCAGAACCAGTTCCAATGTCCCAGGAATTTGAATCCCTCTCCCTTGCACCATTCTTCTAGCCACATATTCATCTGAAATATCCTTCTATTTCTACTCTGACTAGTACGTGGCACTGGTAGCAATCCTGAGATTACTACCTTTGAGGTCCTATTTTTTAATTTACCTCTAACTCCCTATATTCAGCTTTTATGACCTATCCCATTTTTTACCTATATCGTTGGTACCTATATGCACCACGACAACTGGCTGTTCACCCTCCCCCTCCAGAATGCCCTGCAGCCGCTCCAAGACATCCTTGACCCTTGCACCAGGGAGGCAACATACCATCCTGGAGTAACAACAGAAAACGCTGGAAAAACTCAGCAGGCCAGGCAGCATCCGTGGAGAGAGAAACAGAGTTAACGTTTCAGGTCAAAGACCTTTCGTCAGAACTGGAAAAAAGCAGGAAATTAAATAGATTTAAAGCAAGCATAAAGCTGGGAAAAGGGGGAGGGGATGAAAGAACAAAAGGAGAGATTAGGAGACCTTGAGAGACATTCAGAGATAATCAAGGCAAGAGTAGGTGTTGATGTAACAGGTTGAGGCTAAATGAAGTGTGAAATGCACTGGCAGAATGAAGGACAGCTGCCAGCTTCTGGGAGGAAAAAAAAGGGGGGGGGCAAACAAAAGGGTATTATACCATCCTGGAGTCTCGTTTGCGGCCGCAGAAACGCCTATCTATTCCCCTTACAATAGAATCCCCTATCACTATAGCTCTCCCGCTCTTTTTCCTCCCGTCCTGTGCAGCAGAACCACCCATGGTGCCAGGAAGTTGGTTGCTGCTGCCTTCCCCCGAAAAGCCAACCCCCTCAACAATATCCAAAGCGGTATATCTGTTTGAGAGGGGGATGGCCACAGGGGACCCCTGCACTACCTGTCTTCGCCTACTGCTCTGCCTGGCGGTCACCCATTCCCTTCCTGCCTGTGCAGCCTTTACCTGCGGTGTGACCAACTCATTAAACGTGATATCCACGACGTCCTCAGCATCGCGAATGCTCCAGTATGTATCCATTCGCAGCTCCAGCGCCGCAATGCGGTCTGCCAGTAGCTGCATCTGGATACACTTCCCGCACACATGGTCGTCAGGGACAAATGATATACTCAAGAGCCCTTGTTTACTAGCACTCCCCGCTGCACAACAGAGACCTTAGAAACTATAACCACAAAATTAAGACCTTCTAAACTTTATAAACTATTAACCTTAACTGTCAAACTATAGAGTAGTATAAATACTCACCTGGCCGTACTCACCCATTCAGCTGCTTCCTCTTGCCCACGTCACTTTTTGAATCGAGACGTGGCTCTGGAACGCCGCCGCCGGTCTGTGAGATTGGTAAGCCTCTGGGGGAAAAAAAGCCTGCTCACTGTACCTCTGCTCCTCCCGACACCGGCATATCCCGGTTACCAATTGGTTTTAAAGACCGTGCCACTGAAGGAACGCAGACCCAGGCTAACTTGGTCCCTCGCACAACCTGTACTGGGGAGACTGCCTCGCTCTTCCCTTTCCCCCGACAATCTAGGGCCTATTAAAAGCTAAACTTGGCGTCACCTAATAACTCGAGTTTACCTCAGCTCTTGTGGTTTTTCTCAGTCTTGGTACGATCCTGTTCGGTGTCATTGGCTCTCCACCGTTGTCTGTAAATTGAAGAACTAAATCCCAGTGTGATCACACATTTTGATTAACAGTGCCATATTGTGGTATGCATTCTGTCACGCTCTGACTCGACTTACTCCAGCTCAGTGAAATGATTGGTTTCTCTTATTCCCCCCCCCCCTTCTCGAGGCCTTCACTCACACGGCCCAGTACGACGAGGCGATTTCCGATTACTTCCGGAAGGAATGCGGCCAGGGAGAGTCGCAGATTTCTTTGAGATACGGGATGAATCCTCACCAGATTCCTGCACAGATCTACACGCAGAGCCCAAGCTCCCGATCAAAGGTTAGGCGAGCAGCTTCAGGGGCTCAGGCATTCGAAAGAAACATTGTTTGCGGTCAATAGAGGTCAACAGTCGAGAGCCAGATGAATGTCAGTGCGCGGTCACTTTAAGAAGGAAAGACTTGCATTTATATAGCGCCTTTTACGACCTCAGGACGTCCCAAAGCGCTTTACAGCCAATGAAGTATTTTGAAGTATAGTCACAGTTGTAATGTGGGGTACGTGACAGCCAATTTGCGCACAGCAAGATCCCACAGTGTGATAATGACTAGATAATCTGATCTTGGTTGAGGGATAAATATTAGCCAGGACACTGGGGATAACTCCCCTGCTCTTCTACGAAATAGTGCCGTGGGATCTTTTACGTCCACCTGAGAGGGCAGACGGGGGGGGGCTTTGGTTTAACGTCTCATCCGAAAGACGGCATCTCCGACAGCGCAGCACTCCCTCAGCATTGCACTGGAGTGTCAGCCTAGCTTACGTGCTCAGGTCTCTAGAGTGGGCCTTGAACCCACAACCTGCTGATACTAACTGAGCCACAGCTGAAACCTTAAAATGTTGTATTGTATCAGGCGAGATTTTTTATTTATTGCTTATCCGTAATCCCTCCTCTCTCTCCCCCGACAGTGCTGAATGGATCGCCCGGCTTCATCAATCTGTGTGATGCTTTGAACGCCTGGCAACTGGTGAGAGAACTGAAGCAAGCCCTGGGCCTCCCTGCCGCCGCCTCCTTCAAACACGTCAGCCCCGCGGGTAAGGACTGTACTGGCAGTGCCCAGTGCGACGTTGCACTGCTCACGCCCCTCATGAAATCTCTAACTCGACTAGCCCGCGCTGTCGAACGCCAGTCTGATGTGCATCGCTGACTTTGTACCGCACCCAGTATAAACGGGCCAAATCTTGCTGGAAAAATAGCGGCGTCTCAACGATGCACGCCGTTATTAATGTGCAAGTCGGCCAGTCAGTTCAGGGGCTTAAGAGAAACGCTGTGAGTTGCAAATCTTCAGAACGTTCTGGTTGATTTACGTCACTCTGCTGTTTGCTTCACACAAACAGCTTCTCGCCCCTAGCCCAGTGGTGCCGGTAATTTTTTTTTTGGGTGCGCTAATTCAAAAAATCCGCTCATGCGCGTTTTTTCCGTTGTGAAACCGGCAAGCGGCCTGCGCGGGAGCTTCAGACCGCTGTGAGGCTGTGCCGGGAACATTGCCTCAGCCTCCCCGTTATTTTTAAGAACTTGCTGGATTTGCGCACAAATTGCCCATTAAACTCGCGCAGAAAGTTAGGGCTCATAATTAACCGCGTAACTACCATTTTAACAACGTGATAATTGTTAATGCAAAGCCAATCAACCTCTCTGGCCCAGAAAGGGAAACAGTTGAATCTCATTCCAGCATTCTTCTGAGATTTTAAACATTTCAATTTTTTTCTTACTTTTCCATTCTCTCTCTCAATCCCAGTCGTTCTTTCCCTCCCTTTATTTCTCTTTCTGTACCTGATTTGACTCTACTCCACCCGATTTCCTTCTCCGTTGTTCCTCCTGTAATCTTTCCTTGAATCAATCCTTGAATCTCAATGGTTAAGGAGATAGACGGTTAGTCCCGTCGTTCACCGTGGGTCCCAGATACACCGTTGCTCTCGCTGCGCCGTTATCAGCTTGCACTTCCAGCCAGTTACAGTGCAAAATATTTTGGGCTGGAGTGTGCAGGAAAAGGTGTGACTAAATCCGCAGGCTGCGCGATGCCCCAGTCCAGCAAGATCTGGGCCACGGTATCTCACTCCATTGCGATCGTCCCTCCTAAACCTCGATAACCTGCTGCCCCAATACAATTTAATTGGAACGGGCGCCAGCGTTTATTTGATGCTGAACACAGCATTTTTTGAGTAAAGAGTATTTTGAATAAAACATTCCCTCGCCTGATCTTTGTCCTTTAAACGCGGTCAAAAGTAAACTGGAAGGGGGGAGGAAAGAGATGTTTAATCAGCAAGTTTTGTGTGTTTTTTTTTAAAAGCAAGTTACTTTTATCCGGCTGTTTTTGCAGCTCAGTGCCCAGTGAGTCTGCTCCAAATGAATGCTTTTAATTCACGCGCCTTTTTTTTTTGTTTGTTGAGAATTTACAAGCATTTGAAACCTTTAGAGAGGAAAAATATCCAGTGGCAGGAATGGCCAGGGCGCCGTGTTCAAGGGCTTTGCTCTCCTTCGATGTTGTAGTGTCGATGTTTTGCCACTAGGTGCTGCTGTTGGCGTGCCACTGACTGAGGACGAAGCCAGGGTCTGTATGGTGCACGACAAGTACAGCGATCTCACTCCACTGGCTACAGCGTATGCCAGAGCGAGGGGTTAGTATCTACACTTCATCTGGCGCACTGCCGCTTTTTAAAAAAAAATTGGGAATGAGGAAAATCGGAGCTAACGGCCAAAAATGCTGGAAATACACAGTATTTCTAAAACATGGGAGCAGGAGGAGGCCATTCAGCCCCTCGAGCATGTTCCACCATTCAGTTAGATCATGGCTGATCTATATCTTAACTCCATCTACCTGCTGTGGTTCCCTATCCCTTAGTACCCTTGCCTAACAAAAATCTATCAATCTCAGGTTTGAAATTTTCAACCGACCCCCCCCCCCCCCCCCCCCAGCCTCAACAGATTTTTGGGGGGAGAGAGTTCCAGATTTCCACTACCCTTTGTGTGAGGAAGTGCTTCCTGACATCACCCCTGAACGGCCTAGCTCTAATTTTAAGGTTATGCCCCCTTGTTCTGGACTCCCCCACCAGAGGAAATAGTTTCTCTCTCTTTACCCTATCAAAGCCTTTTATCATCTCAAACCTTGATCAGATCACCCTTTAATCTTCTATATTCAAGGCAATACAAGCCTAGTCTGTGCCATCTGTCCTCATAATTTAACCGTTTTAGCCCCGGTATCATTCTGGTGAATCAGAACAGAGGGCAGTGCTCTAAATGGAGTCTAACCAGAGCTTTATACAAATGTAACATCACTTTCCCCCTTTTGTATTCAAGGCCAACATTCCATTAGCCTTTTTAATTATTTTGTGTACCGGTCCACTAGCTCTCGGGCACAGCACAAGAGTAGTTTCTGCTCCAGAAAATTGAATTACTAAATAATTTGAATTCAGAGGAGTGGACTGTGGCTGTAGCTGATGAACATATGTTCTATTTGCCCTCAAGAATCTAGTATGTTCGCTGAGCCGTGTTGCTTCGGGCGCCTCGCAATTTGATTGAGTCTCTGCCCATCCTGGCGGTTGTGGTTTGAACTGGAGTTGCCATAGAAACCCACCCAAGCTTGTGCCCTCTGCTCCGCAGGTGCCGACAGGATGTCCTCCTTTGGCGACTTTGTCGCCGTGTCTGATGTTTGCGATGTTCAAACCGCCCGGATAATCTCCAGAGAGGTGAGTTCCAGAAGGAAGGCGATGGAATAAAACTCTATGCTTGCAGTAGCAAAAACTCCCAGAGTTATTTTTGACCTTACAAAAACCATGGGGGAGTGCGAGCTTGCTACAAATTGAGCAAAACAAAATTATCTTTAACGCTTGGCAGAAGTGTGCCATTCATATTTATTAGAAAGGAAAACTTTCATTTATACAGAGCTTCTCACAGCCTCAGGACATTCCAAAAGCACTTTACACTTCCAAAGTACTTCTTTGGCTGTAGTCACTGTTGTAATGTAGGAAATGCGGCAGTCAATTTGCACACAGCAAGCTCCCACAAACAGCAATGTGATAACGACCAGATAATATGCTTTTGTGATGTTGATTGAGGGATAAATATTGGCCAGGACACCGGGGATAACTCCCCTGCTCTTCTTCGAAATAGAGCCATGGGATCTTTTACATCCACATGAGGGAGCAGATGGGTCCTCAGTTTAACGTCTCATCTGAAGAGGAGATTTACAAGGATGTTGCCTGGGCTGGGGAATTTTAGCTATGAGGAAAGATTAGATAGGCTGGGGTTGTTTTCTTTGGAACAGAGGAGGCTGAGGGGAGACTTAATTGAGGTGTATAAAATTATCAGGGGCTTCGATAGAGTGGATAGGAAGGCCCTATTTCCCCTAGCAGAAGGGTCAATAACCAGGGGGCATAGATTTAGAGTAATTGGTCGGAAGTTTAGAGGGGATTTGAGGAGAAATGTTTTCACCCAGAGGGTGGTGGGGGGTCTGGAACTCACTGCCTGAAAGGGTGGTAGAGGCAGAGACCCTCATCACATTTAAAAAGTACTTGGATATGCACTTGAAGTGTCATAAACTACAAGGCTACGGAACAAGAGCTGAAAAGTGGGATTAGGGTGGATAGCTCTTAGTTGGCTGGCATGGTCAAGATGGACCGAAATGGCCTCCTTCTGTGCTGTAAATTTCTATGATTCTATGACCTCTGACAGTGCTGCACTCCCTCAGTGCTGCACTGGAGTATCAGCCTAGATTTTGTGCTCAAATCTCTGGAGTGGAACATGATCCTACAACCTGCTGACTCCGTCTCGAGTGCTACCATTGGGCCACGGCTGATATTTATTTTCCTAATGAGAATGCAGGTCAGGAGCTGAATGTGCCATTCTTGGGAAGCTGTATTGATGGTTCAAATCCCGATAAAATAAATGGGAGAGAGGGTTTTATAATTGGAGAGTAGTGGAATGTCGGGAAGGAGGGTGGGAAAATTGGGAGTGGGGTGGGAGGACGGGAACCCGCACTTGAATGAAGCCTGTGTGTGTAGGCCCTGGCGCTTGGGCCTGCTGCTACTAAATTGAAGCTGCCTGAATTACAGGTGTCGGATGGAATCGTCGCTCCGGGTTACGAGCGAGAGGCCTTGGAAATCCTATCCAAAAAGAAAAATGGAAACTATTGCGTCCTGCAGGTAAGTGGGTTAATTCTCCCCGCGCGCCCCCCACCACCACCACCACCTTCGATGTTCTACCAGGCTACACCTCCGTGTTATTAACCCTCAAGATGCTGTACAAAATCTTGCCGAGATGGCCAAAGACTCGCTTAGAATTCTGATTGCTAGCAAAGTTGCTTTTTATTTACCCCAGTTTTTCTCTCTACAAGTCGCTGACTGGCGTGGATGTGCAACTGTGTGGGCACAGGGCCTGCCCATCAACCCAACCTCTGGACTTGGGTGCTTCCCAGTGGCGGTCCCTGAAAGAGAGAACTTGCATTTCTATAGCGCCTTTTGTAACTTCTGGACGCCCCCAAAACGGGTTACGGCCAATGATGTACTTTTTGAAGGACGTGACAGCCAATTTGCGCACAGCAAGGTCCCAAGTTAGTGTGATGACCAGTTTGTGTTTGTGATGTTGGTTGAGGAGTAAACATTGGTGAGGGCACCGGAGAGTGGTCAGAGTGGGGGAAACCTGACTGGCTCCCTCTGGCCCCCAACCCCCCCCCCACCTCTTACCCCTTAAACCCAAAGGCCGAATTGTAGCACGTCTGTGACTGGCGAACTCTGTACAGCCCAAGGATCAGGCCTCGGGCCTAGCTGCTCAGCTGCACTCGGCCTGTGTGTTCAGCTGTCGAGGGAGCGAGCGCGCTGACGTAAACACGGGGCTTGCCGCCGCGTTTACGAGCGTTAACCTGACTTGGGAGTCTTCGACTCCGGATTTTGAAACTGTCTCTTTTCCTGCAGATGGACCCGGAGTACAAACCGGATGAGCTTGAAACGCGGACCATTTTTGGATTGCATCTGGCCCAGAAGAGGAACAGCGCAGTTATTGGTCGGTCGCTGTTCGAAAACCAGGTCACCTCATCCAAGGATGTAAGTGATTAGAGTGGGATCCCTCTGATTATTGAACATCGGATCTTTTACATCCACCTGAGAGGGCAACGGGGCCTCGGTATAACGGCTCATCGGACAGCCGGCACATCTGACAGTGCAGCACCCCCTCAGTCCTGCAATGGAGTGTCGGCTTAGATTTTGTGCTCAAGTCTCTGGAGTCTCTGGAGGCTGCCTTCTGTGGTTGGTAGGGGTGTGCGTGCCTTGAGTGTATAAAGCACCAGAACTGAGGCAGAAAACATGTTCCTACCGTACACCCCGATAGAACGGTTTTTTATTGCCGAGGCGCCAAAATCTGATTGGCAGAAAGTGCTGGGCTTCGACCGGAGGTTGAAAGCCGGTTTAAGATTTTGCACGCACCTGCACGGCCTCACAGTTAGGCTTCGGTCTTAACCTGCCTCGCCCAGCCAGAATGGTGCGAGGGAGGGGTTAAAATTAGGCCGAGCCCACTGACGGGCCTGAGGTCGCTCTCCGGCCCCATCTTCTCTTTCAAGCCGGCCGAGGCTCCCGCTTCAGGCAGGAGGGGTCCTGTTTAGCATTCATAAATCGCGGCCTGATTATGTCATCGGTGCCACCACGTGATCTTAACGAATCGTATGGGGGAGTCCCGTACTGCCTGCAGCCCGGCAGCCGAGCCATGGCTAGGATACCCTGACTGGTCTGAAGAGTGGGAGCTCCCTCCCACCCCGGCCCCACAGGGCGCCCGCGGGCCTCCCGTCCTCTCCCTCTCCGCGCTGGCATTGGCTGCCAAAGCCCTTGCCCATCGCCGAGGTTATGCTGAGGACCGTTTCCTTGGGTCCCCGGCATCTTAAGGCTAGCTAGCGACCCGATTTCCCGCTCGTGCCTGCCGTCAGTCATGCCAGTTCCGGGAGGGAGAGGGGGCGGGGGGGGGGGGGTGGCGGCCTCAAGCTGAGATCCTGGCCTGGCCTGAAACCCCCCCCCCACCCCCGGATTAAAATCAAGGCCTCTGTCTCCAGCCAGAAAATGTCTGAATCTGCGGCGGCACCTCTCTCTGCCTTGGACTCTTGTCTCCTACATCGAACACCAGACCTCCGTTCTAGATCGCTCTTCCCAAGCTAGCCACAACAGGGCCGTGTTTCTGGGGCCTGGTTGTCTTCCTGCGCCCATCGTTCACTAAGTTACAAGGAGGGTCTTTCAATTTCCGTTCTTGGGCTATTTCAGTGACTCGCCTTCTCTCTCTCTCTCTCTCTCTCTCTCTCTCTCTCTCCAGCTGCCGGAGTCTGCCATTCGTGACCTGATAGTAGCCAGCATCGCTGTAAAGTACACGCAGTCCAACTCCGTGTGCTACGCAAAGGATGGCCAGGTGAGTGCGGAGCTGTGGTGGGGGGAAACTTGTCTCCTTTCAACTACTGAACGGGATTTTGTCGGCGAGCGGGCTTCACCTCTCGACTTCTCCGCAGTGACATTAGTCACGATGCCTGCCTCCCTTCCTTGAGCCTTGACCTCTCCAATGGCTGGCCTCGAACTTCAACTCATCCAAACCGACACAGCCTATGCCCTCACCAAGTCCCACACCCCCATTAGCCCTACCCTCCCAAGGCCTTCTCTAATCTCCCCTCCCCATGCCCCCAGTATGTTGATTTCAGAATTCACATCTTTGTTTTCCGATCCCTCCATGTCTTTCCCTCTTCACTGATGTTCCTGCACTCTAACACTGGACTTCTCCTCACCCCTTGCTCGCTCTGCAGCCAGTCGTCCACTCCAGCCCCCAGGAACCTCCTGCCCAGTCCCCTGCACCTTCCCACCTCCTTCCTGCTTTCCAAAACCCCTGCCATTGCTTCCCTATCCCAGCCTCTCTCTCCCTCTTCCCGTTCCCAATTCCCTTTCCTCATTGTAAAGTCCGATGCGACTTCTGCCGTGTGGGGCACATGCTGTATAAATCCCGGTTATCGCTGCTGCTGCTATTGAGCTTTGCCGGGTCCTGGGTGACCAAAGTGGCTGGGCACTGATTCATTCCCTCTGCTCTCTACACCTCGAGTTCCATTATTGGGTAGACTGTCGTGGGTTGCAGATCGACCCCTGGGGAGTGGGGGGTGGGGGGCAAAGGACAGATACATCCGGGGCTCAGGACTTGAACCCACAATCTTGTGACTCCAAGGGGAGAGTGCAACCAACTGAGCCAATGCCCGTGGGGATACCACCCCCCGATCTGAACGGCCCGGCCCCCCAGTTAAAATCAAGGCCTCTATCTCGAACCACAAAACATCAAACCAGTCCGTGTCCAAATCTATGGCGGCACCTCCCTCCGCCTTGATCTCCCATCTCCTACATTGAACTCCAGAGCTCCGTTCTAGATCGCTCTTCCCAAACCAACCAAACGTGGCCATGTTTCTGGGGCCTGGTTGTCCTCCTGCGCCCAGCCGGCACTAAGTTACAAGGAAGGGTGCGGAATACTTGCAGCCTCAGAAGAACGAGAGAGGGGGAGCGAGTCATCTTCTGTAACCCTCATCCTGATTGTGATTCCTGTCGGTGCCCCTCCCTGGAATGGCTCGATGCCTCCCATTGCCCAATAACTGACACTCGGTGAATGTGAAGAATGGCCCCTTTGGGCTCTAACTGCCCACGGTGCATGAGTCTGCACCTTTGGGACAGGATGGGGGTGGGGGCAAAGAGTAGCATCTGTCTACTGTCTGGAGCAGATTTGTGTTGTGGAACCAGGTTTTCATGCTTGTACCCTTGGCTGCTTTCCCCAGGTGGTTGGCATTGGTGCGGGACAGCAGTCCCGTATTCACTGCACCAGACTCGCTGGTGACAAGACCGATCACTGGTGGCTCCGTCACCATCCCAAGGTGCTGGCCATGAAGTTTAAAGCGGGCACCAAGCGGGCAGAGATCTCCAACGCCATCGATCAGTATGTCGGCGGAACGATGGAGGTAAATGCGAAACCAAGGCGCTTGCATGGTGTCTGCGCTGACCCTGGGTCGCTGGGGTGGGGGGGAGGTGTCTGATCGTGCTGCTCCACCGATGGGAGGCCCACCTACATCGGCAAGAGCCAGAACCTGCTTGAAGGCCTTGGAAGTTCTCGTACCTCGGCCTGGTTAACATCGAGAAGAGGGCAACCTCTGCCTATTTGTTTTTAACGTCCAAAACCAAACCTCAACCACAACCTGATTGCCATGTATGAAAGTGCAGCTTTTTTTTCAATTTTGCCTTTTTCCCGGTGGATTTATAAGAATCATAGAAAGTTACAGCACGGAAGGAGGCCATTTCAGCCCATCGTGTCCGCTCCGGCCAACAAAGAGCTATCCAGCCTAATCCTACTTCCCAGCTCTTGGTCTGTAGCCCTGCAGGTTACAGCATCCCAAGTGCACATCCAAGTACTTTTTAAATGTGGTTAGGGTTCCTGCCTCTACCACCCTTTCAGGCAGTGAGTTCCAGACCCCCACAACCCTCTGGGTGAAGACATTTCCCCTCAAATCCCCTCTAAACCTTCCACCAATTACTTTAAATCTGTGCCTCCTGGTTTTTGACCCCTCTAAGGGAAATAGGTCCTTTCTATCCACTTTATCTAGGCCCCTCATAATTTTATACACCTCAATAAGGTCTCCCCTCAGCCTCCTCTGTTCCAAGGAAAACAGACCAGGCCTATCCAGTCTTTCCTCATAGCTAAGATTCTCTACTCCCGGCAACATCCTTGTAAATCTCCTCTGTACCCTCTCTAGTGTAATCACATCTTTCCTGTAATGTGGTGACCAGAACTGCAAGCAGCACTCCAGCTGAGGCTAGAAAACATAGGAACAGAAGAAATAGGAGCAGGAGTAGGCCATATGGCCCCTCGAGCCTGCTCCGCCATTCAATAAGATCATGGCTGATCTTCTACCTCAACTCCATTTTCCTGCACTATCCCCATATCCCTTGATGTGGAGATGCCGGTGTTGGACTAGGGTGGACAAATGTGAGAAGTCGTCCAACAGCTTTAAAGCTGTTGGACTATAACCTGGTGTTGTGCGACTTCTCACATTTGCCCATATCCCTTGATTCCCTTAATATTCAAAAATCTATCGATCTTTGTCTTGAATATACTCAACGACTGAACCTCCACAGCCCTCTGGGGTAGAGAATTCCAAAGATTCACAACCCTCTGAGTGAAGAAATTTCTCCTCGTCTCAGTCCTAAATGGCCGACCCCTTATTCTGAGACTGTGACCCCTGGTTCTAGACTCCCCAGCCAGGGGAAACATCCTCCCTGCATCTACCCCGTCAAGCCCTGTAAGAATTTTGTATGTTTCAATGAGATCACCTCTCATTCTTCTAAACAACGTGTGTTGTGTTTTTGTATCCTTCAAGAAAGAAAGACTTGCATTTCTATGATGTCCCAAAGCTCTTTACAGCCAATGAAGTACTTGTTTTTGAAGGGTAGTCACTGTTGTAATGTGGGAAACGTGGCAGCCAATTTGCACAAAGCAAGCTCCCACAAACAGCAATGTGATAATGACCAGATAATCTGTTTTATTGATGTTGGTTGAGAGATAAATATAGGCCAGGACACCGGGGAGAATTCCCCTGCACTTCTTTGAAAATAGTGCCATGGCATCTTTTACGTCCACCTGAGAGGGCAGAAGGGGCCTCGATTTAAGATGGCACCTCCGACAGTGCCGCACTCCCTCAAGACTGAACTAGAGTCTCAGCCTGGATTTTGTGTCTGGAGTGGGACTTGAACCCATAACCTTCTGACTCGGAGGCGTGTGTGTTGCTCACTGAGCCACGGCTGACGCATCCGAGGGTCCGTTTTCTGCGCGCCTGTTTATTTGAGGAGCTCTCTGCTGTTAGGTAGCCAGGAGATGATTTGGTGTTTGCTTCCTGACCCGTTAGGACGAGGATCTGCCCAAGTGGCGGGAGATGTTTGAGGAGGTCCCCGAGCTGCTGTCTGACACCGAGCGCAGGAACTGGATCTCCCAGCTGAGCACCGTTGCTCTGAGCTCCGACGCTTTCTTCCCGTTCCGTGACAACGTCGAGCGAGCAAAGAAGGTCAGTGTTGCCCGCGGGCGCTGCTTGTCAACAACTCGCGTTCTCGCACCGCCTTTAAATATCGGAAAACCATCCCAGGGCACTGCACTGAGGCTTAATTGGCCAAAAGTGGATCGCGGGCGCACTTGCAGGCTCAGCCCGGTCGGTGGGACGTGATGTGTGGAACCTGGGAGGCACCAGGCTCAGGCCTGTGCTGAGGTGGTTGGTCTCGACCGACTTGCGCAGCCGGTGCGGATCCGACACTCGGCCTCTGTGTCCCAGGAGAATGTGCGCTCGCGCCTGTTGGGTTGGCCTCATTAGACTCGACTGTGAATACATTGGGATGGCCTCACTGGCACATGAGCCTTGAGTACACTTGGGTTTCCATGGAAACGCTGTTAGGTGTGTGTGTGTGGAACTGAACCACTGGTCGAGGCGGTTGGAGGGGAGAAACTGGAGTGAAAACACAAATGAATTGAGTGCGAATTCTTCCTGTGGATCCCAGTGCGTCCAGGATTGGGCCCAGCTCTGATAACCCGCCAACGTTCATTGCTCAGACCCATACTTGAAGTCAAAGTGCTGGAGGGTGACCAGCACCCAGGGTTACTGCACCTTGGCACCTTCGGGGGAAGCGGGAGAGAAAAAGGGACCAACTTTGGTGACGCTGCTCGACACAGCCTCGCAGTAGCTGCCGAAAGGCACTTGTTGGCTGCGAGGTTTCCTAATGTCTGGATCGTTACTCTGAAACACGGCTATTTTTATGCCTCATTTTGAGATCCGGTCTTTGGTGAAGAAGTAAACTGTAGAATATTGAACTGAATAAACCCGCATCTGCAAAGATTCGCATCTGATTATTGCGATTTAAGGTGTTTTTTTTAAGAACACGATGCCAATTCTCCTCACCTTGTCTCCCCTCCCCCACCCTGAGCTGCAGCACCGTGGACGCTGGTCCGACTCCAGTCCCTTGGCCAAAGGCCTTGCTTCATGCATGGGCTCGAGACAGTGAACGCATTTGATGAATCGGCACAAGATGGTGGCCAAGCAACAGTTGGGAGTCCTGTGCAGTTTTGGCCAATCTATTTTGGAGAGAATCCTGGACTCACAGAAAAGATGCATTGTAGATTTACTCGGGATGTTACAAGAGATGAGATGATATAGTTGCGCTAAGAGATTTGAAGGACTAGTATTGTAGCACTAGAGCAGAGAAGTTTAAAGGGGCTTGAATAGTGTTCAGAGAGAGTTAACAGTGAAAGGCTGTTGAATCTGAAATGAGGTGAGGGTTGGTACTGGAAGCATGATGGGAGAGGGGAGAAGAAATGTTTCCAGCCAGTGGGCTATTGGGATTTGGAATACATTGTCTCAGCTACAGCAGCCACTTATGATAATCGACATGTTTAAAGAGGGAAAGAGTAGTCCACATTGATGTAGAACAGACACGATGCGCTGATTGGCCTCCTGTGCTGAAATTTCTGCAAGGATTTTCAACATCAGCTTATTTATCGTTTCTTTTTAGCTTTTCATCATTCCGAATGATTTAATAATTGTCCACACTGAGTATCAAAGACCAGGTTGGTTTCAACTATGTCCAGCGAAAAATCAAGGTTTTTTTTTTTCCCCGTGTTGCTGCTTGTTAACTATGAATGCTGGGAGCTGCCTGATCACAGACCTCTACCTAAAATGTCCAAAATGGGGCTGTAAACTCTGCCATCCATAGTAGTGCTTTATAAACTGGGTAGGCCTCTGACACCTTGTTGTGACAATCTGCTACCAAAGGACGTAATTCAAACAAAAATGATTTGTCTTAAAATGCTAGTTTCCCTTTTGATAACCGAAAATTTAAACATAGAAGATAGGAGCAGGAGTAGGCCATTCGGCCCCTCGAGCCTGTTCCGCCATTTAATGAGATCATGGCTGATCATCCAAATTCAGTACCCTGTCCCTGCTTTCTCCCCATATCCCTTGATCCCTTTAGCCTTAAGAAATATATCTAACTCCTTCTTGAATATATTTACTGACTTGGCCTCAACTGCCTTCTGCGGTAGAGAATTCCACAGGTTCACCACTCTCTGGGTGAAGAAATTCCTCCTCATCTCTGTCCTAAATGGCTTATCCCTTATCCTTAGACTGTGACCCCTGGTTCTGGACTCCCCGGCCATCGGGAACATCCTTCCTGCATCTAGTCTGTCTAGTACTGTTAGAATTTTATAAGTTTCAATGAGATCCCCTCTCATTCTTCTAAACTCTAGCGAATACAAGCCCAATCGTTCCAATCTCTCTCCATACGTCATTCCTGCCATCCCAGGTATCAGTCTGCATTTATGTAGCACCTTATCACATCTTAAAAGTGCTTTGCATACGATTAATTACTTCGAAGTGCAGTGACTGCTTTCTCGGTAAACAAAGCAGCCATGTTGTGCAACACAAGAGTCCCCAACCGTGGCCATTTTGTGCCATCTGCCCACTGGGTGTATGGGACACATGGCATGACGATCAAATAGGAATAGGAGGCCATTTCAGCCCCTCGAACCTGTTCCACCGTTCAATTAGGCCACAACTGATCTGTATCTTAACTCCATTTACCTGCCTTGGTTCCCTATCCCTTAATACCCTTGCCTAACAGAAATCTCAGTTTTGAAATTTTCAATTGACCTCCAGCCTCAACAGCTTTTTTGGGGGGAGAGAGTTCCAGATTTCCACGACCCTTTGTGTGAAGAAGTGCTTCCTGACATCACCCCTTAACGGCCGAGCTCTAATTTTAAGGTTATGCTCCCTTGTTCGGGACTCCCCCACCAGAGGAAATAATTTATCTACCCTATTAAATCTTTTAAACACCTCAATTAGATCACTCCTTAATCGTCTGTACACCAGGGAAGACAAGCCTAGTTGATGCAACCTGTCCTCATAATTTAACCCCTTTAGCCTCGATATCATTCGGTGAATCTGCGCTGCACCCCCTCCAAGGCCAATCCTTCCTGAGGTACGGTGCCCAGAACTGAACACGGTACGCTAAATGGGGTCTAACCAGAACTTTTATACAACTGTAGCATGTAAACTGTGTGCATATTAAATTCATCTTTTCTTCTCCTCCCTCAAACAGAGCGGAGTAGACTTCATCGCTGCCCCGTCGGGATCAGCAGCTGACCGGGTGGTGGTCGACGCGTGCGAGCAGCTGGGTATAACTCTGTTCCATACCAACCTGCGACTTTTCCACCACTAGGAGCCCTGCCCTGCGTTACCCGCCCGCTCCCGGGGCGAGCCGCCTCCAGTGCGACAGTAACCCGACGTTAGTTTGAAAAGAGAAACTGCGCCCGGCGTTGTACTGGTGTTGGGAATGGGGCCGAGATCGACTTCAGAAAGTAAACGGTTCAAAAGTAGCAGCGACCGTTTCCCACAATTTAAAACCGTTCGAGGCGAGTCAACTGCTTGCTGCAGTGATGTCACTTGCGTTGGTTTACAAATAAATGCATACAGGCCGGAAATGAGTCGTGGGTTACTGTGGGAACGGGAGCCGCGTGAGGGGAAAAGTTCTGCCACCCTGTGAGTTAACCTGCTCTCCAGTTAGTGTGGAGGCAAACTGGGGGTGGGGGGGTCTGATATTTGGCATTGAAGGAGTCTGATCATCACAAGCCTGATTGATCTATGGGCTGGTTTCTCATGGGGTGTGAACTACAGAATTAGGCACCATTGTGATGCTATCTGTGGTAGTCTGCTGACATTCACCGCCGATGAATGGCTGGGTGGGGGGGGGGGCGGTTGGAGTGGCAGCCTGTGTGCATGAACCTGGTGCTTCCCCAACCCCAACGTTCAGGAACAGAGGAGAAAATGGGATCACAATCGCCAATGGGGAGGGTGGGAGTCAGGACTGCCAATATCGTGTTAACACATGAGAAGTCGCACAACACCAAGTTATAGTCTAACAGATTTATTTAAAATTACAAGCTTTCGGAGCTATCCTGCCCCTTCTTCAGGTAAAGTTCATTGTAACTTTACCTGAAGAAGGGGCAGGATAGCTCCGAAAGCTTGTAATTTTAAATAAAACTGTTGGACTATAACCTGGTGTTGTGCAACTTCTCATTTTTGTTCACCCCAGTCCAACGCCGGCATCTCCGCATCGTGTTAAAACATGTCAGCAAAACCTCGATGGGATCGTGCCCCTGCCAGCTTTTGAAAGACCTATCCAATTAGTCCCACTCCCCTACTCTTTCTCCATTGCTGAAACTAGGGCCCATAAATATCAGATAGTCACTAATAAATCCAATAGGGAATTCAGGAGAAACTTCCAGTGATGAGAATGTGGAACTCGCTACCTACCACAAGGGAGTGGTTGTGGCGAATAGCATAGATATATTTAAGTGGAATCTAGATAAACACATGAGGGAGAAAGGATAGAAGGGTATGCTGATAGGTGAGATGAAGAGGGGCGGGAGGAGGCTCATTTGGAACATAAACACTGGCACAGACCAGTTGTGCCGAATGGCCTGTTACTGCGCCGTAAAGTTCTATTTAATTTCCTTTTCGAAAGTTACTATGAATCTGCTCCCTTTCAGGCAGCACATTCAACATCACACTGGGTTCAAACTCTCACCAATTCAGTCCCCGAGCCACGTTCGAGAAGCCTTCGTGTAAAGGGAGGAAGAAAAACAGTTTTTTGTTTAAAAGTTTTATTTAAAACGAGGATTGTCTGTCCATGGTTAGAAAAGCACTGGCGTCTATAAACAAACAGTCACTGATCACGGAAAATATACCAACAAACAAAATAATGTCTTACGCCGCCAATTGCATCCTTGTTTATGTTGACAGTATAAAAGTTTAAGATAGAATAACACTGCATTAGGGGGAGGGGGAAAAGGTTTGATAAATAACAGCTCGTACAGTTACACAATTACATCGATCACTAGACACTGAGGGTCCTGCAGCATTTGTAGAGTAGAAGGGTGTTTTTTTATTAATTAAGTAGCAGTATCGTTCATTTAACCCTTTATTGTGTAGGTTACGATAAGGGGAGAGGGAAATGGGTTTGGTCCTGTAAAGGGGGGGGGGGGGGGGGGGTGGGGGCGTGGTTTCAATTTGCCCCATCGCATCTGGGAAAGTCGTCTTTAGTTGCCATCGGCTTTCCGTGGCAGACGCTCACTGACTGTGCGGGTGAGGCTGTGCCGGGGTGGGTGAAGGAAGCAGGGAGAGTGTGAGTGGTGCTGAAGCTGGAAGAATGTAGTCGGGCGCGCTAGACATGCACGATCCCGGGAGCTCCCGTCACTTTTCGAAGCATCCATCGCCGCTTGCAGCTTTGCTCGCGCCACCTGCTGCCTTACTCCAGCTGGTAGGAGTCGGCCAGCAAATCCCTCGGGCCGCCGCATTCCACCGGGCAATGTACGTACTGCGGGAGGGGAAAGCACATCGTTAGAAACGCTCGCAACACTCGAGAAGTGACCTGCTGCATTTCAGCTTGGGTTTCATCTGGGAAAGTGGTCTCTACAAACCGCTGGGAATCGGACTGGCCCAGAGCTGGACTTTAGAATAAATCTCCCTTAGAAAGGACCTGGTTGAGGGATTAAATAATGACCAGGACACCAGAACTCCCCTGCTCTTGCCCGGGTGCTTGCTACGTCCACCTGAGCGGGCAGATTGCTGGGCCTCGGTTTAACGTCTCGTTGGAAAGACTGTGCAGCAATCACATATCGACTTCGCCTATATGCTGGAGTCCCTTGGGGCGGGCTTGAGCCCACGACCTTCCATAAACATAGAAACATAGAATCTAGGAGCAGGAGTAGGCCATTCGGCCCGTCGAGCCTGCTCCGCCATTCAATACGATCATGGCTGATCATCCAAATCCAGTACCCTGTCCCTGCTTTAATCCCCACAGTACACATATCCCACCCTACCCCCGTAACACCACGTATTTAATTCCCCCTAACATATCCCATCCTATCCCCATAACCCCACATATTTAATCCCCCCTAACACTAAGGGTCAATTTATCATAGCCAAATCAACCTAACCCACACATTTTTGGACTGTGGGAGGAAACCGGAGCACCCGGAGGAAACCCACGCAGACACGGGGAGAATGTGCAAACTCCACACAGACAGTCACCCGAGGTCAGATTCGAACCCGGGTCTCTGGCGCTGTGAGGCACCAGTGCTAACCACTATGCCACCGTGTTGCCGTCCGACTCGGACAGGAGAATGATGTCCACTGAGCACTCTTATTATTGGGAGCATAAAGGGGGCGGGGGGGCGGTTAAGAGAAGGAATTACTTTCCACATGGAACTATTAAAGAGGGTGAATTGCATTACCAGGCCTGGGCTGTTGAAGTAAAGCCAATTTGGACAGGGGAAAACAGTCGGATTGGAACAGACACCTTCAGCGTATTATGGACTGAAATTTCGAGTGTCTGACGATAGTGGGTTATGGCACTCTGCAACTTGATTAACAAGCAGTTGCATTGCCAAGAAATTGTTTTTACTATTGGTCACTGTAGGGGGAGTTTCAGACCGGGACCTTGCTTCCATCACGTGTTCACGACATGCTGTGGTTGTAGTGTAGTGTTCAATTAACCCCCCTTCCTTCCTCCCTCCCTCCCAGTATTTCCAGTCTCTGGGATTTCCTATCCCAATTTATTACCGCTGATGGGTTTATTGGGCCGGAGGCTAAGAGACCCGCCGTCTCTACATTTCAAAAAACATCATTCTTGGACATCGCTGGCAATGCTGGCATTTATTGCTCATCCCTAGTTGCCCGAGAAGTTGGTGGCGGGCCTTGATACGCTGGTAGCGCCTCGATAGCTTGCTAGGCCACTTAAGAGGGCAGTTAAGAGTTAACCGCGTTGCTGGTGGGACTGAAGTCACATATAGGCCAGACCGGGAAAGGATGGCAGATTTCCTTCCCTAAAGAACATTCATGAACCAGATGGGTTTTTAACGACAATCTGACAGCTTCGTGGTCACGTTTATTGGTAGCAGTTTTTTTTATTTCCCAGATGTTTTCCTGCCATGATGGGATTTGAACTTGCGCTCTCTGGATTATTAGTCCAGGCCTGTGGATCACTGATCCAGTAACAATCACTACACCACCGCACCCCGAACAAGGAACAAACGGTAACACATTGTCCATGTAATGCCGACAGATGTTAAACATTGAGATTAACACGCTCACGTTTTAGTTTATAAGGGGAACCCTCTTTCCCCTCACAGTGCACTGACTGGATTTGTACTCACTCTTGTTCCGTATCTCGTCAACGTGTGCTGGGACGTGCGGCTGGAAGTCTCGGATGAGCGAGAATTGGTTCCGTCTATCAGGGGATCAAGGCCAGGCCTTCGGCAGTTCTTGCAGCGCCAGCCCTGTAACAATCAACCGATTCATGAAACAATAACTTGCATTTATATAGCGCCTTTAATGTCCCAAGGTGCTTCGCAGGAGCGTTAGACAAAATTTGACACCAAGCCACATACGGTGATACTGGGACAGGTGACCAAAAAAGCTTGGCCGAGAGGTAGGCTTTAAAGAGTGACTTAAAAGGACAGAGGGGGTTAGGGAGGGAATTCCAGAGTTTAGGGCCTCGGTAACTGAAGGCACTGCCGCCAATGGTGGAGCGATGAAAATCGGGGATGCACAAGAGGCCAGAACTGGATGAGCGCGGAGGGTTGGCGGGCTGAAGATGATTAGAGATAGGGAGAGGCGAGGCCTAGATTGAACACTCGGATGAAAATTTTAACATCGAGGTGGCGCCCGCTCGTTGCCGGAGCGGGAGCCAATATAGGTCACTGAGGGTGATGGGTGGGTGAATGGGACTTCGTGCAATCATCAAGGGATTATATAACACCCTTGGGGGCTGTGCCAGGCAGCAGTATTCTTCCACTTCCCAATTCGCTGCTGCAGCCCTTTAAATGGTGGTAATTAAGACACTGGTGAGGGGTCCTTGCGCGTCGACAGTACCCAACATCTTCGATTCATGGTCAGAAAACAGCAGCGTGCCCATGTACCCCTACCCCCACCCCCAGTCAGGATGTGCTGCCGACAAGAGTTGGATTGTGACCCCCAGAATGGCAACGTCCATTCAGAAAAATGCCTTTGTAATTGCTGGGAGTACACAGATTTAGAAACAATGAGATGTTACGGGTACTGGTCTACAAAAATGTTCATTATTTTAGAGCAGGTCAGCGGCTGGGTATTCTGCAGCAACTGTCACCTACTGACTCCCCAAAGCCTTTCCACCATCTACAAGGCACAAGTCAGGATTGTGATGGAATACTCTCCACTTGCCTGGATGAGTGCAGCTCCAACAACACTCAAGAAGCTCAACACCATCCAGGACAAAGCAGCCTGCTTGATTGGCACCCCATCCACCACCTTAAACATTCACTCCCTCCACCACCAGCGCACCATGGCTGCAGTGTGTACCATCTACAAGATGCACTGCAGCAACTCGCCAAGACTTCTTCGGCAGCACCTCCTAAACCTGCCACCTAGAAAGGACAAGGGCAGCAGGCGCATGGGAACACTATCACCTCCAAGTTCCCCTCCAAGTCACACACCACTCTTGACTTAGAAATATATCATCGTCGCTGGGCCAAAATCCTGGAACTCCCTCCCTAACAGCACTGTGGGAGTACCTTCACCATACGGACTGCAGCGGTTCAAGGAGGTGGCTCACCACCACCTTCTCAAGGGCAACTAGGGATGGGCAATAATTGCTGGCCTTGCCAGCGACGCCCACATCCCATAAACGAATAATAAAAAAAATTTGAGGTGTGTGAGGGGCGTTGTAGAATCATTCTTGAGCAATTCGTGCCCATTGGTGTCAAGATCGGTCTTTCCAAAAGCTTCCCCCGGGCGTGTAACTGCGCTGCTTGGGCCGTGGTTCTGTGGCAGCAGGTTCCAGGTGCAGCTGGGGCAAACGGCAAATGGTGGATGGAATGGGGCAACTGGCTGAGAGTAGCGGTCTAGATGCAGGGTGGGGGAGCCTCGGTGGAAATGCTCAACGAGGAGAGTCGTGTTGGTCTTTGGCGCTCGTTCTAAGCGTCAAGTGCTCCCAGGTGAGGTGCAACGCAGCCCTGAAACTTTGAGACTTTGCTCAGCGCTGAATCATGGGGGGTGGTCAGTGGACTCAGGCTATGGCTCTCCTTCTGCACGTTTAAAAAAACCAGAACTTGCATTTATATAGCACCTTTCACAACCCCAGGATGTCCCAAAGCACTTTACAGCCAATGAAGTACATTTGAAGTGTAGTCACTGTTGTAATGCAGGAAACACGGCAGCCAATTTGCGCACAGCAAGATTCCGCAAACAGCAATGACCAGATAATTTTTTTCAGAATGTGTTAGCCAAGACAGCGGGGAAAACTCCCCAGCTCTCTGTAATAGTGCCCTGGGATTTTTTACGTCCATCTGAGAGTGCAAATGGTTTAACGTCTCATCCAAAAGACATCACCTCCGACAGTGTGGTACTCCCTCAGTACTGCACTGGGGGTGTCAGGCTAGATTTTTGTGCTCAAGTCTCTGGAGTGGGACTTAAACCCACAACCTCCTGACATTAGGGGCGGCAGTGCTGCCCACTGAGTGACAGCTGACAAGTAGGGTGCAAGAGTATAACTCCCGACACACTTCAACATCTCCCACCTACTCTGCCTTTATGAATCTCCACTCACCATCGTTCTGAAGTGTTGCAATGGGAAACTCCTTGTTTTGTGCCTGTGCCCAGCCAGGAGCTGGTTTGGGTTTGCCCATATGAATTTCAACACAGACCTTTGGTGGTTACTGGGGAGAGGACTTCTGGTGCTTGTCTAAGTGTCTCACCGATGTTCTTAATGGTAATCTCTAGATGGGTCAGACATTAAACAAAGTAAAAGTCCCGTCAATGTACCTGTTGTCCTCCCAAGCAGGTGCAGGTACAGATGGCGCCAAGATACTCCTTCTGCCACTGTTCTCCTATATTGTACATGTTCCCTTCGTCATAGCAAGAGGCTTCATCTGCACGTAGAATGGACAATCTGTTAGCACAATCTGTGACCAACACTTCACAAAGTGTTAGAAATGTTTCCGTTTGCCGCACCTGCTTATCCAATCACTGATGTTGAGAAATTATTTGAAATCATGGACTGTGCAACAACAACTTGTATTTATATAGCGCCTTTAACGTAGTAAAAATGCCCCAAGGCGTTTCACAGGAGCGTTATCAGACAAAATGTGACACCGAGCCACGAGATACTAGAACAGGTGACCAAAAACCTGGTCAAAGAGGCAGGTTTTAAGGAGCGACTTAAAGAAGGAGAGAGAGATGGAGAGGTTCAGAGAGAGAATTCCAGAGCTTGGGGCCTAGGCAGTGGAGGTGGAGCGATTAAAATCTCGAGATATCTCGGAGGGTTAGAGGGCATCAACAAACTACTGCAGGGCTGAGGTTGCTGATCTCAGACAAGGTGCTGGTGATGATCGACAATCCATGTTTACTAAGCTGGTTGGGGTGAGGGTGGTGGGGGGGGGTTGGGGTGGTAGTTGGCAGTGAGGGGTTCAGGGAATTGGCCTGGGTTTCCCTCTTTTTTCCAAGTGCTAATCAGTAACTTGTATGGGAAAGATAACTGTTGAGGAAGGACATGATGACCAACGGGATGGTGGGTAGTCTACCTCAGACTGCTGGCCTCCATTTTCGAGCTGCAACTCAATCCTGATTGGCCCTGAATACAAACATGCGACCAACCAAATTTGTGTTGGGTTAGGGTATTAAAGGATATGGAACCAAGACGGGTATAAGACCGAGATCAGCCATGATCTCACTGAATGGCTGGAGAGGCTCGAGGAGCTGAATGGCCTCCTCCTGTTCCACAGTGGACACTGCGTGGAGTTTCCCCTGTCACAGCGGGGACAGGATTGGACTCGGGTCTCAGATGCTCTCCAAGGCAGAACAGCCTGCTGAGCTTGGCCTATCTAGGCCCACGTGTGACTAATGATACCCCCCTGTCAGTGAGGAGCTGAATGGCTGCCCATCAAGGATGAGGAGTGTGGGAAGCTGGAAAAAGGAAAGAAGGTGTAGAACAACATCGGATTTCGCGGGCTTATGGCGGCGACAATCTGTTGGGTTTTTGAAGGTGAGCAAACTTACGCGGTTCACATTTATATTCTCCCTTTCCATTGCCCAGACAAGTACAGCTGATCATTTGGCCGTTCTCACTGCGACGGTTCCATTTCTCGCCAACTCTGTAGTTCACGCCATTATCGTGGCACCATTCTGGACAGGAAGGGTGGGGTGAAAGCAATGGTTACTGATGGTGCTCTAAGCGTTGAATCAAACTTGACAACACAAGCAAATACCAATCCACTTTAGTACAGTCGTTTTACCCTGAATTTATACGGTACCCACCTTTTCTGATCTACCTTTTGACTGACTTAGGTCCAACTCACCTGGTTACACAAGTCTTAAGTATGAGTAAAAAACACTCGACTATTCACAATAAGCCAACTGCAAGATTAGTGGCTCAGTAACAAAGAGATGGGTTTCCTCATCACTCGAACCCCACTTCCTTCTCGGGAAAACCTCCCGAAACATGGGGGGTGGGGAGGGGGGCAAACACACAAAATTAGAAAGCACACAGGTGTTTTTTTTTTTAAAAACAGAAGCACATTGCTCCCAGACTGACTTGAGTTTGTAGTATTTGAGCAGGCTCCTTATACAGTAGCCTAGCGCATGTGTCCATCTGCGTTAAGTCTGTGCTGATGCAGACCCGCAGTGCAGTAAGTCAAGGCCACTACGCCGTGAGTGAGAGTGCTGGTGCACTGGCTTCCACGAGGGCCTATGGGGGCCCCATCAGCGGGGGTCCAGGCCAGCTGAGCATGAGATCATGGCTGATCCTCTATCTCAATACCATATTCCCGCTTTCTCCCCATACCCCTTGATGCCTTTTGTGTCTAGACATCCTTCCTAAAGTGTGGAGCCCAGAATTAAACACAATACTCCAGCTGGGGCCTAACCAGTAATTTTTAAAGGTTTTGTAGAACTTCCTTGCTTATGTACTCCAGGCCTCCATATATAAAGCTAAGGTGGATTTCATAATCTATAATCGTCATTGTTGAAACAAACTTTAAATTTCACTCTTCTATTAATGTAACTGTTGTCCATCACTGCATAAAGGCAACATATCTTTTACCATGGTTTTCAATAAACCCCCTCAGAATCGTGAGAAGCCAGTCCCTACACGTGTGCACGCTAAATGCCCTCGAAAATCACTCCGACCATAAGTGACCTTGGCTTTCGGCCAACGTTCCGACTTCCCAGTCTAGTTGAGCTGCAGAAGCAAGGCAGTTCCCCATGTGACCACTGAGGTCGCATGTCAAGTGGTCATCTCCAGTCATGTGACCCCGCAGGGTCTGAAAGCTTGCATTGGCCGTGGGAGGGGGGAGGGGCCAGGCCGATGCACCCCATCCATGTTTGTTCATTTCAGCGCTTGATACAGAAACATTTTGTCTCAAACATGCCGAGGGATACTAGTGGAAAGAAATAGGAGAGGGATGGGGGGGGCGGGGGGTTTGGATAATATGCAGCAAACTACTCACTAGATGAGTCACACCTGAAATGACCACTCCCATAGCCTAAGCATTTACACCACAGTTTGAAGCCAGTCTCAGACAACCGTTCCCACTCCTGGCCGACAGTGTAGTGGGAACCCGTGGTGGAGTCGTAGCAGGAGTCGTCCGAGATGGCCAGGCGGCTGGTATCGTCGGGAGCTGCAACATAGAAACAAAGAGCGGGGTCAGTAAGTTGGAAAGATCCCAACATTCGGGCCTTGATCACACCCTCGGATTCAAATCCAAAACCGTACAGTGTCAGCCGTGGCTCAGTGGGGAGCGCTCGTGCCTCTGAGTCAGAAGGTTGTGGGTTCAAATCCCACTCCAGAGATTTGAGCACAAAACCTTTGCTGACACTCCAGCGCAGTACTGAGGGGGTGCTGCACAGTCGGAGGTGCCGTCATTCGGATAAGATGTTAAAAAGGCCCTGTCGGCCCTCTCACTGGGGACATAAAAGATCCTGTGGCACTATTTTGAAGAAGAGCAGGCAGGGGAGTTATCCCTGGTGACCTGGTCAACATTTATCCCTACACCTAAAAACAGATTATCTGGCCATTATCACATTGCTGTTGGTGGGAGCTTGCTGTGCGCAAATTGGCTGCTGCGTTTCCTACATTACAACAGTGACTACACCTCACTGGCTGTAAAAAGCTTTGGGACGTCCTGAGGTTGTGAAAGGCGCTATATAAACACAAGTTGCTGTTGTTGAGACTGAGCCCAAGCTGTAGCCAGATTGCCCCAGTTATTAGCTGCGATATTAACTGGGAACTCTCCCTCCCACCTCCAGAGCTCGGTGTAATGTCAGGGGCAGCGGATCAGCATGTCAAGATTCGGGCGGGGGGTGGGGGTGGCGAGGTTTAAAGTCAGCAGGATGGGAGAGCTGCCGTTTCAGCAAAAAAAAAGTGCCGAGGAGGTGGATAGGAACACACTGGTGGGGATGTGAAAAGAACGAACAAATGAGCTTGTGTTTATATAGCACCCTTTCACATCATCCCAAAGTGATTTACAGCCAATGAAGTACTTTCTGAAATGTTTTTGTGTAGGCAAATGCGGCAGCCAATTTGCGCACAGCAAGGTGCCACAACAGCAATGTGATAATGACCAGATTACCTCTTTTAGTGATGCTGGTTAAGGGATAAATATTGACCAGGACACTGGGGAGAGCTCCCCTGCTCTTCTTCGAAATAGTTCCATTGGATCTTTAAGGTCCACCTGAGAGAGCAGATGGGGCCTTGGGTTTAATGGCTCCTCCAAAAGATGGCACCTCCGACAGTGTAGCACTCCCTCAGTACTGCACTGGAGTGTCAGCCGAGATTTTGTACCCAAGGAGCGGGACTTCAACCCCCGACCTTCTGACTCAGAGGGGAGAGTGCTGCCAATGAGCCACACCTGACAGAGAACAGAGAGATGATGTACGTGTGGTGGTCGGCTGACATGAAGGTAAGGAATCTTAACGAACAGAAGATTTGTCATAGGAGATTGATGAATTCTCTGGAGACAGGGCGCTCTTATATGCAGATCGCCTGATACAGGAGCATATACAGGACTCCGAATCACAAGGGCAACCTTTCATACTCCTGCCTTGTAGACCCTCCCATGCCCAACTCTCACCATTACTCCTGTGGTTAGTTTATCCAACTGCCCTGGGCTAATCCATATTGACTGACGAGTTAAAGGCCGTTACTGTCAGCTGCCTGACTACACCACTGTAAACAAGACCACATACTTGTAAATATTTGATTTTCAAGGATACACGCATGCACCGAGTGTGTGTTTCAGTCAGCTTCATTGAGCAGAAACAGGCCGGGTAACAGCACATACAGGGCCGTGTTCTTAGCACTGATTCATCCGAAGGAGACAACATGGGACTCCCAAGGCTGGCCAACCTCGCCGCAGCCCTTGGCCCGAGGCCTGGCCCAACTCTCGTGCCACGCGGGCGGAGTGCAGCCAATATTAAAAATAACTTTGCTGGCTGCGTTCGGCTGCCAAGGCAAATGGCCTGACTGCTCTTACTCTGCCTGACACGCGGAGAGGTGCCTCAGTGTTCTTCTGAAGTGACACCACTCGAAGGGTCGCTGTTCAATCTGCACCATTTTGCGAGTGTGTGGCAAGAGGTGGTTAAATATGGGCCCCAATTGTTTGGTGACCATCACTTAAAAGCTGAGCCCAGTTACACAGAATCAGAATAAGCTGGGTAGAACGGCCATAGGAACAGGAGGAGGCCACTCAGCCCCGCAACCCTGCTCCGCCATTCAGTTAGATCATGGCTGATCTGCACCTCAATTCCATTCTCCCACCTTTGCTCCATATTCCTCGACACCCTTACTTAAGCAAAATCTATCGATGTCAGTCTTGAAAGCTCCAATGCCAGATTTCCCCTACCCATTGTGTGGAAAAAGTGCTCCCCCACCCAGCTGTTTCTCTCTTCCTGAATATGCTTCCCGACTTTAATATTTGAAACCACACCTATGTTTAGAGACACAAGTGTGAGCAGGTAGCGGCAGAGTAGAACCAGGCTGGCTTCCCTTTTACCGCAACTGTCTCACAGCAAATGGACTAGGCCCCAGGCCTTGGGCACTAAAGTGTGCCAGACGTGCAGTTCGAAGTTCACTTATGCAAGCCTAGTTCACTTGGACTGGCTACAACAGCTGATTTGTTAGATGTGCACTGAGTTCTCATCAGTACTCGGGTAAGTCCACAGCCAACGAGTGAAGGAACACTGGCGCACTGGTCATGGGCACTACGACTAGTGCGAATCTCTGCCCTCCCTCTTCCCTCATCCCCTAGCGCTAAATCAGAACCAATGCTGAGATGCCAGACGCACACAACTGGCATTAATTTATTAAGTTTGCAGCGGTGCCCATAAAACGGTGAGTTGGACAGCATAGGATTACATAGGATATACGGCACAGAAACAGGCCATTCGGCCCAACCAGTCCACGCCAGCGTTTATGCTCCACTCGCGCCTCCTCCAGTCTTTCCTCATCTTACTCTATCAGTATAACCCTCTACTCCCTTCTCCCTCATATGCTTGTCTAGCCTCCCCTTAAAGGCATCTATACTATTCGCTTCAACCACTCCCTGTAGTAGCGAGTTCCGCATTCTCACCACTCTCTGGGTAAAGAAGTTTCTCCTGAATTCCCTATTGGATTTCTTGTTGGCGAGGGGCGGTCATCTTTGCCCTCACCCGGAGCTGCTTGCAGGATCTGCAGCCTTCTGTTCCACCAGCTTACCCACCCAGCCGGTGAGGATGAAAAAGACCCGCTGGACTGTCTGCCCTTGTAACCGAGGTAAATTCAACAAAGGGATAGGAGGGACGAGGACAACCAGGTAGAATTTAGCAATCTCCCTTGACACACTTGCAAACGGTGCACATTGAATGGCCAACTCTACAGTCGTTGGAAGAGGAAGGGAGGTTAAGGCAAGGCTTGGCGTTTCTCTACCCCGCTCCCCTCCCCAGTTTCTATAAGGAAGCCAACGCTGCTTTATATTGGGTTAAATGCCATGCTCCTGCCGCTGGCTCCCAATGTGCAGATTTCGAGTAAACCTGATGAATTTGCTTAGTTAGTGGCCAAGGTCTCAGGAGAAAGTAACCCTTCCTGGCAGTTGGCCTCAAATTTAAAATCCTCATCCTTGTGTCCAAATCCATCTATGGTCTCGCCCCCCCCATCCCCATATCTGTAACCTCCTCCAGCGTACAACCCTCCGAGAATTCTGCGTTTCACCAATCCTGGCCTCTCGGGCATCCCCCATTATAATTGCTCCGCCATTGGCAGCGGTGCCTTCAGCCATATAGGCCCTAAGCTCTGGAATTTCCTCCCTAAACCTCTCCGCCTCTTTCTCCTAAGCCTCTCCGAGCTTTTGGTCACCTGTCCTAATATCGCCTTATGGGGCTCGGTGTCAAATTTTGTTTGATAACGATCCTGTGAAACGCCTTGGGATGTTTTACTATGTTAAAGGCGCTGTATAAAGATGTTGCTGTAGTGGATCCAGTAGCCCCTCTCTGAGCTTTAGGGCCTCGCTTGTGGATTATAAACTGAGGCACTGGGTGGTGGTGGGTCAAATTCCCTTTTCGTTACAGGGCCTCTGGATATTTCCTCCGCCCATTTTTTGTGTGAAAACCACAAACCAGAGGGCAGCCTCCCTCACCGGACAAATCTCAGCCGATTTTGCCGACTGCAGATGCCGGCAAAGAATGGCACCAGCAAGTGCCCGATAGGCCTCGTGCAGGCGGCACCAGAGACCCTTAGGTCTTAAGTGGAGTTCCCATTCTGGGCTGAACAGTGCAGTGTGGAAAATGCCAACAGGGGTGGTGGGGGGGAGGGGAAGAGACCCCAGTGAGGGGTGCATTTTGGGTGGGGGGCGGGGGGCAACAGTGGGAATTGGTTGCAGATGGGGAGGCAGTCCCAGTAATGAGAGGATTTGGTTGGAGGAGGGGGGAAGAGGCCACGGTGAGGGGGGTGGGGTGGTGGGTGCACGTTGGTTGGGGGAGGGGAGGTGTTCCTGGTGAGGAGGGAGGGCAAGAGGCTCCGGTTAGGGAGAGAGGGCAGGGTTGGTTTGGAGGGATGGGGGGGTGCGGTGGGGAACGTTGGTTGGGGGAGAGGAGGCGTTCCTGGTGAGGGGCAGGTTTGCGGGGGAGGGGAGGTGATCCCGGCGATGTGGGGGCGGTTCAATGCCACTGAACTGCAGAAGAGTTTTCCCATCTTGAATCACGATCGCCATGTCACAGTAACACTTGGAAATTTGGTTGAGTTTGCGACAAAAAAAAACTGTTACTTACAGGCATTTCCGACTGTGATGACATCCTGCAGAATTTGGTGCTTCTCATTCCTGTCCAGGGCTTCGACTATAATGTTGTACTGTGCCCCTATCGCAAGGCTGGGCAGCACTGCGTAATGTGACGTTCCTGGTACCCGGAGCTGGGAGTGAGATTAAAATGAGGTAAGTTCGAACCTCCCTCTCGTTCCCTGAGAACAGCTACCCTTTTTTGGGGTGTGGGGGATAATTCTAACCCCACAATGAGGTGCCTCACTAAACACACATCAATACCGTAAACACCACAGGACTAAACCTTGGAAGGAGGGAGGCTGGGGCCTCCTCCCGATTGCTCAGTGAGCTTGGCCAGTGAGCAAGACCGGGCCCGGCGGTCCCGGTTTGATTCTTGGCTGGTGTGGACGGAGTTTTATTGATTTCAGTACACTACAATAACGTGGGCAAGGAGGTGGAATCAAGTTATTTCCATTATTCCTTTCTTTCCATTGATCCTCCCCACCATTGATTTTACTCTATCCCGAGGGAGATGCTCCATTAAAGCCGAGATTAAGACACTGTTCTCCTACTTTGGGAGCTCAGTGCCATTTGGCTACAGCTAGGACGGAAATCCTTTTCCTCTTGGCACTCCTCACTGACATGCCCAAGGCCACTGACTTGTGCTGCTCATCGTAAAACCGGGCGGAATCATGGAATGCGATACCCAAAAGACAGGTAAAAATCTCATCATCCCATTCAATAGAAATGGACTTTCTGGCCTAGGGCAGGTGCTAACTCAAGCCTTGAGATTCTTGAGACGCTTTCTGGGGAAGAGTAGCTTAGGTGGTTTCCCATTGCCTTCGTCGTGGTTTTTATCTTCAGAGAACCTTCTCCTAGGTGGACTGCAACCAAGGCTATAGAGGCCCACCTACCCTCCCATAAAGGGAGTGGCACCCACACCCAGCGGGCACAAGTACCCTCGCTGGATGTCGGCTCTCTGCCAGCCGGGGTCTGTCTGGAGTGGGGCCTCGAGCCCAACCCTCCTGACTCGGAGGTGGGGATACTACCACTGAGCCATTGGTCACTCCGCTTCCCACACCGGTCTTGCATTACAGTACTGTGCGGGAAAGTCTGCACTCGATTAACACCCAATCCTTGTGCCGTTACCGACTGATTTGTCTGGAATTCTACACGTTGGAGGAGCAGCAGCTGTAAACAGATCCAGGAGCGGCTGGTTGTCTCTTTTAACACCTGCAATTAGGGTTGCCAACTCTCGTGGAATGAATTCCTGGAGATTTCACCACATGTCCTCACACCTCCGAATGTCAGTCAGATAGCCTTTTTCTCCTCCACCCATCTCCAGTATTTTTATAACTAGTAAATCAAAGTGCTTCTAAGAACATAAAAAATAGGAGCAGGAGTAGGCCTGTGCCGCCATTCAATAAGATCATGGCTGATCTTCTACCTCATCTCCACTTTCCCACCCGATCCCCATATCCCTTGATTCCCTTAATATCCAAAAATCTTGCGATCTCTGTCTTGAATATACTCAACAACTGAGCCTCCACAGCCCTCTGGGGCAGAGAATTCCAAAGATTCACCACCCTCCTGAGTGAAGAAATTTCTCCTCATCTCAGTCCTAAATAGCTGACCCCTTATTCTGAGACTGTGACCCCTGGTTCTAGACTCCCCAGCCAGGGGAAACATCCTCCCTGCATCTACCCTGTCAAACCCTGTAAGAATTTTGTATGTTTCAATGAGATCACCTCTCATACTTCTAAACTCTGGAGAATATAGGCCTAGTCTACTCAATCTCTCCTCATAGGACAATCCCCCATCCCAGGAACCAGTCTGGTGAACCTTTGTTGCACTCCCTCTATGGCAAGTATATCCTTCCTTAGGTAAGGAGACCAAAACTGTACACAATACTCCAGATGTGGTCTCACCAGAGCCCTATATAATTGCAGTAAGATGTCTTTACTCTTATACTCAAATCCTTTTGTAATAAAGGCCAACATACCATTTGCTTTCCTAATTGCTTGCTATACCTGCATGTTAACTTTCAGTGATTCATGTACAAGGACACCCAGTTCCCTCTGAACACCAACATTTCCCAATATTTCACCATTTAAAAAATACTGTGCTTTTCTATTTTTCCTACCGAAGTGGATAACTTCACATTTCTACACATTATATTCCATTTGCCATGTTCTTGCCCACTCACCTAGCTTGTCTATATCCCCTTGAAGCCTCCTTGCATCCTCCTCACAACTTACATTCCCACCTAGCTTTGTATCATCAGCAAACTTGGATATATTACATTTGGTCCCCTCATCCAAATCATTGATGTAGATTGTAAATAGCTGAGGCCCAAGCGCTGATCCTTGTGGTACCCCACTAGTTACAGCCTGCCAACCCAAAAATGACCCGTTTATTCCTACTCTCTGTTTTCTGTCCGTTAACCAATCCTCAATCCATGCTAGTATATTACTCCCAATCCCATGAGCCCTCATTTTGTTTAATAACCTCTTGTGGCACCTTATCGAATGCCTTCTGAAAATCCAAATACACCACATTCACTGGTTCCCCCTTATCTATTCTACTAGTTACAACCTCAAAAACCTTTAACAGATTCGTCAAACATGATTTCCCTTTCATAAATCCGTGTTGATCTCAGCCCAATCCTATTATTATTTTCTAAGTGCACTGTTACCACGTCCTTAATAATAGATTCTAGCAATTTCCCTACTACTGATGTCAGGCTAACTGGTCTGTAGTTCACCGTTTTCTCTCTCCCTCCTTTCTTAAATAGCGGGGTTACATTTGCTACCTTCCAATCCGCAGGAACCGTTCTAGAATCTCGGGAATTTTGCAGCAGTTAATCAATCTTTGATTCCTGGAGACTCCAGCACAATCCTGGAGGGCTGGCAAACCCCTCCCTGCAAAGCATCTATTGATCGGGTGCAATTGGGGAATGACCAATTACCTGGAAGGCTTTCTCCTTGTGGCCTACGGGGTAACATGTGACCAGGTACTCCGAGGCGATGGTGGTTGGCGTCCAGGAGACGATGGTCTTGGCCTGCAGCGCCTCTTCGCCGGCCGGGAGGGGACCGGGCTGCTCTGGTTGGCGCCTGTGCCCGTTGGGAAGACTCTGCTCCGTCACTTCCACCCCGTGCCAGAGGGAGGGCCAGGACGAGTTCGGGCTGTGGGGTCCCACTATGTCGTCGTCGTCGTCGCCTGGAATGATTGGCCGCTGCTCGTCGTGTTCTGGCCTGAGCGGGTTCACGGGGGGTTGTTGCCGTCTCTGCTCGTCGGTCTGCCCCGGCAGGTTTGCGTCACGATGGCCCACCTCTTGGTCGATTAGTGGCCTTTGGCCTCCTTCCGACCCTGCAATCGGCACACCATTCCCCTCATCATACCTAGTCTCTGAGGACAACTCTGACTGGTCAAAGAACGAGGGGACATCCAGGTACTTGGGCTGCTGATGGCTTACAAACGGGGAAAGAGTGGCAAGCTGTGGAAAGAGGGCTTGAAAAGCAGAAGACCAACGGTAGGTTAAAGATCTGCTAGCAGTGTTAAGAAGCAAAGTTAAAGCTATTTTAGTTGCTGCGCACTGCAGAGTTAAAGCAAGCTAAGAATCAGTTGATAACTTGCCGCAGTTACCAGCTCGCATGTTGCGCACCCTTTGAACACGCAGCATGCACTCTGGCCAACACTAGCTGTGCAGAAGCATCTACAGCAATAGGATGCGGGCAGAGGCATTAACGAAAGCTGGCGTTGGTTGAAGCAAGTGCTCGGCAGGAGATTTAACCAGCATCTGCCAGCGAACTCGAGTGAGCTGCAGTGAATTGTCCAACGTTACTTCTGGTTTTACACAAGCTAGAGGTTTCTGGCCGTTAGCAATTCAGTGACAAACCGGGGCTCAGTGTACGAAGAACTGTGGACCCTTATACGGGGAAACAAAATCCAGAAAGACTTAACATTTCTGCGTTGTATCACACAAGAGACACTCGACATTTTACTAAGACATGTTTTAATGAGAACATTTGGGAACGGTTACCGGTTAGACTGGCATGTGACACCTGCTAGACTGGCATGTGACACCTGCTAGACTGGCATGTGACACCTGCTAGACTGGCATGTGACACCTGCTAGACTGGCATGTGACACCTGCTAGACTGGCATGTGACACCTGCTAGACTGGCATGTGACACCTGCTAGACTGGCATGTGACACCTGCTAGACTGGCATGTGACACCTGCTAGACTGGCATGTGACACCTGCTAGACTGGCATGTGACACCTGCTAGACTGGCATGTGACACCTGCTAGACTGGCATGTGACACCTGCTAGACTGGCATGTGACACCTGCTAGACTGGCATGTCACACCGGTTAGACTGGCATGTCACACCGGTTAGACTGGCATGTCACACCGGTTAGACTGGCATGTCACACCGGTTAGACTGGCATGTCACACCGGTTAGACTGGCATGTCACACCGGTTAGACTGGCATGTCACACCGGTTAGACTGGCATGTCACACCAGTTAGACTGGCATGTCACACCGGTTAGACTGGCATGTCACACCGGCTAGACTGGCATGTCACACCGGCTAGACTGGCATGTCACACCGGCTAGACTGGCATGTGACTGGTATTTGAAATTAAAAAACACACTTCAAACCTGAATGACCTGACCACATCTTAATAAACAAGCAGTTAAAACGTGCATCACAAAGACTAATTTTAATATATCTTTTTACGTATTTCTGTGATTTAAATCATAGAATCACACAGCACATTAGGAGGCCATTCGGCCCATTGTGCCTGTGCCGGCTCTTTGAAAGGGCTGTCTAATTAGTCCCACTCCCCCTGCATCTTTCCCCATAGACCTGGAAATGTTTTGCTTTCAAAGTATTTATCCAATTCCCTTTGGAAAGTTACTATTGAATCTGCTTGCACCACCCTTTCAGGCAGCGCATTCCAGATCACAGCAACTCGCTGCGGAAAAAAATCTCTCCTCATCTCCCCTCTGGGTCAGTTGAAAGTTGGCTGTGCCTTTGGGAGGTAAGGATACTGCATCCTGTGCAGGCAGGTCCCCCGGCCGGTTTGGCTTGGTCAATCTCAGCCAGAGTGGTGCTACATGCACAGCAGTGGGACCTCAGTCACCCCAGTCTGGAGAAATTAGTCAGAGAGTTCCCCATCTCGGTCACTATCAAGTTACCCATCCCCCGCCTCCTCTCCCGCCAACCACTCCCCACCCCCGCCCCCCGGGTAATGTGTTGGAGAGGCAGGGCAAGACATTACTGGTCTCAACTGTTTAATTCATTCATGGAATGTGAGCGTTGCTGGCAATGCCAGCATTTATTGCCCATCCCTAGATGCCCTTGAGAAGGTGGTGGTGAGCCGCCTTCTTGAACCGCTGCAGTCCGTGTGGTGAAGGTACTCCCACAGTGCTGTTAGGGAGGGAGTTCCAGGATTTTGACCCAGCGACGATGAAGGATTGGCGATATATTTCCAAGTCAGGATGGTGTGCGACTTGGAGGGGAACTTGGAGGTGGTGGTGTTCCCATGCGCCCTGCTGCCTTTGTCCTTCTAGGTGGTAGAGGTCGCGGGTTTGGGAGGTGCTGCCGAAGAAGCCTTGACGAGTTGCTGTTGTGCATCTTGTAGATGGCACACGCTGCAGCCACGGTACGCTGGTGGTGGAGGGAGTGGATGTTTGAGATGTGATCAATTCTGCCTCCATCCCCACGGTCATACCATCTGCTAACTGGCACTCACTACCTGGATTGGTATTTGAAGGTATCTGTATCTTTAAATGCTGACGCTGTGCTTGCTTAGTGCCAGAGAAGGTAATTAAGAGTGTGGAAACTCCAGTAAATAGATGATAACTACGTATTGTAGTTAGCTCAAAGTAGCCAACTAGATTCATAATGCACCAACATTGAAATGAGCTTGTATTTGTATGGTAACTGGATCTACAGCTGAAAGTCTGAATCAGTCATACACACTTCCTGTCAGAATTCGCCACTAATTCTTAAACAGTTTGCAGCATTCAAAGCCACTTTAAATAAACCTTCTCATTTTAGGCTTAAACCTGTCAACTGCCCCACGAGTGAGCACTGATCGGGCAGAGGGTCTTTCCTCATCTTTCTCTGTTTCTGATTATGTGTGAGCTGAATTCCATAATTAGCCTTAAACACGGAAACAGCGACCTTGCCATCCTGCAGTCCTGGGCTCTCACACACAGGCACGCAAACACGTATACGCACACACACACACACACACATACTCTCTTCTCTCTTAGGCAGTCCCTCGGAACCGAGGATGACATACATACACACACATGCACACATACACGCACGCACACTTTTCCCTTTTCAGCACAGACAGCAGTTTGTCCTCTGTACTGTACCGACAGGCACCTCGGGCGGAAAGCCCACCTTCCATCCCGTACAGGCGGCTGAATGTGGTCTCATGGGGCAGGGGGCACCGAGGACACGGTTAATGAAATACACCAGCCCCTTTCCCCCTTATGTACTAGGGCAGTTGGAAGCATTTAGCATTTAATAAGACTTTACTGGCAACTGCCAAAACAGTCTTGCTGATTAAACCCAGCACGTTCTGAAATACAAACATCTGGCTTCAGTTGCGATCCAATCTTTCCTTGTAAGTAATTACACTCAATTTGTGAGCTGTCCTTGAGGCAAACAAAATCCAGAAACGTTGGGGCCTCATTTTCAGTTGTGATGGGTTACAACAAAATCTCACGTTATCAGGTTAAAGTTAAAGTGAGTTGAATACCTTGTACAATACTTAAGACAAAGTGATGCTTGGATCTCTCCAACCTTCCTCTTACTTGTTGCGAGAGATCCCTTACCTGTGCTTTTCTTTCCACTCAGTGGCTCACTCTGTAGAGAGTTCTGAACAGCTTTAATGTAGATGCTGTATTCAGTTCCAGGCTGTAGTCCTGTTGGGGAGGGAGAAAGCCCAAAGGTTTAATTTTTTTGGAGTTGAGAACATTTGCAGGAATACTATTCCAGATACTTCCTAGAGAAGATTAGTGATGTTGGTTGAGGGATAAATATTGGCCAGGACACCAGGGAGAACTCCTCTACTCTTTTTCGAAATAGGGCCATGGGATCTTTTACGTTCACCCGGGAGGGTAGACAGGGCCTCGGGTTAATGTCTCAACTGAAAACCTCCAACGGTGCAGCACTCCCTCAGCACTGCACTGCGGCATCAGCCTAGATTCTGTGCTCAAGTCTCTGGAGTGGGGCTTGAACCCACAACCTTCTGGCTCAAAGGCAAGAGTGCTGCCCACTGAGCCACGGCTGACACCATTGATTTACCTTGTCTCCATTGCAAACACTCCCATCTTCTGCAGCCCTGAGTCTTGGCTGAAGAGAGCCCTATGATCTATTTGATTCCATCCTCCCAGAGTACCAAACTCTACCCTCTTCCTATTCCAGCATCTACTCATCTCTTAAAGGGGCCTATCGTGCTGGTGTCACAAGGTCCTCCTGACCACTTTTGTTGCAGCTTCCTTCAGCCCATGAGAAAAGGTCGGACCCAGTTAAAATGTAAAATCCTCTGCAGTGACATTTTGTGTCTAATATTTCTCGTCTTCGAGCTTTGCTAGCCAGTGGCAGACATCAGAAATCCGGGTGTGCACTCCCCACGATTTTCCATCCATTGTGGAACTTCTGCTGTGCTCCCCACAAACCCTTTAAAGTGGGCGAGTAACTATTAAAATAAGGGTAACACATACTGAACACCGTGTTAATGAATAACATGGTCCCACTCCCAGTTGCCCGCTGTGGTGGGTGTGAAACTCAGAGGATCGTACAGCACAGAAGGAGGCCATTCGCATCATCGTGCTCTTTGAAAGAACTATCTTAGTTCCACTCCCCTGCTCTTTCCCCATAGCACTTCAATTTTTTTTATATTTCAAGTATTTATGCCATTCCCTTTTGAAAGCTACTATCAAATCTGCTTCCACCATCCTTTCAGGCAGTGCATTCCATAACAACTTGCTTAATTCTCCCCATCTTTCCTCCTCTCTATCAAAACCCCTCAGAATTTTGGAACACCTCCATTAAATCTCCCATTAACCTACTTTGCTCCAAGGCGAACAACCTCACATAAGTGAAGTCCCTCATCCCTAATGTAGGTAACGAGGGAGATGGCACTGTATCATTTAATGTATGACCCAAATAAAGAGCCCCAAGAGCCTATCAACAAGATGACAATGAGCTCCCCTGGTGGTTTTCGGATCGGGCCTACTCAAGATGGCAGACCATGGTCCTCTAGTCAATCCCGATGCGGTCTGTTGCCGCGCATTTGCGACTGGGGGCAGGGGGGGAGGTGGTTACCTGTGATCACCGCTTCTTGGACGTTGGACGACGGCTGCGGATGGAGCTGCAGTGGGCGCTGCCCCTTGGCGTGGTAGGTGACGATGTACCCGGTGATCCGGGAGCGCGGCCGTTGCCACGTGAACATGATGGTGTCGGCGGTTGTGGAGATGAATCGGAGGTTCGACGGAGAATCGATGGCTGGGTGGGGGGGGAGGGGGAAAAACAGGAGAGATGAGGGTTGTTTTGCCCCTTTCCCCAAGAAAATCAACAGCCTTCCCACTTCCCTGCCCGACGGCCCCTCACAACATCTGGAACTGCAGCGCCCCTGCTCCCGAATGCAGCTGGCAGAGCCTTCACTCCCGGGTGCCTCCGAGGGGCGTTCGATCCGCTCCCCGAGGTCCCGGTTTACCAAGCAGAAATGACACATTGCCCTTGGCTGCAGGGATCGGCCACTAGCATAATAATGGTGGGGGGAGGGGGCGAGATGCTTCTCTCCGCACCCCCACCATCCCCAAAATCCTGTAGTGGGTCTCGGTGATCATAGGACGCTAAATTAAAGAGACAGGCTGGCCCTATATACACTGTGAAAAATAAAAGGTTGATCACGTAGCTGACGATCGCTCAAACACTTCATTTTAAAATGGCCGCTGCCTTCAGTGTTCCCTCGGTATCCGGTCGAGATCTCTGCTCACCCGGCTGATGCTTACCGTCGTGCTAGTTCTGCGATAGAAGCACACGAGGATGCTAACCTTCATATATCTGGATGTCCACATGACAGCGAAACCCCCGAGATTGATTCGGCCCTGCATTTATTGAACACCCTAACACGGCAGACTGGAGGAGTCTGAAAGCAAAATGGCGGCTGGGGAAGTATTGAACAGATAAAGGCGCCATTCCAAGCCTTATAGGGCTTTTTGAACATCAAACCTCTTTGAAGAGAATTATAAAAGATTCTTATACCACATGCTTCTGGTTTGATGTTAAATTTACCACGTACGTCAGGCACTCCTTATTTGGGCATCACTGGTCTGCTGTGCTCCTAGGTGTCTCCTTGATGGGGTCTTCCCATTATTAAGCCTGCAGCTGTACCCTCCTCCCACTAGGTGGAGCTACAGATCCCCATACCCAAACCCACAGCATCACTGACTCGGAGAGCAATGCCGGGGGAGGTCGGTTAAAACCAACCCCCTTTTCCAGCCCAGGGTTGGGTTTTGCGGCCAATCCTCTCCTCTTCCTCGCCGCGATGGCTCAGTTGGTAGAGGCAGTGTTTAACTTGTGGTGAGTATCAGGGTATTCAGCACAATCTGGCTGGGGGTGGGGTTGAAGAACACTCAGGAGGGTGGGGGTCAAAGAGTATAGAATTTGACACAGGAGGACTGAGTGAAGTACACCAGAGATTTCCCCTGAGAATGTGGTGAAGCTAGGAGGATTAAGACCTTCAAATAACCCAAGGGAGGTCGATAGGGTTCTGCTCAATTGAAACTCTACTGAAGTGGCGATTCCTCCCGATTGGGTGCAGTTCATAAATGAGCAACAAAAACCCCAAATTAAACTGATAACACTCGGCGACAAAAACACAACATGTCCTCTCATGCTGATGGGTTCCTCACCGGTTCGAGCAGTGACTGTGGAGGGCGGACTGCGAGAATCGCCGCTGAGGGTGTAAATGTGGATATTGTACTCAGTGCCCGGCAGAAGGCCTGTGAAAGGGAGAGGGGAAGAAAAATATCAGCATCAAATCGAAGGGAAAGTGTTCAACCAACGTCACAGGAATAAAACACGACATCCTCCAAGTGTGGCTAACAACAGGCAAGATCAACGGCATGTATATCAGGACTGCTTATGAAGCACAGACATCGTGCTAAACATTTGTCATTCACTGGTTAGGCCTCAGCTGGAGTATTGTGGCCAAATATGGGCAGCACACTTCAGGAAGGATGTCAAGACCTTGGAGAGGTTGCAGAGGAGATTTACTAGAATGAGGGATTTCAGTTATGTGGAGAGACTAGAAGCTGGGATTGTTCTCCTTAGTGCAGAGAAGGTTAAATGGAGATAGCGGTAATCAAAATAATCAAGTAAATAAGGAGAAATTGTTCCCATTGGCAGGAGGGTTGGCAACCAGAGGACACAGATTTAAGATAATTGGTAAAAGAACCAGAGGGAAGATGAGGATAATTTTTTTTTCCCTCAATGAGTTGTTATGATCTGGAATGCGCTGCCTGAAAGGGGGGTGGAAGCAGATTCAATCGTAACTTTCAAGAGGGAATTGGATATATTCCTGAAGGGGAAAAATTTGCAGGGCTATGGGGAAAGAGCAGGGGAGTGGGACTAATTAAATAGCTCTTTCAAAGAGCCGGCACAGGAACGATGGGCTGAACGGCCTCCTTCTGCGCTGTGTGATTCTATCATTGAGATGCAGCAATGTGGCAGCAAAGCAAGTGTGAAGAATGGGAGGGAAAATAAAAGGGACGTGTTTATTTGCAACACCTAAAGTTCTGATTGGTCCCCTTGGATGACGATGACAAGTCCTGATTGCCGATTGGTCACCTTGGAGGACAAGACACACCCAGCAGTTTCTCTGTAATTGCAAAGTGTAATTCGAGCCATTCTAACTGCCGACTCCACACAGAACATTGTTCACTTGGAACAGACAGGGCTCACCCTCGCGGGTGAGACCTTCTCCCACCCCCACCCCCCAAACAAGTTCCTGCCCTCACCGCTCAAGTTCCTGACCTCCCCCCACCTAAGTTTCTGACCTCCTCCCCCCCCACCCGAGTACCTGACCTTCTCCCTCTGCCCAAGTTCCTCCCCCACGGATTCATAACCTTCTCCCAACAAGTTCCTGACCTTCCCCCCTGCCATAGGTGGGTGCATTGTGTGTGAGTCACGAATTGTTAACAGGTTTATTGGGTATGAAGTGAATAGCGACAGTGTCATGACTTCCGGATTTCGTCCAGTCTTACCATCTGGATCACGATCTCGCTCTCAAGCCCCCCCCTTTAGACCTGGATCATGTTCTTTCTCCATCCCCACTGTGCTCTCTGTACTCTTTATCCCCCGCCCCCCCACGAGTTCCTGACCTCTCTCTCCGATTACCTCTCTCTCCCTATCTCCCTCCGATTACCTTTCTCTCTCCCTCCGATTACCTTTCTCTCTCCCTCCGATTACCTTTCTCTCTCCCCGATCCCGTCTCTCTCTCTCTCCCCCACTCTCCCTCCCTCTCTCCCCCCTCATGCGCGGCCGGACCTCAGTGACAGCACACACGCGCAGAAGGGGATCGGGTGCGCATACGCAAAAAGGGGCGGGGTCGCCAGTGCGCCTGCGCAGAAGGACACAAAAAGAAAGACTTGCATTTATATAGCGCCTTTCACGACCACCGGACGTCTTAAAGCGCTTTACAGCCAATGAAGTACTTTTGAAGTGGAGTCACTGTTGTAGGAAACGCGGCAGCCAATTTGCGCACAGCAAGGTCCCACAAACAGCAATGTGATAATGAGCAGATAATCTGTTTTAGTGATGTTGGTTGAGGGATAAATATTGGCCAGGACACCGGGGATAACTCCCCTGCTCTTCTTCGAAATAGTGCCACGGGATCTTTTACGTCCACCTGAGAGGGCAGACGGAGCCTCGGTTTAATGTTTCATCCAAAAGACGGCACCTCAGACAATGCAGCACTCCCTCAGTACTGCACTGGGAGTGTCAGCCTAGCTTTCTGTGCCCAAGTCCCTGGAGTGGGACTTGAACCCACAACCTTCTGACTCAGAGGCGAGTGTATTACCCACTGAGCCACAGCTGACACAAATATTCATGCAGATAATCACTTTGAAATAAAAGCCCTTGAGGTATTTAATCTGAAGACGCCGGCGTATCTTCCTGGCATTACCTGTGATGGTGAATGTCCGCTGATCGGGCCCCACTGTCCTCTGGACTGTAGCCCTGCTGCCGGAAGGAACAGCATCGATCTGGAAGCCTGTGATGATCTCGGCGGGCTTGGTGCGCCACTGTAGCGTGATGCTCGTCTCGGTCACCCCGTTGATGCGGATCCTGCGTGGCGAGCTGACATCTAGCATAGAGGAGCAAGGTTACAACAACAGGAAAAACTTGCATTTATATAGCGCCTTTAACATAGTAAGGCGCTTCAGAGGAGCGTGATCAAACCAAAATTTACAACGAGCCACAGAAGGAGAAATTAGGACAAAGAGGTAGGTTTTAAAGAGCGTCATAAAGGAGGAGAGAGAGGCGGAGAGGTTTAGGGAGGGAGTTCCAGAGCTTAGGGCCTAGGCAGCTGAAGGCACAGCCACCAATGGTGGGGCGATGGAAATCGAGGCCACAATTGGAGGAGTGCAGATATCTCGGGGGGGGGTTGTGGGGCTGAAGGAGATTACAGAGATAGGGAGGGGGGCGAGGCCATGGAGGGATTTGAAAACAAGGATGAGAATTTTAACATTGAGGTGTTGCTCAACCGGGAACCAATGTAGGTTAGCGAGCACAGGGGTGATGGGTGAACAGGTCTTGGTGCGAGTTAGGATACGGGCAGCCGAGTTTTGGATGAGCTTAAGTTTACCGAGGGTGGAAGGTGGGAGGTCGGCCTGGAGAGCATTGGAATAGTCGAGTCTGGAGGTAACAACGGCATGGATGAGGGTTTCAGCAGCAGATGGGCTGAGTTAGAGACGGGCGATGTTAGAGGTGGAAGTAGGCAGTCTTGGAGCTGGGGAAAGAGTTTACGTGGCTCTCCAAACAGTAGGGGTCAGCGCGGGGGCAAGATACTCACTGTCCAGTGTCGCTTTGATGCCTTGCAAGGGATGACTGGTCAAGGAGTCCTTGATGGCGTACACGAAGATGTTGTATTTAGTCGCGACCTGAGTCAAGAAAGAATTACATAGAAATTACACAGAATTTACAACACAGGAACAAGCCATTCAGCCCAGCCGGTCTGTGCCAGTGTTTATGATCCACACAAGCTACTCCAACCCCTCTTCATCTCACCCTATCAACATAAACACTTCTATTCCTTTCTCCCTCATGTACCTGTCTAGCTTCCCCCTTAAAGGCCTCTATACTATTCGCCTCAACCACTCCCTGTGGTAGCGAGTTCCACATTCTAACCACTCTGAGTAAAGAAGTTTCTCCTGAATTCCTTATTGGATTTATTGGGGACTATCTTATATTGATGGTCCCTAGTTTTGGTCTCCCCCACAAGTGGAAACATCTTCTCTACGTCTATCCTATCAAATACCATCATAGTTTTAAAGACTTCGATCAGGTCACCCCTCAGCCTTATTGTTTCTAGAGAAATTTGGTCCAGAATTTGTGTTGTTTAAAAGCTTTAGGAGCATAGGAACAGGAGTAGGGCATTCAGCCCCCTTTTGCGTTGAAGGAGAAAGACTCACCATGAGACCAGTGATGGTGGCGCTGGTGTTATCTGGGCCCAGGTTCAGCTCCTTGCTGGGGCCAGTTTTCTCCCTTGGTTTCACCACCACGCGGTAACCAGTCAGCTGAGCAACAGGCGCGTGCCAACTAATGGTCATGCTCGTTGGAGTCACTTGCACAAACTCTAGGTCACTTGGAGGAGGAATGGCTGCAAGGCAACGGAATTGGCAGAATGAAAGAAAGACTTGCATTTCTATCGCACCTTTCACGATCTCAGGACGTCCCAAAGCGCTTTACATCAAATAAAGTACTTTTGAAGTGTAGTCACTGTTATAATGTAGGAAATGCAACACGCAATTTGTGCACAGCAAGGTCCCACAAGCAGCAATGAGATAATGACCAGATAATCTGTTTTAGTGATGTTGATTGAGGGATAAATATTGGCCAGGACACCGGGGATAACTCTCATTCTTCTGCAAAATAGTGCCGTGGGATCTTTTCCGTCCACCTGAGGGGGCAGACGGGGCCTTGGTTTAAAGTCTCATTCGAAAGACGGCACCTCCGACAGTGTAGCACTCCCTCAGTCATCCTAGATGTCAGCTTAGATTTTGTGCTCAAGTCCCTGGAGTGGGGGCTTGAACTCACGACCCTCTGACTCAGGGAATGCTGCCAACTGAGCCACGGCTGACGACACAAGGGCTACGCCTGAATCTAGCCCGAACTGCTTTGAGAAGAAGTCTGCAATTTGTGACCAGAGGCTGACCAATCTTTGATGGAGTAGAAGCCAGTACTTCAGCTGAATCGCAACGCAAGCCCGGCTCAAGTACCAGTCGCGACCCTCCCTGATCTGCCCCCTGCCCCGTTACAATTGGCCGCATGCTGGTAAACGGGCAATTGACTGCCGACTTTTCAGTCTCCGCTCTCATTGTAGCTCGCAACTCCCACCTCGGAATTGGTTGAACCGTTTTGTCAAAACCCAGACATTGAGGTTTTCATTGAAACGTTACAGCGGAGGGCACCGGGTGGCACGGCGGGTTGGAACATTGTCCTTCCTTCTCAGGGAACTACGCTCGAGTCTAGCCCAGACTGCTACAAGAAGAGGCCTGCCTTCCCACCATCTGCAATGGTCCTTTGTGCTCTTGAGGTTGGGCCAGTCTCAGTGAGTGGCTAAAGGGCCTGTGATTGAGCAGTAGCTGGAGTTAGCCCGCTGGCCTCATTCAGAGAGACAGGCTGGCGTGAGGGAGGTGAAATGGCGAGAAATGGGCCGATAGTGAATCGCCCGCCCGTGTTACACCACGCCCGGTTTTCTTTTCTCCCGACTTCAGAGGCCTGGGCTAATAATCCAGAATGTGAGTTAAAATCTCAGCATGGAAGTTTGAGAATTTGGATTTCATTTTAAAAATCAGGAAAGAAAAAGCCGGTATCAGTAAAAGTGACCACGAAGCTGTCGGATTGTCGTAAACACCCAACTGGTTCACTGATGTCCCTTTAGGGAAGGAAACCTGCCCTCCTTATCTGGTCTGGGCCCATAAATGACTCCAGTCCCATGTCAACGTGGTTGAGTCTGAAGTGGTCTAGCAAGCCACTCAGTTGCATCAAATCACTTTGTGTGCTCGGACATCAAACTCCTCGAGTCACTCTCCAGCGAATGTGCAAGCCCACACGGAAAGCGAGCGGCGCAATAACTGCGCTCCAATCGGCTTTTTTCCCCCCCGGAGTGGGTATTGACACTACTGTGTCAGCCAATGAGCTGGAGGCAGGACTTACAGCAGAGTCTATTTAAAACAGAATCTTTACGAACTACAGCAAACAGAACTCATGACCGAAACTACAGCAAAGTCTCCCGATAAAAGCAGGATTATTTCTCCAGCAAAATGCAGTGAGTGGTGGCGAGTTACATAATACAAGCTGTTGTGTAAAATCAACCCCAGTCACTTACAGCAGTCCAGGTGCGATTGACGGAGGAATTACCCAGTCATCTCCAGTCTGGCCGGGACTTGTGGCGTCAGTGTGCACGGCCTTTTTGTATTTACACAACGTCAGCTGCAGACACCTACCTGTACTCTGCGTTCCAATCAGAGGGGGGCTCTCCTGGTCATCGTACAGGGCGTACACTTGCACCGTGTACTCCGTGCCCGGCCGCAAGCCGACCAACTCAGCGGAATCGTCCTCGGAGTCGGGGGTGGGCGCGAGCTCGTGGATCCCATCCTCGGGGCTGGAGTAGATCACTCTGTACGCGGTGACCTGACCCTCGGGACTCTCCCACGCCAGCCGGATGGAATCCACCTCGACGTCTGTGAAAGTCAGCCCTTTCGGACGGTCGATGGCTGCCGGGCGAAAAAATAAAGGGAAGCAACAGAAAAAAAGGTTAAGCGTCTCCTCCCGACCGGCTGCCTCCGGCCTCAGGGCGCTCAGGAATAGTTTGACACGGCACTGAATCATCGCGCGGGGAAGAGGACCACATGAAACCCGACGAGAAGTTGCCCGCGGGTGCAGGTTTGAGTCGAGTCTTGTTGGTCCTTTTCGGCGCACAATAGGCAGCAACCGCTTGCAAACCGTTCCCATACTTTTTTTTCCTTCTGCAAAGCATTAGCGTTTTACTTCAGAATATACAAGCGTGCTACGGCACAGTGCCTTTCACGATCCAACAGCTTCGAAGGATCACCAAGAGCAGCTGTCCGACAAAGTGATGCCACATAGGGCATGCATTATCCAGGGTAGCTGATCAATGGAAAATAAGGGCATCAATTTTCCATTCCACTCAGAAAGCAGATGTTGGGGCTTGATAGCGGATAGCGGGAGGGGAGGGTGCAAGGGAGAAGGCATCACCTAAATGAAGCAAATAGCGAGGAAAATTAATCTGTTAAGTTACAAAACAGCTTGCGACGCAGCACTTCATTTGAACTTTGAACCAATGGACGAGTGTATAAGTACTGGGCCTCCTTCCCAAATGTGAGGGACTGGACAACTGAGGGCCAGGTGCTTACTGCTGGAAGTCAATGTCCGGTTTAGGAAGACACAGTAGGGCTAACCACACTGCCAGCGAGAAGACCGCACTCAAAGACTGCATGCATCAAAAAGATCAGGGCTTCAACACTGCAGGCCCAGTTCTCGTGCCCGTGCTCCTTCTGGGTGCGGCTCCTTGCTGGGAGCTCTTATGTTAACCCTTACATACAAGTCCATTATTGCTGTTCAAATTATATGAAGGCAATGGGGGCAGTGAGAGGCAGAAAAAAATGCAAGCCTGTCAAAAGTGGTTCGCCTAAGGCTGGGTAGGCCTCAAGCCTGTCAAAAGTGGTTCACCAACCACTGCGTAGGCCTCAAGCCTGCCTGTGGCTTTAAATCCACCACCACAACCATGTTCTTTTTAAACTTGAGGACTAACTGACTGGCTGAAGAGTGTCCCGGGCAATGGACAGGGAGCTTTGTTACTGTGCAGAGCTGCCACTGCGCGCACAGGTTACGAAATACGTACTGGTGACGGCCGTTTCAGTGAGGGGCGCACTCTCTCCACGCTCTCCCTGGGCGTACACGCTGACCATGTACTCGACTGTTGGCAGCAGGCCCTCGATAGTCAGGTGAGTTTGACCTAAAAGTAGACGAACACACAAGTTGATTTTTCCATGCCCCCCACATTCAAATACCCTGTAGTTGCCGTTCCCTGTCTGCAGTATTCTCGTACACGAGCGCTGTGCAGTCCACTTGTTTATTGGGTTTCCAGCCAGATTTCCAGATTCAAATCCCCCCCCCCCCCGCATCATCTGCACCATTTAAAATGGTTCCCACATTAATCCCCTTCAGCAAGGAACTTGCCATATAAAGGGTCGCCAACTCTGATTGGGCATATTCCTGGAGGATTCATCACATGACCCCCACCTCCAATCACCCCACTCGGTCAAACAGCCTCTATTCCCAGCTTCAATATTTTTATATAATATGAAACAAAAGTGTTCAAAGAAAATGAAAACACAAAAAAAAAGCCCAATTTGATTTTTCTCCCAGGTTTTTGCCCAGGGAGAATAATCTTTAATTCCTGGAGACTCCAGGCCAATCCTGGAGGATTGGCATCCCTAGCTCCGGTTAAACGGGTGCCAATCCAGAGCAGTCACCAGGTACCCAATTTATGAATGACTGGGCTCCATCTACAGAGGCTGATCATGCCTGGCCCCCAAGTCTTTGAAACGGGTGGACTGCCCCTCCCCCAGCTGGCTACGACATACGTATAGAACAGGTGTGCACTGGGGTAGGTTCAGCCAGTGATCGGCTGGGGGATCCCCCCCCCCCCTGGCAATGCCCTCTGCCGAGTCAGTTTGTCAGTGCCAGCTAGGAAATACGCTCCGGAAACCCCAATGGCAGCAAGCGCCCCATCAACTGTGGGGTCGGATCACCCACCGGCATTTCGGTAGCTACAGTTCGCAAGCCACACCGAGGTGGCACCATTATCCTATGGCTCCCCACTCTGCCGCCACCGATTAGATTGTCCTCACGGTGGCAAAACAAGCCCCCACCCCCACCCCCACTTTCTGCCCTCCTCGTCTGAAGGCGTGACTCTTGCCAGGGTGCGATGGAGTACTTTGATAATCAATAGCCACCTTTAAATGAAACGCATCAATGTAGCCAAGAAGTCCATTACACTATTGCCATGTTACCGATTACCAACTGAAGCCCCTGTCCTATTATCTCAAGGCTCGCCGTTGAGTGTAATTCAGATGACTGACCTGCCGGGACGGTTTGAGTTATAACCGGGCCTTGGCCGCTCTTCGGGGTACTCGTGACCCTGTAACCGGTAACCGGGGCTTTGGGTGGAGTCCAGCTGACGGTCAGGCTGTTGTCGTGCACTTCTTTCACCTCCAGCGCAGTCGGCATGTCAATTTCTGAATAAAAAAAAGAGAGGGGAAGTGGTCCCCGGTGAAAAGGGCGCAGCGCCAAACCTCAAGCGATTCGCGTTTTCCATCCCCGGCCGTTAGAAACGGCTCTGTCGCAGGTGGGGGACAGCGGAGAGGTGGCAAACTTAGGGCAGGCATGGGCCGGACAGGCCACCGTACTTTGCCAGGTTGTGTTCGGTGTACGGCATTTAAACCCCAGGGGGTACCTCCAGCAGTTTGGTCTTTGAGCTGGGGATGGATGAAGATATATTGATTTACAGCACAGGCCCGAGTTCCATTTCGACAAAGGGGGTGGCTGACTACAGCTACTTCTGGTGGAAGTGCGACTGGAGCCCAGTAGGCCCGAGGCTTGGCCAAGCTGAGGGAGCTTCACTCTGAAGCGGATGTACCTGGCAGGGGGGTATGGGGACCTGGAAGACGATTCCGTCCCCCAGCATTGATGCCTCGTCGCCTTGACGAGCACAAAGTAAGTAAATGGAAGTTATACACAAGCAGCATACATGATGTGATCATCGGAACAGGAGGAGGCCATTCAGCCCCTCGAGCTTGTTCCGCCATTCAATTAGATCGTGGCTGATCTGCATCTCAACTCCATTTACCCGCCTTGGTTCCATATTCCTTGATACCCTTACCCAACAAAAATCTATCAATCTCAGTTTTTAAATTTTCAATTAACCCCCAGCACCCACAGCCTTCTGGGGGAGAGAGTTCCAGATTTCCATTACCCTTTGCTTCCTGCCATCACCCCTGAACAGACTAGCTCTAATTTTAAGGTTTGCCCCTTTGTTCTGGACTCCCCACCAGAGGAAATCGTTTCTCTCTATCTACCCTATCAAATCCATTAATCATATCAAATACCTTGATTAGATCACCCCTCAATCTTCTATACTCAAGAGAATACAAGCCAAGTTACTGCAACTTGTCCTCATAATTTAACTCTTTTAAGCCCCGTTATTCTGGTGAATCTCCATGGAGATATTGAGGTCAACACAGTTGAAAGATATTCAACTCATTTGTAGCTAGTTTACTCATATTGAGTGAGTTGTGTGTGTTGTACACAGCAAGACTCCCCGTGACCTCCGATGCAAGACTCCCCGCGGCCCCAGCGGCAAGACTCCCCTTGACAAGACCACCCGCGACCCCCGCGGCAAGACTCCCCGCAACCTCCGCGGCAAGACTCCCCGCGACCTCCGCGGTAAGACTCCCCGCGACCCCCATGGCCAGACTTCTCGCGACCTCCGCGGCAAGACTCCCCGCGGCCCTCGCAGCAAGACTCCCCGCGACCCCCGCGGCAAGACTCCCCGCGACCGTCTCTTTGAGAGCAGGGATGCCAGTTCTGTTCTGTAGTCCCACGATTACTACCAGCTGGGATTCAGTCTCTCCAGTTACATCTGACAGAGGAGCCTTGCAGCCAGCCTCCCCATCAGTCTGGCCCAGACTGAAACCTGGGTCATGGAGGCGAAACGCAAGCCGATTAGGACCAGGTGCCACCCAGTCCCAGGGCTCAGCGTGGCGTCACTGCGTGGAACTAGTGACCAAAAGCAGTGCCAGCTTGTTAATGTTAACCAGGTGCACTGCCCACTGGGGCACCACTGCCCCTCCACTTCATGAACTGAAATGACAATTCAGTAACCAGAGGACACAGATTTAAGATAATTGGCAAAAGAACCAGAGGGGGAGATGAGAAGAATTTTTTTTACGCAGCGAGTTATGATCTGAAACGCGCTGCCTGAAAGGGCGATGGAAGCAGATTCAATAGTAACTTTCAAAAGGGAACTGGATAAATATTTGAAGGGAAAATTTGCAGGGCTGTGGGGAAAGAGCAGAGGGAGTGGAACTAATCGGATAGCTCTTTCAAAGCATAGGAATGATGGGCCGACTGGCCTCCGTCTGTGCTGTATCGTTCTTTGATTCTATGACAGAGCTCAACACTTCGAACACAATGTGACACATCGGGCAAGAAGTTACCAGCTCGCGCTCCTCGACCTGCCCCCCTCCCCTCCCCTCCCCTGCCCCCATTACCTGTCCTCTCAGAACCCACAACTGGTTTGCTGGTTGCCGGGCTGTCGCCCCGGCCAGTGACAGCGTACACGGTTACGGTGTATTCGGTGCCGGGGCGCAGGCCGGGTATGGTGGCGGTAGACTCGGCCCCTGGCACGGTGATGACCTCCCTCGCTGGGCTGCGACTTCCTGTGAGAAAATGGGGGGAATTAAAAAGAAAAAAGGATGTGCGGTCAATATGGTGGGCAAAGTATTTAAATCACATCGTACACGGAACTGCGTGGCGGGATACGCTGCTGTACAAGACATTTACTCATTTCACATGCGTTTGCCTGAAGTAAATACCGGAGCCTAGAAACTCGACGGTGCCGTGCCCGTTTCACAGGCGTCAAACGGGCACCTAAGGGCCCACTACTGATGCGCCGCCCGCCATTTTGATGAGGGCCGCTCGGTAGGCGTCATGGGCATATGCCTGAAACTGGTGTTAGGCCCAGCATGTGCAGTGAGCCTAAGGCCTGTTTCAGGCCCGGTTTTGTCAGATTGATCTGTGAATGAGCACGGCCCGCACGTGGGCAGTTTCTTCAGCTGCTCAGCAGCCTTAAAAGGGACCGCCACTGCCCAGAAGCTAAGTTGTAAGTTCATTACTTGCTCCTCCGGGCTCCACATTAAAACCGGGGGGACCTCTGCCGGCCACCGCTTGCTTTACGCCCCCCTCCGCCCCCCCCCTCCCCCTCCCCCCACCCCCCAGATTACCTCCCCACCACCCACCCCCCACCCCGCCCCTCTTGCTGCAACCTTCAACTGAGGCTGGGGAAACAATCTGCCGTGACCCTGCCGCAGGGCCTCAGTGAGCTGCACCGGGATCTTGCCCTGGTTCCTCTTTTAGCCTTTACAGCATACGAGTTCCTAATTTTGGACCTCCTTTTTCCAACCAGCTGCTACCATAATTTTAACCCGGGTATCACTCTGGTAAATCTGCGCTGCACCCCCTCCAAGGCCAAAATATCCTTCCTGAGGTGCGGGGGCCACAACTGGCCGCAGTGTCTCACCAGAGCTTTCTACCGCTGTGACAAGGAAGACACCGGGCTTGCACCTAACCTGATCCCACTGCAGCAGTTGGGATTCTACGTTGCCCCTGGCCTTGTGAACATTTCAAGGACCTACCTGATTCTCCGAATGCGATGCGGTAGTATTTAACAGTCACAGGCGGTGGGTTCCAGCTGATGGTCAGGCTGTTGGGTGTGGACCGGGTGAATTCCAGATCGGTTGGGGAATCAGAGACTGGAGGTGGAGGGGTTAACAGAGTGCAAACAATTCAGTGGAGTTAACGCAACAGCCGAAACCGAACAGGCATTTTCAAATATATACAAAAATAATGGGCAGCTGGTCCATCGAGCCTGCCCTACGCGCATGATGACTCCGCCGCTCTCCCCCTCCCCCACTCTCGCAGCCATGTAATCTCCTGGGAGAGACAAAAAGTGAAAAATCTAAGGCCAGTAAGGGAGAATGCACTCTGGAAAATTCCTCTCCTACCCCTGTCAGGCCATGGAAACCAGTCCAATCCCATGTACCAAGTGTAATCTGTACAGACAGTTTTCCAACCACTTCCAATACAGAGGATGCATCTTTTAAATATGTAAAACTAGCCAAGCTCCCATGGCATTGCTTGCCGTGACTGTAAAATGTGACAGGAAGCAAGCGTGACCCTTACAGGAAATGCATACTGCGCACAAGTCTTTAATATCATATAGGCAAGACAATACGGTTGTGGTATATTTTCTGTTTTTCTTTCTATGCCGGTTTCCCCCCGCCCCCCCCCCCATTGCTCTTCTGTGAGAGGCAGCGATGGCTCACGGTTCTAACATGGGCCAGCTGCTTGCCCAAGTGGACACTGGGCCAGCTATTCGACCGCAGGAGGCTTCACACCGGCCCCGTCCCAAACCCCTGCCTTCACCCAGCATGGGGCATGCACACCGTCCAGTGGGTGCCACTGGGCAGTGACCGGGCGTGGGCAAAGCTATTAGACCCACGGGAAGCTTTATACAGCCACGTCCAAATCCCGCCTCATCCCAGCATGGACACAGGCCCATTCGGTCACCGGCCAGAGCGCAGGAGCCGGCCCACTATTCGACTGCAGGAGGCATCACGCCGCTCTGTCCAAACCCCGCCTTCACGCAGCACTTTCTAGTGGGAGATTGGTTTGGTTTGTTTTCTTTCAGCCCAAAACATTGCGGCTGGTTCCAGCGGCCCCCCCCCCCACTCTTACTGCCAACATCAAGCTAACCCAGCGCAGACCAAAGACTGGAAGTCACTCTATGCGGCACGGCTAACATGTTGCCCTTTCATATAGCCGGGCCCCACCTAATGGAACTACAGTCACCCCACTGGCAATAATACCCACAGAGGCCACGGCGAATTCTAACAAACCGATGACAGCCACATAACACACAGTCGGAACGGCATGCTCGTCACCCTCGGTAGGGGTGGGAGGGGGCGGGTGGGATTTGCTCAGGATCGCATCACTTACTCGTAGCCTGCTGTCCGACCAGGGGCAGGCTTTCCTGCCTGCCACTGAATGCGTAGATGCTGATGACGTACTCTGAGCCGGGGGCCAGGTTGGTCAGCAGGAGGGAGTTGCGAGAGCCCGGTACCCGGTCGTCCTTTGGCCTGGCCCCACCCTCGAGGTGGTAACGCACCCTGAATCCAGTGACTGGGGCTTGCGGCGGCATCCAGTGCACGGTGAAAGAGGTGGTCGTTATATCAGAGAAGTCGATACCGGTCGGCGAGTCGATGCCTGGCACAAACAAATAAAGGGCATGCGTCAATCAAAGAGAGAAAGAACTTAAAAGCATTTCTATCGCACCTTTCGCCACCTCGGGACATCCCAAAGCACTTTGCAGCCAGCGAAGTACTTGTGAAGTGTAGTCACTGTTGTAATGTAGGAAATGCGGCAGCCAATTTGCGCACAGCAAGATCCCACAAACAGCAATGTGATAATGACCAGATAATCTGTTTTAGTGATGTTGGTTGAGGGATAAATATTGGCCAGGACACCGGGGAGAACTCCCCTGTTCTTCGAAATCGCGCCCTGAGATCTTTTACATCCACCCGAGAGGGCAGAGTGGGCCTCGGTTTAAAGTCTCATCTGAAAGATAGCACCTCCGACAGTGCAGTGCTCCCTCAGTCCTGCACTGGGAGTGTCAGCCTAGATTTTGTGCTCAAGTCTCTGGAGTGGGGCTTGAACCCACAACCTTCTGACCGAGAGGCGAGAGCGTTACCCACTGAGCCAGAGCTGACACAAAAAATCACCCACACTTAACTGAGTTAAAATTTAAAAAACTATTTAAATTCTGTGCCATTGAAGAGCTAATTCAGTTAAAAATAAATACCTCGTCCTGTCAGCTGAGAGTAAAAACAATGGTTACCTTGTTACAGTGTTTGCAGTGTAGAGTTCTCAGTGGGTGAGTAGAGCAGGCAGGAGAGTCAGGTAGAGTTTTCAGTGGGTGAGTAGAGCAGGCAGGAGAGTCAGGTAGAGTTCTCAGTGGGTGAATAGAGCAGGCAGGAGAGTCAGGTAGTGTTCTCAGTGGGTGAGTAGAGCAGGCAGGAGAGTCAGGTAGAGTTTTCAGTGGGTGAATAGAGCAGGCAGGAGAGTCAGGTAGAGTTCTCAGTGGGTGAATAGAGCAGGCAGGAGAGTCAGGTAGAGTTTTCAGTGGGTGAGTAGAGCAGGCAGGAGAGTCAGGTAGAGTTTTCAGTGGGTGAATAGAGCAGGCAGGAGAGTCAGGTAGAGTTCTCAGTGGGTGAATAGAGCAGGCAGGAGAGTCAGGTAGAGTTCTCAGTGGGTGGTCTATACAGTTTGATACGATAAGAGTTCAGGGAGGCCTGTGCATCCCATTGAACTGAAAACGACCCTCGTTAGGCAAGGGTATTAAGGGTTACAAAACCAAGGCAGGTGGATGGGAGTTAAGGTACAGATCAGCCATGATCTAACTGAATGGTGAACAGGTTCCACCCGACCCTACAGCGAGAGGTTTTACACCCCGTCACACTTGGAGTTGGTGTGTGGAGAGAGGTACAGCGCTGGGCTGGTGCACTGGTGGGTTTGCGTCTTTCACTGCTGTGAGCAACTTGCTGATGTATCACACAGAGTGTCACACAAGAAGCATTCAGTACAACATTCAGTCACACTGGGCTCAGTGCAATCATTGCAGTAGTACCTGGTTAACAATGTCTTAACAGTGCTGCAGCTTGTGTGGAGTAGAAGACCAGCATAGACCATAGAATGATAGAAATTTACAGCACAGGAGGAGGCCATTCAGCCCATGGTGTCTGTGCCGGCCGACAAAGAGCTATCCAGCCTAATCTCACTTTCCAGCTCTTGGTCCGTAGCCCTGTAGGTTACGGCACTTCAAGTGCACATCCAAGTACTTTTTAAATGCAATGAGGGTCTCTGCCTCTACCACCTTTTCAGGCAGTGAGTTCCAGACCCCCACCACCCTCCTCAACTCCCCTCTAATCCTTCTACAGCGAGAGGAGCGGGATCGGCGGCGAGAGGGGCGGGATCAGCGGCGAGAGGATCGGCGAGAGGGGCGGGATCAGCGGCGAGAGGAGCGGGATCAGCGGCGAGAGGGGCGGGATCGGCGGCGAGAGGGGCGGGATCGGCGGCGAGAGGATCAGTGGCGAGAGGAGCGGGATCAGCGGCGAGAGGATCAGCGAGAGGGGCGGGATCAGCGGCGAGAGGGGCGGGATCAGCGGCGAGAGGATCGGGATCAGCGGCGAGAGGATCAGCGAGAGCAGCGGGATCAGCGGCGAGAGGGGCGGGATCAGCGGCGAGAGGATCAGCAAGAGGGGCGGGATCAGCGGCGAGAGGGGCGGGATCAGCGGCGAGAGGATCAGCGAGAGGAGCGGGATCAGCGGCGAGAGGGGCGGGATCAGCGGCGAGAGGATCAGCGGCGAGAGGGGCGGGATCAGCGGCGAGAGGATCAGCGAGAGGAGCGGGATCAGCGGCGAGAGGATCAGCAAGAGGGGCGGGATCGGCGGCGAGAGGATCAGCGAGAGGGGCGGGATCAGCGGCGAGAGGATCAGCGAGAGGAGCGGGATCAGCGGCGAGAGGATCAGCAAGAGGAGCGGGATCAGCGGCGAGAGGATCAGCGAGAGGAGCGGGATCAGCGGCGAGAGGATCAGCGAGAGGGGCGGGATCAGCGGCGAGAGGGGCGGGATCGGCGTCGAGAGGGGCGGGATCGGCGTCGAGAGGAGCGGCGAGAGGGGCGGGATCGGCGGCGAGAGGATCAGCGAGAGGGGCGGGATCGGCGGCGAGAGGATCAGCGAGAGGGGCGGGATCGGCGGCGAGAGGATCAGCGAGAGGGGCGGGATCAGCGGCGAGAGAATCAGCGAGAGGGGCGGGATCGGCGGCGACAGGGGCGGGATCAGCGGCGAGAGGATCAGCGAGAGGGGCGGGATCAGCGGCGAGAGGATCAGCGGCGAGAGGATCAGCGAGAGGAGCGGGATCAGCGGCGAGAGGGGCGGGATCAGCGGCGAGAGGATCAGCGAGAGGAGCGGGATCAGCGGCGAGAGGATCAGCGAGAAGAGCGGGATCAGCGGCGAGAGGATCAGCGAGAGGGGCGGGATCAGCGGCGAGAGGGGCGGGATCAGCAGCGAGAGGATCAGCGAGAGGGGCGGGATCAGCGGCGAGAGGATCAGCGAGAGGGGCGGGATCAGCGGCGAGAGGATCAGCGAGAGGAGCGGGATCAGCGGCGAGAGGATCAGCGAGAGGAGCGGGATCAGCGGCGAGAGGATCAGCGAGAGGAGCGGGATCAGCGGCGAGAGGGGCGGGATCAGCGGCGAGAGGATCAGCGAGAGGAGCGGGATCAGCGGCGAGAGGGGCGGGATCAGCGGCGAGAGGATCGGGATCAGCGGCGAGAGGATCAGCGAGAGGGGCGGGATCAGCGGCGAGAGGATCGGGATCAGCGGCGAGAGGATCAGCGAGAGGGGCGGGATCAGCAGCGAGAGGATCAGCGAGAGGGGCGGGATCAGCGGCGAGAGGATCAGCGAGAGGAGCGGGATCAGCGGCGAGAGGATCAGCGAGAGGGGCGGGATCAGCGGCGAGAGGGGCGGGATCGGCGGCGAGAGGGGCGGGATCGGCGTCGAGCGGAGCGGCGAGAGGGGCGGGATCGGCGGCGAGAGGGGCGGGATCGGCGGCGAGAGGATCAGCGAGAGGGGCGGGATCAGCGGCGAGAGGGGCGGGATCAGCGGCGAGAGGATCAGCGAGAGGAGCGGGATCAGCGGCGAGAGGGGCGGGATCAGCGGCGAGAGGATCAGCAAGAGGGGCGGGATCGGCGGCGAGAGGATCAGCGAGAGGAGCGGGATCAGCGGCGAGAGGATCAGCGAGAGGGGCGGGATCAGCGGCGAGAGGGGCGGGATCGGCGGCGAGAGGGGCGGGATCGGCGTCGAGAGGAGCGGCGAGAGGGGCGGGATCGGCGGCGAGAGGAGCGGGATCAGCGGCGAGAGAATCAGCGAGAGGGGCGGGATCAGCGGCGAGAGGATCAGCAAGAGGGGCGGGATCAGCGGCGAGAGGATCAGCGAGAGGGGCGGGATCAGCGGCGAGAGGATCAGCGGCGAGAGGATCAGCGAGAGGGGCGGGATCAGCGGCGAGAGGATCAGCGAGAGGGGCGGGATCAGCGGCGAGAGGATCAGCGAGAGGGGCGGGATCAGCGGCGAGAGGGGCAGGATCAGCGGCGAGAGGGGCGGGATCGGCGGCGAGAGGATCAGCGAGAGGGGCGGGATCAGCGGCGAGAGGATCAGCGAGGGGAGCGGGATCAGCGGCGAGAGGGGCGGGATCGGCGGCGAGAGGATCAGCGAGAGGGGCGGGATCAGCGGCGAGAGGATCAGCGAGGGGAGCGGGATCAGCGGCGAGAGGATCAGCGGCGAGAGGATCAGCGAGAGGAGCGGGATCAGCGGCGAGAGGATCAGCGAGAGGAGCGGGATCAGCGGGATCAGCGATGTTATAAAGAGCCTCAAACAGAAAAATCAAGGAGTGACATCACAGGGCAGCATGTAGGTGATTGGTTGGTGAGTATTAGGTTTTATTTAGTCTCTAAGCTAGCTAAGAAACTGTAAACTGCTATAAGTTTACTTTATTAAATTAGTAACTAAAACTAGATAAACTAATTAATTAATAAAACTAAAATAATTGAAAAAAAATTAATTAACTAATCAAATAAATAAAGAAGGTTGATAGAGATGGCCGGGCAGGTGGTGTGCCGTAACTGCAGCATGTGGGAGCTTGTGGATACCAGCGAGATCCCGAGCAACCACATCTGCGGTAAGTGTCTGCAGCTCGAGGAACTTCAGCTCAGAATTGTTGAGCTGGAGTACGAGGTGCAAACATTGCGGAGCATCAGGGAGGGGGAGAGTTACCTGGACACTTTGTTCCAGGAGGCAGTCACACCCCTTTAGGTTAAGTAGTACTTTAGAGTTTGTCAGTGGTCAGGGGCAGGAGGGTGTGACTGCGAGTCTGGAAAGTATGGGGACGCAGGATGTAGTGATGGAGGAGTCTCAGCCCTTGTCTTTGACCAACAGGTATGAGGTACTTGCTACCTGTGTGGATGAGAACAAGGACTGCAGGGTGGATGAGCAAACTGACCATGGCACCATGGTGCAGGAGGCCATTCAAGTAGGGGGGAGTGAAAAGGAATGTAGTTGTGGTAGAGGACAGTATAGTCAGGGGAATAGATAATGTTCTCTGCAACCGCGACCGAGAGTTCTGAAGGTTGTGTTGCCTGCCCAGTGCCAGGGTTAAGGATATCTCCTCGCGGCTGGAGAAGAACTTGGAGTGGGAGGGGGAGGATCCAGTGGTCGTGGTCTACGTAGGAACCAACAACATAGGTAGAACTAGAAATGAGGTTCTGCTGAGGGAGTTTGAGGAGCTAGGGTCCAAATTAAAACGCAGAACCTCAAAGGTAATATCTCTGGATTGTTACCTGTGCCACGTGCAAATTGGCATGGGGACAGACAGATCAGAGAGTTAAATGCATGGTTCAAAGAATAGTGTGGGAGGAAGGGGTTTTGATTCATGGGACACTGGCACCAGTACCGGGGAAAGAGGGAGCTGTTCTGTTGGGATGGGCTCCACTTAAACTGGGCTGGGACTAATGTCCCGGCGAATCAAATAACTAGGGTGGTAGATAGGGCTTTAAACTAATGAAGGGGGTGGGGGGGAGGATTCAGGAAAGGGTAAATTCAAAAGCAGTAAGAGAAATGTCAAGGCTCTAGAGCAGAGTAGTGATCTGGGTAAAGATAAGCAGAGTGGGTCAGGAAGGGACAGAAAGAGTAATAAAAGGTAATACGGCATTAGTGACATCAGAGAAAAATAGAAAAAAGTTCAAGCTAAAGGCACTATATCTGAACGCACGAAGCATTCGCAACAAAATAGATGAATTAATTGTACAGATAGAAATAAATGGGTTTGATCTAATAGCCATTAAAGAGACGTGGTTGCAGAGTGACCAAGGTTGGGAACCAAATATTCTAGGATAGTTGACTTTTAGAAGAGACAGGCAGAATAGAAAAGGAGGCGGGGTAGCCCTGATAATAAAGGAAGGAATAAAGACAGTAGAGAGAAAGGATCTTGGCTTGGAAAACCAAAATGTAGAATCAGTTTGGGTGGCGCTAAGAAACAACAAGGGGCAGAAAACATTGGTGGGAGTTGTTTATAGGCCCCCAAACAGTAGTTGCAGTGTCGGACAGTGTATAAATCAGGAAATTAGAGATGCATGTAACAGGGGAAATACAGTAATTTTGGGGGACTTTAACTTTCATATAGACTGGCCAAACCAAATTTGTAGTAATAATGCAGAGGAAGAGTTCTGGAATGTATTCAAGATCGTTTTCTAGATCAGTATGTCGAGGTACCTACTAGGGAACTGGTTATGTTAGATCTAGTATTGTGCAATGAGACAGGGTTAATTAATAACCTTGTAGTAAAGGAGCCTCTGGGGAGCAGTGATCATAGTATGATAGAATTTTATGTTGAGTTTGAGAGTGATTTAGTTAAATCTGAAACTAGGGTGCTAAATCTGAACAAAGCAAACTACGTAGATATGAGAGGCGAGTTGGCTAAGGTAGGTTGGGAAACTAGATTAAAAGATATAACAGTAGAAAAGCAATGGCAAACATTTAAAGAAATAATTCATAAGTCAACGAATATACATTCCCTTATGGAATTAAAAACACCAGAAAAAATGTTCCACCCATGCCTAACAAGAGAAATTAAAGATAGTATTAGATTAAAGGAAGAGGCTTATAATGCTGCCAAAAATAGTAAGCCTGAGGATTGGGAGGATTTTAGAATTCAGCAAAGGAGGACCGAAATTGATAAAGAAACGGAAAATAGAATGAGAGTAAACTAGAGAGAGACATAAAAACAGACTGTAAAAGCTTCTATAGGTATGTAAAAAGGAAAAGATTAGCGAAAGTAAACGTGGGTCCCTTACAGGCTGAGACAGGAGAAATTATAATGGGGAAATAAGGAAATGGCTGAGAAATTAAACAAATACTTTGGGCTGGATTTTGATACTGGGGTGGGTTGGGGTCGTGTCATCCGCATTTCGTGTTATCCACCCGACTGCAATTGGATGTGGGAGATTGATGCAATTTTCACCTAATTGGGCAATTGAGTTCCAGCATGTGGGAACCCATGAACCAATTAGTGTTTTCAGTCTGAAAGTCGCCTCTGATGATGTCATCATTGCTGCTGCATTGAAGGTCTTCAGAGACTGCCTGGCCTTTGCTGTGAGTGGACCTGGATGCAAAATGAGCAGCAGCGAGAGAGAGAATTTTTTTTGCATCCAGGTCCTCTCACAGCAAAGGCCAGGCAGTCTCTGAAGACATTCAATGCAGCAGCATCAGAGGCGACTTTCAGACCTAATACTACTACTACCTTCATCACATCTCCGTTGTAATAGTGGACCTGCAGCTGATAGTCAGCTATCCACTTGTGCTCCCGCCAGGTTTCACTGGCGTGTTGCACATCAGGCGCGCTTCACGTGGGAAAAGGGTTAAACTAGCTAAAACGTTTCAAAATGGCATTAGAGCCAATTTAGGGCTTGTTAAGGGCTTCAATGGCCTCTCCCGCCTCTTGGAGGCGGGACGGAGTCGAGAACACCGCACACGATTTTATCAAAATTGCGTGGAGGCGGAATGGAGGCAGGATCAGGTCCGCCCGCCACTTTTTGCAATTTTAACCCCCCACACGCCTCCAAACCCGCCTCCACGGCCCTATGAAAATCCAGCCCAGTGTGTCTGTCTTCACGAAAGACGACGCAAAAAACATTCCGGAAATAGTGGAGAACCAAGGGTCCAGTGAGAATGAGGAACTGAAAGAAATTAGTATTAGTAAGGAAATAGTACTGGAGAAATGAATGTGACTGAAAGCCGATAAATCCCCTGGACCCGACGGCCTACATCCTAGGGTTTTAAAAGAGGCGGCTATAGAGATAGTGGATGCATTGGTTGTCATCTTCCAAATATCCATAGATTCTGGAATGGTTCCCACGGATTGGAAGGTAGCAAATGTAACCCCACTATTTAAGAAAGGAGAGAAGAGCGAAAATGGGGAACTCGACCAGTTAGCCTGACATCAGTAGTAGGGAAAATGCTGGGATCTATTATTAAGGATGTGGTAACAGGGCACTTAGAAAGTAATAATAGGATTGGGCAGAGTCAACACAGATATATGAAAGGGACATTCGTGTTTGACAAATCTGTTTTTTGAGGTTGTAACTAGCAGAATAGATAAGGGGGAACTAGTGGATGTAGTGTATTTGGATTTTCAGAAGGCATTTGATAAGGTGCCACACAAGAGGTTATTAAACAAAATTAGGGCTCATGGGATTGGGGGTTATATACTAGCATGGATTAAGGATTGGTTAACGGACAGAAAACAGAGAGTAGGAATAAACGGGTCATTTTCGGGTTGGCAGGCTATAACTAGTGGGGTACCGCAAGGATCAGTGCTTGGGTCTCAGCTATTCACAATCTATATGAATGATTTGGATGAGGGGACCAAGTGTAATATATCCAAGTTTGCTGATGATACAAAGCTAGGTGGGAATGTAAGTTGTGAGGAGGATGCAAAGAGGCTGCAAGGGGATATAGACAGGTTAAGCGAGTGGGCAAGAACACGGCAAATGGAATATAATATGTAGAAATGTGAAGTTATCCACTTTGGTAGGAAAAATAGAAAAGCAGAGTATTTTTTAAATGGTGAGAGATTGGGAAATGTTGGTGTCCAGAGGGACCTGGGTGTCCTTGTACAAGAATCACTGAAAGTTAACATGCAGGTACAGCAAGCAATTAGGAAAACAAATGGTATGTTGGCCTTTATTACAAAAGGATTTGAGTATAAGAGTAAAGACATCTTACTGCAATTATATAGGGCTTTGGTGAGCCCACACCTGGAGTATTGTGTACAGTTTTGGTCTCCTTACCTAAGGAAAGATGTACTTGCCATAGAGGGAGTGCACTGAAGGTTCACCAGACTGATTCCTGGGATGGGGGTTTGTCCTATGAGGAGAGATTGAGTAGACTAGGCCTATATTCTCTAGAGTTTAGAAGAATGAGAGGTGATCTCATTGAAACATACAAAATTCTTACAGGGCTTGACAGGGTAGGTGCAGAGAGAATGTTTCCCCTGGTTGGGGAGTCTAGAAACAGGGATCACAGTCTCGGAATAAGGGGTCGGCCATTTAGGACTGAGATGAGGAGAAATTTCTTCACTAAGGAGAGTGGTGAATCTTTGGAATTCTTTACCCCAGAGGGCTGTGGAGGCTCGAGTATATTCAAGACAGAGATCGATAGATTTTGGGGTGTTAAGGGAATCAAGGGATATGGGGATAGTACAGGAAAGGGGAGTTGAGGTAGAAGATCAACCATGATCTTACTGAATGGCAGAGCAGGCTCGAAGGGCCTACTGCTGCTTCTATTTCTTATTTTCTTATACCCAGTTGGGCCGAATGGCCTGTTTCTGTGTTGTAAATTCTAAATAATTCTATGTAACACTCAATAGCTGACTACAAAACAGAACACAGAGTGTAGGGGTTAAAGGTAGTTACGAGGATTGGCAAATGGTGGGAAATGGTGTTCCACAAGGATCAGTGCTGGACCACTGTTGTTCACTATTTACACAAAGGGTTTGGACTCAGGAATCGGAAATACAATTTCAAAATTTGCAAATCACACCAAATTGAAAGGGGGCAGGGGGTTGGTGTAGTTAACACAGAGGAGGACAGCGACAAAATACAGGAAGACATTAATAAACTTGCAGAACGGGCGTGTAATTGGCAAATGAACTTTAATATAGATAAGTGTGAGGTAGTAGGAAGGAAAAGGAGGCCACATTCTCCTTGGAAAATAAGTATCTAAATGGGGTAGAGGAGCAAAGGGATCTGGGGGTAAAGATACACAAATCACTAGAAGTAGCGACATAGGTTAAAAAGGACATTAAAAAAGCAAACAAAGCACTGGGGTTCATTTCTAGAGGGATAGAATTGAAAAGCAGGGAAGTTACATTAAATTTTTTATAGAACCTTTGATCGACCACACTTGGAATACCGTGAGCAGTTCTGGTCTCCATATTACAAAAAAGGATATAGAGGCACTGCAGAAGGTGCAAAAAAGATTTGCAAGGATGATACCAGAACTGTGAGGTTATACCTATCACTAAAGACTGAACAGTCTGGGGCTCTTTCCTCTAGAAAAAAGACTGAGGGGCGACCTGATAGAGGTATTTAAAACTATGAAGGGGTTTGCTAGGGTAGACAAAGAGAAGATGCTTCCAATTGTGGGGAGATCATAACTAGGGGCCATAAATATAAGAAAGTCACTAATAAATCCAATAGGGAACTCAGGAGAAACTTCTTTACTCAGAGAGTGGTGAGAACGTGGGACTCACTACCACAGGGAGTAGTTGAAGCGAATAGCATAGATGCATTTAAGGGGAAGCTAGATAAACATATGAGGGAGAAAGTGATAGAAGGATATGCTGATAGGGTTAGATGAAGTAGGGTGAGCTCATGTGGAGCATAAACACTGACATGGACCTGTTGGGCCTAATGGCCTGTTTCTGTGCTGTAAACACCATGTAGTAATACTTGAAGGAATATTCTACATGAATATCGTTACATTAGCTTAGGGTAGTTAGAAAATAACTGAGAATCAATTGACCCAATTGTCACACTGGTGCAACACCCGTCTGTGCAGTGATTGAGTGGGATATTAGCTGACAATGTTGGCCGGGTGTGGATCCCCACTCTCCTGCTCGGGGATAATCCCCTGTGAACACTGTTTCGTCTGTGTTCACTAGGGGGCGCTAACAAGTTACTTGGAGCAAACTGCAGTCAAATTTGGAGCGGTTTTCTCTTCAGCTCAGACTCTGGGATGGCTCCATTTGGTATTGTCTACTTGATTCTTGGCGAGAGACACACTTGATTAAATGCTCGTGTCTCTCAGCATTCTCACTCAAAGGGAATTAAGTGTTCTTAGTGGGTGAGTGAAGCCGACAGGAAAGTCATAGTGACACTGGAAGTGTAGCTGACGATTTTATTGAGAAAAAGACTTGGAGTACTGTGCATAGTTCTAGTCTCCATATTATAAAAAGGGTATAGAGGCACTGGAGAAGGTGAAAAAGATTTGCAAGGATGATACCAGAACTGTGATGTTATACCTATCACTAAAGACTGAACGGTCTGGGGCTCTTTTCTCTAGAAAAGAGAAGGCGGAGGGGCAACCTGATAGAAGTCTTTAAAATGATAAAAGGGTTTGATAGGGTAGATGGAGAGAAGATGTTTCCACTTGTGGAGGAGTCCAAAACGGGGGGCCATAAATATAAGATAGTCACTAATAAATCCAATAGGGAATTCAGGAGAAACTTCTTTACCCAGAGAGTGGTGAGAATGTGGAACTCGCTACCACAGGGGTGGTTGAGGTGAATAGCACAGAGGCATTTAAGGGGAAGCTCGATAAACACATGATAGAAAACATAGAAAAATAGGAGCAGGAGTAGGCCATTCGGCCCTTCGAGCCTGCTCCACTAGTTGCTACTTCTAGTGATTTGTGTATCTTTACCCCCAGATCCCGCTGCTCCATGATAGAGAAAGGAATAGAAGGGTATGCTGATAGGGTGAGATGAAGTAGGGTGAGGGGAGGCTCGTGTAGAGCATAAACTGTTGGGCTGTAGACCATGTAATACTTTTCTGTTATTTGCTTTAAGAAAAGGCAACCCATTGTATATATCCATCTATCGCTGTGTAGCTTTGTCACAAGGTACATCCAGGTGTGAGAGCGCACACTAGGAACTATACATGGTGCCCTAGGCCACGACCCCAGGCTGAACATTGAGTGCTGTCTTTCGAATGAGAGGTCAGCACAGCGGAGAGGTGTGGGGGGGCGGGCAGCGAGTGGAAGTACACATCTGGAGCGGAGAAGTAGCGGGAATATAGGAACAAGAAGAGGCCATTCAGCCCCTCGAGCCTGTTCCGCCATTCAATTAGATCATGGAGCACTGTGTCCAATTCTGGGCACCGCACTTTAGGAAGGATGTGAAGGCCTTAGAGAGGGTGCAGAAAAGATTTACAAGAATGATTCCAGGGCTGAGGGACTTTAGTTACGTGGATAGACTGGAGAAGCTGGGGTTGTTCGCCTTACAGCAGAGAAGGTTGAGAGGAGATTTGATAGAGGTGTTCAAAATCATGAGGGGTGTAGATAGAGAGAAACCGTTCCCATTGGCGGAAGGGTCGAGAACCAGAGGACACAGATTTAGGTGAGTGGCAGAAAAACCAAAGGTGACATGAGGAAAAACTTTTTTTTACACAGCGAGTGGTTAGGATCTGGAATGCACTGCCTGAAAAGGTGGAGGAGGTAGATTCAATTGTGGTTTTCAAAATGGAATTGGATAAGTACCTGAAGGAAAAAAATTGCAGGGCTACAGGGAAAGGGCGGGGTAGTGGGACTAGCTGAAGTGCTCTTGCAGAGAGCCGGCACAGGCTCGATGGCCGAATGGCCTCCTTCTATGCTGTAACCGTTCTATGATACTATGATCTGTATCTTAACTCCATTTACCCACCTTGGTTCCACATCCATCAATACCCTTACCTAACAAAAATCTATCAATCGCAGTTTTGAAATTTTCAATTGACCCCCAGCTGCAACAGCTTTTTGGAGAGAGTTCCAGATTTCCACCACCCTTTGTGTGAAGAAGTGCTTCCTGACATCACCCCTGAACAGCCTAGCTCTCATTTTAAGGTTTATGCCCTCTTGTTCAGGACTCCCCCACCAGAGGAAATAATTTCTCTCTCAACTCCTTTAATCATCTGAAACACCTCAATACGATCACCCATTAATCTTTAATACTCAAGGGAATACAAGTCTAGTCTTTGCAAGCTCTCCTCATAACTTAACCCTTTTAGCCACTGTATCATTCTGGTGAATCTACACAGCACCCCCGCCAAGGAAAATAAATCCTTCCTGAGGTGCGGTGCCTTCAATATATGCTGCCTGTGGGGAGGGAGGGAGGCCACACACTTGCTGCGTGGGATGTGGTGTGATTGGGTCCTGTGGGAATCGCTCCATTAGGAGGTAGCGGGAGAGGCGGAGTCTGCGAAGGTTTGGCCCCCGCCCGACTGGTGCCCGAGTCCACCCCTGCTGCGTGCGTCTGGCTGTGCAGGTTGGGGAAGAGCGTGGAATCCTAATTTTAGCGTCTCGTTATTAAATATTAGACGGATTTATTCTTTGGCCAGCTGTTAGTTTTGTCCAACTCTGGGGGAAAGGTAGCATAGCGGTGATGTTACTGGACTAGTAATCCAGAGGGCTGGACTCATGATCTGGAGACGCGAGTTCAAATCCCACCACAACAGCAGGGGAATTTAAATTCAGTTAATTAAATAAATCTGGAATAAAAAGCTAGTATCAATAATGGTGACCATGAAACTATCGGATTGTCGTAAAAACCCATCTGGTTCACTAATGTCCTTTAGAGAAGGAAATCTGCCGTCCTTACCTGGTCTGGCCTATATGTGACCCACAGCAATGTGGTTGACTCTTAACTGCCCTCTGAGATGGCCTAGCAAGCCACTCAGTTGGATCAAACGGCTCCAAGAAACTATAATAAGACCTTCAACATATGGACTGCAGCAGTTTAAGAAGGGGGCTTACCACCTTCTCAAGGACAATTAGGGATGGGCAATAAATGCTGGCCTTGTCAGCGACGCCTGCAGCCCGTGAATGAATTAAAAAAAAGAACCTGTTAGAAGCACGGATGGTTCCACCATGCACTCCAGCTGGCGTTAACTGGGCCCCCTCCCGCTTTAGGGGTGCGCCTCATCCGAATGCCGATTAAAATGGGAAAGGGCCCTTGAGTCCCAAGCGGGGGGGGGGAGGTGGGGAGCATCCTGCTTGCTTTGTAACTGTGGGAATCGGGCGGGTAGGGTTAAAACTTGTCCCATTCGCCCCGCGCGCCGCCCCCCCCCCCCCCCCCGATGAATTGGTTGCTCCAAGAATGTGGAGGCGAGATGCTGTAGAAACGCAACCTTGGCACGAACTCCCGTCACACACCGAGGGCCGTGTGGCCCCGGCTCCGCTAAGGCCACAAGTTGCCGGTTACCTGTTCGTTGGGTTCCACGCAGTGGAGCGCTCTCCCTCGCATCGATCACGCAGTAGACCTGCACCAGGTATTCAGTACCAGGCTGGAGCCCTGAGGGACAGTCAATGCCTTTAGATTAAATCAAAATGTAGGCCCCTCCCCACCACCCAAACAAGAAAACCAGCCGGAGTAGTTCCGTTCTATATAATCGGGAAACAGCTCGCTCGGTGTCCCTGGGGAGAGGGGGAGTGCCGAGTGCTGACAGTGAGATCCGGCCTTCTCCTCTCCCAAGGGGAACCTGCTTATATTAGGGCATAACACCGTTCCATGACCACCCACCCCGCCCTACGTGGAGCGTAGAAAGTGTTGGCTGACTATTTGACCACAGTATGCAGCCCAATCTTATCTTCACCCCAAATCCACTCATGTGGACAGTTCAACCAGGGTCACTTATTCCCCCCCACCCCGCACATACTCGAGCTTAAGGGGTGCTGAGGCCAACTCTAGTGGGCATGGGCCGAGATCAGCAGGTGGTTGGAACAAACTCCCAAGCACTAAAGATTAGTGTCTCACTCACGGAGTAGCGGGGGCACATGTGGAACAGGTTCCCAAGCAAAGGGAGCCGACGCCATGCTAAGCTTGATCGGGCAGCTGGAGTGGGAAGTTAAAGGGATGGGCTGAGCTGATCCACTGCGCCAATGGACATGGTGCATCCCGGTGCCTCTGGGCCTGGCTGGAGGGGCAGGCCTGTGGCGTCGGTGACGAGCTGCAGGCCCGGATTGAATACGGAGATCTCGGGACGGAGTGCTTCCCTCAGGAGATTCATCGATTGGGTCGAGTCCGTGGTAAGGCCTGTGGTAGGAGTGAGATTGGTGGGCCGAATGGCCTTTTTGCATTTGGTTCTTTGTCGCGTTCCCCTGGAAACGACCGGGGAGCTTTGAAGATCCTGGTCGGGGTAACGTGCTGGTTGTCAGGAGGCGAGATCATTGTCACACCGTGAGCTCCTGAACTCACTACACTGCAGGGTGAGGGCGAGGCCTAGCACGAAAGATAGGTCACATCGACCCGTGTCCCAGTGCGAGGCTTTACCTCATTGTCCATTGAAGAATAACATTGACAAAAGGTCTAAACTCAACAACACACGTGCACACAAATACACACATGGACGCACATATATATGCACACACATGCTCGCACACGCACATAGATGCACACGCACACAATTACACACATGCACGCACACAAACGTGCACATACATGCAAGTACACGCACATGCCGCATATACACACACACACACACACACACACACAAACACAAGCATGCATGCATACACATCCATACACACACGCAAACACACTGACACACACACATGCTTGCACATTACTTCTCAGCCCTTACCAGTCAGTACGACCATGCTGTTGGAAGGTGCGATGGTGAGGTCGGTGGTCCCCTTCTCATCTCCCACTGGGCTGTAGCGCACAAGGAAGTTGCTGAGGTCGATGGAGGCGGGCGCCGACCAGCTGACTCTCATGGTGTCCGCGCCCACGTGGGTGAAGCGCAGGTTGGTGGGAGACGGGACCGCTAGGAGGAAACAGAAAGGCGTCACTGACAGATCTTGGTATGGGCCGAAGGGTGGAGCCGCACAGACACGTGCCCCATGCATGAAAGGTAGGACCGTCGGGTTTGCATGCACACACATACACACACTACCAAACACCCGGCATGTTTACCTTTGACCCTTCCTTGTAGTTCAGGCTGGGGGGGTGGGGGGGCAGTGACATCCAGGTGTCAGGTCTCAAGATGGGGGCATGGGATGTTTCAATGCTAAGTATCCCCTACAGAGCCACATCTTCACAGAAAGGAGCTGGAAATCACGCCCAATCTCTCGGCCACTGTGCATTCGCCAGTTCAAGACCCCCATTTCCATTAAGTGGGACCCCTCCTCCCATCCCAGGTTAACCAGGTCTGGGATTGCTGAATAAACAGGGAAGTCAAGATTTGAAGGGTTTCGACCTGAAACGTTAACTCTCTTTCTCTCTCCATGGATGTTGCCTGGCCTGCTGAGTTTTTCCAGCGTTTTCTGTTGTTATTCAGCACAGTGTGTTCTGCAGGAAGACTGGAATCTCCCCCACTTCAGACTTCTTCACTTGCAAGCGGTCAAACTCGTTCCAATTTACCTCGTCGTATTAAGACGACGGGCAAAGTACTTGCATATTTGTACAGCACCTTTAACCACCTCAGGATGTCTCAAAGCGCTTTACAGCCAATTAAGTACTTTTTTGAAGTGTAATCACTGTTGTAATGTAGGAAACACAACAGCCAATTTATGCACAGCAAGCTCCCACAAACAGCAATGACCAGACAATCTTCTTTTTGTTGATGATTTTGGTTGAGGGATAAATACTGTCCAGGACACTGGGGAAAACGCCTCTACTCTTCTTCGAATAGTGCCGTGGGATCTTTTACGTCTACCTGAGAAGGCAGACTGGTGGCCTCGGTTTTAAAGTCTCATCTGAAAGACAGCACCTCCGACAGTTTAGCGCTCGATTTTGTTCTCGAGTGGGACTTGAACCCACAACTTTCTGACTCAGAGGCGAGAGTGCTACAAACGGAGCCACAGCTGACACCTAGGGAGTCACCTGGGGAGGGGAGCTTAATGCTCGTGTTTCGATTGATCCGGAGATTAGATTTTTAACCCCTTTCAATGAAAAGGGAACATCGGGACAGGAGGAGGCCATTCAGCCCCTTAAACCTGTTCCGCCATTCAATTAGATCACAGCTGATCTGTATCTTAACTCCATTTACCCACCTTGGTTCCGTATCCATTAATACCCTTACCCAACAAAAGTCTATCCATTTCAGTTTTGGAATTTTCAAATTGACCTCCAGCCTCAACAGCTTTTTGGGGGAGAGTTTTCCAGATTTCCACTACCCTTTGTGTGAAGAAGTGCTTCCTGACATCACCCCTGAACGGCCCAGCTCTGAGTTGAAGGTTATACCCCCTTGGTCTGGACCACCATCATGGATGCAACTCCCAGCATGCATTACCCGTTGACATCAATCACAGGCACAAACTGATCTCATGCACACCCGTGGGGGGGGGGGGGGGGATGGGGTGGGGGAGAGAGAGAGAGAGAGAGAGAGAGAGAGAGAGAGAGAGAAAGCACCCCAGTGCTACACGCATTCAGTTGGCGAGAGCTCGCGGAGAGAGGAGAGGAGAGGAGAGAGGCCACCGACTTCCGCGACAGCATGTAGCGCTGGGAGGGGGAGGTATCAGAGCAAGGAGAAAAAAAACGAGCTGAAAAAATTCACCGGTTTGCTGCTTTCGAGTGGTCGCGACACTCTCGCCACCCTCTATCAGGGTGATAACACTGATGTCGTAATCTATCCCGGGCTCCAGGCCTTGCACGGTATAGTATCCTGTCGACGAGCTCACAAAGTCTTCGAAAATGGGAACGGACTCCCCCGCCGCTATGACAGTGATGCGGTAGCCAGTAATGGCCGAATAGTTAAGCGGCGTCCATCTCAGGCCGATGGTCGTGTCGCTTACATCAACGAAGGTGAGGTCAGTGAGTTGGGGGATTTCTGGTCAGTTAAACGGCAACAAGGAAGCGTTAAAAGGTGCAAAAAAAAAACTAAAAATGGAACAGCTTGATTTTGTTTTTAAAAGATGATTTAACTGCAAAAGTCGCAAGCATTCGAAAGGTGATATGCAATGGGATCCCCCTCCTAATTGTTATGCAGGTGAAATACAAGCCCTCATTATGACGCATGCTATCTAACAGTGCGAGGTTTTCATATTAATTCTTAAGAGATATTAATTTTCATGTTAATAAATTTAGAATTTTTCCACTTCCCCCTTCTTCTGAAGGCCTTACTGTGGGGTGTGGTTCTAACCGGTGCCGGCTGTCTTGGCCAAAGAGGCCGTTCTTGGCACCGCGGGTATTGAGAGGCCATTTTATTCCTCCCACCCAGACCCTGCCCCCTCCCCTCTCCCCCAGCAACCCCCACACACCCCACCTCAAGCCAGTGCCCGAGCACGCCTGCACTTCCAGCAAAAGTGGCCAGGCAGCTGACGAGGAGCGGGAAACTCTGGCCGTTTTGCCTCTTGATTCCCCTGTGGGCCACTGGTGTTAACTACAGTGCTCTGACAGCCGAGGGCACCTGACCCAGCACAGACCCCGAAATCGAGTCCGGGGCCTTTTCCGGCCGGTTCCATTCTTATCTATCTAATCATAGCCAGAGAATCACCCGCAATGGTTTCTCTTCCCGCTCCTGCATCGTTACCTCTGGTGTCCCCCAAGGATCTATCCTTGGCCCCCTCCTATTTCTCATCTACATGCTGCCCCTTGGCGACATCATCCGAAAACACAGCGTCAGTTTCCACATGTACGCTGACGACACCCAGCTCTACCTCACTACCTCTTCTCTCGACCCCTCCACGGTCTCTAAATTGTCAGACTGCTTGTCCGACATACAGTTCTGGATGAGCAAAAATTTTCTCCAATTAAATATTGGGAAGACCGAAGTCATTGTTTTCGGTCCCCGCCACAAACTCCGTTCCCTAGCCACTGACTCCATCCCTCTCCCCAACATCTGTCTGAGGCTGAACCACACTGTTCGCAACCGTGGTGTCATATTTGAGCCTGAAATGAGCTTCCGACCACATATCCGCAGCATAACAAAGACCGCCTATTTCCACCTCCGTAACATCGCCCGTCTTCGCCCTTGCCTCAGCTCATCTGCTGCTGAAACCCTCATCCATGCCTTTGTTACCTCTAGACTTGACTATTCCAACGCATTCCTGGCTGGCCTCCCACAATCCACCCTACGTAAACTTGAGGTCATCCAAAACCCGGCTGCCCGTGTCCTAACTCGCACCAAGTCCCGTTCGCCCATCACCCCTGTGCTCGTTAAGCTACATTGGCTCCCGGTTAAGCAATGCCTCGATTTCAGAATTCTCATCCTGGTTTTCAAATCCCTCCATGGCCTCGCCCCTTCCTATCTCTAATCTGCTTCAGCCCCACATCCCCCCCCACCCCCCACCCCGAGATATCTGCGCTCCTCTAATTCTGCCCTCTTGAGCATCCCTGATTGTAATCGCTCATCCTTTGGTGGCCATACCTTCTGTTGCCTCGGCCCTAAGCTCTGGAATTCCCTGCCTAAACCTGTCCGCCTCGCTACCTCTCTTTCCTCCTTTAACTTTAAGACGCTCCTTAAAACCTACCTCTTTGACCAAGCTTTTGGTCACCTGCCCTAATTTATCCTTATGTGGATCGGTGTCAAATTTTTTGTCTTAAAAAATACTCCTGTGCAGCACCTTGGGACGTTTTACTACGTTAAAAGGCGCTATATAAATACAAGTTGTTGTTGTTGTTATGGCTTCGGTTAATATGCTTGCCTTTTCCAACTGAGCTCCTGATGGCCTCTAAACATAAATCCCCTGTTTGATATACCGATATAAATTTAGAACCTTTTTCATATCACCTTTACAAACAGTAATGGAAAGCTTTCAATTACTGAATGATCAAAGTTAGTGAAAGGCAGAGCACGCTGCAATGGATTTTTTTTAAACTGAAGCAAATAAAAGCAGCACAGCTCTCAATGGAAGCCATTTTGTGGTGTGGCGTCTGCATTTTAAGCATGAAAATAAAGTGCTTCAAATATGGCGTTGAAAGAAAGCAAGTGTGATGGATCAGAAGCTAAGTTAAGGTCTCCCTGCGCAGGATCTCGGCGTGTCCCAGTCTCAGTCCTCACGCCTACGACAAAAAAAAAACCCGCAATAACCGTCATGGCTGCTGAACCGCCATGGCCGCCGCGGCTGCTCGCAATTACCTTGGGTTATCACCGTGGATACCGGACGGCTTTCCATGCCGTTCTTGAGGGTGTAAATGCTGACGTTGTATTCAATGCCGGGACTCAGGTTCTCCAGGGTCCAGGAAGTCTGTCCGGGTGCGATGAACTCCTCCAGCAGGTTACCCTGTTGGCCTTCTCTCGGCGCACAGGTCACCCGGTAGCCAGTGATATCTGAATGGCAAACACACACACAAAAAACATTGCAGTCAAAATGGAAGCACAATCCGCTCGGTGTATATAAAGTGCTGCAGAAGCGGGAGAAACGTGGGCTTACGGGCTTCGGTCACCCGACTACCCTCACATTGTGCAGGAGGTGGAGAAGGGGGGGGGGGGGGTTTCAAAACCCAACTGAGTGTGCAAACGAAAGTAAAAAAGGGATGTCTGCAAGAAGCGGGAGTTTTGAAGTGCTTGGCTCCTGATACGAGGCTGTTATCGGCCGGCATATGATGGCCTACAATAATACCAGGGCCTGAGTTGCAATTAATAGTGCAGCTCCGTGCTCAGACACCTGTACAAAGCTGTGTCTCACCTGGCAACATATCGAACGCTGGGAGAATATGGACCAGAGGGGAGGACCCACATTGGTATTAAAATCGCACGGGGCACTTCTGAAATACGGCTAGACTGCAGTTACACCTTCAACCGCTGCAGTCCGTGTGTTATTGTAGCGGTTTGATACAACTGAGGGCAGTTAAGCGTCAACCACGTTGGTGTGGGACTGGAGTCACATATAGACCAGAGCGGGTAAGGTGTCCTTCCCTAAAGGACGTTAGTCAACCAGTTGGATTTTTACAACAATCTGACAACTTCATGATCACTTTTACTCGCACCAGTATTATTATTTAAAAAAAAAATTTTTTTTTTATTTTTTTTTTTAAACTGAATTCAAATTCTCAAACTGCCCTAGTGGAATTTGAACACACATTCTCTGGAATACTCATCCAGGAAGACCCTTTTGGGAGAACACAATGGTAGCCGTCACATGGCAGGGTGGGGAAGTCGACTCCGGAGGGTGAAAAGCTACCATTTTCTGCTGGTACACCTATCGGTGCCAGTCAGTGGATCTGGCCAGGGCCTCAGGCTGGCATTGGGTAGTAGACAGTGACTGTGCCAGCAGGAAACCACATGAAGAAGGTGGCATTCTGCAGTGTAACACCACCCTCTTCATCCCTACTTGTTGGACAGGAAAATGGGAAGCTGGGAGGACTGAAATGGTAAGTAACAGCAGGCCAATATGCAGACTATTTAAACCTCACCAGCTTAAACCCAATACCCTGCGTGACGGGAAATGGTGCAACATAATAGTGCGACATAACCTTCTTGTAGAAGCATGATTAGCGTGTGCTTATATATTAATTAGCATGGCGCTGCTTGGTCCAAGGCTGAGTCTGTAGGAAAATGGCAGGAACATGACGCCAGAGTATTATTCCGCTACTAAGGGGAAGGCGTATGTCCCTTTAAGGAGCCAATGGCGTGACTGAAATGCTCCAGTCACGTACAGGTCGCACTGAAGATCAGAACCCCGACTTTGTTGTTAGGTGGGGAGGTCATTTAGGAGGCTTCAGACATTCTGGCTCCAGTGCTGAATGATACAGAAATGCATATTAGATTCCTAAGCGAAAGCCACCCCTCACTGCCACCCAGTCAAAAACAATAAAAACACCCAAATCTTTGTTGGCCTTTACCTGGTGAGGGTCCCTCTTGCCAAATCACCGTCAGTTCCCCGGTGTCGGGATGGGATTGGACTTCCAGGTCGGTGGGTGGGGAGAGTTCTACGTAGACACAAGGAGAGAGAGAGTTCACACAATGCCAATTACAACAACAACAACAACCTGCATTTATATAGCACCTTTAACGTGGGAAAAACGTTCCAAGGTGCTTCACGGGAGCGTTATCAAACAAAAATTGACACTGAGCCACGTAAGGAGATATTCCCGGTAATCGAGAAAGATCGGGGCTTGGGGGAGGGAGAGGGGGTTGGAGCTCGGCAATCGGGAGGGAGGGAGGAAAGGAAAGATTAGGGTTTGGGAGGGTAGCGGGTGGGCAAGAACAACAAGACAACAGACTAGTCCTGAACAAGGCAATACAAGACACAGGCACAATGGGCCGAATGGCCTCCTTCTGTGCTATATCATTCAATGATACGATGCGCTAGTGCCATTGTCACTGCTAGCACTGGTACTGGCAGCGTTGTCAGAGCTCTTGGCCATAGTAAGATCAGTGCAGTTGACTCAATCCATTTAATGTCCCATTTAAGGGCTGATTCATAGTGGCAGCCCAACCCCGCTGAGCTCGGCAGGGTTCCTCACTTTACACAATTACAATAAACTCATTGAATCGAGGGGGCGGGGGGGGGAGCCTAATTTGGACTTTGGCTGATAAAAGGGACCCCTAATACATCTCTCCCCATTATCATTTCCTGATTTCCGTTTCCACGGAGGTTAATAGACATGAAAATCAGGAGAGACACCTGCCCACGACGGCAAAACCAGTTTCGTGACACAAAATTACTGCAAAACACGAATGCAAGGAGTTATTGGCTGATTGAAGGTCCGATAATGCGACAACTTGCATTTAATGTAGTAAAATGTCCCAAGGCGCTTTACAGGAGCGTTATCGGACAAAATTTGACACTGAGCCACGTAAAGAAGACAGGTGACCAAAAGCTTCGTAGGCTTTAAGAACATAAGAAATAAGAGCAGGAGTAGGCCATACGGCCCCTCGAGCCTGCTCCGCCATTCAATAAGATCATGGCTGATCATCGACCTCAACTCCACTTTCCCACCCGATCTCCATATCACTTGATTCCCCTAGAGTCCAAAAATCTATCTATCTCAGCCTTGAATATACTCAAGGACTCAGCATCCACAGCCCTCTGGGGCAGAGAATTCCAAAGATTCACGACCCTCTCAGTGAAGAAGTTCCTCCTCATCTCAGTCTTAAATGGCCGACCCCTTATCCTGAGACTGTGCCCCCTAGTTCTAGACTCTCCAGCCAGGGGAAACGACCTCTCAGCATCTACCCTGTCAATCCCCCTCAGAATCTTACATGTTTCAATGAGATTCTCATTCTTCTAAACTCCAGAGAGTATAGGCCCATTCTACACAATCTCTCATCATAGGACAACCCTCTCATCCCAGGGCTCAATCTAGTGAACCTTCGTTGCACTGCCTCTAAGGCACGTAAGTCCGTTCTCAGATAAGGAGAGCAAAACTGTGCACAGTACTCCAAGTATGGTCTCACCAAAGCCTTGTACAATTGTAGTAAGACTTCCTTATTCTTGTACTCCAACCCCCTTACAATAATGGCCAACATGCCATTTGCCTTCCTAATTGCTTGCTGTACCTCCATGCGAACTTTCTGTGTTTCCTGTATGAGGACACCTAAATCTCTTTGAACAAGGAGCGTCTTAAAGGAGGAGAGAGAGGGAGCGATGCGGAGGGGTTATGGGAGGGAACTCCAGAGCTTAGGGCCTAGATGGCTGAAGTCACGGTGGAGAGAAGGAAATCGGGGATGCACAAGAGGCCACAACTGATGAGAGCAGACATCTCGGAGGGTTGTAGGGCGGGAGGAGGTTACAGAGATAGGGAGGGACGAGGCTATCAGCATATAATCATCGTACATTCCTCGCTGGGCGACAAGTCAAAAACTGCCTTTTTTGAGAGACTGCAGTTGGTGAGAGACTCACCGGTGATGACGTTCTTGGTGATGGGACTGTCCCGTTCCTGGTCGTTCACCAGCAGTGTAATGGAAATGGTGTACTCTGTGCCAGGGGTCAGGCTGGAGATGATGATGCTCCCGGAGCCGGTGGTCACTTCTCGAGGGGCTTCTCCGCCCTGGGAGGGCCTGACTCCGACCTAATAAAATGGGGTGACGAAAGAGAATCATAGATTCCTACAGCACACAGGCCATTCGGCCCATCGTGCCTGTGCCGGCTCTTTGAAAGGGCTATCCAACTAGTCCCACTCCCCTGCTCTTTCCCCATAGCCCTGCAAATTTCTCCTTTTCAAGTATTTATCCAATTCCCTTTTAAAAGTTACTTTGTATCGGCTGCCACCACCCTTTCAGGCAGTGCATTCCAGATCATAACAACTCGCTGCGTAAAAAAAAATGATCCCCTTGGATTTTTTGTCCATTATATTAAATCTGTGTCCTCTGGTTACCGACCTCCAGCCAGTGGAAACAGAGTTTCTCCTATTTACTCTATCAATACTCCTCATAAAAACAAAGTCCAATTTCCACCCCCCTCCCCCTCCACCTGCCACTGACTCTCAAAAATTGCACAGTTCACAACCACACGTCCAAAAACTTGCATTTTTGGGTTTTACGTTGTGTTTAAAAAAAAACTTAACATATTTATATAACGTCTTTCATAAGCTCAGGATGTCCCAAAGCGCTTTACATCCAATGAAGTACTTTTGAACTGCAATTTTATTCTAATGTAGGAAACACGGCAGCCAATTTGCCCAGAGCAAGATCCCACAAACAACACTGCGATAATGACCAGATAATCCGTTTTGTTAATTGATTGAGGGATAAATACTGGCCAGGACACCGGGGAGAACTCCCCTGCTCTTCTTCAAAATAGTGCTGTGGAATTTTTTACATCCACCTGAGAAAGCAGACGGAGTAACAGAAAAAGCTGGAAAAACTCAGCAGGCCAGGCAGCATCCGTGGAGAGAGAAACAGAGTTAACGTTTCAGGTCGAAGACCTTTTGTCTCATCTGAAAGATGACACCTCCCACAGTGCAGCGCTCCCTCAGTACTGCACTGGAGTGTCAGCTTAGATTTTGTGCTTAAGTCTCTGGAGAGGGGATTTGAACCCACAACCTTCTGACTCGGAAGTGAGAGTGCTGCCCACTGAGCCATGGTTCAGACGGAAGACGTTTCTCCTGCCCTGTGTTCTAAATCTTACATTTAATCTTGTGTCGATGCCCCTCGTTCTTGGCCCCTCAAATACTGGAAAATATTCTTGCTTCTATCTATCCGGTACCATCCTTTCAAGTTCTTCATACTGAACATACATTGTAGAATTAATAAATGCTCTTACCTTGAACGATATCCTGGGCATGGGTGTCCAGGTGATTATGATAGCTGTCTCGGTCACCTCAGTGTTAAAGTTAGGTACTGGGCCCATAGCCTCCACTACAATGTGCAAAAAGAACAAATTAAAAACAGTTTTGATGGGCTTTAGTCAGAGTTTTTTTTTGGGGGGGGGGGGGGGGGGGGGGTGGTGGGGTTAGTGCTGGGTTGATAAATCTCCCAGTTCGAGAGCTCAATTTCCAAGCCAGACAAATTGGATCTTGGCACAAACTTTTGCAAAAACTTGGACTGTGGAAGAAACCAGATTTGTTTACTGGCTCATTCGCCAAACTAGTGCCAAAACAAAGGCCAATAAAGTAGAAAGGGACCAGTGCTTGCAATTGGCCGTCAGCCACAGCATCTCTTGGTGACCTTGTTCTAAACACCAAGCATTGGCGGAGCCAATGGGGGAAGGAAAGGGTCATGACGCCCCTTACCCAGCCATTACTTTAGGGTTGGCCAACTTTGTACGTAAAGACTCAGCTACAATTGACAGCCAATAACTTACTCATTTAATAGATAATAAGTGGAGAAAGAGGGCAACATGAGAACCTGAAAATAAGTCAAGGGGAAGAACTTAGTGGATTTAGTATAAGTTTTTTTTTAAATGGTAATGGAGAAAAATAATAGAACTTAAAATGGACAAATCTTCACGACCTGATGGTTTCCACCCCAGGGAATTAAAAATAACAGGTGAGAAAATTGCCAGTGCATTAATCATAATTATCCAAAGCTCTCTAGATTCAGAGATGGTACCTTTGCAAAACTGTAAAATTGTAAACAGTACTCCAGGCCCATCAGTTTATCAGTTGTGGAGAAGTAAGTGGAATCCATCATCAGAGACAGAGAGTGACCGAGCACTTGGACAAGGATCAGCTGATCAAAGAGAGTAACTGAAGGGGAGGAGTTTACTCAGGCCCCTCCCCATCACCCCAGCAATGCTCCCCTCAGCCCCCCAACCCCACCCAAGTAAAAGGGGCCTGTCTGCACAGATTTTCCAAACATAGTCTACCCGCTTGACAGAACCACCCCCGGCAGACTGACACACCTCCGCACACCAGGGCTGACTTTGACTTTGGGGTTGCGGCGAGCTGTACAGTTACCCGTACCCGCGTAAAGCGGGGGGGGGGTGGGGGGGGGGCTGGTGTCCGCTATTTTGAGGCTGTGTGTTGAGCTGGGGAGCTGCGGGTGCCAAATGGGTCCAGATGCAGCTGGCTGGAACAAGGTTAGCCAATATCAGGCCTTCCTGGCCGGTGGCAGGGTAAGTGCGGAGCCTGGGGCGAAGGGTGGGGGTCGCAACCTCCTCCCCCATAGTTAAAGGAGCTATATAAATGCAAGTTGTTGTTGATGATCTATAGCCTGCTGTCACTGATGGTCCACCCTTGGTGGAATGGCCTATTGGGGGAGATACCAGAGGTTGCCGGTGAGCCCCAGGAAGAGTCGGCAGGGGCAGAGTGGGGCGTGGGGTGGGGAGGGGGGGTTGGCGGTTGTAGGGATGGCAAAGGGAGAGAAAGGTTCAGAATTGAAGACAGAGGGAGGTCGCAGCGAGCAGAAGACTTACGAGTTGTTAGTATACTGTGGACTCTCTGGCTTGGCAGGTCGCCTTGCTTTGCAGTGAGAGCGACTACATACTCAGTCCCGGGTAGCAGCCTCTGCAGCTGATGGTGGGTAGCACTCGGCTTGAGCTTGAGCGTTTTGGGCTGCCCGTCGGTCGTCAGGCCCCAGGTCAGGAGGTAGCCGGTAATTCTGGCTTGAGGAGCTGTCCAGGTCACCAGCACCGTGGTCTCAGTGATGTTTCTGAACTCGAGGTCGGTTGGAGCGTCGAGTTCTGTTTGAAAAATACAAAACACGTTGGGTATTACATCACCAAAACAGTGTGATACCGTGAATAGGAGCTCAAGGCCCGAAGGGATTACAGGTACGAGACTAAGTTCCCAGCAGTAGACAACTCTTAATAAAGGACCCCAGGTCTGGAAGGAAGGTAGGAATGACAGACTTGCATTTCTATCACACCTTTCACGACCTCAGGACGTCCCAAAGTGCTTTACAGCCGATGAAGTACTTTTGAAGTGTAGTCACTGTTGTAATGTAGGAAACACGGAAGCCAATTTGGGCACAGCAAGGTCCCACAGACAGCAACGTGATAATGACCAAATAATCTGTTTTTGTGATGTTGGTTGAGGGATAATTATTGGCCAGGACACCAGGGAGAACTCCCCCTGCTCATCTTTGAAAAAGTGCCATGGGATCTTTTACGTCCACCTGAGAGAGCAGACGGGGCCTCGGTTTAACATCTCATCCGAAAAGAAGGCTGTGGGTTCAAGTCCTACTACAGGGACTGGAGCAGAAAATCTAGGCTGACACTTCAGTGCAGTACTGAGGGAGTGCTGTGCTGTCGGAGGTGCCGTCTTTCGGATGAGACGTTAAACCGAGGTCCCTCTATGGTGGATGTAAAAGATCTGATGACACTATTTTGAAGAAGAGCAGGAGAGTTCTCCCCAGTGTCCTGGCCAACGTTTGGCTTATCCCTTAACCAACATCACTAAAAACAGATTAATCTGGCCAATGTCACGTTGCTGTTTGTGGGAGCTTGCGGTGCACAAATTGGTTGCCTACATTACAACAGTGACTACACTTCAAAAAGTACCTCATCAGCTGTAAAGAGCTTTGGGATGTCCTAAGGTCGTGAAAGGTGCTGTACAAATACAAATTCTTTCTTTAAACAGTTTCACCACATTTGTATTCAGTCCCAGTGGTAATCCACAGATTATGACCTTCTGCCCTCTTCCATCAGAGCAGTTTCGATACGTTAGGTTGCCAGTTCAGCTAACGGCTGGAAGCAGCTGGGCTCAGGAGCGGAGTGGACAAGAGCCAGCCCGACAGGGAGAGGGGGGGGAGCGGGGATGCAGCTCGCCGCTGCCCAGTGTTTCTGCTAGTTCCAGGCTCCCCAGGGCAGCAAGTCCACTCACTCTCGTAAATCAATTATCAACGAAAGGGGCTCAAAACCAATGGGACTTGTGCAACTGTAACAAAACAATAGTTATTTACTAACTGAAATCTATCGAGAGCCACAAAAGGGAACTGGATAAATACTTGAAAAGGATAAAGTTATAGGGCTATGGGGAAAGAGCAGGGGAGCGGGACTAATTGGAGAGTTCTTTCAAAGAACCGGCACAGGCACGATGGGCCGAATGGCCTCCTTCTGTGCTGCAAGATTCTACGAAGTAATCAAAATGTGATAAATTTTTCTCATTCCTCCCTCCTTCTCTCTTTCTTGCTGGCATATGGTTCCGCGGCACTGGCAGCTCTCGCTGTTCTTTGCTTGAGTGCCCATTGAGGGAGACTGGATCATTGAGTGTCGAGGTGGCATCCGACCATGAGGGGCATCACCCCTGAGCCCAATCCTGTCGTCGCGTGATGTCTCGCACGTATGCTTCCCAGCAGGGAAGTCCCCAAATGGCGATTAGGAGCAGGAACCCCCTTGGGTGATATTCAGCTCTCCACCCACCACCCCACCTCTAGCCAAAAGGGTGCTGGGGCCAATTGTAACCGTTGGTCTGGCCGGCCTCGGCTAACTCAGCACTTACTGGTGGTTTGCTCCCCGATCAGCGGGGTGCTCTCGGCCTCGCGGTTCACGGCGTAGACCTGGAAGCGGTAGGTGGTCCCGGGCAGCAGGCTGGTGACCTCGGCAAAGTTGTTCCTGGAGCTGGGCAGCTGGATGGCGGGCTGGCTGGGCTCGCCGAGCGGGAGGATAGTGATGCGGTAGCCGGTGATCTCGGTATTCGGCGTGCTCCACATGATGGTAATCTTGGTCTCGGTGACATCGATGAACTGCAGGTTCGTGGGAGCCGCCACGACAACTGGAAGAGAGACTCGTGGTGAGAAAGGCCGAAACACAGCAATTTTACCCCCTCCTCTCCTCCACTTTCCCATCCTCCTCCTCCATATTCTCTTCCTCCTCCTTCCATCTCTCCTTTTCCCCTTCCCCTCCTCCATATTCTCTTCCTCCTCCTTCCATCTCTCCTTTTCCCCTTTCCCTCCTCCATATTCTCTTCCTCCTCCACCTCTCCTTCCTCCATATACTCTTCCACCTCCTCCTCCCTTTCCACATTCACCTCCTCCATAGCCTTTTCCTCTTCGTCCCTTTCCCCCATTCCCTTCCCCTCCTCCCTTCCCCCTCACACTCACCTCCCTTTCCAGCTCCTCCTCCCCACCTCTTCCACCTCCCCCCTTCTGAGAAGGCTTTCCACTATTTCCGCTGCTATGGATAGCAACAAGACATAACAACCTTATCCCCTTATAATCACTTAACCCTCTCTCATGCTCACCGCAGTTCTATTCACACCATCCTACTTAATGAAAGCAACAATCTCCTGTCTCTTCCCCCACGCCCTTATTGTGCCCGCGGTCAACTGTGTCGCAGTGTTGGTTTTCTGGCAGCACTTCACCCAGTAGGCCACTCTTCCAGTGTGAGTCCACATATAGTCCTGTCCTATCAGTGTGACCTGACACTCTCTCTCTCGCCTGTCACAGTGTGACCTGACACTCTCTCTCTGTCCTGTCAGTGTGAACTGACACTCTCTCTCTCGCCTGTCAGTGTGAACTGACACTCTCTCTCTCTCTCTCTCTCTGTCCTGTCAGTGTGAACTGACATTCTCTCTCTCGCCTGTCAGTGTGAACTGACACTCTCTCTCTCTCTCTGTCCTGTCAGTGTGAACTGACACTCTCTCTCTCTCTCTGTCCTGTCAGTGTGAACTGACACTCTCTCTCTCGCCTGTCAGTGTGAACTGACACTCTCTCTCTCGCCTGTCAGTGTGAACTGACACTCTCTCTCTGTCCTGTCAGTGTGAACTGACACTCTCTCTCTCTCTCTGTCCTGTCAGTGTGAACTGACACTCTCTCTCTCTCTCTGTCCTGTCAGTGTGAACTGACACTCTCTCTCTCTCTCTGTCCTGTCACAGTGTGAACTGACACTCTCTCTCTCTGTCCTGTCAGTGTGAACTGACACTCTCTCTCTCTCTCTCTCTCGCCTGTCAGTGTGAACTGACACTCTCTCTCTCTCTCTGTCCTGTCAGTGTGAACTGACACTCTCTCTCTCTCTCTGTCCTGTCAGTGTGAACTGACACTCTCTCTCTCTCTCTCTGTCCTGTCAGTGTGAACTGACACTCTCTCTCTCGCCTGTCAGTGTGAACTGACACTCTCTCTCTCTCTCTCGCCTGTCAGTGTGAACTGACACTCTCTCTCACCTGTCAGTGTGAACTGACACTCTCTCTCTCTCTCTGTCCTGTCAGTGTGAACTGACACTCTCTCTCTCTCTCTCTCTCTCGCCTGTCAGTGTGAACTGACACTCTCTCTCTCTCTCTCTCTCTCTCGCTTGTCAGTGTGAACTGACACTCTCTCTCTCTCTCTCTCTGTCCTGTCAGTGTGAACTGACACTCTCTCTCTCTCGCCTGTCAGTGTGAACTGACACTCTCTCTCGCCTGTCACAGTGTGAACTGGCACTCTCTCTCGCCTGTCACAGTGTGAACTGGCACTCTCTCTCGCCTGTCACAGTGTGAACTGGCACTCTCTCTCGCCTGTCACAGTGTGAACTGGCACTCTCTCTCGCCTGTCACAGTGTGAACCGGCACTCTCGTGTCCTGTCACAGTCTTTCATACGATGTAGTTACTCCCTGAGCCACTTAATGGAAGCAATACATCCGGGATCCTAACTCCTTTGTCTCTAATCTGCATTACTTACACCGTTTGCTGCTGAAATTTCATTACGAATTGATTCATAAATTATGTTTATAATTGTTCCACATTTTAATGTAACTTATGCGAATTTCCTTGGCGATTCTCCCGCTCCGCTGTAACTTTGTCCGAACCTCCTTGGTTTAGCTTTTTAAACCAGGAATCTGCCTAGTTTACAGAGACGGAGTGGTAGATACCTTGAGGCAGTTTTCCCTGTAGTTTTAATCGGGAAAAATGTCAAACTTGGTAAAATAGAAGCTAGTTACCAGCCGTGTCTCAGTGGGCAGCACCCTCGCCCCCTGAGTCAGAAGGTTGTGGGTTCAAGTTCCACTCCAGAGACTTGAGCGCAAAAATCTAAGTTGACACTGCCTGCGGTGCAGGACTGAGGGAGTGCTGCACTGCCATCGTTGAACTGAGGCCCTGTCTGCCTGTTCGGGTGGATGTAAAAGATTCCTTGGCACGGGCGGAGGAAGAGCAGCGGGAGTTCTCCCGGTGTCCCTCTAACCAACACCTCCGCTTGCCTCATTGCTGCTTGTGGGAGCTTGCTGTGCGCCAATTGGCTGTGCCGCATTTCACTACATTACAACAGTGACTGCACTGCAAACGTTGGTTGTAAAGCGCCTTGGGTCGTCCAGAGGCTGTGAAAGGCGAGGATTCCAAACTGAAGCAAAGGGAAGAATGATGGAAAAGGAGCCCGCCAGGAGCAGGAAGTTTTGGACTGGGGAGAACTTTGTACCCAGTACCGACAGTTCGTGCCTCAGCCCTCTCAAGGCAAACAGCCTTGTCATCAGAGGAAGGCTGATTTTATCATCAGGCAATAGCTTCCCTGCGGAATCGTGACTGCAGACAGCTCGCTGCGCCGAGTAATCATTTGTCAGTCTCACTTGGAGGCAGACAGCACAATCTTGGTATCATTAGGCTTCATCAGACAAGGGAGATTGCTGGCAGAATAGCTTTGTCCCTATATGGTCATGGAGGCTTGGAATAGGCCAGGCTGAGGCAGAACAAAAACCCGGAGAGCTTTCCGTGCATTCCTCTCTCCCTCTGTTCTTGCGGTCTAGCCACCCGACTATTCCCAAGGGAACGCAAGCTGATACTTCAGGGCGATCTTGATTACAGTACGGAGACCGTTAGGATTTTCTCTCGGCAGTCAGCCGGCATCAGCTGCTTTCTGTCCACTCGTCCTCCGCCGCCCCCACCCCCAACCCCATGGCGACATTATTGACCTTCGGCCCGGCCACTTCAAATTGCTTTCTGCCAAAACCAACATTACACAATTTTCGAAAGTGGCTTGTATCAGCAGAACTCTTTAATTGAAGAGAGAGAGAAAAAAAAACAGGTCTTGCTGGCAGGGATTTATGAGCGAACGTTCAACAAGTCTTTCTGCTCCCAGGGAATTGTTCCCTGTTGCCTTTTGGCGGTTGAAAGGATAGCTGTAACTCAGTGAATGCTCCACACAATACTTTACATAGGATTTACAGCACAGAAACAGGCCATTCGGCCCAACTGGTCCATGCCGGGGTTTATGCTCCACGCGAGCCTCCCCCCTCCCCTCTTCACCTCACTCATCATCCTCATCAGCATGTCCTTCGCTTTTGATTCCTTTCCCTGTCGCCCAGCGGTGAGAGTGTCACGGCTAAAGGGACTTCGTTGGCTGCAAAGCGCGCTGGGATGTCCGGAGATCGTGTAAAGCGTTCGATACACATGCAAGCTCCTTCTTTCTTACACGTTCCCTCTGCAGGGAAAACCAACCCCCGTCCCCACAACAACCCCCCACCCAGCCCGACCGCAGCCTCTTGGGTCTAGCCAGATGAAGGCATTTAAATCACAAGACCACCCTGACCTCGTGACCTTTGCTGGGGTTGTTGGCAAAAATCCAAGGCAGTCACACCAAGATGTGTTACCTTGTGGATTTTCAGTTAGAAAGAAAGAACTTGCATTTCTATAGCATCTTTCATTACTTCAGGACATCCCAAAGTGCTTTACAGCCAATGAAGTACTTTTGAAGTGTAGTCACTGTTGTAATGTAGGAAACACGGCAGCCAATTTGCACACATCAAGCTCCCACAAACAGCAATGTGATAATGACCAGATAATCTGTTTTTAGTGATGTTGGCTGAGGGATAAAGATTGGCCAGGACACTGGGGAAAACTCCTCTGCAGGAAAATAGTGCCCTGGATTCTTTTATATCCACCTAAGAGGGCAGACGGGGCCTCGGTTTAGCAACTCATCTGAAAGACAGCACCTCTGACAATGCAGCACTCCCCCAGCACTGCCCTGGAGTGTCAGCCTAGATTTTGTGCTCAAGTCTCTGGAGTGGGGCTTGAATCTACAACCTTCTGACTCAGGCGAGAGTGCTACCCACTGAGCCACGGCTGTCCCCTTCTATAGAGAATCAAGCCAATAGTTCCATCCAGAAGGCTTTCAAGTGAAAAGAGTCATGTCATTTTGGACCACTAGTCGGCATTCGTCTCATCGAACATGCAGTTGGGAGTTTCGCTTTTGCAACAGTACCACATGAATCAGTGCGCTACCCGAGATCCCGTCTCGACCACGGGCAACTCAATCCCCATTCACTGTCCCTTCCCACCGTTCCTCCAGCCTTTACCTCTTGCGCCACCTCCAGCATCTGAAGCTGACCCTTTGGAAAACTCCCTCTAACCCGATCGGCTTTGCTGATGTCTCTCTTCCTTCAAAAAGGCTCTTAACTAGACTAACCTCTTCAACCATTTCTTTGGTTCTTCCCACCGCCCCCATTCTGACCTTCCCTTCCATCTGCCTGTCCATCCAAGAGTAACCTTCCCACCCTCCTCTAAACCCTCAGACACACCCCCATCTCCTCTAAACCCTCAGTCACACCCCCACCTCCTCTAAACCCTGTCACACCCCCACCTCCTCTAAACCCTCAGACACACCCCCACCTCCTCTAAACCCTGTCACACCCCCACCTCCTCTAAACCCTGTCACACCCCCACCTCCTCTAAACCCTGTCACACCCACACCTCCTCTAAACCCTGTCACACCCCCACCTCCTCTAAACCCTCAGACACACCCCCACCTCCTCTAAACCCTGTCACACCCCCACCTCCTCTAAATCCTGTCACACCCCCACCTCCTCTAAACCCTGTCACACCCCCACCTCCTCTAAACCCTCAGTCACACCCCCACCTCCTCTAAACCCTGTCACACCCCCACCTCCTCTAAACCCTCAGACACACCCCCACCTCCTCTAAACCCTCAGACACACCCCCACCCTCCTCTAAACCCTCAGTCAAACCCCCACCTCCTCTAAACCCTGTCACACCCCCACCTCCTCTAAACCCTCAGACACACCCCCACCTCCTCTAAACCCTGTCACACCCCCACCTCCTCTAAACCCTGTCACACCCCCACCTCCTCTAAACCCTGTCACACCCCTACCTCCTCTAAACCCTCAGTCGCACCCCCACCTCCTCTAAACCCTCAGACACACCCCCACCTCCTCTAAGCCCTCAGACACACCCCCACCTCCTCTAAGCCCTCAGTCACACCCCCACCTCCTCTAAGCCCTCAGACAGTCACGCGCCCCCCCCCCCCCCCCCCCCCACGACGCAAGTTGTCGGACTGTCGCTTTGTACCTGGACGCGGGACGCCATCTGTAGTCTGCTGGATGACCAGCGGGACGCTCTCCTGGCTTTCCTCCACGGCGTAGATGCTGATGTTGTACTGGATGCCAGGGTGCAGGTCGGTGAGGGTCAGGTTGGTCGTGGTACTGGGCAAAATGATCTCCGTGCTGGCCCCTTCCACAGAGGGCGTGTACACCACACGGTAACCTTTAGATTGAAGCACAGTTTAGGTGTCAGCTGTGCCCAGCGATGCTGTTGCTACCATCCATTTCATGGAGAGCCATTAAAAAAAACTCTTCAAAACTTCTGATTGTCATTTTTACTTCTTTACTCTTTCTTGCCCGCCACCCCCCCGCACCCCTCAGTTTATCCCCTCCTTTCTCCTCTCCTCGTGGCAGGTGATGGTGGCAAGGTTTCAGTTCCACAGGCATTGGCCATCTGCCAGTAGCAAGCTCAAATGCCCATTGCATCATGCCAGTGAGTCTCGGGTGGGCTATTCAGCCACAGGGGGGCATCGCTGCCTACTCCAATCCTGTCCAGAGATGCCCCAGGATAGAGACCGAACAGTGACCCACCAGAGACAGACCAGAAACAGGTCAGCGACGGTCCAGATGAACACCACACATGATGTCGATGGATTATTAACCTCTTATTCTCCAGAAACAGAAGAATTGGTAATTGTGAGTTCAGAATTGCTCTTCTAATTAATGTTGCATGAATCTCTACCTGTAAAACTTGTTGTATTTGAATAAAAAAACATTATTTTGGAAAAGTTTAAATTCTTGGTTGATCTTACCTGTGATTACCCTAAAGAGTTAAGAGAGGTAAAACTTCACACAACTCCTACTGAACGTTGCTTTTAAGAACAGCTGCCTCATCTCTAGAGAGGCTCCACCCTAGTGTGTCAGCCATATCACAAGGGTCAACGTACCTGTGATGGGGGCTCGAGGCATGGACCATTTAACCGTGATGGAGGTCTCGTCGACAACGTCTACACTGTACTCGGAGGGAGTATCAGGTGCTGTGAGGAAAGGCAGAAGATTATTGAAGGAAATGACGAGTGTTCCTGATCAACAACAAAAAAAAGCACCAATTAAATGTCTCTCCTTAGTGACCAACCTGTCGTGGGCGTCCTCGTTAGAATCAGCTTCTCTCCTCCTTCCGAAACTTCAAAAACATTCACCACGTATTTGCGACCAGGCAGCAGGTTAGGAATGGAAACGGATGTGATTGTGTTTGCAACATCTGGAAGTATAAAAGAAATAAAGACATTGAAAAGAAGAATGACCTGTCTTATCATGGCCTCCCAGATACCTCTCAAAAGCTCCTCACACACAACATATTACTTTTTTGGACTGACTGTTATTCTTACTCACACAAAGTCCCGTTCACCCATCACCCCTGTGCTCTCTGACCTACATTCGCTCCCAGTCCGGTAACACCGCGATTTTAAAATTCTCATCCTTGTTTTCAAATTCCTCCATGGGCTTGTCCCTCCCTATCTCTGTAACCTCCTCCAGCCCTACAACCATCCGAGATCTCTGCGCTCCTCCAATTCTGCCCTCTTGCGCATCCCCGATTTTCATCGCTCTACCATTGGCGGCCGTGCCTTCACCGGCAGCGAGACCAGGACTCCGGGAGAACTGTCTCACCTGCTGGGTACCGTGTACCACCAAAACAGGCCTTGTCGCTGACGAAGGGATTCCTACCCGCTTTCAGCTGTGGCTCAGTGGGTAGCACTCCCGTCTGTGAGTCAAGAAGGCTGTGGGTTCATAGTCCCCCCTCCAGAGACTTGAGCACAAAATCTAGCCTCATGCTTCCAGGGCAGTGCTGAGGGAGTGCTGCACTGTCGAAAACGCCGTCTTTCGGATGAGACGTTAAACCGAGGGCCCGTCTGCTCTCTCAGGTGGAGGTAAAAGATCCCACAGCACTATTTTGAAGAAGAGCTGGGGAATTCTCCCTGGTGTCCTGGCCAATCTTTATCCCTCAACCAACATCACTAAAACTGATTATCTGGTCATTACCACATTGCTGTTTGTGGGACCCTGGCTGTGTGTAAATTGGCTGTTGTGTTTCCCACATTACAACAGTGACTACACTCCAAAAGTACCTCATTGACTGTAAAGCGCTTCGGGACGTCCTGAGGTCGTGAAAGGCGCTATATAAATGCAAGTCTTTCTTTTTTTCTTTCTATGACTTTTCTCCCGGGTTGCTGGCAGCAATGCCCAGGAGATTAATATTACATCCCGAGAGACTCCAGGGCAATTCTGGAGGGTTGGCAACCCGGCACAGCTGAGAGGGAACAATTCTTAAATCCAGGCTCCAGCAGCATCCCACAGTCCACAGAGCCACAAGCCCATGGAGAAATAAGTCTTTCCAGGGCCCCGAGATGGGCGGAGAATGGCTCCTGGGCCAAGGAGGCCTCTGGGAGGTGTTACGGGAGATCGAGAGAACTTACTGAGGAAGTTCCAGCTCCTTGACCTAAATAGGATCGAGGAAAGCGCCCGAGGAGATACAGTTATGGCCTCCACTTGGTCCCAAGTCACACGGTTCGAAACAAAGTGGGTGCAGCTGCTGGAAGGGAGGTCTTACCGAGGTACTGGGGCTGGGCGTCGTCCTCGCTGAGCTCGTACTTGATTCTGAATCCAGACACTATGTCAGAGGCGGATACCCAGGACACCACGAAGCTGCTGGAGGTGATCTCCGTGATCGACTCGGTCGTCGAGGACTCGGTAATTCTGTCTTGGATGGCAATCTGGGCCGTTTCGCCCTCGTACGGGGAAACTGTCACGGCAGAGGAGAGAGAGAAAGAAGTACACAGTCAGACAACTACGGAATTAAGAATTCACCTCGAGGTGGAAGGCAGATTGACTAGAATGATACCAGGGCTAAAAGGTTTAAATTATGAGGACAGGTTGCATAGACTAGGCTTGTGTTCCCTTGAATATAGAAGATTGAGGGGTGATCTAATTGAGGTGTTTAAGATGATTAAAGGATTTGATAGGGTAGATAGAGAGAAACTATTTCCTCTGGTGGGGGAGTCCAGAACAAGGGAGCATGACCTTAAAATTAGAGCTAGGCTGTTCAGGGGTGATGTCAGGAAGCACTTCATCACACAAAGGGTAGTGGAAATCTGGAACTCTCTCCCCCAAAAAGCTTTTGAGGCTGGTGGGTCAATTGAAAATTTCAAGAGTACGATTGACGGAGTTTTCTTGGATGAGGGTATTAAGTGTTACAGAACCAAGGCGGGTAGATGGAGTTAAGATACAGATCAGCCGTGATCTAATTGAATGGCGGAACAGGCTCAAGGGGCTGAATGGCCTCCTCCTGTTCCTATTAAAGGCCCCCCCAACGCCAGCCAAGGCCGCGATAGATTTATTCAGCGTGTGACTGAAGCCTGACAGGGCTTTGGGGTTCGGTCTGCGGATAATTGGCCTCAGCTCCCATGCCGCCATGCAGCTCCGCCACCCCTACCTCACTGCTGCCACGATTGCCGTGCCTCTCCTGGTTCAATAGCCCGGCGATGCTGACTGTTGAGGCTCACCGTGCAAATGAGTCAGAGGTTACATGGGGCAGGGGAGGGGCAGCTGCGGAGCAGTACCCTAGGAAGGACCTGGGGGGGTTCCACACAGGAGACAAAACTGGGATGGGGGTGGTGAGGGGAGGCGAGAGATAAAAAGAAATCTCGTCGCACATTCGCTGCTGTTAAATTGCAGCAAGGTGTACAAGCAACTCCAGCTCCATTTCTCTCAAGCGGGCGCACTACCTTTCATTAGTCACGCCTGATAATGTTTTACAAAGGGGGAGGCTGAGAAGGGTTGGGGAGGAGGAGGAGAATGCGGACCCACGGAGGGGCACTACTTACGAGCCACATATGAGGTTGTGAATTCAAATCGGGTGATGTCTCTCTGGCCATAGAGCAGGATGCTGACGAGCTGGCCTTCATACGTCAGGCCTGGTTTCAGGCCACTGATGGTGTAGGAGTGCATGTTGCCTGGGACGGTCACCTCCCTCCATCGGATCCTCGAGTTTTTCTGCATGCAAGCACAAGCAAAGCCAACTTAAAATCCGGTGCGATAGCCAACAGGCAAATCGAGGTTGTGTGTCTGTGCATTTGAGTTTGTGCATTGTTGTGTGTGTGAATATGTCTGTCTGTGTGTGTACACATATTGATTGAGAACACTATTGGATTTGACTGCTCTTAGCACCCTCCCAGTCTGTCGACACTCAGCCCAGACTCGCGTAAAGAAAGACTTGCATTTATATAGCGCCTTTCACGACCACCGGACGTCTCAAAACGCTTTACAGCCAATGGAGTGTAGTCACTGTTGTAATGTGGGAAACGCGGCAGCCAATTTGCACACAGCAAGCTCCCACAAACAGCAATGTGATAATGACCAGAAAATCTGTTTTTTGTTACGTTGATTGAGGGATAAATATTGGCCAGGACACCGGGGAGAACTCCCCTGCTCTTGTTCGAAATAGTGCCGTGGGATCTTTTAAGTCCACCTGAGAGAGCAGACAGGGCCTCGGTTTAAAGTTTCATCTGAAAGACGGCACCTCCCACAGCACTGCACTAGGAGTGTCAGATTAGATTTTGTGCTCAAGTCTCTGGAGTGGGACTTGAACCCACGACATTCGGGCTCAGAGGCGAGTGTGCTACCAACTGAGCCACGGCTGACATGTGCAAGGATGGCCGTGAGAGTGAAGGTTCTCAGTTGGCTCAGTTTTTAAAATGGTCGACAAGCCTCTTCAAACACCAGTTTTGATTAGCAGTTGGTCAAATGCCAAATCATAAACTGTTTCAGTCTAATGAAATATTCCAGCACTGCTGAGGGGCTTTTAAAAAAAGTTATGAAGTACCAGCAGGAAGCATGCAATGAGGATGCAATTACCAACATATTTTTTACATATAATGGATGCTTTTCCAGTCTCTAAGTTATTTTTTTTTTTAAATACAATGCTCCTCTGGGTTTCTCCGGAGGCCAATTTGGTACCTTGCCCAAGTTGCCATAGTTCACGTGTGAGCCTCAGCAGGCTATTCGACTGCGGGGGCATCATAGGCCAGCTTGTCGTTCACTCCAGCGCGCGCACTCTCTTATAGCAGGAGCCAGCGGATATCATTGCGGAACAGGAAGCCAGGATGATATTCTCCCCCACCACCCCCACCCCCGCTTCTCTGCCCAAGAGGCCCAACTGGCCGCGAGACAGGCTAACTCAGCGCAGATGCGGGGTGGTGGGAGGGGATCCGTACTGCCCAGAGATAGTGGGGGCGAGAATCGTTCACGGCACCCCGGCACAAATGGCATGAAGTTAACAGCGGGCGGTCGAGAGAACCTAGCAAGGAAATTCCAGCCAAGCGACCGTGCGTCTGTGAGCCATCTTGGGGGGGTGGGGGGGGTTGGAGAGGGATGGCTGGGAAGGAGCCAACTTGTTTTTCAATGTAATACATGCATCATAGGCAAAAAAAAACACTTTGTGGCGTTGAAATCTTTTGGCCACGTACCACAGGCCTGTCTCGGGCCTTGTTCCCCGATGTGAAGGAGATGTGTGTCAACACTGTAATTTGTTGACATTAAAATAAGATTCACTTGGCTGGCTCCTGTGCTCCTGTTTGTATGCCAAGAACGAGCTGGAAATGACTCCCACTTTACTGAGTAGTGCTTGAGCAATGGAACATTGCCTGGACTCTTTCACAAAGCCTGGCAGACCGTTTGCACGGTGACAGCAGAGGTCAAAGGGCAGGCAGGCTACAAGTTGGCCTGTGTGAAAAACTTGTTTTTTTTTGGTTGGGGAAGGACGTAACTGGGTAAACAGAACGTTACGAGAGATAAGTTTCCTGTCTGTATAATGGGACGGTGAGTATTGACATGTTCTGACGTCTGCGGGAGTTTGGATAAATTCCGCCAAGGGTCCAGCCTGCTATTATACATTGTGTAAAATAGTGTATCAGACAAACAGGGCTTTCATTCCCTCTGGCAACACATTGGTTCAACGCACCCATTAACTGGCTTTGACTACATTTTGCATGTACCAGCTCTGGTAGGCTGGTGGTTATGATACTCTACTGGGAACCCAAAAGGTTGTTAGTTCATAATTCCACCGTGGTAAAATAAATTCAATAAATCGGGCAATTTGTGGGCTGGCATGACGAAAAATGACTATGAGAGGCCGTGGACTGCTGTAAAAATAAAAAACCACACTGGTTCATGAATGTGAGTCCCGTTTCACCCTCTGTGGTTGACCAGGGAAAAGAAAGAACATGCATTTCACGACCTCAGGACATCCCAAAGCGCTTTACAGCCAATGAAATACCTTTGAAGTGTAGTCTCTGTTGCAATGTAGGAAACGAGGCAGCTAATTTGCGCACAGCAAGATCCCAAAAACAGCAATGTGATAATGACCAGATAATCTGTTTTTAAATAATGTTGGTTGGGGAATAAATATTAGCCAGGACACCGGGGAGAACTCCCCTGCTCTTCTTCGAAATAGTGCCTTGGGATAATTTGCGTTCACCAGGGCGGGCAGACAGAACCTCGGTTTAACGGCTCATCTGAAAGGCGGCACCTCTGACAGTGCAGCACTCCCTCAGCACTGCACTCGAGTGTCAGTGCTCAAGTCTCTGGAGTGGGACTATGAACCCATGACCTTCTGACTCAGAGGCAAGAGTGCTACCCACTGAGCCACAGATAATAAATAAATCCTGCCTTGCAGCATTGCCCACATAAGAAATAGGAGCAGGAGTAGGCCATTAGGCCCCTCGAGCCTACTCCGCCATTTAAGGAGATCATGGCTGATCTGATCTTGGACTCAGCTCCATTTCCCTGCCCGCTCCCCAACTCCCAACTCTCCACATCCCGAGAACAAGACAATGGCGTGTTAAAATGGCACACGGTGGCATTGGTTTAAGTCTTCCCTCGCAAAGCCCGCCTGAACACGCTAGCGAAAAGCTTGAAGCAAGCGGGCGGGCGGGGCCATTTTCTCACCCCAGGACTTTCTCACCAGTTGAAAAGGCGCAGAAAGGAAATAAAGAGGCTGGCGCACCAGTTTGTCGGGATACTTTGCGCTGGGAGCGGGGCTTCGCAATCTCCCAGCTTTGAACCGGGGCACGTATAAAAGAATCGCGTTTCCTTTCACCGAGGCTTTCGGCAGTCGAGCCCAGGCCAGCTTCGGCGGAACACAGAGGCACCAGCAGGTAGAAGGCAGGACCTCTAGGCCAGAGGCTGTTACCCGCCATTCCCCCGAGGCTGTTCCGCCATCTCCCACTGGAGTTACGGTGAGACCCTGGCGGGGTTTCAAGCCCCAGTATTCTGCTCGGTTTACACTCTGGAGCAAATCCTCGCTTTCCCGCACCCACTCCCGCATCCCCTCCCTGCCCGTCTCCTGCGCGGTTTCCGCTCACTTGGCACAAGGCAATGGGAGATATCGCGGGTCCCCGAGCACCATCAGTCATTGGCTGACTAGTTCACTTACAGGCCTCCATCGCAGGATGTACTGCTTGATGTGAGAGGACGCTGGCGTGTTCCATTGAATGGGATGGGAGTCAGTCAGGTTCCCCGTCTCTGTGATCAGCACTTGCACCGGTCCAGATCCTGTAGGACAATTTACTCTTGGTCAGACAGTACAACAGCCCAATGAACCTGTACATACATTGAACTTACATATAGATTTTTACATAGAGAGTCTACAGCACAGAAACAGGCCATTCGGCCCAATTGGTCTATTCCATGATGCTCCACAGAGTCTCCTCTCACCCCTCTTTATCTCACCCTATCAGCATAACCTTTTCTCCCTCATATGTTTATCTAGTTTCCCCTTAAATGCATCTATGCTGTTTGCCTCAACCACTCCTTGTGGTAGCGAGTCCCACTCTCTGGGTAAAGAGAAGTTTCTCCTGGTTTATTAGTGACCATCATATTTATGACCTAGATTTCAACTCCCACACAAGTGGAAACATCTTCTCTACGTCTACCCTGTCAAACCCTTTCATAATTTTTGAAGAACTCTATCAGGCCACCCCTTAGTCTTCTCTTTTCTAGAGAAAGGAGCCACAGCCTGTTCAGTCTTTCCTGATAGTTACAGCTGCTCAGTTCTGATATCATCCTTGTAAAACTCTTTGCACCTTCTCTTGTGCCTCTATATCTGTTTTATAATATGGAGACCAGAACTGTTCACAGTACTCCAAGTGTGGTCTAACCAGGGTTCTGTACAAGTTCAACATAACTTCTCTGCTTTTCAATTCTATCCCTCTAGAAATGAACCCCAGTGCTTTGTTTGCTTTTTTTTTTTTAATGGCCTTATTAACCTGCATCACAACTTTGAGTGATTTTTAACTAATTTCTGCACTACACACACCTCTACCCCATTGGCAGCGGGTGAGGGCAGCCCTGGACACGACCTCACAGACACCGTTCAATGCCTGGGCCGCACTCCACTAGCTATTCACCATGGGTTGAATTAGGAGGACAGGTTGTATAGACTAGGCTTGTATTCCCTTGAATATAGAAGATTAAGGAGTGATCTAATTGAGGTGTTTAAGATGATTAAAGGCTTTGATAGGGTAGACAGAGAGAAACTATTTCCTCTGGTGGGAGAGTCCAGAACAAGGGGGCATAACCTTAAAATTAGAGCTAGGCCGTTCAGGGGTGATGTCAGGAAGCACTTCATCACACAAAGGGTCGTGGAAATCTGGAACTCTCTCCCTCAAAAAGCTGTGGAGACTGGGGGGTCAATTGAAAATTTCAAAACTGAGATTGATAGATTTTTGTTAGGTAAGAGTATTAAGGAATATGGTACCAAGATGGGTAAACGGAGTTAAGATACAGATCAGCCATGATCGGATTGAATGGCAGAACAGGCTCGAGGGACTGATGGCCTCCTCCTGTTCCTATGGGGGATGCTACAATTGACATCGCTATTTCTGGGCAGGGGTACCATTAGAAATCATTACTATTCTTACCTAGTTACTAGACATTAGAAGTCATTAGTTTCACTTAGTTACTAATTTGTTGATTATATAATGAAATCTTTACTAGTCCTGCCTAGTTACTAACCTGGTGACATTATAAATCATTACTAGTCTCAACTAGCAATTATCTGACGATGACGTATGATCATTACTGGTGTTGTCTAGTTATTAACCTGGTTGACTATGTATCAAAATTACTAGTCTTGTCTAATTACTAACCTGGTTACAATAGATATCATTACTCTAGTCTCACCTAGTTATTAACCTGATGACTACATATTGAAGTCATTACTAGTCTTGCCTGGTTATTAATCTGGTGACTACATATTGAAACCATTACTAGTCTCTCCTAGTCACTAACCTTGTTACATTAGAAACCATTGCTAGTCTCGCCTAGTCACTAAGCTGGTGATTATATATTGAAAGTATCATTACATGCAAACCCTTGCATTTTATAATCTCCAGAGAATTAGCACTCGACCTAGTGACAACACATTGAGAAGGGCTGGTCTGTTTACACATTTGGCAATCTGGTTCAACGTACTGTCAATGAACTGGGCAGGAAGCAGCATTAATCTCAATGAAAGTGGGAGGAAAATGTGCCTCAGAATGCCTGTGCTGCAGCACTCGCTGTCCACTTAGGTCAACAGAGGATATTGCGCAGTGCTGATAGCTCGTAAATCATGTGTAACAGAAACCAGAGTGCAAACAGGCCCAGAGGGGCAGGCGGACACAGAGCAGGTCCAAAAAAAAAATCCGATCTGAAAGACAGTCTCTCCAGCATCACCGATTCAAAATGCTCGGTGCGTTTCTCCTTTAGTACTTAGAAAGCCCTCAGAAGTTAGGGCAATTTACCTGTGGTACTTAACAATGTCTGAATTAACCACGAGGCCTTTGCCCGACCAAAAGGAAGGCCAAGCTCAACTATTCAATCAGCGCAGGTCTGGGAGCACTCTTAGGTTTTAAGTGACAGTGGGGGCCCTTGCCACCTCTCCGAGAGATTTCTGATCAAACAGGCACACCAGAAAAGAAGTTGAGGGCAGTGTTAGCGGCCCCTCCGACTTACAGCAGAGGCAGTCACAGCATCTCCCCACATCGAGTTAAGCAGTGACTTAAATTGCAGCCCGGGTCTCGGGAAACACTTGGGAGCATTTGGTTTGGAATATCGCTGCCGTTCCCTCCTGCCGCCGCGAGGGGGGAAGGCGCTCGCTGTTCCGCGTGCGGATAACCTGGCGGTGATGTTTCAACCGGCACGCGCGCCTCACTGCGAAGTGGGTGCAGTGACATCAGTCCTGTGGTTGTGACGTCACTAAGTCCTGGGGTCATGACGCCACTGCGTCCCAGATACACGATATCGCCACGTCCTGGGGTCGCGACCTTGCCATGTCCCGGCGACGTGTCATCGCCGACGATACAAAAGCGGCTTCGATTCGGATTAGCGCGCACACGTATTTGGCAGGGCTCAGGACGGCCATTCTGGACCCTTTTAGTTGCAAGGTAAAAAGTTCAGAAGGCAAGACCCATGAGAAAGGGGAAAAAAAGACTGCTCTGCTCTGCCAGATTGTATAAATCAGCTAGTTTATGAAGGATAATTACTTCACAACGATTAAATGCTACTCCCTCTAGGCAGTGTAGCCAGTCACAGTAATCAGCACAAATAACAAACTGCCTTACTTCCTTGCTGGATTTGGATTATAGGCCCATAGAAGCATCATCGAGGAAAAATGTTCAGGGCTATGGGGAAAGAGCAGGGGAGTGGGACTAATCGGATAGCTCTTTCAAAGAGCCGGCACAGGCACGATGGGCTGAATGGCCTCCTCCTGTGGTGTAAGATTCTGTGATTCCCCCTCTCCCAAATCCACCATCCCCACCCCAACATCCAATGTCGCTGGATTCATTAATTTAGGAACAGGAGTAGGCCATTCTGCCCCTCGAGCCTGTTCCACCATTCAATTAGATCATGGCTGATCTGTATCATAACTCCATTTACCCGCCTTGGTTCTCTATCCCTCAATACCCTCACCTAACAAAAATCTATTCAATCTCAGTTTTGAACGTTTCACTTGACCCCCAGCCTCAACAGCTTTTTGGGGTGAGAGAGCTCCAGATTTCCACTGCCCTTTGTGTGAAGAAGTGTTTCCTGACATCACCCTTGAACAGCCTAGCTCTCATTTTCAGGTTATGCCCCCTTGTTCTGGACCCCCCGCCAGAGGAAATAGTTTCTCTATCTACCCTATCGAATCCCTTAATCATTTTAAACAGCTCAATTAGATCACCCCTTAATCTTCTAAACTCAAGGGAATAGAAGTCTAGGGGGCGATTTTGTGACTGGGGGCACGTTGGAGGCGGGACTGCTGCTTGTCGGGTCGATGTCCCCCCTCCATCGATTTGTGGCCAACCCACGCTATTTTTCCTTGATTGACCTTGTTAAGCCCGGGCGGGCTTAGCAGGCCAATTAATGGAAAGCCGGTGGCAGAGAACGTCAACGTATGACGTTTCATCTGTCAAAAAATTTTGACAGATGAATTGTCATCGTTTGACAGCTCTGTGAAGCTGCCAAACACTGACAGTCTCTGCAGTTTGATGAGGTCTTGAATACAAGACCTCATCAACCTTCTTTCTTTTACAGAAATGAGATGGTTGTTGCATCTGAGAATGCAATGGCCACCTGTCATTCCCAATGCGGAGGTCCGAGACTCTCCGGGTACACACCGACTGAAGTCTGCAGGGAGAAACAAAGGCAAGTACACTTTTACTAACACTTTGCACTTACCTCAGATACTCACCTCTACACTCTTGCACCAATCAATCACTCACCTCCACAGCACACTTTTGCACACCCACCCCCCCGGCCCCCGCAGGCCCCCTACTCGCCTCACTGACCTGGCAACGTGATCGTGACCAGATAATCTGTTTTTAATTAAGTTGGTTGAGGGACAAATATTGCCCAGGGCACCGGGGAGAACTCCCCTGCTCTTCTTCGAAATAGTGCCATGGGATCTTTTACGTCCACCTGAGAGGGCAGACGGGGCCTCGGTTTAATGCCTCATCTGAAAGACGGCACCTCTGACAGTGCAGCACTCCCCTAGCACTGCACTGGAATGTCAGCGGAGATTTTGTGCTCAAGTCTCTGGAGTGGGGCCTTGAACCCCACGACCTTCTAACTCAAAGGCGAGAGTGCTACCCGCTGAGCCATGGCTTGACACGTCAAAAAGGATTTGTTCGGGGGCGCAGCAGAGATGGAACCCTACCTGGGAAGGGTTGCTGGGGCTCACAGGTCCATTCCCCAACTCCTCGGCCGTAGCAGTGACACAGGTACCGGAACCCGTTGATATGCTTTTCAAACGATTCGCCGATCTGGTAAAACTGCTTCGTGTCGGTGTCCTGACACTGATCTAGAGAGCGAGAGAATGAAATGGGCTTACAGAGAGTTACACACTCTACAGCGCAGAAACAGGCCATTCGGCCCAACTGGTCTGTGCTGGGGTTTAGGCTCCACACGAGCCTCCTCCCACTCCTCTTCATCTCACCCCATCAGCATATCCTTCTATTCCTTTCTCCTCTCATATGTTTATCTAGCTTCCCCTTAAATGCATCTGTGCTATTCGTCTCAACTACTCCATGTGGTAGCGAGTTCCACATTCTAACCACTGAGTAAAGACGTTTCTCCTGAATTCCCTATTGGATTGATTAGTGACTATCTTATATTTATGGCCCCTAGTTTTCAACTCCCCCATAAGTGGAAACATCTTTTCTATGTCTACCTTACACCACTTTATAATTTTAAAGCCCTCTATTAGGTCACCACTCAGCCTTTGCTTTTCTAGAGAAAAGAGCCCCAGCCTGTTCAGTCTATCCCGATAGTTGTAACCGCTCCGTTTTGGCATCATCCTTATGAACCTTTTTTCCTTTTTTTGCACCTTCATCGGTCAGGGCTGGCTCCAAAAAAGTTCCAAAGCGGACCATTTCACAACAGGGAACACCTTCCTGTCCCAGATATGATCCTAGATTGGAACTCAGATTGAAACCACTGGAGCAGTCGGTTTACTTTTGCACCATTTACTGACAGGAAAGTGCGCGCCAGGAAAACAGATTAAGCCTCGATCAGGGCTGTCTCACCGCACAGGAGAAAGGAAAAAAGAAAAAAGATTGCTGAGTTGCGCTTTTAGCTGGGATCATGCTGAAATCATGTACACATGTTTCCCCATGTTGTAAAACACTGATTGCATTTAATATCCTGCTGTTACGACACACTTGGGAGTGGGTCTACGCCTTGCCACAGGTCTTGTAAGCTCACTCCCAGCTGCATTAAGCGTAAGGCTGTCTACAAACTGCCCCTTTGATGATGCCATGCCAAAAGGGACACGAGAGGGCCAGCGAGAGGGGGAAAGGAATTGGGAGAAAAGGGAGATTCCCAGCATTTTGCTTTCGGGAAAATTGCAACGCTGCATTTTATTCCCCAACTTTATTTAATGTAAAAAATGTGTGGACTCATATCCATGAAAAGATTTTCCAGCTGACTGGAATACCAGACACTCGGTGCTGCAGGTGAAGAGGTGCAAGGGGGATCCATTCAGAGCGGGAATAAAACTTCAAAAGGACTTGGAGTAGTCTACCACTGACTTGGCATTTGTTTTATTTGAAAAGGGGATTTGATTGATGAATGGAGGAAGGGGTTAACCCTTCTAGACAAGTGCGAAAGTGCCAAGCTTTTATAAGGGTCGGAGGGTCAGTAACCACAGGAGACAGATTTAAGGTATTGGCAAGAGAATCAGTGGGAGTGGCGGGGGGCGAGATGAGAAGAAATGTCTTTATACAGCAAGTTGTTATGATCTGGAATGCACTGCCTAAAAGGGGGGTGCCCTAGCCCTGAACTCACATCTTCTCTAGTTTCTCTCCTAGCTCCTCTCATGCCCTCTCCGAGGTCATCTTGTCCATGAGACTCACCTCCTGCTCACTCGACCCTATTCCCACCAAACTGCTGACGACCCAACTTCCCTTCCTAGCTCCCATGTTAGCTGATATGGTTACCGGTTCCCTCTCCTCAGGTGCTGTCCCCCCTCCTCTTCATCATCACCCCTCTCCTCAAAAAACCAACCCTTGACCCCTCCGTCCTTGCAAACTACCGCCCCCATCTCCAACCTCCCTTTCCTCTCCAAAGTCCTTGAACATGTTGTCGCCTCCCAAATCCGTACCCATCTTTCCCGCAATTCCATGTTTGAATCCCTCCAATCAGGTTTCCGTCCCTGCCACAGCACCGAAACAGTCCTCAAAGTCACAAATGACATCCTATGTGACCTTGCTCATGGTAAACAATCCTCCTCCTCCTCGACCTGTCTGCAGCCTTTGACACGGTTGACCACTCCATCCACCTCCAACGCCTCTCCTCCGTCGTCCAGCTGGGTGAGACTGCATTCACCTGGTTCTATTTTTATCTATCCAGTTATAGCCAGAGAATCACATGCAATGGCTTCTCTTCTCGCTCCCGCACAGTTACCTCTGGTGTCCCTCAAGGATCTATCTTTGGCCACCTCGTATTTCTCATCTACATGCTGCGCCTCAGCGACATCATCCAAAAACACGTCGGGTTCCACACGTACATTGCCCCATAGCCTTCCAAACTCATCCTACATAGGCCAACCCTCCAGGCTGGGTTCAAAACCAGGTTCCAGAGGCCCTAGACCGGAGCCTAACCCCAGTCCTAGACCGGAGCCTAACCCCAGTCCTAGACCAGCTAGGACACTCGTCAACCACTCTCTTCAAACAGAACTATTTTTAAGTGTGAAAACTTACCAATGGCATCACACTTCCATCGCCCTCGGCCTTGTCCGAAGCAGGTGCAGTTCATCTCATGTCCCTCGTCGTGTTGTTTGTTGAAGGTTTGGTTCACTTCGTACATTACTCCGTCCACCGTGCACTGATCTGTGGGCAAAAGATGACAGGCTGGTCCCTGGCGAATTACATCAAGTCTACAGCACAGGATAGGCCATTCGGCCCAGCTAGTCTATACTCCACACGAGCCTCCTCCCACCCCTCTTCATCTCACTCTCAGCATAACCTTCTATTCCTTTCTCCCTCATATGTTTATCTAGCTTCCCCTTAAATGCATCTCTGCTATTTGCCTCAACTACTCCCTGTGGTAGTGAGTTCCACATTCTAACCCCTCGCTGGATAAAGAAGTTTCTCCTAAATTCCCTATTGGATTTATTGGTGACTATCTTATATTGCTGGGCCCTAATTTTGGACTCCCCACAAGTGGAAACATCTTCTCTACGTCTACCCTATCAAACCCATTCATAATCTTAAAGACCTCGATCAGGTCACCTCCCAGAATTCTCTTTTCTAAAAGAAAAAGAGCCCCAGCCTGTTCAACCTTTCCTGATAGTTATAACCTCTCAGTTCTGGTAATATTGTTGTGAATCCTTTTTGCACCTTCTCTTGTGCCTCTAATCTGTTTTATAATATGGAGACCAGAACTGTTCACAGTACTCCAAGTGTGGTCTAACCAGGGTTCTGTACAAGTTTAACATAACTTCTCTGCTTTTCAATTCTATCCCTCTAGAACTGAACCCCAGTGCTTTGTTTGCTGTTTTTATGGCCTCATTAACCTGCTTCACAACCTTTAGTGATTTTTAACTAATTTCTGCACTACATTGGCAGCGGGTGAGGGCAGCCCTGGACACGACCTCACAGACACCGTTCAATGCCTGGGCCGCACTCCACTAGCTATTCACCATGGGTTGAATGTCTTCTTGTATTTTGTCGCAGTTTTCCTCAGAATTAACTATACCTCCTACGTGGTCTGTATCAGCATTACGTTGGTGCGTTTGAACTCAAGTTCTATAACATAATCCTTCCAGAAATAGTGCTTGCTGCAGCATGTCTAAATGTTCTGTATCATTTACTCCTCTGTATGCTGGCACCTTGGTTTTACTGCATTCAGGGGTATCTCTGAAATAAGGCACATTATTTTAAACATATATATATATATATATAATACAAAATTATAATTAAATTAATTTCTTCCCCTCTGGATGCAGTTCAACATGTGCTGGCAGCCATTCTGTACCTCAGCCCCAAGCAGGCTGCGAGAGAGAGAGAGAGAGAGAGACAGAGAGAGAGAGAGAGAGAGACAGAGAGAGAGAGACAGAGAGAGAGAGACAGAGAGAGAGAGACAGAGAGAGAGAGACAGAGAGAGAGAGACAGAGAGAGAGAGAGACAGAGAGAGAGAGACAGAGAGAGAGACAGAGAGAGAGAGAGAGAGACAGAGACAGAGACAGAGAGAGAGAGAGAGACAGAGACAGAGAGAGACAGAGAGAGAGCCTGGAGATGGAGAGAGGGAGAGAGAGGCAGAAAGAGAGATAGAGAGAAAGGCAGACAGAGACAGTGAGAGACAGACAGAAAGAGAGAGACAGAAAGACACGCAGACAGAGAGAAACCGAGAGATGGAGAGAGGGAGGGAGAGGCAGAAAAAGAGAGAGAAAAAGACAGGCAGACAGAGACAGGCAGACAGAGACGGTGAGAGACAGACAGACAGAAAGAGAGAGAGACACAGACAGACAGAGACGGTGAGAGAGACAGACAGACAGAGACTGTCACAGACACAAACACGCATACGCACAGACATACACATAAGCTCCTAATATGACATGGTCTCGAGCCCGCATTACTGACTGCGATAGTCCATAGACAGCAAACAGAACGTGGCAGAAGTGGATTGCCTGCCGTTCAAACCAAGCGGACTGACCTCGAAGCTGAGTGTGAGCAATGCAGCTCCATTCACCGCGGCCATTCCCATTACAGGTGCATCTCATCATGTGACCTAGGTCGTGGCGCTTGTCCCACTGGTCTTCAATGTGATACATAACCCCTTCCGGGGTGGTGCAAACCTCTTCGTGTTCTAGTAATAGGTGATGGGAATAAGTGGCAAAGTGAGTACCAGGCTAAGTCTAAAGATAAGCGATAAGAGTTAGAGACAAAATCAAACAAAGATTCAAAATAATTAAACATGCATTCATTCATATTGCACTGTCATTTATACATATTTGAGAAGTGTACTGAGATGGTTCATTGCATTACAATACTTCTCCTAAACTATGGACTTCAAATGACATTAAAAACAGATCAGAGTATTTGAGCTCAAATTAAAATTTGGAAAGCTTTTTTTGTATGCAATATTCCTTTAGCATATTCCCTTGAGAATAGAAGATTAAGGGGTGATCTAATTGAGGTGTTTAAGATGATCAAAGGAGTTGATCGGGTAGATAGAGAGAAACTATTTCCTCTGGTGGGGGAGTCCAGAACAAGGGAGCATGACCCTAAAATTAGAGCTAGGCCGTTCAGGGGTGATGTTAGGAAGCACTTCCTCACACAAAGGGTAGTGGAAATCTGGAGCTCTCTCTCCCAAAAAGCTGTTGAGGCTGGGGGGGGGGCAACTGAAAATTTCAAAACTGAGATGGATAGACTTTTGTTAGGCAAGGGTATTAAGGGATATGGAACCAAGGTGGGTAAATGGAGTTAAAATACAGATCAGCCATGATCCAACTGAATGGTGGAACAGGCTTCCTCCTGGTCCCTATATTCCGATGTTAGCTGGCAAAATTAACACATGTTCCAGTACGGGACGTACAAATTACTCACTTTGCAATCCCGTTAGTTCATTCGATTCATTCACAAAAGGTTCCCCCATGTGCCAGAGTCAGCTTTTAATGGTGGTTAACGAGACAATTTGTAACTAGTTAGGTTGACAGCCTCCATTGCTAGTCAGCTTGCTCTGAGTGACCATGATGTCTGAGACCAGGAGGGAAAGAGTCAGGAAGAGGGGCTGGGGAGGTCCGAGCCATACCTGACATTGGACAGAAGCCAAACTTTCCATCGGCATCATAGTTAGCAGTTGTCCCACACCACTTCATACTATCCTTTCTTCCATCAGCTGTGCACTCGGTATAGTTGTGCATGTTGTACAGGTAGGGGAAGTGACACAACGCACCATTGGAGTTCCCTCCCCGGGTTTGGATGAAAGAGGCTAGTTGCAAATAAGGAGGAGGGGAGGAAAAAGTCAGTCGTTTCACAGCAGACATTTACAAGGAACAAGTTCAAAAGGTTTTGAACAGACTCCCCATCTTCTCCCTGTCCCCTCCTGCCCGACCCTATCACCTAACCAAAGAAAGTGGACTAGCCAGCGTGCCAGTTACATCCGCTACGGTATTAAACTGATGGGAGTCCCTCTAAAATGGGTGTCAAGAGTCATTATTGCAAAGTTTGCATCATGCTGCTGATTAAAAATAGTTTATTAGCTGACCGACACTTGGTAGAAATAGGGTGCTAGTAAAGGATTGAGGCCTACTCTGTAAAAAGGGTTTGAGGGTAAATTTTACAAATGCCTGTCTCGTGCCTAGACCCACGCCTACCAAGAGGGGTGTGTTTGGAACCTGAGTGTCCGCCAGTCCTGTCTTACTAGGGCACATTCGGAAAATTGATCCCACAGAAATACTGATTAAATCTTTCCCGTTATATCCCCTCGCCCTCCGATCCTAAAACTCCTGCTGCAATACACCTCTGACCAGCGCTGATAGCTGCCCTGGACCTTGGCCCACTCGACCACTCTTCTCGTGCGAGACAGTGAGCATTGGCGAGCAATTTGACCACGGGAGGGGTGTCACGGCCAGACCGCAACCCCCACTTTTATCCTGCCCTCATCCCACAAGACATACGCTTTCCCAGTAGCGGGTTATTAGATATCAATCACCCGGTGATTCCAGGGCAAAGCACTGCGGCACCTGACAGCAAGCCCCCAGCACCACCGTGACTGGGAGCAGCTAACCCCAGCGGTTATCGGGGTGGTGGGGGGGGGGGGGGGGCGCAGGTACCTGCAGGTCTGTGTGGCTTCTGACCCCCAACCAAGTGAGTCATCCGGTGCGTGGTGGGAGACTCACTTCGCAGTTTGTGATTGAACTTTACAATAAAACAGGCAGAGGTAGCAAGATAGCTTCGGGGAAAGGCTTCTTAACTTAACTTACAAGCCTGCTGGCTGCAGAAAGAGTAACTGCGATCCTGGTTAAAGTCTGTGCTTGTACTGCACCACAATTTGCCATCTTGTCGTCCATCGCTAGTGCAGGAGTGGTAAGTCTTGCCCATGAATGTGAACGGAAACGTGCATGGCTCTCCATTGGCATTTCCCCCGTAGGTCTGCGATGCTGATTAATACAAAACAATTTTTTAAAACTTGCATTTATAAAGCGCCTTTCACGACCTGAGGATGTCCCAAAGAGCTTTACAAAGAATGAAGTACTTTTTGAAGTACTGTTGTAATGTAGGAAACGCAGCAGCCAATTTGCGCACAGCAAGGCCCCGCAAACAGCAATGTGATATTGATCAGATAATCTGTTTTAGTGGTGTTGGTTGAGGGATAAATATTGGCCAGGACACCGGAGAGAACTCCCCTGCTATTCAGTGAAATAGTGCCGTCGGATCTTTTACGTCCACCTGAGAGGACAGACGGAGTCTCAGTTTAATGTCTCATCCAAACGACGGCACCTCCGAGAGTGCAGCACTCCCTCAGTACTGCCCTGGAGTGTCAGCCTAGATTTTGTGCTCAAGTCTCTGGAGTGGGACTTGAATCCGCGATGGATCGGAGTGCTACCCACTGAGCCACAGCTTGACACTATACGGGTCACAAACGTTACTACAGATTATATATAGTGCTGAGATATGCCCTCGGGTGATGGGAAAATAAGACACGGGGGGTGGGGTGAAATTTGTCTCAAGCAGGGGAGTGAAGCGCGCAGTAGTGAATTGGCAGCCTCCTTTTGCTCTTGGCCAAATTTTCTTTTCCATTGTGGAATGGGGCGAGGTGCGAAGTGAAAATGGGTCAAGACAGATTTCGCCCCCGCCCCCGAACATCGTGATAAATTTCCATCTGAAGGCAAAGCGATGCAGTGTGCCCCACTGAAGAGTGATTAGTGTTCGTGAGTGTGAGAGATTCACTGCCGGACATGGCATGACATCTCAGGGGGTATTACTGCATTTATTTAATTATTTCTTTTCCTGCAGTGTATGCAAATTTTAACTCAAGCCACACGCTTCATTCTGCTGATGACCAGAGAGGTTTGCATCATGCTGGCACAATTAAAATATGGTCTCCAAAAGAGGAAAATGGTTGATATTAAACCAATTTGGACACTTGTGTTGTTACACCAAAATATTTCCATACCAACACCAAGACCAAACTAATAGCACAGTAACACCAAGACCCAAACCAAAAGGGGGGTGGGGTGGGGGGAAGAGTTTAGATGAAGTAGGCCCCTAGGGCCACTTGAGCTCATCCTCCCAGAATACCCATTATAGTACCAAGTTGCTTCTTTAAAGCGTACATTATCCTGACCTCCCATCGATCGGTCTTCTCCAGCTGCTGATCAGCCTCTCATCCAAAGAGGTACAGACTGCCAACTGCCCACATCTGGGAACTGGTGTCCTACTGTTTGAGAATGCAGCTAATTGGCAGACTGACAACAGAGCACAGAGCGGAGAGTGCAAAGGTCTTGGATACGTCTTGGTTAGAATATGCAGAGCTACACTCGACCTCAAGTCCTGGGACGATGAGGCCCTGCACCAGCTCATCTACGAAAAGTCAGCTGTCACTATTACACTTCTGAAAAGCAGCTATCTTAATGTATTTATCTGTTAGACCAAACATACTTTAGGAATTTTTTTAGTTGCCAAATATCATGACAGTTCAGACTTTTAAGAAGAACACATTTTCTGCAGGCATTTCCCACCCCCCGCACCACCACCCCACCTCCCCAGCCAACCTCTTTCCACCTGTGTATACCCACCCCGACTCTCCTCGGCAATAGAGAGCCCAAGGCTGCTGACTACCGGGAATGCTAGGCAGCTAATGTGGGCAACATGTAGCGCTCAAACCCAACGAGCCCCCTGATCTGTGCTTCCTGCCCACTTCGAAACCCACCCCCGCCCCCGCTGCCGACAAGACTGGACCCCGAGCTTGCCAACTACGCCAAGGAGCAGGACAACAGGCCCTCAGTGTAGGTATCTGTAATTTGTCACGTAGCAGGCATTCTGTAACGACCAACGACCCAAGAGAGCAAGTCATTTTTTAAGCAATGTAAAAGTTAAGAACATGCATGTGATATTCACACTAGTGACTTATTGCTACTGATCAGTGATGGTGCAGGCGCTAATACTTACACAATTCCCTGCAGCTCACACCATTACCCAGACAGGTGCACAGCATGCGTGTGCTACCTTGCATTTTGATCCAATGCATCCCATTACCGTATAAAATACCGCCGTCACTGACACACTGGTGATGGGTTTGGTAAATCGCAGGCTGGATCTTATGCTGTACGTGAGAGCCAACCTCTAGAAAAGAGGAATGAGATTTATATTTTAATAGGTAATAAATATTTTCTTGTTTTAAAAAAATGTTATACCCCAGAAAATACTCCAGACCCGAGCAGCAAAATGAGACACAAAATGAACCCGTGGAATTGATTGAAATGCTAGATCACTAGTTATCGCACTCACCAAGAGTCTCTCAGCGAGCGAAGCCTGATCATTTAGCACTTCCAGGGCCGGGCATTGCATGCTGGGAGCCTGGGCAAGAAGAATAAGGTGCCCATTCTGCAGCCTGCCTACTTTTCCAGCCGTTTTGAATTAATGGGGCAGAAAAATCAGGCAGGCAGCGCGCCCAATATTCTGACCCGTGATGCTCACAGGGGGGGATTTTCCTTTCCTCAGTTCGGAGAATCGGTTTATGTACCTTATGGCCAATATGGCGGGGTGCAGTTTTTTTTAAAAAACTAGTTATTTTGTAGATGTTTCCACTTATGGGGGAATCCGAAACTAGGGGCCATGAATAAAAGATAGCCACTAATAAATCCAATAGGGAATTCAGGAGAAACTTCTTTACCCAAAGACTGGTGAGAATGTGGAACTCGCTACCACAGGGAGTGGTTGAGGTGAATAGCAATAGATGCATTTTAGGGGGAAGCTAGATAAGTACATGAGGGAGAATGGAATAGAAGGATATGCTGATCGGGTGAGATGAAGTCAACAGGGTGGGAGGAGGCTCGTGTGGAGCATAAACTCAGCATAGACCAGTTGGCCTGTTTCTGTGCTGTAAATACTATGTAATTCTATGTAATGCTGTGTAATTTTTACATAATCTGATTTAATTAGCAGGGAAAATAGGCAATCGCAACACCTGTGGAAGAACGATTCTTCTTCCACTAACCAGTCGTTTAAACGGGCAGAAGGATGAAAGATTTATGAAGCTAGTTGTAGAGCATGCAATAAGAACATAAGAATTAGGAGCAGGAGTCGGCCATTTGGCCCCTCGAGCCTGCTCCGCCATTCAATAAGATCATGGCTGATCTTCTACCTCAACTCCACCTTCCCGCACTATCCCCATATCCCTTAATTCCCTTAGTGCCCAAAATTCTATCGATCTCAGTCTTGAATATACTCAACGACTGAGCCTCCACAGCCCTCTGGGATAGAGAATTCCAAAGATTCACCACCCTCTGAGTGAAGAAGTTTCTCATCTCAGTCCTAAATGGCCGACCCCTTATTCTGAGACTGTGACCCCTGGTTCTAGACTCCCCAGCCAGGAGAAACAATCTCTCAGCATCTACCCTGTCAAGCCCTATAAGAATTTTGTATGTTTCAATGAGATCACCTCTCATTCTTCTAAACGCTAGAGAATATAGGCCTAGTCTACTCAATCTCTCCTCATAGGACAATCCCCCCATCCCAGGAATCAATCTGATGAACCTTCGTTGTACTCCCTCTACGGCAAGTATATCTTTCCTTAGGTAAGGAGACCAAAACTGTACACAATACTCCAGGTGTGGTCTCACCAGGGCCCTGTATAATTGCAGTAAGACACCCTTACTCTTACAGTCAAATCCTCTTATAATAAAGGCCAACATACAGGAAACTCTTTATTAACCGGCACCGACGGGACCGGCGTGGTGCCGGTTAATCAAAAAGTCCGGATAATGGAGAGTTATATCTCCCATCGTACGAGAGCCCCGTACACACTGACATGCGCCTGCATTCGGAGCTCCGTCTCCCCGGGGACCGCCAGCTGACCATCTGTCGTGTCCGCTGCCTACCCGGGCTGCACATTCCCCTCCCAATCTACATGCTCCGATACAAGGCAAACGCCTCGGGTTTTTTTAAAAGTTATTTTTAAAGGAGAGATGAAGGAAAACCCTGGTTACCTACTCAAGAATTTTGCCGGTTAAGAGAGATTTCCGTTTATTTGGGTGCCGGTTAAAAGAGAGTTTCCTGTACCATACTTTTGCAAAACGGCTGATGGGGATGCTTGAAAGACTATTTTTACCCAAGATCCTGCATGCGCCCACTCACTTAAAATTTTACAGCACAGAAAGAGGCCATTCGGCCCATCTTGCCTGTGCTGGCTCTAGCTGTCTGAATGCAGCAATTCTTCCTTGTAGGCCCATTCTTACAGGTCCGTCCTTCAAAACTCACTTTGGATTGACATTCCCACACCCCAGTGCGATTCAGCAGTTGCCTTTTAACAAGCCATTTACAAGCAAAAAGTAATTCCCCTCCCCACCCCTCCGACTTTTCACTGATGTTCCTGAACCACAGTTCTCCAAACAAGGCTAAACACAGGAGAATGGGTTTTTCATTCTCACAGGAGAACAGTCCTTTCTACCAATGCTGTGCGTCTACTTTCTGTCGTTAACTAAAAATTATTGATCAGGAAAATAGTGCCCTAAATGTTCTCTTGTAAGAGGCCTATGGTTGTAAGTAATTCTATCATGCAGTGCCCATTTGTCGGGCACTAAATGGGCACCTAAGCCTCCAATATGGTGGCCAAGAAATGCACACTCATTACAAGCTGGAAATGCACCACCTGCCATATTGGTATAGGCAAAAAAAAGGCATCCAGGGCTTGCACCTGAAACAGGAGTTAGGCCCTTTGCATATGGTGTCCACAGCTCGCCACCTTCATGATAGTGAGGCCTGAGGCCCAATATTAGGTAGGCCTCGGGCCTACCCATTCAGGCACAGGGATTGTTTCCTGCGAGCCCGTTTTTGGGCCTGCTCAAATTGCTAGGCCTTTAGCTGTCCAGCTCTTTAATTATAATCGATTCAGTTTAACATCAGTACAATAGTTGTACTTAGAAGAGATTTCAAACCACTATGTGGTTTGTTAAAACATGCCCTCATTTACAATAAGGGCCAGTCCCCTGCCTGCACCCCACACTTACCAACAGCCGATGTCAAAGACGCATGACGTTCACATTCCCACTCTCCACGCCCTTTGCCGGTACAAGAACAGTGAAGTAGGTTTCCCCGGCTGTCTTTCTTTGTCCAGGTGTCTCCAATTCTGTAGGACATCCGGGTATCCTGGTCATTGCACCGGTCTGTAACAGGTGGGGAAAGGAGCAAATATTGTAACCACATTCAACATATTGTCAACACTTCAGTTGGTAAACAACAACAACAACTTGCATTTATATAGCCCCTTTAACCTAGTAAAATGTCCCAAGGCGCTTCACAGACACAATTTGACACTGAGCCACATAAGATGATATTAGGACAGGTGACCAAAAGCTTGGTTAAAGAGGTAGGTTTTAAGGTGCATCTTGAAGGAGGAGAGTGGTGGAGAGATTTAGGGAGGGAATTCTAGAGCTTAGGGCCTAGACAGCTGAATGGTGGAGCGATGAAAATCAGGGATGCGCAAGAGGCCAGAAAGGGAGGAGTGCAGAGACCGCGGAGGGTTTAGGGCTGGACGAAGTTATCATATTGGACCCATAAACAGTTTAACACATACAAATACATCAGTTGTGTATTTTTCATCTCCAATTAGGCCTTAGGAACAGGAGGAGGCCAATCAGCCACTCAAGCCTGTTCCGCCATTCAATTAGATCATAGCTGATCAGTATTTTAACTATCTACCCGCTTTGGTTCCATATCCCTTAATACCCTTACTTAAAAAAAACTATCAAACTCAGTGTTGAAATTTTCAATTGACCCCCCAGTCTCAACAGTTTTTTGGGGGAAGAGAGTTCCAGATTTCCACTACCCTTTGTGTGAAGAAGTGCTTCCTGACATCACCCCTGAACGGCCTGGCTCTAATTTTAAGTTTATGCCCCTTGTTCTGGACTCTCCCACCAGAGGAAATAGTTGCTCTCTATCTACCCGATCAACTCCTTTAATCATCTTAAACGCCTCAATTAGACAGACTGGATTTCATAAACAGCCTCAATGGTTTAATTAAAAGTTCAAATCAAAGGGTCATAAGATCGCGGTAAAGGCAAAAGCTGAACCTACTCCGCGAACTGCACGTAATGCGTCCGCTGCCTTCTCCCAGACAGGTGCACTCCATCATCATCCAGCCTTGGTATGGCCTTTCCCAGGTCTCTCCAACAACATGGGTAGTCCCCGCGACATTGTCGTAGCATCTTTCCGCTGTGTAAACACAAGACGTACAATCAGGTTCTGAGGCAAGGTAAGACTTTCTTTTATCTGTTTTTCTCTCCTCGTTCCTCCTTTTCTGGAGACAGTGACTTTGCACTGATTCCATGAGTGCTGGCTACGCCTATCTATGTGCCTGAGCCTGGGCAGTGAATGCCAATGGGCTATTCCACCACGGGGGCGTTAGCAACCCCAATCCTGTCCTCACTCAATGGCCACACACTTGCACTTTCCAGTGATGAGATGTGCTAACAGTGGCTGTCCTTTTCCCTTTCCCAGGGACTGAAGCCAATTCTAACAAGCCTACTGTCAGCTGGACTGAAATCAGCAGAGAGCACAGGTCCTTCCTGGCTCAAATGATGCATTGACTGACTTGAGCTTTTGCATTTTAACCCCTTTTGCTATCAAACTATATCCTCTTCACAGAAGGAAGTTTTCAATCTAATCTTTTTGCAAAGGGAGGAAAAAAAAGACGTCTTTCACAACCTTAGGACGTCCCAAAGCACTTTACAGCCAATTAATTATTTTATGAAGTGTAATCACTGTTGTAATGTAGAAAATACAGCAGCCAATGTGCGCACAGCAAGCTCCCACAAATAGCAATGAGATAATGACCAGATAATCTGTTTTAGTGATGTTGGTTAAGGGATAAATATTAGCCAGGTCACCAGGGAGAACTCCCCTACTCTTCTTCGAAATAGTGCCATGGGATCTTTTACATACACCTGAGAGGGTAGACAGGGCCTCGGTTTACTATCTCATCTGAAAGACGACACCTGACACTCCCTCAGTACTGCACTGGAGTGTCATCCTAGATTATGTATTCAAGTCTCTGGAGTGGGGCTTGAACCTGCAACCTTCTGACTTAGAGTCGAGAGTGCCAGCAATGAACCACTACTGACACTATGGTTAAACCATCAGAACAAAACAGACTTTCACCAATTAACACAAATTGCAGAAATACATAGGGACGCTGATTCAGAATTAATGCCCGACTGCACAGTACTGGGAAGGGCAGATTCATTCAGTGAGCTAGAGCTCCACGCCACTGGACAGCGTCTGTCATATGGTCATCTGGCCTACACTGGACAGTGTTGTCTGTTATAGTCACCTGGCCTACACTGGACAGTGTTGTCTGTGATAGTCACCTGGCCTACACTGGACAGTGTTGTCTGTGATATGGTCACCTGACCTACACTGGACAGTGTTGTCTGTGATAGTCACCTGGCCTACACTGGACAGTGTTGTCTGTGATATGGTCACCTGACCTACACTGGACAGTGTTGTCTGTTATAGTCACCTGGCCTACACTGGACAGTGTTGTCTGTGATAGTCACCTGGCCTACACTGGACAGTGTTGTCTGTGATACGGTCACCTGACCTACACTGGACAGTGTTGTCTGTTATAGTCACCTGGCCTACACTGGACAGTGTTGTCTGTGATAGTCACCTGGCCTACACTGGACAGTGTTGTCTGTGATATGGTCACCTGACCTACACTGGACAGTGTTGTCTGTTATAGTCACCTGGCCTACACTGGACAGTGTTGTCTGTTATAGTCACCTGGCCTACACTGGACAGTGTTGTCTGTGATACGGTCACCTGACCTACACTGGACAGTGTTGTCTGTTATAGTCACCTGGCCTACACTGGACAGTGTTGTCTGTGATAGTCACCTGGCCTACACTGGACAGTGTTGTCTGTGATACGGTCACCTGACCTACACTGGACAGTGTTGTCTGTCATATGGTCATCCGGCTCTCATCAGACAATGCTGTCCATCACATAGCCAGGTGGCCTGCTTTCTCGCTGAAGGTTTCCTGTTCCTATGTTTGAGTGTACCAGCCTATTCCAACCAGGCCCCACTCTTTGAAAATGCAGAAAAATCCCCATCCAAATCTAATCTGACCTCAGGGCTGACACCAATCTTGCTATGAGATACATGCAATTCAAAGGAGCTCTTTTAATGACTGAACCCAATCTTCAGCACAATAGTTTAGTACTGAAGGTCAACAAGCATTGTGCTATGAAAATAGAAAGGGTGTTCATGCTTAGGTTTTGATTCTGATGCAGAACGGTCTACCTATTGGTTTGCAGGTCCACTCTCCTTTCCCATTTCCAAGGCAAACACACTCCAACATATGGCCACCTGTCTCATGAGGTCTCCGCCAGGTATTACCAATCTTATAGGACTGACCACCTTCATGGCAGCGATCTGTAAAACACAATATTGCTTTAAAATGTCCTTGAAGTTATGTTCACAGTTGATCAGTTCCTCCTGGTCAGTGTCCCACATTCCACGAGTGTTTCAGAAGTATTTATGTGCTTACAAGCAGCATTTTGGTCGATCTACAATGTGTAGGGTTTAATACGTCATCATTTATTTCTTCGCTCTGATATAGACCTACGCCAGGGAAGAGACAGGGCAGTTGGACCATATGAAAACGACCTGGGTTGGCCGTGGGAGGGCCATTTTCTTTTGTGAGCAATCAGCAGGCAAAAATCGGTGGGACAAGATGATGGAGGAGGAGCCCGGGAGATTGGGGGAGGAGCCCGGGGACCTTGGGGGAGGAGCACACAGGGAGTTTGGAGGAAGAGTCAGGGTGTGACTCGGAAGAGGAGTCCTGGGGGGTTGGGGAGGAGCTCCAGAGGGAGAAGTCGGAGAGGAGTCCTGGGGGGGGGGGGGGGGGGGGGGGGGGGGGGGGGGGGGGGGGGGGGGGGGGGGGGGAGGGGGAGAAATCAGTTGATGTACTTTATTTGGATTTCCAAAAGGCATTTGATAAGGTGCCACATAAAAGGTTATTACAGAAGATTAGTGCTCATGGGGTTGGGGGTAATATAGTAGCATGGATAGAGGATTGGTTAACGGACAGAAAACAGAAAGTAGGGATAAACGGATCTTTTTCAGGTTGGCAGGCTGTAACTAGTGGGGTGCCGCAAGGATCAGTGTTGGGGCCTCAGCTACTTACAATCTATATTAATGACCTAGATGAAGGGACCGAGTGTAATGTATCCAAGTTTGCTGATGATACAAAGCTAGGTGGGACAGTAAGCTATGAGGAGAACACAAAGAGTCTGCAAAGGGATATAGATAGACTAAGTGAGTGGGCAGTAAGGTGGCAGATGGAGTATAATGTAGGGAAATGTGAGGTTATTCACTTCGGTAGGAAGAATAGAAAAACAGAATATTTTTTAAATGGTGAGAAACTTTCAAATGTTGGTATTGAGAGAGATTTGGGTGTCCTCATGCAAGAAACACAGAAAGCTAGCATGCAGGTACAGCAAGCAATAAGAAAGGGAAATGGCATGTTGGCCTTTATTGCAAGGGGGTTGGAGTATAAGAGTAAGGAAATCTTGCTACAATTGTACAGGGCCTTGGTGAGACCACACCTGGAGTACTGTGCACAGTTTTGGTCTCCTCATCTAAAGGAAGGATATACTTGCCTTGGAGGCGGTGCAACAAAGGTTCACTAGATTGATTCCTGGAATGAGAGGGCTGTCCTATAATGAGAGATTGTGTAGAATGGGCCTATACTCTCTGGAGTTTAGAAGAATGAGCGGTGATCTCATTGAAACATACAAGATTCTGAAGGGGATTGACAGGGTAGATGCTGAGAGGTTGTTTCCCCTGGCTGGAGTGTTTAGAACTGGGGGCATAGTCTCAGGATAAGGGGTCGGCCATTTAAGACTGAGATGAGGAGGAATTTCTTCACTCAGAGGGTTGTGAATCTTTGGAATTCTCTGCCCCAGAGGGCTGTGAATGCTGAGTCTTTGAGTCTATTCAAGGCTGAGATCGATAGATTTTTGGACTCTCGGGGAATCAAGGGATATGGAGATTGGGCGCGAAAGTGGAGTTGAGGTCGATGATCAGCCATGATCTTATTGAATGGTGGAGCAGGCTCGAGGGGCCGTATGGCCTACTCCTGCTCCTATTTCTTATGTCTTATGTTCTTAAATCAGGGAGAGGCCCTGGGGGGGTGGGGAGAAATCGGGGAGGAGCCCCAGGGGGAAATGGGGGAGAAGCCCCAGGGGGTGGGGATTGGGGGAGGAGCCCGGAATGGAGATTACTCCTGGAGAGGGTTGGGGTTTATAACAGGAGGGAGGGACGGAGGGGGTGTTTGGGGTTCATTGTAAACAAAACCTCACATAAAAACTTCCCTTAATGGGCGTGGCTTGGTGCCAAGTGCCTTCTTAAAAATCAAAATTGTGCTGCACCAGTCCGGACGTTGAGAGTCCTGAAAATGAAGACGTTTCCCCTCCCCCCAAACAGATACGCCTCAACTTGGTGATTCAAAATTGTGCTGCACCAGTCCGGACGTTGAGAGTCCTGAAAATGAAGACGTTTCCCCTCCCCCCAAACAGATACGCCTCAACTTGGTGATGACAGAACAAAATGTGAAGAGAAAAATCCACTGGACACAAAAGATGCTGAAATGAATAGATAATTAAGAAGGATTTTGATGATAGGAAGCTGCTATGTAATCGGATCCTGAACCTTCTCAGAATAGGTCCATTTCTGTAATACTCGTCCTGTTTCCCTCCCATCCAATCCCCTTTGATGTTCCGCACTCGTTTTCCTTACTTGCAATGGTGCAGCTGATCCTTCCTCTGCCAGCTCCGATACAGGTACAGTCCCAAATCATGCTATCCTTGGGGCGTTCCCAGGTTTCACCAACACGTTGCCTGTTCCCAGTGTACTGGTCGAAGCACATCTCTTCAACTGCACCAATCAAAACACAGTCAAGGTCAGCTGATTAAACCCATCCTCTTGAAGGTCCTTTCAACCGCGAAGCTCCTATTTCTTATGTTCTTATGTAAGCGACTCTCCATTCCCCCCTCCCCGCCCCCCTCCCATCAAAATGTTTCTTCCTCTCCTCTCCCGAGGGGTACAATACCTGGACACTAGCAGTCCTCTGGTACCCCGACCCATTCTCAATGGGTGTGCTTAGTCTATCAGTGCCAACTGCGGAGGCCTGTTCCACACCTTGACGTCTAGCCAATCAGGTGTGCTGAGGGGAGCTGTACAGCAGCCCGAGCCGAGATAAGCAAACTCAGCACAGGCTGGAGTTAAACCTGGGACTTTATGGTCGGTCAGGCTTATTACCCTCAGCCACTCTGCCACTGGGGGAGCTGTGACAACATCTGGTCTGTTGTACAGTGCAAGGACACAGTAGGTCACTAACATCAGAAAGAAAGAACTTGCATTTCTACAATGCCATTCACGACCTCAGGACGTCCAAAGCGCTTCTCAGCCAATGACGTACGTTTGAAGAGTAGTCACTGATAATCTGATGGTACTGTAACATACTGGGACCGTACACTGGCACTGTAACACACTGGCATTGTAACATACTGGGACCGTACACTGGCACTGTAACACTCTGGGACTGTACACTGGCACTGTAACACTCTGGGACCGTACACTGGCACTGTACCACAGTATTTAAATGTTTAAACTGTGTTTAACGCAAGCTGTAAAAATGGCAGGAAACATTTATTTTTACATCTGTTGAGACTTTGTACTGTTCGAGGTAGTGTTAGATGCCAAGATACATTACTAGGAGCCCAGTGCCACCGGCTCCTTAACTGCTGACTTACCGTCAGGTTTCGATTCACAATTCCAGCCTCGACCTGCCCCGTAACAGGTACAGATCATCACCCGGCCCAGGTACGTCCGCTCCCATTGCTGGTTGACCTGGTAAACCTTCCCATTGTCAAAACAATAATCTGAACAGAGAGAGAAAACGCACACACAGACGCATCAAATCAAATGGTTCCCAAAAGGTCAAACATATTAAAAGACTAAAAACATTGCAAACACTCAGCAGGTCAGTCAGTATCCGTGGAGAGGACCGACGAGATTGCATGTCAGATGTGTACCCTTGGTTCATGAAGGGGCCACGCCTGAAACATTAACTCATCTGTTCTCTTCACAGATGCCTTTTCCCAACAAATCCGTAAGGATTACACTGTTCTGTTCTAGTCTCATCGAACAGAAACCCAATTTACATCTTCAGCACCCCCACTCTTTTTAAAGGGGCACAACTAATACAGGAACTTAGCCATAAAATCAACTTTCAACAAAACATAAGGAAACTCATAAAATTAAATTATAATTATTATTTCTCTTCACATATACTGACTGACCGGCTGAGTGTTTTCAGAGTGTTCTCTTTCCCTTTCAGATTTCCAGCATCCACAGTATAATTTTTATTTACTTCTATTTCAGGATTATTTAATTTAAGTAATTTCTTCAGAATAGCTCAGAAGGACAATTCCTCTGTCCTGGCCATACAACTTCCAGCTCATAGTCAACAAAAATTTAAAACGAGACTTGCCAAACTGAATGTACTTCAGTGGGACTTTCCCCCCCCCCCCCCAACCTCTCCAATATCTCAGTCAGTAGCCTAGACCTAAACTGTTTTTAGGTTGTGTTTTTAGTGAGTTGAGATGCAGCTCTCTCCCATCGCAGGCAACAAAACCCCAGAGTAAACTTGCTCTTCGTGGATCCGCCAGGTTTACTCCGGAGTTTGGTCTCCGCTTGCACGAGTATGACACCCACGTACCGAACCCCTATATATATATATATATATTTATTTTAAAAGCAGCTCTGTGTAGATCAGGGCGGATCCGTCGGTTCGATCCCCGATCGAGCAGCTATGCGGGAGGGAGGGAGACTGCACTGCAATCAGCCGAGTTTAGGAAAGGGACAGTGACGGGTGTCCCGGTGGATGCGCGCCCAACGGGATGGGACTCGGGCGTGATGGCCTCTGTAGTCGAATAGCCGGCCAAGATTCAGGGTCAAAGCTTACACGTGAGGGATGACTGCTTGGGCGAGGCAGCAAACAAGACTCCAAGACTCCCCAACATAAAAATTTCTGACGAAGGGTCATCGACCTGAAACGTTAACTCTGTTTCTCTCTCCACAGATGCTGCCTGACCTGCTGAGTGTTTCCAGCATTTTCTCTTTTTATTTCAGATTTCCAGCATCCGCAGTATTTTGCTTTTGTAAAAGTTTCTTCATCGGATTCTTAGCCAAATTAACGGGGTACAGCTTACAATAAAAAAAACCTTGAAGAACTGAAAGATGCAATTGTACCAAAAAAAAGCAAAATATCGCAGATGCTGGAGATTTGAAATAAACACGGAATATGATGGAAACACTCCACAAGTCAGGAAACATCTGTGGAGAGAGGGGTAAGGTCGGTCGGTGGTCCTTTGTCAAGAGTGTCCTTAAATGTGCAGTGGAAACTTAAATATGGTTGAAATTATAGCGAGTGCTGCAGAATGTAATGTTTAACTTGCTGCAGCGGGGATAAGCTCTTGCAACTCAAAGAAACAAACAGGCTGATTGATGAACAAGACCCAGCCATATGTATATTGGATTAACCCCTTGTGCTGGGCGCCCCAGTTTCTGCTCTGAATGAACTCTGGAATTATACAGCGCCGCAGGCCATTCGGCCCCTCTGCTTGTGTTGGCTCTTTGAAAGAGCTATATTAATAACGCACTCGGTCAAAATTAGTCACTTCATTTACTGCATAAAGTCGATTTACGCTAAATCCACCCGAGAGGCATGTCAACTTGACACAGCCATTTATAAATGCAAGATTGATTCATAAAACAGCGGTCTTCTCAAACTGTGCAGCATAACAAAAGTTAACGGGATACAAGTTTAGAAAAACTTTCAGAGGGTTTGTAATAAAAGTTTTAAGAAATTTTTTTTTCTGAAGACTTACTTTGGTTCTGGGTACTGCCATCGTGCAGGTTCTGGGCTTGCCTCTTATCCTTGATGTTCTGGCCGCTGGCGGCACTCAGGCAGACGGCCAGGAGGAACCCCCCGAGCGTGGAGTGGCGCATCTCCCCAGCACCGGTCCCCCTCCCCTTCGCAGCTCACTCAGGACACACACAAGCCGGAGCAGTCCCCCTCTAATTAAAGGAGCGGGGAAGACAGCGGGCACTGGCACAGACAGGGGGGTGGAATGTAAGGGAGCGAGAGGGTGGCACAGATAGGAATCCCAAGCACCTCTCACTACACCTTTGGCCAGTGAGTGAACGAGTGGCTGCCTCTCCAGCCCCCTTTATAACATTCTCCACCCCATGCCCCACCAGCCAGGGAGGATGGGTGGAGCCTGGGGGGTGAGTTAGGGAGGGGTCTGCACTTGGGCCACATCAATAATATTTACAAGTCTGCCTCTGACATCACTGGAGAAATTATTAGGACTTTTGAAAAAAAAGCTGTTCAGACACTGATCAGACACAAGGCGTCTCTCTTAAAGGGGCACTGCATCCTTTAGACAACCCCCATTACACAAGAACCAGCTGCAAATAAAAACAGTCAGTCATTATATAAAATGAATCACTGTTCGTCTGCAAAGAAAGGGAATTCATGCCAAAATATTTGTATATTTATTACAAAACAGATTTAATTTAACTCTCAGCTTCTTGCCAGCTATTAACTTGTTTATTGAAAAGTAAAACTTTCAAGAATGTAAGACTTGGCAAATCATTACTGGGAAGTGTTGAAAGAATATTTTTTTGTTTAAGGTACGCCTAAAATGGGCGCCTTCTAGCCGCTGGCGAGCAGTTCTGTTCTGTTCTGTTCCGAGCCGAGTGTGCGCTTGGCTCAGTCGATGAACGAGAATTGCAGCAAGTCTGTAAACCGCTCCCATAGCGCCAAAAGGCGTTTAATTCAGTTTTACAGCAACTCTAAAGTCTTAAAACAAAGACTCGATCAGAGTTGCATACATTTTGCACAATGCAGACATAAATATAAAGTCCATATTTGTGCACCAGGTATGCAAATCAGATCAAGTCTTTGTCGTGAGACTTTATATAAACTTGCTTTCTGAAAATGGTTCGGCGGGGGGGGGGGGGGGGGGTGACTGGAGACAAAAGGGTCGGAGTTTGGGGGGAGGGGGTTACAGACATAAGGCCAGACAGACTAGGTTTTCATACTGAACCAGAAACAGCTTTCCCGCCGCTTACGTGCACTGGGCACTCACTATTAGGAAGTGTGAGCCAGACACCGAATCATTAAACTCATTCTCCGAATACTTGCACTCTTTTTTTTTAAGTAGGATTTAGGACCGGTTTTGTGGTTGTTGCAATGCCATATGGTTTTGATGCACAGCGGGGGAAGCTTGATTCGATACACTTTGTTTTTAAATAACCTTATGCATCAAGACTGAAGCCAGCACCAGCCTACATACAATCTGGAATAAAACCAGATCTTACATTGCAACGGTGACTACACTTCGAAAGTACATCATTGACTGTAAAGCGTGTTGGGTCGTCCCGAGGTTGGTGAAAGGTGTTAGTTTCTTTCTTTTCCAAAATACCAGTGAGAAAGGAATTGGGACAATGGCACAGAATCAAGGTTGATAACAATGTAAGGGCTGCCTGGGTCTCGGAGCAAAAGCATATTAAGACAGGAACAGCTGCAAAAGGAAGGAACTACCTTTTATTAATTTAAAAGAGACATCCACATATAGCTACACCTCTCAAAATACAATGAAACCTGTCGTGTTTTTTTGAAACCATAATTTTCTGCTTTAGAAGGGGCGTCTTAAAGCAAAATTTGGGTGGGGTTGCACTTTAAAAGCAGTCAAATGTCTTCGAGCAGGGCTTTAGTTTGCAAGTTAGTTTTGAGTCTGAATTGTGCTTGTAAGTCTAACGTCAGCATTTCAGTATGTGGTCGAGGGGGTCTTGATAAGAGAGGAGACGCCGCCTGTTTATCGGTTAATCAGAGGACAACATTGCGAAAGTGTTGAATCGTGTGTGGTTCCTGCAGGGGAATACTCTTCCCAACAGACTGCTTGGAAAGACTCAGTGAGACTCTCCCTCCACCCCCCTTCTGTCCAAAGGAATCTGCCCGGTACCAGCGCCAGCCCCTGCAGCTTAATACCCAGATCTATCCTGTAAAGTCTTGGTTTAAATACGAAACAAGAAGTATCACTTACTAACGATCTGAATTTTGTACGTGCATCTTTAACAGAAGCTCACCCTCCCCCCCACATAAATTTAACATTGAATATTTATCAAGGAAAGTTAAATTATTGCACAATCATTCATTATAACGTGCAGCCAGAATGATAAGGTTCCAACCCATCCCAGCCAATGATAACAGAGGAGTCATGACCCTGTGCCCACTTCCCACCCCCTCAAAAAAATCAAATTAAATCAATACCATCAGTGCTTAGCTCAGAGGCAAATTATCACCCCCACCATCACTATGAGAAAAAAATGACATAGAATTACATAGAATGTACAGCACAGAAACAGGCCATTCGGCCCAATGGGTCTGTGCCAGGGTTTATGCTCCACACCAGCCTCCTCCCACCCTACTTCATCTCACCCTATCAGCATATCCTTCTATCACTTTCTCCCTCATGTGTTTATCCAGCTTCCCCTTAAATGTATCTCTGCTATTCACCTCAACCACTCCCTGTGGTAGTGAGTTCCACATTCTCACCACTCTCTGATTAAAGAAGTTTCTCCTGAATTCCCTGTTGGATTTATTAGTGACTGTCTTATATTTATGGCCCCTAGTTTTGGTCTCCCCCACAAGTGGAAACATCTTCTCTGCGTCTACCCTATCAAACCTTTTCATAATCTTAAAGACCTCTATCAGGTCACCTCCCAGAATTCTCTTTTCTAAAAGAAAAAGAGCCCCAGCCTGTTCAATCTTTCCTGATAGTTATAACCTCTCAAGAACTGTTCACAGTACTTTTGAGTGTGGTCTAACCACGGTTCTATACAAGTTTAACATAACTTCCCTGATTTTCAACCCTATCCCTCTAGAAATGAACCCCAGTGCTTTGCTTGCTTTTGTTATGGCCTTATTAACCTGTGTTATTTGTGAATCAGTACCTCTAGATCTCTTTGCTCCTCCACCTCATTTAGACCCTTTATTTTCCACGAAGTATGTGGCCTCCTTATTTCTCCTACCAAAATGCACCACCTCACACTTACCTATACTGAAATTAATTTGGCCATTTAAACGCACTTTCTGCAAGTTTGTTAATGTCTTTACTTTAACAGCTCCCCTCACAAGCAGTGTTTAATGTCAGTCCCATACGTCAGTCTGGCAGTGAGGGTCGGACAGGCTGCTGTGGACTGTTACTGTGTGAATGAATCACACGAGCTTCGTGTTTTGGTAGGAATGTTCCAGCTGTTTTCAGCCCCTGCCGTGAAAGGTTTAGTCTTTCCTTTTGACTCATCGGCTGGCGGTGGGAAGGGGGGGGGGTTGGTGGGCAGGGGGAGGGGGGGGTAAATTGCAACAGGACACCATCATGGCTGGGATCTGTCAGTCTGCAGCTCACACTAGCCACAGAATGACTGAGAATGAGAACTAACTTGGATTTTTGTTTTTAAGTCTGTGAACTTCTATTTTGAACACAGTCTAACTCACCAGCACTAGAACCACCTTTCCCTTCCAGATACACACCATTCAGAGAAACATGTGCTGGTTAATAAATGTACAAAGGGACAGGCTTTACCGCAAGAGTGTTTGAAAATCCCTTGCCAGAGATCCATGGTGAGTGTATCGTCAGGGGAGAATAAACATTATATACTGATATAATAAACATCTTTCTAAACCTATTAAAAATAAATCCTTGTTTATACGCCTTTGGGACATAGGTTTTGAGGGAATGGGGCGGGGGGACAGAGAGATTATAAAAACGGAAATTTATCCCGAAATGACAATGGCTTGATTATGTCTGTGTCTTTGGCCGTGCCTTCATCCCTCTGGGCCCTAGGCTCTGGAATTCCTTCCCTAAACCTCTCTGCCTCTCTATCTCTCTCTCCTCCTTTAAGACACTGCTTAAAACCTACCTCTTTGAACAAGTGTTTGGCCACCAGTCCTAATATCTCTTTATGTGGCTTGGCGTCAAATTATGTTTAGTTATGCTTCTGCGAAGCACGTTTTACCAGGTTAAAGGTGCTATATAAATGCAAGTTGTTGTTGTTTGTTCCTCTGGCGTCAGATCCTGGAAAAAAAAACAGGTAGTGAGTCTATCATAACTAAAAACAGGAAATGCTGGAAATACTCAGCCGGTCAGGCAGCATCTGTGGAGAGAGAAATAGAGTTAACGTTTCAGGTCGATGACCCTTCGTCAGAACTCCATCGACCTGAAACGTTAACTCTGTTTCTCTCTCCACAGATGCTGCCTGACCTGCTGAGTATTTCCAGCATTTTCTGTTTTTATTTCAGATTTCCAGCATCCGCAGTATTTTGCTTTTGTATGAGTGAGTCTAGCACCTTTTTAGGTGCTTTTAAGTTACCAATTTCCCAACTGTTCCTGCCTAGGGACAGTGACGAAGAGACACCTGTCCCTTCCCCTTTATTTTTCAGTCAGATGTCAGTCACTCTGAGCTCTTCTGTGTCACGTGGAGACCCAATTGGTTTAATAGAGTGTAATTGTCAGCCATGATCAGTTAGGTATCAGCCGTGGCTCAGTGGGTAGCATTCGCGCCTCTGAGTCAGAAGGTCGTGAGTTTCAGGTCCCACTCCAGAGACTTGAGCACAACATCAAGGCTGACACTCCCCAGTGCAGTGCTGAGGGAGTGCTGCACTGCCGGAGGTGCCATGTTTCGGATGAAGCGTTAAACCGAGGCCCAGTCTGCCCTCTCAGGTGGATGTAAAATATTCCACAGCACTATTTCAAAGAGGAGCAGGGGAGTTCTCCCCGGCAACGTCTGCCGTAAACCGCACTGCCTCCTCCGTGGCCTGCCTCCCACAATGCGTGGCCCATTTAAATTTTTGCGAATGCACGGTATCTACAATGTAAAAGCCGGTGAGCGGCCTGCGCGGGACCTTGCATATGACTGCGCAGCCGCACAACCACGCAACTTAGCGGGAACATTGCTCCCCGGTGCCCTGGCCAATATTTATCCCTCAACCAACATCACTAAAAAAACAGATTATTGGGTCATTATCACATTGCTGTTTGTGGGAGCTTGCTGTGCGCAAATTGGCTGCCGCGTTTTCTACATTACAACAGTGACTCCACTTCAATTGTACTTCATTGGCTGTAAAGCGCTTTGGGACATCCTGAGGTCATGAGAGGCGCTATATAAATGCAAGTTCTTTCTTTGTGGGGGCCGAGCCACCCCATTTACTTCACTGAAACCGCTTCCCTTAACCCGACAACAGACCCACAATCCCGTGCCCTCTGTGCGTTCAACGACGGTGTGGTTACACCGCGGAGTGCGGTCCACCAGAGAGACCCGTGCCTCTGCCATCAGCCGCTTTCCGGAATATAAAAGCCCCTTTGTCTCTGCAAAGCGCACAGCTAACGGCAGGTGGAAAAGGCCACACAGCTTTTGATCCTCGCGATGTTTAAATTGGAGGAGTCGTGAAAGGCACTATGTAAAAGCAAGTCTTTCTTTCTAAGCCTAGTCAATTAAAGCAATCATTAAGGAAAGGGAGATAGTTCCCTGTTAATATCCCAATGTTTGTTTATCCAGAGCAACTAATTAACTTTGCATCTCCACCTACTGACAGCCAAACTTCGAAGAGCTTCAGGAAGCCAATAGATGCATTCTACAAGTGAAGTCCCTGGAGCAGATGAGCTTCCCATTGAATCCTACCAAATCTGATGGATCTGATAACCTCAGTAATATTTCAATGTCTTGCTCAATGCAAAACCATAAGAGAATGGGCAGCACAGGTCAACTGCAATCACCTCTTCTATTCTAAAACCACAGGAATCAGCCTCCCATCTTCTAGTTTGCATAAGTAAACTTGAGTTCATCCAAAACTCTGCTGCCCATTTCCTACCTCGCATTAATCCTGTTCACCCATCACCTCTGTGCTCGCTGACCTACATTGATCCCAGTCCAGCAATGCTTCGATTTAAAAATTCTCATCCTTGTTTTCAAATCCCTCCATGGCCTCATCCCTCCCTATCTCTGTAACCTCCTTCAGCCCTACAACACTCCAAAATCTCTGTGCTCCTCCAATTCTGACCTCTTGTGCATCCCCGATTGTCAGCGCTCTACCATTGGCGGTTGTGCCTTCAGCTGTCTAGGCACTTAGCTCTGGAATTCCCTCGCCAAACCTCTCCACCTCTCTATTTCTCTCTTCTCTTTTAAGACGCTCCTTACCTGTCCTAATATCTCCTTATGTGGCTCGGTGTCAAATTTTGTCTGATCACGCGCCTGTGAAGCGCCTTGGGATGCTTTACTACGTTAAGGGCACTATAGAAATACAAGTTGCTGTGGTTGCTGAAAGATCCAGTAGAGTGCTCTAGTTGCTGGCTGATCTCGCTTCTTAATGTATATCACAAATTGCTCGCCAAATCCTTTGTGGATTAGTGAGCATCATGGTGCGCCCATAAGTTTGCCCACAGCAGTCACGGTTTATACTGTGTAGGTTGACCATAGGAAAGAGTAGGAGGTTTGCTAACCTCGTATGTAGGATGGAGTTCGCCCATCAGCTGCTGCCCCTTCCTTCGATGCACACTTTAATGGAAATGCCGTTACAATTGAGGTGCCCTCCAGGAATGTCTTTCTCGTGCCAAGCTCAAAGGAGCACCTCCACAGGCAAGACTACACTTTCTTGGAGAGAATGGGGTGAAGCAATTTGGGAGGTAGCTCGCCCTGAGATTTTAATGGAAGCTTTAACATAGAAACATAGAAGATAGGAGCAGGAGTAGGCCATTCGCCCCCTCGAGCCTGCTCCGCCATTTAATGAGATCATGGCTGATCATCCAAATTCAGTTATCTGTCCCTGCTTTCTCCCCATATCCCTTGATCCCTTTAGCCTCAAGAAATATATCTAACTCCTTCTTGAATATAAACCTTCTTAACTTGGCATGACCGTTGACCGATGGACAAATAACACTCTGACAGAGCCTCTGACTACAAGTTATGTATCAGGTCTATTAAGAAGTGAAATTAAATATACGTAAAAGTAAATACGGTGGATTTCACTTGATTAGGAGAAACAATTGCAGGGATATGGGGAAAGAGCAGGTGAATGAGACTAACTGGATTGCTCTTCGAAAGAGCTGGCACAGATTTGATGGGTCGAACGGCCTCCTTCTGTGCTGCACTGTTCTATGATTCTATGATTATAATACCTGAATTCAACGCAAAGCCTCAAATTTAAAATACTCATCCTGTGTTCACATCCCTACATGCCCTCGCCCCCTCTCTATCTCTGTAATCTCCTCCAGCCCTACACCCCTACGAGAAATCTGTGTTTCCCCAACTCTGGCCTCTTGCGCATTCCTGATTTCCTTCACCCCACCATTGGCGGCCGTGCCTTCAACTTTTTTGGACCAAAGCTCTGGAATTCCCTCCCTAAACCTCTCCACCACCCCCCTGCTTTAAAACGCTCCTTAAAACCTACCTCTTTGGCCAAGCTTTTGGTCACCTGTCCTAATATCTCCTTATGTGGATCAGTGTCTGATAATGCTCCTGTGAAATACCTTGGGACGTTTTACTACGTTAAAGGCACTATATAAATGCAAGTTGTTGTTGAATTAATCGCCCTGTGTCTCTTTCAAAATAGTTAAAGTCAAGCATGCTTTAGCAGTTCTCCGCTGTACTTGAAACAATTAGTACTTTTTTCGTGAACAAGATAAACTCCCACAGAGTCCTCCATTTGCTTTAGCCTGTGCAGTGAATAAAAGAGAACTTGTAAAACTGGAAGAAGCATACCATCCTATCCCTGTTAAGGGGTGATCTAATTCAGGTGTTTAAGATGATAGGGTGGATAGAGAGAAACTATTTCTCCTGGTGGGGGAGCCCAGAACAAGGGGGCATAACCTTAAAATTAGAGCTAGACCATTCAGGGGTGATGTCAGGAAGCACTTCTTCACACAAAGGGTAGTGGAAATTTGGGTCTCTCTCCCCCCAAAAGTTGTTGAGGCTGGGGTGTCAATTGAAAATTTCAACACTGAGTTTGATAGATTTTTGTTAGGTGAGGGTATTAAGGGTTATGGAACAAAGACGGGCTACTGGAGATAAAATACAGATCAGCCATGATCTGATTGAATGGCGGAACAGGCTGGACGGGTTGACTGGCCTCCTCCTGTTCCTATCACCAGTTCAGGCATCTTCTGGCTGCTGAGATGTAAATTTGAGATATGTGTCCTTTGAAGCCTGTTTCCAGCTCTTCAGACACTTCCAGGACAAAGCAGATCTGTGTATCTGATAACTCACCCCCTGCCTGTGCAGACTGCCATCACAGCAAGTGGGCTCTCGAAAGATTGGTGTAATAGAGTATGAAATAGACAGCAAATGTGAGAAGATAAGAGACCCTTTGATCCATTTTAGCTATTCCTAACACCTGAGTAAACTTTGCATCTAACATTAAGCTGTCCACCTAGACAGAGGTGACTCATCAGCTCTTTGCATTCCAGCCAGCGATGTGGATTCCCTCTAATCTAGAGCCATCAAATCAACAGAATATTGCCCCCAAAACGCCCTGATCCCAGAAGCCATTTTTAAGTGACCACAAAGCTGACACACTATAGATTCTTAACGAAATTATATTAAACTTATAAAATAATAAAGTGTAAGCCTTGGCTCAGTGGATAGGGGGAGAGAGTGGGAATATGGTATTGAGATAGAGGATCAGCCATGATCATATTGAATGGCGGAGCAGGCTCGAAGGGCCGAATGGCCTACTCCTGCTCCTATTTTTCTATGTTTTCTATGTTCTATAGCACTCTTGCCCCACTCCAGAGTCTTGAGCACAAAATCCAGGTTGACGCTCCATTGCAGTATTGAGGGAGTGCTGCACTGTCGGATGAGAAGTTAAAACGAGGTTCCATCTGCCCTGTCGGGTGGATGTAAAAGATCTCACGGCACTATTTCAAAGAGCAAGGGAGTTCTCCCTGGTGTCCTGGCCAATATTTATTCCTCAACCAATATCACTAAAAATAACAGATTATCCAGTCATTATCACATTGCTGTTTGTGGGAGCTTGCTGTGCACAAATTGTCCGCTGTGTTTCCTACATTGCAACAGTGACTACACTCGGAAAGTACTTCATTGACTGTAAAGAGCTTTGGGACGTCCTGAGGTCCTGAAAGGTGCGATAGAAATGCAAGTCTTTCTTTCTAACTGAAAATCCACGGAACACGGTGTAAATGCCCCGGACTTTCGCTGATGGCCCCGCCAAAGGTCATGAGGTCAGGGGGAGGTCTTGTGATTTAAATACATTCAGCTGGCTTGATCGAAGAGGCTGGAAAGTCCAGCGGAGGAGTGCCGATCCAGTGTGGGGGAGAAGGTGAGGGTGAGGGTGGGGGGGCGGGGTAGAATCGGGTATCCCTCCGGAATAAACTTGTAAGAAAGAAAGACTTGCATTTCTACGGCGCCTTTCACGACCTCAGGATGTCCCAAAGCGCTTTACAGCCAATGAAGCACTTTTTGAAGTGTAGTCACTGCTGTAATGCAGTTGACCTCTGCACTCTTGAGTTAGGTAAGGGGAGAAAAGTCAGTCAGGGTTCCCTTTCCTGATCTCCTCTTCAGTGATCTCTGCTGGTAACTGTACACGTGTGGGCATTGGGTGAGGGGGAGGGGGGTGGGGGTTGTGCCGTGATGCCCTCCATGGTTGAATGGCCTGCTCAGTCACAACTTTCTGGGCTTGCACATGAACAACTGTAACTTGGGTGAAGTATGTGAAGGAAGCCCAGGAGTGGAAGAAATGAAATGGGGGAAGGGAAGGGGCGCAAGCTGGGTCCCAATCCTTTCTGAAGGAATGACGGTCGAAAGTGTACCTCACGAGTGAAGTGAGATGAAAGACGATCATTGCGTTTTGAAGGGAGTTAATGAAGTTAATGAAGCGCCCATCTTTCACTAAAGAGAAACGGCATTGAACAGAACGAAAACAAAGTAGCCTCACTTCAAGTTTCCCTTACTACCCTTCCCTTCCCTTACTGTGAAGTCTCTTGATAAAATTGCCTAACACAGTTACCTCACACAAGTCTTGCCACCTCCCCTATTAGCCTTGAAGCTAGAAAAACACTGCAAAGCTGGAGGTAGGTGACATGAAACAGAGCCTCTACAACAGAATGTAGAATTAGGCCGATCCACAGAGGCTTCAATTTTCCTTTATTATGGAGCACCACACACTCACAGCTGGGAGCTCCCACAGCTCTTTTACACACAAGAGCAGACCGTAAATCACTTACAAATGTGTCTCCTGCAACCCAGAATTCAGCGATCCAAGGAACAAGCAAGGAGGCACCTCTGTCTGAGGCTGCTTTTCTAAAATTACAGCGCGCAGTTTCCTATTAAGCAAATGGGACTCTTCCTCCACGCATTGAAAACATCATAAGATGTCGGTAACCACAGATTTAAAATAATTGGGACAAAAAGCCAGGGAAGAGATGAGGAACACGTTTTTTACTCAGCGAGTTATTATGATCTGGAATGCACTGTCTGAAAGGGTGGTGGAAGCAGATTCAATAGTAACTTTCCAAAGGGAATTGGATAAATACTTAAAAAAGAAAAATTTGCTGGGCTATGGGGAAAGAGCAGGGGGAGTGGGACTAATTGGATAGCTCTACCAAAGAGCCGGCACAGGCACGATGGGCTGAATGGCCTCCTTTATGTGCTTTATGATTCGATGTTGGCTGTTTTATTTCAGTGAATTTCTCCACAACAAAGCGCTCACTTTGCAAAAGCAAAATACCAGGTGGATTATTTGTGATGAGGAAGCAGCCTGTTTATGGACCCTTGCTTGGATTTAAGATAAACCATCTGTGGGGCTGCTGGAGCAACCCAGTTGTAACGCACTTTGGGCAGATTTTCCAAATGTTTGCTCCCGGCACAGACCTCCATCTGTCAGGAACGCAGATCAGGACCAGGGTCGCCAACCCTCCAGGATTGCCCTGGAGTCTCCAGAAATTGAAGGTTAATCTGCTGTGAGCAAAAACCTGGGAGAACAATCATAGGGCCATTAAAAAAAAATTGTTTGTTTTTAAATTTTCTTTCAACACTTCTGGAGGTGGGAAACAGAGGCTGTTTGACTGCCAGTCAAGAATCATTCAATTGGGTAGTGAAGAGTCTATTTGGTTTCTGATTGGACATGTTGGGCGGCCAATTGCGGGAACCTGGGGGGGCGGGACAGTTGGACTCAGGAGGTCATGTGATGAAACCTCCAGGAATACGTCCAACCAGGGTTGGCAACCCGAGCTTCTGCCGCAGAGCTCTATCCGCCCGAAATGCAGGTCCCCGCGATTTTCCATTCACTGTATCTGCCTTCACTTGTCCCTTTAATAATATACGAGAAAGTAACCACTCGTGTCAGCTGTGGCTCAGTGGACAGCACCCTCGCCTCTGAGGCAGAAGGTTGTGGGTTCACGTCCCACTTCCAGAGACTTGAGCACAAAATCCAGGCTGAGACTCCAGTGCAGTACTGAGGGAGTGCTGCACTGTCAGAGGTGCCGTCTTTCAGATGAGACGTTAAACCGAGTCCCCGTCCACCCTCTCAGGTGGACATAAAAGATCCGACAGCACTGATTTGAAAAAGAGCATGGGAATTGTCCCCGGTGCCCTGGCTTATTTTTATCCCTCAACCAACTGATTATCTGGTCATTATCACATTGCTGTGCGCAAATTGGTCTTTTTAAATTCATTCACTGGATGTGGGCGTCGCTGGCAAGGCCAGCATTTAATGCCTATCCCTGGCTGCCATGTTTCCTACATTACAACAGTGATTATACTTCAAAAAAGTACTTTATTGGCTGTAAAGTGCTTTGGGATGACCTGAGGTCGTGAAAGGTGCTATATAAATGCAAGTCTTTCTTTAATTGAACAGACCGCAGTTAGAAAGAACTCTGCCCAGAAATACTATCCCCCTGGAGGGCAGAATTGAAATGTAGTTGTGGTGGGGTGAAGGAGAGGTTGGAATTTTCCCTGGAAATGGATAATGGATCCACTGGCTTTCCATTCCTGTCATAACTTATCCCAGAAATTCCAGCCTGGTTTAGGGTGGGCTCACCTTCGGCCTGTGCCCTGCTTATACCCCAGAGGCACTTTGGAGACATTCCATGGATCCCCTGGGAATTCCGTCTGCTGCATTCAAGTCCTGTTCACCCATCGCCCCTGTGCTCACTGACCTACACTACCTCCCACTCCACCAACACCTTAATTTTATAAGTTTCATCCTTGGGTTCAAATCCCTCCATGACTTCGCCCCTCCCTATCTCTGTAATCTCCTCCAGTCCTACAACCCTCCGAGATCTCTGTGCTCCTCCAATTCTGGCCTCTTGCTTAACCCCAATTTCCTTCACCATTGGCGGCCGTGCCTTCAGCTGTCTCAGCCCCCAAGCTCTGGAATTCCCTCCCTAAACCTTCCGCCTCTCTACCTCTCTCTCCACATTTAAGACTCTCCTTAAAACCTACCTCTTTGACTGAGGTTTTAGTCACCTGTCCTAATATCTCCTTCTTTGGCTCAGTTTCAATTTTTCTCTGATAACACTCCTGTGAAGCGCTTTGGGATGTTTTACTATGTTAAAGGCGCTATATAAATGCAAGTTGCCGTTGCATGCCTCTTTTCTCCTGATGGTCCCTGTGGGTTTCGTCACATGACCTCCGGCCTCCAACCACCCCGCCCGGTCAAACAGCCTTTATAATCATCGGCAATATTTTTGTGACTAATGAACTAAAAGTGTTCAAAGAAAACGAAAAAAAAACCCCACACGATTCTTTGACCGCATCTATGATTTGTCTCCCGCGTTTGTCTGCGGCGGTGCCCAGGAGATTAACCTTTAATTCTTGGAGACTCCAGGACAATCCTGGAGGGTTGGCATCCCGATGGTGAGGCCCACATGGTGTGAGCACAACCCGCCTCAGCGAGCTTCGTGCCCCCTCTCCCCCTTCTTATGGGCCCTCGGAATTTCTAGGCCTTTGCATTTACATGGCACCTCAACAAACCTCGGGGAGTCCCAAAGCATTTCACATATGGTGAATTACATTTGAAGAACAGTCGCTGTTGTTATGGAGTGAAAACAGCAGCCAATCTGCACACAACCAGGAAATAAGATGAATGTTTATCTGTAGAACTCTCTGCCCTGAGAATCTTTTACTCACAACTGAGAAGGCAGACGGGGCCTCAATTTAACATTTTATCCAAAAGATGGCACTTCCAACAGTGCAGCACTCCCTCGGCACTCCACTGGAGTGTCAGCCTAGATTATGTGCTCAAATCACTCGAGTGGGACTTGAACCCACAACCTTCTGACTGAGGGTGCTACCAAAGGAGCCAAGCTGCGATTCTCCAGAAGACGCAGGGGTACAGCTCCCCGGGCCCTGTAGAAATGCTAATATCCTGCCCAAGTGGCCTTTCTTCATGTGTAAGCATCAACAATGTTTGTCGACAGGTTATTGAACCATGGAGGCATCACAACCGAGATTGATCCCATCCTCACCTGACGTCTATGCATGCGCACTTTCCAGCAAGGGACACGGGGTAGTGATCAGGAATGGGAACCCTGGTTGACTTGTACCCTCACTAGCCCAAGAAAACCGAGGCAATTTGTAGCAAACCAACTGCTGCCCTAGCTGCGATCAACTTAAGGTGTCAGCCTTGGCTCAGTGGGTAGCACTCTCGCCTCTGAGATAGAAGGTTGTGGGTTTAAGCTCCACTCCAGAGATTTGAGCACAAAATCTAGGCTGACATTCCAGTGCAGTACCGAGGGAGTGCAGTTGGAGGTGCTGTCTTTCGATTGAGATGTTAAACCAAGGTCCCATCTGCTCTCTCAGGTGGACGTAAAAGATCCCTTGGCACTGTTTTGAAGAAGAACAAAAGAGTTCTCCCTGGTGTCCTGGCCAATATTTAGCCCTCAGCCAATATCACTAAGAAATGAATTATCTGGTCATTCATCACATTGCTGTTTGTGGGATCTTGTGTTAGATCAACTGAGTAGATTATTCCAAATTATGTAGGTTTGGACACCAGTAATAAATCAACTTGTTGGCTTTATTAATAAGGCAGAAGGTACAAGCGTGTTATATTGCTCTTGGATCTGCCGTTAACTCTAATTACAATCCAGGCGAGTTCACAGCACAGAATTGCTGAAAGTGACCCGATTTACACACATCGATGGACAATGTCAGCTGTCTTGCTCTGAACCTATCAATTCTGAGATGATTGTCATGTGATCGTTATGTGTCACTGCACCAGTAGATGGCGATGCCGCACCACATACACTCCAGTCTCACTGGAATCTAGGCTCTGTTTATCATAGTCATAGGGGGAGAAATTCAGTATCGCCCCATTTGGGGCGCAATTATCGGCCGGGCGCAAAGATTAGCACCTGGCGCTAATTATCGCCACCGACTGCAAACTTGACTTTTATCGCCCCTGTAGGTGATTGCAGCGCTATATCAGGTGCTTCACACCTGTCTTAAGGCGCAAATGCCGAGGAGCGAGGCGCTACCTCAGAGCGCTGGCGAAGCTCATGTAATGTCAGTCAGCAATGGAACACACACACAATGGCACGGGCCAGTTCTTAAAGGGGATGGTTAATCTTGCTTTCCATCCACATCCTGCTCATTGCAGCCTTGAATCTCGGCCTGGAGAGACCTGCACATCAAATGTGCTGGAAAGAACAATGGAGAGTACCAGGCAAAGAGCTCAGAGTGCAGCCCCCACAGTCTCTGCTAAATCGATACAAGGAATAGCAAATCAAAATGAACCTGCAAAGTGCTGCTCAGTACCCAAAACTCCTTCACACAACGTTGAATCTCTCCAGAAGTCTCTCCCTCTCTCTCTCAGAATGCGTAGTTCAAAAATGGCACCAACAATAAAAGGCAGGAAGCGGTCACCTTTAAATAGCGCTCCCCCTTTCCCTTCATGACTGCAGAACGCTCCCCTCAACCTGTCGTTGCTAGCGTCAGGTGGTAAGGCAGGGGGCGCCACTCAATATCCGCTCCGGGGCGATACCGGGGCGTTGCGCACTCGAGTGACGTCATGATCTGCCGGCGCAGGAGATCGTGGCGGTAGTGTTTAGCGCCGCCGCAAAATGTCAAGTTAATTTCGCGAGCGGCGCAAACTTCGCCGCGCCTGGGCGCTAGATGCTTTGCGCCCCATTAGCGCCCTCTTAAGGCACTAACGGGAGGCGCAAACCAACTGAATTTTTCCCCCATAGAGTTATACAGCACGGATAGAGGCCCTTCGGCCCATCGTGTCCACGCCGGCCATCAAGCCCTGTCTAATCTAATCCCATATTCCAGCATTTGGTCCGTAGCCTTGTATGCTATGGCATTTCAAGTGCTCATCCAAATGCTTCTTGAATGTTGTGAGGGTTCCTGCCTCCACAACCCTTTCAGGCAGTGAGTTCCAGACTCCAACCACCCTCTGGGTGAAAAAGTTCTTTCTCAAATCCCTTCTAAACCTCCCGCCCTTTACCTTGAATATATGCCCCCTTGTTATAGACCCCTCTACTAAGGGAAAAAGCTCCTTAGTATCCATTCTATCTATGCCCCTCATAATTTTGTACACCTCAATCAGGTCCCCCCTCAGCCTTCTCTGCTCCAAGGAAAACAATCCCAATCTGCCCAGTCTCTCTTCATAGCTGAAGCACTCCAGCCCGGGTAACATTCTGGTGAATCTCCTCTGCACCCTCTCCAAAGCGATCACATCCTTCCTGTAGTGTGGCGACCAGAACTGCACACAGTATTCCAGATGTGGCCTAACCAGTGTTTTATACAGCTCCATCATAACCTCCTTGCTCTTATATTCTATGCCTCGGCTAATGAATGCAAGTATCCCATATGCCTTTTTTACCACCTTATCCACCTGTTCCGCCGCCTTCAGGGATCTGTGTACTTGCACACCAAGATCCTTCTGACCCTCCGTCTTGCCTAGGGTCTTACCATTCATTGTGTATTCCCTTGCCTTGTTAGTCCCTCCAAAGTGCATCACCGCGCACTTTTCCGGATTAAATTCCATTTGCCACTGTTCCGCCCATCTGACCAACCCATCTATATCGTCCTGCAGACTGAGTCTACCCTCCTCGCTATTTACCACCCTACCAATTTTTGTATCATCTGCGAACTTACTGATCATACCTTTTACATTCATATCCAAGTCGTTAATGTAGAGCACAAACAGCAAGGGACCCAGCACCGATCCCTGTGGTACCCCACTGGCCACAGGCTTCCAGTCACAAAAACAACCTTCGACCATCACCCTCTGCCTTCTGCCACTGAGCCAGTTTTGTATCCAATGTGCCAAGGCACCCTGGATTCCATGGGCTCTTACCTTCTTGACCAGTCTCCTGTGCGGGACTTTATCGAAGGCCTTACTGAAATCCATGTATACCACATCCACTGCGTTACCCTCATCCACACACCTAGTCACCCCCTCAAAAAATTCAATCAAATTAGTCAGACATGGTGTTCCCTTGACAAAGCCATGTTGGCTAACCCTGATTAATCCTTGCCTCTCCAAGTGGAGACTGATTTTGTCCCTCAGAATTTTTTCCAATAATTTTCCTACCACTGATGTTAGGCTCACTGGCCTGTAGTTCCCTGGTTTTTCCCTACTCCCTTTCTTGAATAATGGTACTACATTAGCGGTTCTCCAGTCCTCTGGCACATCCCCTGTGGCCAGAGAGGTTCTGAATATATGTGTTAGAGCCCCCGCAATCTCCTCCTTTGCCTCACACAGCAGCCTGGGATACATTTCGTCCGGACCTGGGGATTTATCCATTTTTAGACCTGCTAAAACCGCCAATACCTCCTCCCTCTCGATGTTAAAATGTTCGAGTATATCACAGTCCCCCTGCCCTAATTTTATGTCCGCATCGTCCTTCTCCATAGTGAAAACAGATGCAAAAAATTCATTTAGAACCCCACCTACATCTTTCGGCTCCACACACAGATTGCCACTTTTGTCCCTAATGGGCCCTATTTTTTCCCTAGTTATCCTCTTACCCTTAATATACTTATAAAACATCTTAGGATTTTCCTTTATTTTGCTCGCCAGTGTTATTTCATGGCCCCTCTTTGATCTCCTAATTTCTTTTTTAAGTATCCCCCTGCACTTTTTGTACTCCTCTAGTGCTTCCTCCATCTTTAGCATTTTGTATCTGCCAAAAGCCCTCCTTTTTTTCCTGATCCATTCTCGTATATCCCCTGACATCCAAGGTTCCCTGCGGTTTTTGGAACCACCCTTGACCTTTACGGGAACATGCTGCCATTGTATGATCTCAATCTCCCTTCTGAAAGAATCCCATTGCTCCGATGCGGATTTTCCTACAAGCAGCTGATCCCAGTCCCTTTTGGCCAGATCCTGCCTTATCCTATTAAAATCGGCCTTCCCCCAATTTAGAACCTTTATTTCCGGCCCATCCCTGTCCTTTTCCATGACCACCTTAAATCTCACCGTATTATGGTCACTGTCACCAAAGTGCTCACCTACTAGCACTTCTTCCAGATATGCAGATAATAAGACAATTTTGCATGGTTAGAAATATCACACCTTAAACACAACAGCTGAAATGTAGACACGTTGGCTCCAAACTAGCTGTAGTTCTTAATCAAACCTTTTGATGCTTCTTAAATTGTGTTAACCTGACACTTCTTTACTTAACATTCCTCGCCGAATCCAAACGACCTAATCTAAGCCATGTATTAGCCTCTATTGCACAGAATACATTCTCCTAATACAAAAAGATTAATACTGACTTCTGTATTGTTAAGCTATTTTTCCTATTACATTAAACATTATAATGCAGTGTGCAATTTGTTTGCTACGTTTCCCTACATTACAACAGCAACCACACTTCAGAAAGTACTTCATTGGCTGTAAAGCGCTTTGGGATGGCCTAAGGTTGTGAAAAGCGCTATATAAAGGCAGGTCTTTCTTTAACTCAGGAAGCAAACCTGGGAGCTTCTGCTGTGTATGACCTAATGCTACACCGGGCAGCACCTTCACCCAATTGAGAGCTTTAGTATTTGACCTTTCTGTACAATTAGTGGATCTCCCCGTGGCATTGCTCGTGGGCAAACTGGTGTCCAGAGCACATTAAGGTGACGTTTCACTGCTAACCCGGCCTGATCCCTTTAAGGCCACGTCGTAAGTAATTCCTGTGGGAATCCAGGTAATTGTAGCTGATTGTAACCTCCTGAGCTGAATTAGAGGTCAGGAAATTGTTTGTAAATTTCAGGCTGTGGCTCAGTGATGTCTGGCCATCTTTTCAATTTGTCTTAATATTGTTTTGCATCTGTGTGATATCTGGGGTGTGATGGAACTGTGCTTGATGCAAGACGACGCAGTTTAGTGGATCCCCATGGGTTTGCTCACTGGAAGTTGGATGCTACGCTATAGAAGAAAGAAAGACTGACTTACATTTATATAGCGCCTTTCACGACCACCGGTCATCTCAAAGCCCTTGACAGCCAATGAAGTACTTTTGAAGTGTAGTCACTGTTGTAATGTGGGAAATGTGGCAGCCAATTTGCGCACAGCAAGCTCCCACAAACAGCAATGATAATGACCAGATAATCTTTTTAAGTAATGCTGATTGAGAGATAAATATTGGCCAGGACACCAGGGATAACTCCTCTGCTCTTCTTCGAAATATTGCCATGGGATCTTTTACATTCACCTGAGAGAGCAGATGGGGTCTCGGTTTAACATCTCATCTGAAAGACGGCACCTCCAACAGTACAGCGCTTCCTCAGCACTGCACTGGAGTGACAGCCTAGATTTATGTGGTCAAGTCTCTGGAGTAGGACTTGAACCCACAAACTTTCTGACTGAGAGGCACGTGTGCTACCCACTGAGCCATGGCTGACACTAAGGACAGCAGTGTTTTTTTTTAATTCATTCTCGGGATGTGGGCGTTTTGGCAAACCCGACATTTATTGCCCATCCCTGGTTCCCCTTGAGAAGGTGGTGGTGGTGGGCCTTCTCTTGAACCGCTGTAGTCCGTGTTGAAGGTACTCCCACAGTATGAGTTGTTGTTATTGATGATGATGAGGCCTAGTGGGTAAAGACATCTCCTGCTGTTGATTAAACCTATAAAGTCCAGGAGGCCTCAGTTTCAACTTCTGGGCTTTGCAGATTTAGATGCTATTTTTTAATTCATTCTCAGGATGTGGGCATCGCTGTTAGGCTGGCATTTATTGTCTATCCTTAGTTGCCCTTGAGAAGGTGGTGGTGGGCCTTCTTTGTGAACCGCTGCAGTCCGTGTGGTGAAAGTACTCCCACACTGCTGCTAGGTAGGGAGGTCCAGGATTTTGACCCAGCGACGATGAAGGAGTGACCGGGATGGTGTATGACTTGGAGGGGACTTAGAGGTGATGGTGTTCCCATCCACCTGCTGTCCTTCTAGGTGGTGGATGGTTTGGGAGGTGCAGCCAAAGGTGCTGTTAGAACATGAAATGCACTAGGCCACAAAGTCTAATTGCTGTTAAGTAAACAGAGGGTCAGGTTATTCAGAGTGTAATTGCTGTTTGTTCAGGAAACTCTGCAGCTTGAAATGTCCTTGGCAAGTTTCAGGCAGGAGGTTGGAAGTGGGGGTCAGCGGCACCCAGAATTTCAAGACTTTTGTATCCATCACAAAGTGTGATGTCAGGAGTGTGATGTCTGGAGCGTGATGTCAGGAGCGCGATACCGGGAGCGTGATATGGGAAGCATGATGTCCGGAGCGTTGATGTCCGGAGCGTAATATCTGAAACGGATGAAACCCGAAGATATTTCTGCCGATTGTTTGTAATATGTTAATGATGGACACATAGATAGATTGGATTGAGAGAATAGAAAGCAACTCACAGACCATCTCATTGGGGAAAAATGTTCAATTATTTCCTTGTCAGCTATTAATCCCTACTTGGTAATATTTCCTTTTATAGATCTCAGATAAAAGAGTATCGCTGTGCTGTCTTACAGATTAATTGTGGCAGTTTTTAATCTCGCCCTCTTAAATTGAACTGCGAGAAAACACACAGAACAAAGGACAAGACACAGGGGTGGAATATTGGATAGAAGCCATGAGCAATATTCTTCGAGCTGGCTCATAATTGAACTCAAAATGTAAAACTAGTCAGAAAATCCAATTACGGTGAACTTAAGTTAGATCAAAGCTACATCAAGAGTAAACAAAAGGCTCAGCGTCAAGGCTTGACTTAAAGCTTTGATGAAACCCACTGTCCCCTCAGTGCTATGTATTGATCTCTTATCTTGCCAAAATGTGCGTGGGGGTATCCCACAGAAATGTCCAACTTTCTGAAAACAAACATGTGCTCGAGTTATTTATAATGGACCCATCCCCAGCGAAGTCAAACCACATTGCCCTGCTCAGCCTTGTCTATGGAGAGATTAACCCGATCTCACTGCTATTCTTGACAGGTCTTCCATGCACAGTGTGTAAATAAATATAGAACATTCATAACCCTTCCACTCCTCTGTGTTGCTCAAGTTTGTTTCCTTGCAGTGTTTCGAATCACTGTCTTGAAGTTAGGCAAAACCCAGATTATAGAATGACACAGAATGTACAGCACAGAAACAGGCCATTCGGCCAAACAGGCCTATGACGGTGTTTATGCTCCACACGAGCCTCCTCCCACCCCTCTTCATCTCACCCTATCAGCATATCCTTCTTTTCCTTTCTCCCTCATGTACTTATCCAGCTTCCCCTTAAATACATCTATGATATTCACCTCAACCACTCCATGTGGTCGCAAGTTCCACATTCTCACCACTCTCTGATTAAATAACTTTCTCCTGAATTCCCTATTGGATTTATTAGTGACTATCTTATATTTATGGCCCCTAGTTTTGGACTGCCCCACAAGTGGAAACATTTTCTCTGCCTTTACCCTATCAAACCCCTTCATAATTTTAAAGACCTCCATCAGGTCACCCCTCAGCCTTCTCTTTTCTAGAGAAAAGAGCCCCAGCCTGTTGAGTTTTTTCTGATAGTTATAACCTCTCAGTTCTGGTATCATCCTTGGCTGGAAATTTCTACTGCTGACCAGGGCACAAGTTCAAACTAGTGAAGAGCAAATTTGTGATTGATGGCAGGAAGCTTTCCTTCAGAAAGAGTGATCCACACATGGGCTTCTAGGTAGAGGAGTGGAAGAGTTGGCTGCTTTAGAATGGGTTTTCAAGGAGTGCTTGTGTTTGCTGGTTCCTCCACATGGGTCCAGAGCATTGGTGGTAACTCCAATGTAGACTTTGGTGAATCTGGCAAGGTTACATTGGGATTACTGTTGGATGCATAAAGCTTGTCTGACAGGAACCACTGGTGCAGTATGGTAGGTGAGTGGTTACAGTGCTGGTTCTTGTATTCCAGAGGCTATGGGCTCGATTTTGCCATTGGGGTCGGGCTGGGGCGTGTTAGGTGGTTTTCGTGTCAGGACCCCAACTCCGATGTGAAGTGGGAAAAAAGTGCGATTTTCCCCTAATTGGGCACTTGATTTCCAGCGTGTGGGAATCCCTGGCCCAATTAGTCTTTCCATCCTGAAAGTCGCCTCCGATGACATCATCAGTGCTGCTGGATTTAAGGCCTGCAAGCAGCCTTGCTTCTTCTGGAGACTGGAAACGCTTTGGACATTGGTATGAAGCACCGACCATGTCCACTAGCAAGCAAAAGTGTGCACCTCGCTTTGATGAGCCCTCCCTCCAAGCTCTGCTGCAGTCCAGGAAGAGGTTTCATGACCTTCTCCGCACAGGAAAAGTGAGTATGACTTTCTCATCACCCTCAATCTCATCCCCATCGCCTCTCCTCACCAGCACTCTGCTTTGCCAACCTCTTCCTCCACATCCCACTTGACACTGACATCCCTGCACCCTTACCCATTCCCTCTCTCTCTATGGTCACATTCACTTAACTATTCGACCATGCAGCCCTCACACTCCCTATCACTGTGACGCAATGACAACAACTTACAACACACAGGGAGGGCCCTTTGTCTCCTTCTAAGCATCTATGCTATGGATTCTCTACACTCACTCCTTCATTCTCACTCAAACTCTACTTGTGTCCCTCATTGCAGGAAAAGAGAGCCCACAATAAGAGGGAAAGAGCGAGGACAGGAGGAGGGCCACCCTCAGTAGCCCAGCTCACCACCTCGGAGGAGGTGACCCTGGAAATTGCCGGGATCGAGGAGGATTCCCAAGTGGGAGACGGACAGGCGGGTGCATCACAGCAAGCTGGTGACAGAATAGTTTGGCATCTCTCTCATTGACATTGCATGAGTGACTGATAATAATTCTGATGCTCTAACAGATTGACTTATGATCATCTGCACAATTCAATGTGCATGCAACCTTTACCTCACATCTCTAACTCTTTCCTTTACTCCCCCACAGGACCATCGAGAGCCCCCGTCCCCACTGTCCAGGAGGAAGAGCCTGAGCTTCCAGACTCCTCAGAGGAAGCTGCAACCTCTGAGGGCGCTCCGTCAGCAGAATTAAGTGCACCCTGCACCAGCGCAGACACTCACACCTCGGTGGGACCTTCGGGACATAGAGTAGAGTTGTCACCTGGTGTATCACAGCTCACAAGTGAGCATCAGCAGATGGTGGAGACAGGGACAGCAGTGGTGGAGAGGATGCTCCCAGCTCGGCTCGCTGCATGTCGACCCTGTGTCTCCGGGTCCATCCAGAAGGAGAGCGGTGCTCGAACTCCAGAAACAGGTGCAGGAGTCTCTGGCAGGTTTTGTCTCCAGGGTCGCTGCGAGTGTGGAGTGAATGGAGGAGTCCATCGCTAACATGAGCAGAGCCTTTGTGGAGGCGTTGGCGCATGAACGCATCACCACGGAATGGATGGCAACCTCCTTGGAAAGGATGGCTACCTCCATGGTAAGGCTGGCTACCATAGAGGAGAGAATGGCTACGTCCATGGAGGAGCTTAGTCGCCAGGGTATGGAAAACATGGTCATTGTTCAGAATAGACTGACATCTCTTGAGGAGCGATGGTCAGCTATTGAGCAAACAAACCAGACCTTCATGCAAGTCCTCTGGAGTAGGACTTCCAGTGCAGAAACGGGTCCTCATGGCCCTCCTGCAGTGCAGCAAGGTGCTGTCCAGCCACTTGCTAGCTCTGAAGTGGGGCTGACCCATGAGAGGGATGTTGGTGGCATACAACAAGGAAGTGGGGGCTCCTCTCCAAGCGCTCACACGACCATGCCACTGCAGAGCCCTCGGTCAGAGCCCCACCAGAGTCTCAACCCCTGCACAGCCGCAGGAGCAGCAGACTATTGCCGAGCCCTCACAGGTTCGCAACCCCAGAGGACGCCCGCCAAAGGTGTCGAGACAGGAGCAGCAAGAAAGTGAGCAAGGGGCCTCCACATCTGCTGAAGCCACAGGGGAAGCACCACGTAGGAGCATGCATAAGAGGAAGATAATGCACAAGTAGTCACAAGGGTAGTCACTTGGGTGTAATGTGTTTAATTTTGAAAAGCCATCAGTTGCTTATTGTCATTAAAAATTCTGATGGCAAACTGTTGCAGTTGTGGCCTGTGTCATTTCGCTAATGGGACTTCCACATTGAGGGCTTAGGGCGACTTGCAATTGTCAGTATGGTGGTCAGAGTGATAGGAATCCGCAGGTTCTTGGCCATTGTCGATGGTCTGATAAGAAGGTGCGAGGCAAAAGTGTTTGATTGTGTAGGCTAAGCAAATCTGGCCAAGATGAGTGCGTCCCTTGCATTCCGGGCAGCAATGTGGTCGCGCGCTGGCGCCTTCTGGCCTGTGCAGCTTCAGGTGGGTGAGCAGCAGCTTGGCGCTCCTGTTGTTGCTGCTGCTGTTGGTGGTGCTGTTGTTCATGGTTCTGCTGCTGCCACGTCTGGTCTTCGTCCAAATCTGATGTCCAGGAGGAAAGGAAATAAATGGTTCCCATGCTTCTGGTATATGCCTCAGTTGAGGAAGCACTCAGTCAAGGTGGCGAGAGGGGTTTCCCAGGAGGTCACACTGGAGATGGGTGTCAGGCTCCAAACTTCCACAACAATGGGTATGCCTGCTAAAAGTTCCCCCAGACCTGAGACAACAAAGTTCTACCACCTGCAAATGATGATTGCTGAAAACTCCTTTTTAATGGTGGAGCTGCAGCTGTTAGTAAGCAGTCCACTTGTGAGGCCGCCAGGATTCACTGGCGTGTTCCAGAGGAGACGTGCAGGACGTAGGAAAAGTGGTAAAATCAGAAAGGCCTCTCAAAATGGGATTATAGAGGCACTTAACTGGTTGTTAAGGGCCTTAAGGGCTTATCCCGCCTCTTAGAGGCGGGATGGAAACGGGGTCAGAAAACATGCATTTGGGAAAATTGCTTGGAGGCGGGATCGGGCCCACCCGCCATTTTTTGCGATTTTACCACCTCACACGCCTCCAATCCCGCCTCCTCGGGCCTGGCAAAATCGAGCCCATTGAGTTCAAATCCCTCTGTGACCCTAAATCTAGTCACTTATGGGCTGGCACCTGAAAAATTCACCCAGATAGATGGTGGATTGTCGCTCATAGCTCTGCGCCTCTGACAACTGAGGCAAGGTACTGGACGGTATCTGACATCCATGCAACTGTCGCTCAGCAAGAGTCCAGCATCTTCAGGGATAAAAGGGGAGGAAGTTGGCAAAAAAAGCTGTATTATATGGAATTTGCTCAAGTCATTTTGTCAGCCGTGGCTCAATGGTAACATTCTCGCCCCTGAGTCAGCAGGTCGTGGGGCTGACACTCCAGTGCAGTGCTGAGGGAGAGCTGCACTGTCGGAGGTGCCGTCTTCTAGATGACACGTTAACTGGAGGCCCTGTCTGCCCTCTCAGGTGGACGTAAAAGATCCCAGGACATTATTCAAAAGGAGAGCAGGGAGTTCTCCTCGGTGTCCCAGCCAACATTTATCCCTCAACCAACATCACTAAAACAGATTATCTGGCCATTTGCAAGATCGATTTGTGGGATCTTGCTGTGTGTAAATTGTCCGCCATGTTTCCTACATTACAATAATACTTCATTGGCTGTAAAGCGCTTTAAGACATCTTGAGGTCATGAAAGGCGCTATATAAATGCAAGTTGGTTTTTTTTAATTTTCAATCATGACATACATTAAGTAGACAACAACCTGATTTAATTCTCTTTCAATCCTCTCGGTGTTTCATTGCCCACCTCTGCGTTGGTTCTTTCAATCTGTACCCTTCTGGTAAGACTCATTTTCCCAGTTCATGCCTGGGAATTCTCCACGTGCGCTTTCTGGCAGCTGGGGATCTGGGCTGAGATTGCCCATTCGCAAAACAAACTTCTCTCCGCTGCGGCCTCTCAAACAAAGAAAGACTCAAAATTATATAGTAACCGCCCGCATCGCTCGGAAACGATTCGCATAGGGGGCTCCATCGCTCTTTGAGGGTTGGCCTCTCATCTGTCTATAGTTCATTTCCGAGCGGCCTTTCATATACTGTGAATCCCGGCACCCCCCACCTCCCCCCGTTCTCCTGACAAGCCCACACTCAACCCCCTGACCTTTAGACCCAGGATGGCGTTTTCCAATTGGTTTGATTTAGTCTGCAGTTTCTTCCCAGGCCACTTTCCTTCACAGCTGGGGTGAGAGACCATTTTAAGAGGGCGTGCACATTGTTTATTTTTTTCCTCATTCTTCCATATCTCTTCAATCGGGAGGTTGACCCCGGAGTCATGGAAACAAGCTTTGTTCAGCTTCCCAGCAGTTATTTTTGCTTCCTCAGCCATTTTGGAAGGTGTCCAGAGACCCATGCTGAGTGTGTGCACTTATACATAAGGTCCATGGGTCACATGCATGTAAGGCCTATGTGTCCGGTTGTTCTTTACACACGGCTGCTTCTTGTTTGCTTCAGCATAACTTGGGGACCAGTTCCCAAAGAAAGAAAGTCTTGCATTTATATAGTGCCTTTCATGAAATCAGGACATCCCAAAACGCTTGACTTTTGAAGTGTAGCCAATGTTGTAATGTAGGAAACGCCAATGGTATGTTGGCCATTATTACGAAAGGATTTGAGTATAAGAGTAAAGACGTCTAACTGCAATTATATAGGGCCCTGGTGAAACCACACCTGGAGTACTGTGTACAGTTTTGGTCTCCTTACCTAAGGAAGGATATACTTGCCTTAGAGGGAGTGCAATGAAGGTTCACCAGACTGGTTCCTGGGATGGGGGGATTGTCCTATGAGGAGAGATTGAAGAGACTTGCAATGTTCCCTCTAATTTGCAGTCTAAGTGGGTGGTCTCTTTAAATTTGCGTGGCCGCTCATGCGCAGTATCTTCCAGCGGCATCGGCTGCACACCTTGGAGACTAGGCCTATATTTCCCAGAATTTAGAAGAATGAGAGGTGATCTCATTGAAACATTACAGGGCTTGACAGGGTAGATGCTGGGGTGTCTAGAACTGGGGTCACAGTCTCAGAATAAGGCGTCGGCCATTTAGGACTGAGATGAGGAGAGATTTCTTCACTCAGAGGGTGGTGAATCTTTGGAATTCTCTACCCCAGAGGACTGTGGATGCTGAGTCGTTGAGTATATTCAGGACAGAGATCGATAGATTTTTGGATACTAAAATAATCAAGGGATATAGGGATACTGCAGGAAAGTGGAGATGAGGTAGAAGATCAGCCATGATCTTATTGAATGGCGGAGCAGGCTTGAAGGGTTGAATGGTCTACTCCTGCTCCTATTTCTTATGTTCTTATGTTCTTGAATCTGTGTCTGGTTACTGACCCTTCTGCCACTGGAAACAATTTTTCTCTATCTACTCTATCAAAACCGTTCATGATTTTGAACACCTCTATCAAATCTTAACCTCTTAACCGGCTCTGCTCCAGGGAGAATAACCCCAGCTTCTCCAGTCTCTCCACATAACTGAAGCCCCTCATCCCTGGTACCATTCTAGTAAATTCCAACTGCACCCAATCCAAGGCCTTGACAACCTTCCTAAAGTGTGGTGTACAAAATTGGACACAATACTCCAGCTGAGGACTAACCAGTGATTTATAAAGGTTTAGCATAACTTCCTTGCTTTTGTACTCTATGCCTTGGTATATAAAGCCCAGGATCCCACATGCTTTTTAAACAACCTTATCGACTTGTCCTGTCACCTTCAAAGATTTGTGTACATGCACTCCAGGTCCTTCCGTGCTGTAATATTCTATGATTCTATGAAATAGGGCTCCTTTTTCCATCTGTTTTGGATGAATGTAACCGTCCCACAACCTAACAGTGGGAAGGTAAAGAACCATAATAATAAAAAACACAGCCAGCGTCCGAGAATAGGGCAGGAGTGATGGATTATTAGTAAATGCCGTGGGTTGTGGTTGTCTAGTTTAGGTGAGATTTGGAAGGGGTCCAGTCAAGTTGAACAAAACCTACAACAAAAAATCCTGATTCACTCCTGGAAGCTGGCAAGACTGAGTCTAATAATGTTTTGTAAGGGATTGGGTGGGACGCAATGATATCATCAGAATATTTAGCAGGCCATCTTTAAATAATGCTGAAATGTTGGATCACTCAAGGGAAAAAGTCATAACTTTCAACAAACAGATGTTAGAAATTTAAAGTGTATGATTATATACACTGTAAACCATTCCAGCCTGTTGCCAACTAAACAATACACAACAGTACTTTCTATAAGGGCTTAAAATGATGATTAAGCCCAAACTGTTCAGGACTGTATCATGCTAGCTCAATATTCCCACTACTGCTAGATGGATAAATACTTGAATAAGAAAAATTTAAAGGGTGATGGGGAAAGGCAGGGGACTGGGACTAAGTGGATAACTCTTTCAGAGAGCTGTCACATGCACGATGGGCCAAATTGGTCAGCTTTATAGGGATAGGGGGAGCAGAGGAGTAGGTTATAATGCACAATGATCAGCTGTTCAGGGACAGAGGGAGCAGAGGAGCAGCTTACCTCTGGAGACCTACACGGATCTATCCTTGGCCCCCATCTATTTTTCATCTGCATGCTGACCCTCAGCGACATCATCCATAAACACAATGTCATGTTCCAAATATACGCTGATGACACTCAGCTCAACCTCACCTCCACCTTCCTTGATCCCTCCACCGCCTCTGATTTGTCACGCTGCTTGGGCAACATCCAGTATTCGATGAGCAGAAATGCATTCCAATGAAATATTGGGAAGACCAAAGCCATTGTCTTCTGTCCTCGCCACAAACTTCTTTGCCCAGTCATCGCCTCCACTGATCAGCTGTTCAGGGATCGAGGGAACAGCGGAGCAAAATATACTTTTTTTTATTCATTCATGGGATGTGGGCATCGCTGGCAAGGCCAACATTTATTGCCCATCCCTAATTGCCCTTGAGAAGATGGTGGTGAGCCGCCTAATTGAACCGCTGCAGTGCGTGTGGTGAAGGTACTCCCACAGTGCTGTTAGGGAGGGAGTTCCAGGATTTTGACCTAGTGACGATGAAGGAACGGCGATATACTTCTAAGTCAGGATGGTGTGTGACTTGGAGGGGAACTTGGAGGTAGTGGAGTTCCCATGCGCCTGCTGCCCTTGTCCTTCTAGGTGGTAGAGGTCGTGGATTTGGGAAGTGCTATCGAACAAGCCTTGGTGAGTTGCTGCAGTGCATCTTGTAGATGGTACACACTGCAGCCACGGTACGCCGGTGGTGGAAGGAGTGAACTAGGCCTTGTCATAACCAACAGCTTGTTCCGTCAGCGAGACAAGTACAAGGCTTCATGGCAACACCCTCGCTCCAAACATTGGCATCTGCTGGACTACGTCATCGTCCGAGCGAGGGACCGCAAGGATGTCCGCATCACCCGCGCCATGATAGGAGCTGACGACTGCTGGACAGACCACCGCCTAATCCGCTCTGTCATCTCCATCAACGTAGCCCCAAAACAGCGGCGGCAACAGAAGCAATGCCGCAGGAAAATCAACGCTGGAGCACTCAAAGACCCCGCTAAGAAAGTCCTATTCAGCCTGCGCCTCACAACCAACCTGTCGACTCCCAGTGATTCAGAGACACAGAGTGTCCACAGCGCCTGGTCTGCACTCAAGGCCTCCATAATCAGCACCTGTGAAGAGACGCTCGGTCACTCGACCAGGAAACACCAAGACTGGTTCAACGAGAACGACCAGGAGATCCAGGAGCTAATAAGCCGCAAGCGCAAGGCATTCCTGATCTGGAAACAGCAACAGAACTCAAGAGCAAGAAAGCAGCTCTACAGATGCCTGAAGGCCGAGGTCCAACAAAAAACTCGCGACCTAAAGAACAGATGGTGGATGGAGAAAGCGCAGGAGATCCAGCAGCTAGCCGACAACCACGACGTGCGTGGATTCTTTAGCGCAGTCAAGACCACCTACGGCCCAAGCACCCAAGGTCCTACCCCACTGTGGGCCAAGAATGGAGAGGTACTCATCTAGGACAGAGAGGCAATCAGTGCCCGCTGGAAGGAGCACTTCGAAGGTCTCCTTAACCGAGACTCTGTCTTCGACGTGAGTGTCCTCGACTCCATCCCGCAGCATGCTACCCACCACCACCTCAGCACAACCCCAGCCCGGCATGAGGTTGAAAAGGCCATCCGACAACTGAAGAACAACAAGGCCTCAGGAGCAGATGGAATCCCCGCCGAGGTGCTAAAACATGGCGGAGAAGCACTATTGGCACGAATACATGAACTCATTTCTCTTATCTGGAAGGAGGAGAGCATGCCAGGGGATCTCAGAGACGCCGTAATCATGACCATCTTCAAGAAAGGTGACAAGTCCGATTGCGGTAATTACAGAGGAATTTCCCTGCTGTCTGCCACAGGGAAAGTCATTGCAAGAATCCTCCTTAATCGCCTTCTCCCAGTGGCTGAAGAGCTCCTCCCAGAGCCGCAATGCGGATTCCGCCCACTAAGGGGCACAATGGACATGATCTTCACCGCACATTAACTACAAGAGAAATGCAGGGAACAGCACCAACCGCTGTACATGGCCTTCTTTGACCTCACAAAGGCCTTTGACACTGTCAACCATGAGGGATTATGGAGTGTCCTCCTCAAATTCGGCTGCCCTCAAAAGTTTGTCACCATCCTCCGCCTGCTTCATGATGACATGCAAGCCGTGATCCTGACCAACGGATCCACCACAGACCCAATTCACGTACGGACCGGGATCAAGCAAGGCTGTGTCATCGCACCAACGCTCTTCTTGATCTTCCTGGCGGCAATGCTCCATCTCACCCTCAATAAGCTCCCCGCTGGAGTGGAGCTAATTTACAGAACAAACGGGAAACTGTTCAACCTCCATCGCCTCCAGTCCAGATCCAAGGTCGTCCCATCCTCTGTCGTCGAATTACAGTATGCAGCCGACACTTGCGTTTGCGCACACTCTGAGGTCGACCTCCAAACCATCATCAACACCTTCACCAAAGCGTACGAGAGCATGGGCCTTACACTAAACATCCATAAGACAAAGGTCCTCTACCAACCTGCCCCCACCACACAGTACTGCTCCCCGATTAACAAAATCCATGACGATGCCTTGGACAATATGGACCACTTTCCATACCTCAGGAGCCTACTGTCAACAAGGGCAGACGTCGATGACGAAGTCCAACACCGCCTTCAGTGTGCCAGTGCAGCCTTCGGTCGCCTGAGGAAGAGAGTGTTTGAAGACCAGGACCTGAAACCCAGCACCAAGCTCATGGTCTACAGAGCAGTAGTGATACCTGCCCTCCTGTATGCTTCAGAGACATGGAACATATACAGCAGGCACCTCAAAGCACTGGAGAGGTACCACCAACGCTGCCTCCGCAAGATCCTGCAAATCCATTGGCAGAATAGGTGCACCAACGTCAGTGTTCTCACTCAGGCCAACATCCCCAGCATCGAAGCTTTGACCACGCTCGATCAGCTCCGATGGACGGGCTACATCGTCCGCATGCCCGATACGAGACTCCCAAAGCAAGTGCTCTACTCGGAGCTCCGACATGGCAAGAGAGCCCCAGGTGAGCAGAGGAAACGCTTCAAGGACACCCTCAAAGCCTCCTTGAAAAAGTGCAACATCCCCACCGACACCTGGGAATCCCTGGCCCAAGACCACACAAAGTGGAGGAGAAGCATCCGGGAAGGCGCCGAAACACCTCGAGTCTCTTCGCCGGGAGCAGGCGGAAGCCAAGCGCAAACAGTGGAAGGAGCGCACGTCAACCCAGGAACCCCACCCGCCCGCCCCTTCAAGCACCGTCTGCCCCACCTGTGACAGAGACTGTAGGTCCCGCATTGGACTCATCAGTCACCTGAGAACTCATTTTTAGTGTGGAAGCAAGTCATCCTCGGTTCCGAGGGACTGCCTAAGAAGAAAAGAATGTTTAATGTGGTGGATGGGGTGCCAATCAAGCGGGCTGCTTTGTCCTGGATGGTGTTGAACTTCTTGAGTGTTTTTGGAGCTGCACTCATCCAGGCTAAAGGAGAGTATTCCATCACACTCCTGACTTGTGCCTTGTAGATGGTGGAAAGACTTTGTGGAGTCAGGAGGTGAGACACTTGCTGCAGAATACCCAGCCTCTGACCTGCTCTTGTAGCCACAATATTTATGTGGCTGGTTCAGTTAAGTTTCTGGTCAGTGGTGACCCCCAGAATGTTGATGGTGGTGGACTTGACCATGGTAATGACATTGAATGTCATGGGGCGGTGGTTAGACTTTCTCTTGTTGAAGATAGTCATTGCCTGGCACTTGTGTGGCACGAATGTTACTTGCCACTTATCAGCCCAAGCCAGGATTTTGACTACACACTACACACTGATCATCTGTTCAAAGATCAAAGCGTTAAGGAGGAGATTATACTGCACACTAATCAAATGCTCAGGGATAGAGGGGGCAGAGGAGCAGGTTATACTGTACACTGGTGGAGGTGGTAATAGTAATAGTATTGGTAGTAGTGATAGCAGTAGTAGTTGTAGTAGTGGTGGCATTAATAGTGGTGTTAGTAATAGTAGTTATAATGGTAGTAGAAGAAGTAGTGGTTTCAGTGATAGTAGTAGTGGTAGTAGTGATGGTAGACTCATAGAATGGTTACAGCACGGAAGAAGGCCATTCGGCCCGTCGAGCCCGTGCCGACTCTCAGGTAGTCCCACTCCCCCGCCCTTTCCCCATAGCCCTGCAAATTTTTTTTCTTCAGCTACTTATCCAACTCCCCTTTGAAAGGTAAGATTGAGTCTGCCTCCACCACCCTTTCAGGCAGTGCATTCCAGATCATAAACAGTTGCTGCGTAAATTTTTCTTTCTTATGTTGCCTTTGGTTCTTCCGCCAATCACCTTAAATCTGTGTCCTCTGGTTCTCGACCCTTCCGCCAATGGGAACAGTTTCCCTCTATCTACTCTGTCCAGACCCCTCAAGGTTTTGAACACCTCTATCAAATCTCCTCTCAATCTTCTCTGCTCTAAGGAGAACAACCCCAGCTTCTCCAGTCTATCAACGTAACTGAAGTCCCTCATTCCTGGAATCATTCTCGTAAATCTTTTCTGCACCCTCTCTAAGGCCTTCACATCCTTCCTAAAGTGTGTTGCCCAGAATTGAACACAATACTCCAGTTGGGGCCAAACCAGTGTTTTATACAAGTTCATCATAATTTCCATGCTTTTGTACTCTATACCTCTATTTATGAAGTCCAGGATCCCGTAAGCCTTTTTAACTGCTTTCTCAACCTGCCCTGCCACCTTCAACGATTTGTGCACATATACCCCCAGGTCTCTCTGTTCGTGCACCCCCTTTAGGACTGTACCATTTAGTTTATATGTCCTCTCCTCATTCTTTCTACCAAAATGTATCACTTCACACTTTTCTGCGTTAAATTTTATCTGCCACGTGTCCGCCCATTTCACCAGCCTGTCTATGTCTTCCTGAAGTCTATCACTCTCCTCCTCACTGTTCACTATACTTCCAAGTTTTGTGTCATCTGCAAATTTTGAAATTGTGCCCTGTACTCCCACGTCCAAGTCATTAATATATATCAAGAAAAGTAGTGGTCCTAGAACTGACCCCTGGGGAACACCACTGTATACCTTCCTGTAGTAATGTTAGTAGCAGTGGTAGTAGTTTTGGAAGTAGTGGTAGTATTGGTAGTTGTAGTATTGGGACTTGTGGTAGTATTGGTATTGATAGTTGTGGTAGTATTGGTATTGGTAGTTGTGGTAGTATTAGTAGTATTAGTATTGGTAGTAGTGGTAGTGCTGTGATGCTGCTCCTAACTCTCGGGTCTCATGCAACGATCGGCGCTCCCACTGTAGACATGTCCGATTGGGCATGGCTGGTGGTCAGGATGACCTCTTCATTGTAAACAAACGTGTTTGAGGAGCCGGTTGCACCAAGTGCAGTACAGCGCAGCCTGAGAGATCCTACAAGATCCTCCCACCATGTGCTGGGTGGGAATCAGGTTGCCAAGTAGAGCAGGAAGCTGCAGAGGAAGCAGTGGTTTGAGTCTAAATCCAAAGCAGGTCAGCTGGCAACAGCACAGCTCCCTGTCTTCGAAGCAACGGAGCCAAACAGACCTCAATATGTTTTGCATCCTTTGGTTTTCAAACCCTCCGATATTTGCACTTGGTTTAAACTGGAACACGGCGAATCTAGCAAAGTCTCTGATTATTCATAGGGCACACAAACATACACATACTCTCGCTCTCTCCAAAAGAGCTAATAAACAACTCACACCGCTCAAACCAGACTAGACTTAACCAGAATCGTGCTCTGAATTGCTGCACCCAGTCAGGGAGCAAAAAAAGTAAAAGTCATTTCAAAGTATGACTGTTATTTAGCGGCAGTCTGGGCCCAGGCTACAGCATAGCAACAATCCCAGGAACAAAAATCAACCAGACTAAATATAATGACATTCAGGTCAAGTCTTCTTTCCATAATTCTGTGACTTTCTGCATTTTCCTGCTGCCCCTGTCCTCAGTTTAATCCCCGCAGTAGCTATAGAAACATGGGAACAGGAGGAGGCCATTCAGCCCCTCGAGCCTGTTCCGCCATTCAATTAGATCTCAGTTTTGAAATTTTCAATTGACCCCCCGCTTCAACAGCTTTCTGGGGGAGAGAGCTCCAGATTTCCACTACCCTTTGTGTGAAGAAGTGCTTCCTGACATCACCCCTGAACGGCCTGGCTCTAATTTTAAGGTCATGTTCCCTTGTTCTGGACTCTCCCACCAGAGGAAATAGTTTCTCTCTATCTACCCTATCAAATCCTTTAATCATCTTAAACATCTCGATTAGATCACTCCTTAATCTTCTAAACTCAAGGGAATACAAGCCTAGTCTACGCAACCTGTCCTCATAATTTAACCCTTTTAGCCCTGGTATCCTTCCTGAGGTGTGGTGCCTAGAATCATAGAAACAGAAATTTACGGCACAGAAGGAGGCCATTCGGCCCATCTTGTCCATGCCGGCCGACAAAGAGCTATCCACCCTAATCCCACTTTCCAGCTCTTGGTCTGTAGCCTTGTAGGTTACGGCACTTCCAGTGCATATCCAAGTACTTTTTAAATGCGATGAGGATTTCTGCCTCTACCACCCTTTCAGGCAATTAATTCTAGACCCCCACCACCCTCTGGGTGAAAAAAAATTCTCCTCAACTCCCCTCTAAACCTCCGACCCAATTACTTTAAATTTATGCCCCCTGGTTATTGACCTCGCTGCTAAGGAAAATAGGGCCTTCCTATCCACTCTATCTATGCCCCTCATAATTTTATACACCTCAATTAGGTCTCCCCTCAGCCTCCTCTGTTCCAAAGAAAACAACCCCAGCCTATCCAATCTTTCCTCATAGCTAAAATTCCCCAGCCCAGGCAACATCCTTGTAAATCTCCTCTGTACCCTCTCTAGTACAATCACATCTTTCCTGTGATGTGGTGACCAGAACTGCACGCAGTACTCTAGCGGTGGCTTAACTAGTGTTTTATACAGTTCTAGCATAACCTCTCTGCTCTTGTATTCTATGCCTCGGCTAATAAGGCACGTAGAACTGAATGCAGTACTGCAAATATGTGCTGCACCCCCTTCAAGACAATATAAAATATCGGGAAAGGGCCCAGATTAGCCAGAGATTCTTTAATTAAACACAAGAGAACCAACTCGACAGCACATCATGGTTTGCTGCAAACATCCCGCGAATGCAGTTTGTGTTGCTGAAAGTTTGTTGAAATCCTTTGTGGTTGCCGGAGAAATCGCGCTAAAGCAAAACATTACAGAAACAGGAACAGGAGGCGGCCATTCAGCCCCTCGAGCCTGTTCCACCATGCAATTAGATCACGGCTGATCAGTCTCTGAACTCCATTTACCCGCCTTTGCTCCATATCCCTTAATACCCTTACCCAACAAAAATTCTGTCCATCCCAGTTTTGAAATTTTTAATTGACCTCCAGCCTCAACAGCTTTTTGGGGGAGAGAGTTCCAGATTTCCACTATCCTTTGTGTGGAGAAGTGCTTCCTGACATCACCCCTGAATGGCCTGGCTCTAATTTTAAGGTTATGCCCCCTTGTTCTGGACTCTCCCACCAGAGGAAATAGTTTCTCTCTATCTGCCCCATCAAATTCTATAATTATCTTAAACACCTCAATTAGATCACCCCTTAATCTTCTATACTCAAGGGACTACAAAGATAGTCTATGCGATCTGTCCTAATAATTTAACCCTTTTAGCCCCGGTATCATTCTGGTGAATCTGTGCTGCACCCCCTCCAAGGCCAATATCTCCTTCCTGAGGTTCGGTGCCCTGAACTGAACGACTCCAGATGGGGTCTAACCAGAGCTCTGGACAGCTGTAACATCACTTCCACCCCTTTGTATTCCTGCCCCCTTGAGATGAATGGCAACATTCTATTAGCCTTTTAAATTATTTTTGTACCCATCCACGAGCTTTTAGTGGTACGGAACCATGCAGGCCAAAAGGTTCTGGCTTCGATCTCCAGACCTTACTGTTTCACACCTCCCCTTTAAAGGCCGGGGCTAAACATCTACGATCTCTGTTCCTCTATCCCATAATACTGATTAAATAACTTGATTGAATTCTTTGATGAGGTAACAGAGAAGGTTGATCAAGGTAGTACAGTAGATGTTGTATATATGGACTTTCGGAAGGCATTCGACAAAGTGCCACACAGGAGGCTTATTAATAAGATGGAAGCCCATGGAATTAAGGGGCAAGTGACGGTATGGATACGGAATTGGCTCAGTGACTGGAGGCAGAGGGTGGTGGTGGATGGATGTTTTTCAGACTGGGAGGTGGTTTGCAGTGGTGTTCCCCAATGGTCAGTTTTGGGTCCATTACTCTTTTCAATGTTTATTAATGACCTAGACTCGAGTGTAGGGAGCAGCATTATAAAGTTTGCAGATGATACAAAACATGGCACCATAGTAGATTATGATGAGGATAGGCTTCAGGATGACATAGACAGGATGGTGAAATGGGCAGAAGCGTGGCAGATGGAATTCAAGGCGGAGAAGTGTGAAGTGATGCACTTTGGGAGGACTAATATGGAAAGACTGTATAATATAAATGGCATGATTTTGAAAAGTGTAGATGAGCAGAGAGACCTTGGTGTCCATATACACAAATCTTTAAAGGTAGCAGGGCAAGTTGATAAGGTGGTTAAAAAGGCATAGGTGTTACTTGGGCTTATAAATAGAGGCATAGAATATAGAAGCAAAGAAATCATGGTAGAACTTTATAAATCACTGGTTAGGCCTCAGCTGGAGTATTGTGGACAATTTTTTTTTATTCGTTTATGGGATGTGGGCGTCGCTGGCAAGGCCAATATTTATTGCCCATCCCTAATTGCCCTTGAGAAGGTGGTGGTCAGCTGCCTTCTTGAACCGCTGCAGTCCGTGTGGTGAAGGTACTCCCACAGTGCTGTTAGGTAGGGAGTTCCAGGATTTTGACCCAGCGACGATGAAGGATCGGCAATATTCAAGTCACACACCATCCTGACTTAGAAGTATATCGCCGATCCTTCATCGTTGCTGGGTCAAAATCCTGGAACTCCCTACCTAACAGCACTGTGGGAGTACCATTACCACACGGACTGCAGTGGTTCAAGAAGGCAGCTCACCACCATCTTCTAAAGGGCAACTAGGGATGGGCAATAAATGCTGGCATTGCCAGCAACGCCCTGATCCCATAAACGAATAAAAAAAAAAGTCAGGATAATGTGTGACTTGGAGGGGAACTTGGAGGTGATGGTGTTCCCATGCACCTGCTGACCTTGTCCTTCTAGGTGGAAGAGGTCGCGGGTTTGGGAGGTGCTGCCGAAGAAGCCTTGGCGAGTTGCTGCAGTGCATCTTGTAGATGGTACACACTGCAGCCACAGTTCAGGAAGGATGTAAAAGCCTTCGAAAAAGTACAGAGGAGGTTTACCAGGATGTTACCAGGGATGAGGGATTTCAGTTATGAGGAGAGGTTGGAAAATTTAGGACTGTTCTCTTTAGAACAGAGAAGGTTAAGAGTTGACCTAATAGAGGTTTTCAAGAAGATGAGAGGTTTTTGATAGAGTAGAAAAGGAAAAATATTCCCTCTGGCGAGTGGGTCAATAACCAGAGGCCACAGATTCAAAATCATTGGTAACAGATCTAGAGGGGAGATGAGGAGAAAGTGTTGTCGGGATCTGGAACGCTCTATCTGAAAAGGTGGTGGAAGCTGATTCCATCAATAATTCTAAAAGTGAGTTGGACGGGTTCTGGAGGATGAGGAACTTACAGGGTTACGGACAAAAAGTGGAGATGTGGGACTGAGCACGACTGCTCTTTCACAGAGCCAGCACAGACACGGCGGGGCAAATGGTTTCCTTCTGTGCTGTAACTTTCTATGATTCTATGAATAATGAATCAACTGATGCATAATTTGTTTTAGTTCTTCCCCATCCAACCAAAATGCTAACTCACACTGGGATACAGTTCCATAGGCAGCACCAGCCATGGCTCAGTGAATTGTCCATTTTCCATGTGTAAGCCCAGTGGATGAATGTCTGCGGGGCTATTTGGTGACGACCGACCGACCGACCGACCGACCCTTTCACTCTCACACTCACTCTCACACACACACTCTCACACTCTCACACACTCTCTCACACACACACACACTCACTTACACACACACACACTCACACACTCACTCTCTCACACACACTCACACACTCACACTCTCTCTCTCACTCACACACTCACTCACTCTCTCTTACACACACACTCACTCTCTCACTCACTCTCACACACACACACTCTCATACACACTCACACACTCACTCCCTCACACTCACTCTCTCACACACACACTCACTCTCACACACACTCACTCACACACTCACTCACACACACACTCACTCCCACACTCACTCACTCACACACTCACTCACTCTCTCTTACACACACACTCACTCTCTCACACACACACTCACTCTCTCACTTACTCTCACACACACACACTCTCACACACACTCACACACTCACTCCCTCACACTCACTCTCTCACACACACACTCACTCTCACACACACTCACTCACACACTCACTCACACACTCACACACACACACACTCACTCCCACACTCACTCACACACACACTCACTCACACACTCACTCACACACACACTCACTCACTCCAGCCGGGGTTGCTGGGTTGTGACCAGGAACAGGAACCCTGGTTGTTTAACTCAGTGCAAGCCAGGAAATGAACCCAGAGCCTATGAGGTCTCAACATACCACACCTAGGCAGTGTACTTACCCCCTAAACCATAGGGGAAGCCCAGGTTGTGATGTGTTGCAAGTACAGGTACAGCTGATGCTTTGTCCTTCCATAGGAACAGGAGGAGGTCATTCAGCCCTTCGAGCCATTCAATTAGACCATGGCTAATCTGTATCTCAACTCCAGCTACCTGCCTTGGTTCCATAATCATTAATACCCTTACCCAACAAAAATCTATCAATCACAGTTTTTAAATGTTCAATTGATCCCCAGCCTCAACAGCTTTTTGGACGAGTTTCCCATACAGTGTTACATATAACAGGACTGCCTTGTGTTTAATAGAGTTCTTATTGCACCTACTCTGTACTGCAGGACACTTATGAAGCCACCAGCTACATGTACTGATGGTTCATGACCAATGTAGAGAAACTGTAGCTAATAATATATTAATAGAACCATTCAGTACAAATCAAAGTACACCATTTTGACACTATACAGGTCGCTGGTCAGACCGCATCTAGAATACTGTGATCAGTATTGTTCCCCCCACATGGTGGGTGATATAGTGGCCTTGGACAAGGTCCAGAGGAGAGCTACAAGAATGATTCCTAGCTTAAAGAACTTCAGCTACTCAGCTAGGCTCAAGAACCTTGGTCTATTTAATTTAGTGAGAAGTCGCACAACACCAGGTTATAGTCCAACAGCTTTATTTGAAATCACAAGCTTTCGGAGCACTGCCCCTTCATCAGGTGAAGTCTTTAGAGCAGCGAAGACTTAGAGGTGACCTGATAGAGATCTATAAAACAATTAAAGAGCTGGATAGAATTCCTATTGTAGATTATTCCAGTTTAACAGATTGGGGAGGACCAGGGGACACGAGTTTAAACTATATAAGAGTAGGAATAGACTGGATGTTAGGCGGTTCTTCTTTTCTCAGAGAGCAGTGAGCCTCTGGAATGCATTGCCAGCTGTTGTGGTGGGTTTGTAAACCCAGTGTCGCATGAACTTATTCTTTTGCAAACCAATATAGACAACTCTTGCATCTCACAATTGCCTCGTGGGCAGAGGCCAGTGTAGTACCGAGCAATACAGATCTGTGCTGAAATAGTGCAGTGGTTGCTGGGCTGGGTGGGGGTTAGCTGAGGGGAGAGAGGAACGGCTACAGTTGGCCTCAGTACCTCCGGATATGGAGGGGTGGATATGAGCCAAGCCTCCCACTCCTGATTGCTATTCAGTGATTCAAGCAAGGGGAGTCTGACGCTTGGTTGTGATAAAGGCCACAGTTACGAAGTTTCCCAGGGCTCACTGTCTGGGCTCCTCACAAGAGCGATGGGTCCTTACAGGTCCTTGTGGAAATATAACCCAGAAAAGAGGAGACAATGGACCAACAAATCTTCGTGAGACCAATTTCCTTCTTGGGGTGGACTTTATGAATTCAGAGAGACTCCTTCCAACGACCGGAAGCTGCGCAGAAGCGCTGCGCGTAAATCTGGTTTAAGTGTTAATGTATACTAACGTAGTTTGGCTGTCGATGCTGTTTCTGCTTTTGTTCCCCAGAGCCCGTCCCCAAGGCCTGCACCATTCCTGGCTTTTCTTCCTCGGCTTTTTTTCCCCCAGAGCCCGTGAGTCCCGAAGTGAACGACCAAAAAAACACTTAAACTGCGCACGCGCAATTACTTCGACTTCGTTGGCAGCAGTCGCTGCCTCATGAATTAGGGCTCCCAAAGAGAAGCTTAACACAACAGGAGCCCACATCAGAAATTCAGGTGCAAAGTTCAACACACAGAAATACTTGCATTTCTATAGTACCATTCTTCATGACCTCAGGATGTCCCAAAGTGCTTTACAGCCAATGAAGTACTTTTTGAAGTGTAGTCACTGTTGTAATGTAGGAAACGTGGCAGCCAATTTGCGCACAGCAAGATCCCACAAACAGCAATGTGATAACGACCAGATAATCTGTTTTCATGGTGTTGGTTGAGGGATAAATATTGACCAGGACACCAGAGAGAACTCCCCTGCTCTTCTTCGAAGTAGTGCCATGAGATCTTTTATATCCACCTGAGAGGGCAGACGGGGCCTCGGTTTAACGTCTCATCTGAATGGACGGGAAGTGGTGCGGGCTGCGAATCAGATGTGTTCTAATTCCCTCTAGAGACTTGAGCACAGAATTTAGGCTGACACTGAGGGAGTGCTACACTGTCGAAGAAGAGCAGGGGAGTTCTCTCTGGTGTCCTGGCCAACATTTATTCCTTAACCAATACCACTAAAACAGATTATCTGGTCATTATCAGATTGGTAAGGGTGAAAACAGGCGTTAAATTGTTGCTGTGCTAATAAGAGATGTCTGTTTGAAAGTGTGGATTTAGCACACAGTTCTGGGGCTAATTGATGATTACCATGATTTAAACATGTCTGCAGGCACTAAAACGGAAACCTGCACGTTTACCGCTCAAGTGCTGATTAGAAGCACTTTTCCTGGAGCTGTATATGTGGCCTCCCCTCACCCTCTTTCACTGAAGGTGTGGAGTGCGCTGTCTGGGAGAGAAACGAACGTTGAAGATTGGCTCAGGGACCGAGGGAGAGGGCGCCCAGGTTCTCTGACGCAGCACTGGAGGTCCTGGTGGAGGAGGTCCTGAGGAGGAGGGATGTCCTGTACCCGCAGAGGGGGGGGAAGGTGTCCACAGGCAGCTAATGCAGTGCATGTGGAAGGAGATCGCCCGGGAGGTGACAGCCAAGAGCCCTGGCCCCAGCACATGGCTCGAGTGCCACAAGAAAATTAATGACTTGACACGAGTGGTCCTTATTCCTAATCCCTCCAGCTCCATATGGTCTCATCACACACATCCTCCTACAGTGGCCACACGCGCTGCACCCGAACCCTTCTAGCTTTATCATTGCAGGCTCCCAGGAGCAAGATCCACCTCGCCACCCGCCGCCGGAGGAAGTGGAAGTCGAGCATGCATCACCTTGCCCCTGGAGGAAGAAGAGGAGAAGGAGGAGGAGAGCGAGGAAGTATGCACTGCGTCAATGGCTACCACTGTTGCAGGCACCAGCTCAGAGTCCGGCACCATGCGTAACTTAGAGGCTAGGTTAGAAGAGGGATCATCACAGTGAGACTTACCGGGCACTAGTGGGCAGCAGCCACGCTGGGTGGAAGGGATACCATATGTGCCATCTTGCCGGGGAGTAAGTTCGCATATTAGATCTGCTGCAGAGGAGTCAGATGAGGACCTCGCAGGGTCAAGCTTCAGAAGCAGGCTGATGGGTCTGACTAACCAAGTGCTTGTTGCAAGGGAGAGCCTGCCTGAAAGCCTACGGGTCGTGGCTAGAGGGATGGAGGAGTCCGCCGCCACCTTGGTCCGTAGCTTGACGCAGAGTCTGGAACCCATCCTCTCCAGCGTGGAGAGGCTGGTGACTTCCATCCAGCGACCTGTGGAGCCCCACATCATGCAGCATCTGATGACTGAGGTCACAGCTTCCAATGCAGTTATTGCAGCTTCCATGGAATGACAAAGTGCGGTAATAGAAGCCCAAACAGCTTCCATTGCACTACTAACATCTTCCATGGAACGGCAAAGTGCTGCAATGGAAGCTCAGGCAGCTGCCATGGCGGCTCCGGGCTCCTCGGTTGAAAGCGGCTTGCAGAGTGTCTCTGATGCCCAGAGATCTGTCCTCCAGCAGATCGCTGGGTTGGCTGAACAGAGGCCCTGAGGTAGAGGCGTGGGAATCTCTCCGGATGCCAGCATTGCTGCTTCCTCCCCCACCACTCCACCATTGCACTTGCCGTTGCCTGTCAGTCAGGCGGCCCAGAGTGCTGAAGCCCATGCTGAGATGGTGCAGTCTGAGGCGGGGCCATCACGACCCACAGCCTCTCGAGGGCGTCGCAGGAGGACATCTGGACTGCCCTCTTCAGATTCTCAGCAACCATCCACCTGGCCTGCTGCTGCCACCAGGGTTGCACTTCGTAGAAGCACCAGATTAGGCAAGAGCACTAATAGGATAGCCACTAAGGGTAAGCACCAGGGTGAATAGTCCAATATTTGTTAGTTGTGTCATGTTACCATTGTTTGATTGTGCTGCAGGTAAAGATTGATTATGGCAATTGGGTGGTCATGGAACTGGTGGCAATGTTCCCCCTAATTTTCTTTTTGATTGTGTGGTCCCTTGAACGAGCTGTGCGGCCCATTCAAAATTTCGGCCATTGTAAAGCCAGTAAGGGGCCTGCACGGGACCTCCAGACTGCTGTGCTGCTGCGCAGCTTAGCAGGAATGTTAATCAGCGGTCTTTTTATTGTGGTCTTCATGGGGAAGGGGTCGAAAGGATTGAGTGCAGATGATGGACTTCCTGATGGATCCTCAGTGGTGGAAGGTCAATCATGTGGCAACAGTGCTCTGGAGTCTGATGGTGGAGCACGTCTTTCAAAAGCGTTCCTCAATTAGACGGCGGCGAGTGTCCCTCCCAGGTGCGGGCGGTCTACCTAGAACCCTCTGGAGCTCCCCCTGGTCCCCCTTCTTTTCCTCCTCCTCTTCCTCTTCCTCCTCCTCATCCTCTTGTGGCTCTGCAGCTTGTATTTCAGGCACAATTGCTGATGGTAACGGCTGGTCTCTCACGATAACCAGATTGTGGAGCATGCAACAAATCACCACGGATCTGGAGACCTTCTCAGTCGAGTACTGCAGGGCACCTCGTGACCGGTCAAGGCGTCTAAACCTCTGCTTGAGGACCCCAATGGTCTGCTCAATGATATTCCTGGTGACTGAGTGGCTCTCATTGTATGAGTGCTCAGCTGGTGTCTGGGGGTTTCTCAGGGGAGTCATGAGCCATGGCATCAGAGGGTATCCCTTGTCACCTAGCAGCCAGCCATGCGCATTACGTTGGGACTCAAAGATTGGTGGGACAGATGACTGTCCCATTATAAACGCATCGTGGCAGCTCCCTGGATAGCAGGCATTCACCTGCATGATGCGCTGCCGGTGGACACAGACAAGCAGCACATTAAGGGAAAGGAATCCCTTCCTGTTCCTGAAGACGTCTGAGTTTAAATGAAGGGCTCGCATGGCTACATGTGTGCAGTCAATGGCTCGCTGAACCATGGGGAATCCCACCATCCTGTCGAATCCTAGAGCTCTCTGCCTCTGGTCTTCTCTGGCAATAGGGAATGTAACTGATATCACCCTGGCTGTAAAGCTCTTTGGGACGTCCTGAGGTCTTGAAAGGCGCTAGATAAATGCAAGTTCTTTCTTTCTTTCATATTAATTCAGGACGTCCCTCACATCCCTAATAAAACTGTCTCGTCGAAAGAAGTTTTTAGCATTGCAAAATCATTGCAGTCATTATTTTAACCAAAAATATTTAACTTACTGTGCCCAATAAATCTTTATGAGCATTTTTCCTTTTGTGAGTGGGTTTTGTTATGTTAATAAATCGTTTCTAACTGCCATCTGTCTGCAGCTCGAAGAATAAGAAGATTTCATTGGTCATGCAGCCTAGATACTGGTTTTATCTTTCTGTCATAGGTCTAAACGCTGCCGGGGCTGGTACGGGAGCAGAGAGGGCTCGCAGCATGGATTTACTCACAGCCAGGCATACCATCCCGGTAGTTTTGTCTAGCTGCCTTTAGCCTGACCAGACCCATGTATCAGATCCTCTCAACAGGCCCCAGTCAGTGTTGTTACAGTATGATGGTCGCACTGCCTGAATGGGTCATAGAATTGTACAGCACAGAAGGGGGCCATTCAGCCCCTCGTACCTGTGCCAGCTCTCTGAACGAGCTATCCAATTAGTCCCTGTTGTTGTTGTTGTTGCAAAAAAAAACAGAAAAAGAAACCCAGGGGCACTAAGGGAGAAAAATTCCTCTCCGACCCCTGTAGGTAGGAGGTGGGAGGTGAGAGGTTTGGGCCTTGACCTTTCACTTCGGTTAGGCCATATATAAAAAAAAAAGTTAATGTAATGGGTTAATGGTCGGGGCTTCGAACAGTCTCGAAAAGGGAAAAGGGCCTCAGGATGTATCCAGGCTAAGCTGCCTATTACTGGTTTGGAGTATACATTAAGTCCTGCGCAGCGACCACAGCACAGCTACTGAGAAAGTCATTTGTCTTTGATTTTTCCTCTCCCTTTACAGTGGTGCTCTGTGCTCGATCAAACATCAGGTGCCCCGTGTCTGTCCACAGCTCATCTGTGTACTGGTCCTTCCTTTGTTTATTGTGCGTGGTCTGCGAGCCACTCGCACAGCAGACTGCTGTCTGACTGGGGGAACTGCCTTTCGCTGTGTAGCTTTGAGAACCATTCCCCTGACTCAATGTCTACAACTGATAGACTATTGTCTCTTCCGACCACACTTTGCAACTTGCAGGATTTGCAAAACAAAAAAAAACCAGACAGGATTGAAAAATGTACCGGTAAACCTGTCCCGACAGTGTTGACTCCAATACTTTGACTGGAGCACCGATCAGCACAATACATAGAATCATAGAATAGTACAGCACAGTTAGTCCCACTCCCCCGCTCTTTCCCCATATCCCTGCAATGTTTTCTCCTTCAAGTATTTATACAATTCCCTTTAGAAAGTTACTGTTGAATCTGTATCCACCATCCTATCAAGCAGTGCATTCCAAATCCTAACCGTTCGGTGTGTACATTTTTTTCCCTCATGTCGCCTCTGGTTCTTTTGTCCATCACCTTAAATCTGTGCTCTCTGGTTATCATCCTTCAGCCATTGGAAACAATTCCACTTTATTTACTCTATCTAAACCCTTCATGATTTTAAACACCTCTATCAAATCTCCTCTTAGCCTTCTCTGTGCTAAGGAGAACAACCCCAGCTTCTCCAGTCCATCCACGTAACTGTAATCCCTCATCCCTGGAATCATTCTAGTAAATCTCTTCTGTACCTTCTCCAAAGCATTCACATCCTTCCTAAAGTGCGGTGCCCAGAATTGGGCACAATACTCCAGCTGGGGCCGAACTAGTGTTTTATACAGGTTTAGCATAACTTCCTGGCTTTTGTGCTGTATGCCTTTTTCCTTGCATCACCACTGTTTTATGTCAGCTGTGGCTGAGTTGTTAGCCCTCTCACCTCTGAGTTAGAAGAGTGTGGGTTCAAGGCCTACTCCAGAGACCTGAGCACGAAATCCAGGCTGACATTCCAGTGCAGTACTGAGGGAGTGCTGCACTGTCGGAGGTGCCGTCTTTCGGATGAGACGTTAAACCGAGGCCCTGTCTGCCCTCTCAGGTGGATGTGAAAGATCCCAAGGCACTATTCGAAGAAGAGCGGGGGAGTTCTCCCCAGTGTCCTGGCCAATATTTATCCCTCAATCAACATCACTAAAACAGATTATCTGGTCATTATCACATGTGCTGTTTGTGGGACCTTGCCGTGCGCAAATTGGCTGCTGTGTTTTGGCTGTGAAGCACTTCGGGATGTCCTGAGGTTGTGAAAGATGCTATATAAATGCAAAGCTTTCTTTCTTCTCTCAGAGAGAGTGAACCATATGTACTTCCATTGAAAAATTACTGTTTGAGGGGCATATTAGATTAGGTAGCAACAACTTTTAACCAGAGGCAACCATAACAAAAAAGAAAGACAAAACAAAACAAGAATAACAAAATAAAAATTTGCTGGGCTACAGGGAAAGGGCGGGGGAGTGGGACTAGCTGAAGTGCTCTTGCAGAGAGCTGGCATGGGCTCGACGGATCAAATGGCCTCCTTCTGTGCTGTAACCATTCAACTATTCTACTTGCATTTCTATAGCGTCTTTCAGAATATCAGGATATCCCAAAGCGCTTTACAGCCAATGAAGTACTTTTGAAGTGTACTCACTGTTGTAATGTGGGAAACCTATAAACAACAACACTAAAAAACAGATAACAAGAAAAGGCCTGTCACTATTTTGACCTCATGTCTTACAGCGAGCGCAGAAAGAATTAGAGAAACCTTTGCTCAGACTGTAGCTCCAACAAATCTCGCTCGACAATTGATGGTTAAATCTGCATTTAGAACTGACGGGTACAAGGGCTAGACTGTGCCAGTTGATGAGACTATTTTGGGGAATGTTTTACAGACAGGAGAAATGGCATGTGAAGCTTTGGAAGGGCACCGAACGTTGAGGTGAAGCTCCGGGAGCTTCATGTTCCTGGCACGGATACAGAGGGTCTGGTTCGACCTGGACCACTTCCTGTCATGATGTCCCCTGTCGGTTATTGACAGTCCAAGTCTCATTTCTTCAATGGTTTCTTTTTTTGAGGACTGATGCTGGCAGGGAGCCGGCCTTTCATTTTGGCCCTGGTCTAAGCAGGAGAAAGCCTCGGTGAGCTAAGAAACAAGGAAACCCGGCAGAGCAACAATTTGCATTTATATAGCGCCTTTAACGTAGCTAAGCAGCCTAAGGCGCTTCACAGGAGCAATTATCAAACAAAATTTCACATCGAGCCACATAAGGAGACATTGGGAAAAGTGACCAAAAGCTTGGTAGGTAGGTTTTAAGGAGCGTCTTAAAGGAGGAGAGAGAGGCAGAGAGGTTTAGGGAGGGAATTCCAGAGCTTGGGGCCTAGACAGATAAAGGCACGGCTACCAATGGTGGGACGAAGGAAATCGGGGATGCGCAAGAGGCCAGAATTGAAGGAATGCAGAGTTCTAGGAGGTTGGAGGACTGGAGGAGGTTACAGAGATAGGGAGGGGCGAGGCCATGGAAGAATTTGAAAACAAGGATGAGAATTTTAAATTCGAGCCTTCGCCAGACTGGGAGCGTATATAGGTCAGACAGCACAGAGCTGATGGGTGAACGTGACTTGGTGCGAGTCAGGACACGGGCAGCAGGGCTTTGGATGAGCTAAAGTTTACAGAGGGTGGAGGATGGGAGGCCGGCCAGGAGAGCGTTGGAAAGTCCGGAAGTAACAAAAGCATGGATGAGGGTTTCAGCAGCAGATAAACTGAGGCAGGGGCGGAGACAGGCGATGTTATGGAGGTGGAAGTAGGCGGTCTTGCTGACGGGGAGGGTATGGAGTCAGGAGCTCAGCTCAGGGTCAAATAGGATGTTGAGGTTGCAGAAACTGGGTGGGACAGAAGTTAATACTCTGCACGATCCACCCGTAGATATATTGAGGCATCACTCTGACTCAGACAGGAGCCTCGTGAATCTTATCAAATTGGGCTTCTAACTCTTAGATAGGACCTCAAAGCCATTTTAATGTCCTACCGAATAGAATGCCTACTGTGGACTATCTGCTCAGGGAAGAATGTGGAACTCGCTACCACCAGGAGCAGTTGAGGCGAATAGCATAGATGCATTTATGGGGCAACTAGGTAAGCACGTCAGCACCATCAGGAGAGGAAGTGGAGAAAAGTGGGGATGGGGGCGGGGGGAGCAGACAAAGTGGTGAAATGTTCTGTGCAGTGGAACAGGTTTTGTTTCCTCAGCGTAACCGTGCACAAGGCTGAGGATCAAGCTCCGACACCTGTGCATCCGTCTCATTTCCCCATCCTCTGTTTGAAAACATTTGCCCTTCTTATGTGATAGCTCCATGTGGGCGAGTCCAAAACTAGGGGCCATAATTACAAGATAGTCACCAATAAATCCAATGGGGAATTCAGGAGGGACTTCTTTACCCAGGGAGTGGTGAGAATGTGGAACTTGGCCTGTCTCTGTGCTGTAGACCCAATGTAATTCTTTGGAAAGCTGCCGGACTCCCAGAAGGTACATTTGAGGGGCAGGGGGTGCTCCTCCGGGCCCCGGAAAGAAAGTTTGGGCCATTACCGCGCTGGGCTTCTCTCACTCCTGGTACACTCCTGAACACCACCATCTCACCCCACCTGACTGCCAGCTGGAACGAGTCGAGCTGCCCCTTGGACACCCACATCAAGCTGCCAGCCTGTCAGCTTCATTTAAATGTTTCTCGGCCATTACAATGGACTGGGCATCTATCATCACCCCCTAGACAATCTGCCCACACGTTCTGCCATTCGACAGCCCGGGTGTTAAAATTCCCCCATAATACTGTATTACTAACGAGGGGTGGGGGGCGGGGGGCGGGGGTAATCCAATAGAAAGAAAGAAAAGAAAGACTTGCATTTCTATACTGGCTTTCCTGACCTCAGGATGTTCCAAAGTGCTTCACAGCCAATGAAGTACATTTGAAGTGGTGTCACTGTTGTAATGTAGGAAACACGGTAGCCAATTTGCACACAGCAAGCTCCCACAAACAGACAATCTGTTTTTTTAGTGATGTTGGTTGAGCAATAAATATTGGCCAGGACCGGGGAGAACTCCCCTGCTCTTCTTTGAAAAAGTGCTGTGGAATATTTTACGTCTACCTGAGAGAGCAGACGGGTCCTCGGTTTAAGGTCTCATCCAAAAGATGGCACCTCCAGCAGTGCAGCACTCCCTCAGTACTGCACTATTTTTAAATTTGTTTTCTTTTTATGGGATGTGGGTGTCGCTGGCAAGGCCAGCATTTATTGCCCATCCCTAGTTGCCCTTGAGAAGGTGGTGGTGAGCCACCTTCTTGAACCGCTGCAGGCCGTGTGGTGAAGGTACTCCCACAGTGCTGTTAGGGAGGGAGTTCCAGGATTTTGACCCAGCGACGATGAAGGAACGGTGATATATTTCCAAGTCAGGATAGTGTGTAACTTGGAGGGGAACTTGCAGGTGATGGTGTTCCCATGCGCCTGCTGCCCTTGTCCTTCTAGGTGGAAGAGGTCGTGGGTTTGGGAGGTGCTGTCGAAGAAGTCTTGGCGAGTTGCTGCAGTGCATCTTGTAGATGGTACACACTGCAGCCACGGAACACTGGTGGTGGAGGGATGAATGTTTAAGGTGCTGGATGGGGTGCCAATCAGGCCGGCTGCTTTGTCCTGGATGGTGTTGAGCTTCTTGAGTGTTGTTGGAGCTGCACTCATCCAGGCAAGTGGAGAGTATTCCATCACACGCCTTACTTGTGCCTTGTAGATGGTAGAAAGGCTTTGGGGAGTCAGGAGGTGAGACACTTGCCACAGAATACCCAGCCTCTGACCTGCTCTTGTTGCCACAGTATTTTGCTGGGGAGGGTCAGCCTCGATGTTGTGCTCAAGTCTCTGGAGTGGGACCTGAAACTCTCGACCTTCTGACTCAGAGGCGCGAATGCTACCCACTGAGCCACGGCTGATACCTAACTGATCATGGCTGACAATTACACTCTATTAAAGCAATCAGGTCTCCACGTGACACAGAAGAGCTCAGAGTGACTGGCATCTGACTGAAAAATAAAGGGGAAGGGACAGGTGTCTCTTCGTCACTGTCCCTAGGCAGGAACAGTTGGGAAATTGGTAACTTAAAAGCACCTAAAAAGGTGCTAGACTCACTCATACAAAAGCAAAATACTGCAGATGCTGGAAATCTGAAATAAAAACAGAAAATGCTGGAAATACTCAGCAGGTCAGGCAGCATCTGTGGAGAGAGAAACAGAGTTAACGTTTCAGCTTGATGACCTTTCGTCAGAACTCCACCGACCTGAAACGTTAACTCTGTTTCTCTCTCCACAGATATTGCCTGACCTGCTGAGTATTTCCAGCATTTCCTGTTTTTATTTATGATGGACTCACTACCTGTTTCTTTCCATTATCTGACGCCAGAGGAACAAACAACAACAATTTGCATTTATATAGCGCCTTTGAAGTGTTGAGGCTGGGGGTCAGTTGAAAATTTCAAGACTGAGATTGATAGATTTTTGTTTGGTAAGGGTACTAAGGGATATGGAACCAAGGTGGGTAAATGAATTAAGATACAGATCAGCCATGATCTGATTGAATGGCAGAACAGGTTCGAGGGGCTGAATGGCCTCCTCCTGTTCCTATGTTCCTTCCTATATTCCCGGTTAATGATACTCTCCATTGCAGACAGCTGTTAGAGCTCGAGCTGCAAATTCCTCTTCAGACCGGGAATGTGATTCAGATTGTATCTATTTAAATAGTTTTCCTTGGCAGGGAGAGAGCACGCAGTGAACAGAAAGACTCTGTGTAACACTGCAGTGTAATTATTGTTCAGTGCCTCTGTTACCGGCATTCAGGATTACACATTTCCCATGTGAAAGAGACCAATCTTTGTGGAATGGAGCAATGGAAAATGACAAGTAAATATCGAGCCATGTCACACTGGGCTGAGCAGGTACCAGTGGCTGGAAATGTACAGCGAGCGTTGGGTGTGTTTGTGTAGACACTGGTGCTGTCACGTAGCAGTCAGAAGAAGAACTGGAGCACCAAGAAAGTCTATCGGGGAGATTCTCGCTGCGCACTGCTGGGGAGATTCAATGAGGTTCTGGTCTCAAGGCAGTGCCCTGCTGGACAGGGAAGAAAGAATGAATTTACATTTACATTTACATGGCATCTTATCACATCCTTAAATTGCGAGGGAGTCACCACATCATCGCTCCTCCATGATGCAAGTTGCATAACAGCCAGATGTAGAAGGGCCGCAAGAGGAACAACATGACATGTGCTTGAGCAATCTCTGCCCAGTACAGAACCTTCCCAGGCATGGCACTGATTGAAGTGTCAAACCCGCTGAAAGAGGCCACAAGAGATACAACAACAACAACAACTTGTATTTATATAGCGCCTTTAACGTAGTAAAACGTCCCAAGGCGCTTCACAGGAGTATTATAAGACTAAAATTTGACAATGAGCCACATAAGGAGAAATTAGGGCAGGTGACCAAAAACTTGGTCAAAGAGGGAGGTTTTAAGGAGTGTCTTAAAGGAGGAAAGAGAGATAGAGAGGCGGAGCGGTTTAGGGAGGGAATCCCAGAGCTTAGGGCCTAGGCAGCTGAAGGCACGGCTGCCAATGGTTGAGCGATTAGAAACAGGGATGTTCAAGAGGCCAGAATTAGAGGAGCGCAGATATCTCAGGGAGTTGTAGGGTTGAAGGAGGAGGGGCGAGGCCATGGAGGGATTTGAAAGAAAGAAGAACTTGCATTTATATAGCGCCTTTCACGACCACCGGACGTCTCAAAGCGCTTTACAGACAATGAAATACTGTTTGAAGTGGAGTCACTGTTATAATGTGGCAGCCAATTTGCACACAGCAAGATCCCACAAACAGCAATGTGATAATGACCAGATAATCTGTTTTAGTGATGTTGATTGAGGGATAAATATTGGCCAGGACACCAGGTGCCATGGGATCTTTTACGTCCACTTGAGAGAGCAGACGGGGCCTCGGTTTAACGTCTCATCCGAAAGACAGCACCTCCGACAGTGCAGCACTCCCTCAGCACTGCACTGGGAGTGTCAGCCTAGCTTTCTGTGCCCAAGTCCCTGGAGTGGGACTTGAACCCACAACCTTCTGACTCAGAGGCGAGTGTGCTACCCAGTGAGCCACAGCTGACACAGATGACACAGAAAACAAGGATGGGAATTTTGAAATCGAGGCGTTGCTTAACCAGGAGCCAATGTAGGTCAGCGAGCACAGGGGTGATGGGTGAACGGGACTTGGTGCGAGTTAGAACATGGGCAGCCGAGTTTTGGATGACCTCAAGTGAACGTAGGAGGAGATGGGAAACGGGAGACTTCAGACTGGCACAGATGGGAGTACCCCTTCGATGATTGGGCTAGGATAGGTTGTCGGGAAAGATTGGACAGAGCTTTAATGTGTAGCTGGCTGTGCAATGGGAGCATAGGAACAGGAGGAGGCCATTCAGCATCTTGAGCCTGTTCTGTCTTTCAGTTAGATCATGGCTGATCTCTATCTTAACACCATTTACCCACCTTGGATCCATATCCTTTAATACCCTTACCTAATAAAAATCTATCAAACTCAGTTCTGAAATTTTCAATTGAACACAGCATTAATAGCTTTTTGGGAGAGTTCCAAATTTTCACTACCCTTTGTGTGAAGAATTGCTTCCTGACATCACCCCTGAGCAGCCTAGCTCTAATTTTAAGGTAGTGCCCCCTTAAAGATACCTGACTGGGAAGGCCTGGTGCCGACACCAAGTGTTCCACTCCCTAGCACTCACCTCCCTCACTTTGATAAGCACAGGAATTCCGTTAGTTTTAACCCTTGGGCCGTTCTGATTTCCCGCTGTCATGTCACGAATCGGGCAAGCAGCAGCGCTGTGGGATTTTGGTCAAGAGTTGGCGGTCGAGAGTAACATTTGGGCTGGCTAACGGATCCCCGATTTTCATCGCTCCACCACAGGCGGCCGTGCCTTCAGCCGTCTAGGGCCTAAGCTCTGGAATTCCCTCCCTAAACCTCTCTGCCTCTGTACCTCTCTCCTCCTCCTTTAATTCGCTACTTAAAACCTACCTCTTTGACCAACCTTTTGTCACCTGTCCTAATATCTCCTTATGTGACTCGGTGTCAATTTTTGTCTGATAACGCTCCTGTGATGTGCCTTGGGACGTTTTACTACGTTAAAGGCACTATATAAATGCACGTTGTTGCTGTTGCTGTGGGAGAACTGTTGACTAAAGCTCTCCTGGTGCTGACTCAACGGTTGCCGTGTTACTCCCGGAAAAAGCCCAATTATGGATAGTGGCAGTGAACTGGCAGGAGTGACCTCTGCTGACCTTATAGTTGAGGATCAATTATGTGTTCAGGCCTCTAGCTCCAAATTGTACCCTTCTTTTGCTGCAGGTGCTGACTCCTTGCTTTCAGCTCTCCTGTACTTTGCTCAATGATCAATCTTTACTTGTGAGCCTGGACAGTGAGTGGGCTATTCAACTGTGAAGGCCATTGTAACTGATCCGATTCTTATTTTCTTCACCCCCCCCCCCCCACCCCCACACACACACACACACACATATGCATTATACAGTAGAAGTCGCAGGATAGTGATCTGTACTTAGAACCCTGGCTGTTTTTTCTCCTCCTTAGTCCAAAGGATGGTGAGATCCATTATGGTGTCCCAGATGCTGACTGGCTGAGATCAGATAACACTGCACACAGCATGAATCAAATCTGTGACCATTTACTTAGTATGGCTTAGTGCTACACCAGGGGGGAAAAATTGGGTTGCTTTGCGCATCCCGTTAGTGCCCTGGAGGGTGCTAACAGGGCGCAAAGCAACTAGCGCTCGGGCGCGGCACCGCCCACGCCTCCCTTGAAATTCAGCGGGAGGTTAGCGGCAGCACTAACCGGTAGCGCCTCACGGTGCTGCAACGCCGGCGATGACGTCATCGCCATGCGCAGCACCCCGCTCGCGCCCCGGCCACAATCTTCGGGAGCGTCCCCTGACTTACCGCCAGACGCTATGTCCGACGGGGTCAGGGGGGCCTACCTGTGGCCGAGGAGGCGCTATTTAAAAGCGAGGTGTGGGGCGGCCATTTTTGTTTTTGGCCGCCTGCCAGCACCTGCCTGCACTCCCGTCCTCAGCCTCCTGAACCGCCCCCCACGCGGAGTGCCAGCTGCGCTCCAAGAGCCTGGCACTTCTCTTGAGTGCCGGGCTCTTTTGCCGGCACTCCCGGTCCCTGGGGGCCCAGCTGGGCCCCAGGTCGCGCTGCGCAAGGCCCCTCCCCTTTAAGAAGGGGAGGAAGGCCTGCAATACCGCGGCGCGACGTGCCGCAGCGCATGGCGGTGCGGCATGTAGCGCCGCGATATTGACTCGCAGCACCCCAAAAAGGATGCGGGGCGCTTCCAGTAGCGCCCCGCTTCCCTCTTGGGGCGCAACCACTCAATTTCCAGCATGGGGGGGCAAATTTTTCCAGGGCGCTAAAAGTAGCCCCCCCGGTGAAGTTAGCGCCCCAAATGGGGCGCTACTCAATTTGTAGCCCCAGGTGCCTTAACCCAGAAAGAAAGAAAGACTTGCATTTATATATCACCTTTCACAGCACGTCCCATAGCACTTTACAGCCAATTAACCACTTTTGAAGTATATTCACTGTTGTAATATAGGAAGCCCAGCATAACTCCACTGCTCTTCTTCAAAATAGGACCATGGGATCTTTTACATCCACCTGAGAGGGCAGACGGGGCCTCGGTTTAACGTCTCATCCGAAAGACAGCACCTCCAACAATGCAGCGCTCCCTTAGTACTGCATTGGAGTGTCAGCCTAGATTTTGTGCTCAAGTCTCCTGGAGTGGGACTTGAACCCATTACATTCTGATTCAAAGGTGAGAGCGCTACCTACTGAACCACGACTGACACCGAGAACAAATGTATATTCCCCACCCCCTGTGACGACTATGATGAAGAATAACTGTCTTTTGCCCCAACTCAGTAGATGCGTTGGGCTTAAGTTGAATTAACTTGTCTGAGACATGCTGTGGTTTTAACATCCACCTGAAGCATCAGATCAGTCAGAGGTGGCCTTGATCTAACGTCTCATTAGGAGCCCAGCAACTCCGACAGTGCAGCACGCCCTAGGTACTGCACTGGAGTGCCAGCTTAGAACGTGTGCTTAATTTATAGTTTAAATCCTCAGGACCGTCAGATTGGATGTTGGTACCAGCTTGAAATGGACCCCTTTTCTTTACACCCACAAAGAATCCAAAGGGGTGGGTGAGAAGCTTGATGACATGAACTCTTGTCCCAGTTTCTTTTGATGTTTGCCTGGGCCCTGCACAAACTGCGGCTGGCAGAATGGGTGGGTATGGGGTTGGGCTCCACCTCTCTCTCTCTTGAAGGTGAGTAACACTTGCAGCTTACGTGTAAAAAGGCCACTTGGGTGAGGTACTGGAGGGCAGCCAATGCACAAGTCAACTACACATGCCTTGGATGTATGGTGTCAGTTGTGGCTCAGTTAGTAGCACTCTGAGTCAGAATAGTTGTGGGTTCAAGTCCCACTCCAGAGACTTGAGTACATTAATCCAGGCTGACACTCCCAGTGCAGTACCAAGGGAGTGCTGCACTGTCAGCAGTGTCATCTTTCAGATGAGATGTTAAACTGAGGCCCATCTTCCCTCTCAGGTGGATGTAAAAGATCCCATGGTACTATTGCAAAGGAGAGCAGATGAGTTCTCCCCTGGTGTCCTGACCAATATTTATCCCTCAACCAACATCATTAAAACAGATTATCTGGTCATTATCACATTGCTGTTTGTGGGACCTTGCTATGTGCAAATTGGCTGCTGCATTTCCTACATTACAACAGTGACTACACTTCAAAAAAAAGTACTTCATTGGCTGTAAAGCACCTCGGGACATCCTGAGGTTGTGAAAGGTGCTATAGAAATGCAAGTCTTTCTTTCTTTTCTTACAGCCGTGAGTGACAGCACCACAAAGGGAGGAGAAAAGGAAAAATTGGAAGGGGACGGGGAGGGAATGTAAAGCACTTGGCTGTAAACCTCAGAAACTCTTGAAAGTTGTGTGTTGGTGATCATTGCAGAAGTAAGTCTTAAAGTGCGTGGGTACATCACCCACACAGTCAAATGAATAATGGTTGTGGTCAGTCTCACAGATCCACGCAAATTCTTTTGTGAACACGCTTATTTTTTTTATTGCCAAACAGAAGGAAACGGCAAATGAAAAATCCCAAGAGGTTTTATCCATTCAGATATCTGGCAGACACAGCGGCAAGTCTCACCACTCCGTTGGGCTGATGTTGGCTCTTCCCATTTGGAGATAGTTACAAGCTTTGTCGAATTACATCCAGTTAACCACACCCCTCACCCTCTATCCAAAACCATTGGATGTCTTGTGAATCGAATCTTTCATTTCACTTGGCCTTTAAGTTCCCCTTCATTTCGATTCCCTGCTCGGTCCATCAGGATTCTCCCAGTGTTTCCAATTCGGGAATTTTCCAGAGGTCCATGATGTCACCCTCACAGCTGAAGTCTCTGGATGTTTTTCCATATGCGGGAGGGAGGAGGCTGGGAGTCTGGTGTGGGGAGGTCAATTGTGGAAACGGGCTCTGATCGACAAATTTGCACCAACGTTAACCCTCTCCTGTGTGTAACCATTATCTTCACATTGCCAGATTTGTGACATTCTTTATTACATATATCAAAAATACCATTTACTGACTGTGACCATTCCAACACTCTCTAAGAATCGAAGCTGAATTTCCTCTCCCCAGCCCAGGCGGTGGTGGTATTGCACCCTAAGTATCTGCCCTGTCTCAGACCAGTTAATACTGTGAACAACAGGAACTATCGGGTCTGTATGGCTCAGTTACACATTGCCCAGAGTGGGATAAAGATACCTTGGGTCCTGGGCACCCCCTCTGCACCCCGCTGAACAACTCCTCACCCCTCCCCATTGGCAGCTCCATATTTGCACGGGGCCCCTGCCCCACTCCTGCCCCACCCCTGCCTTTACCAACTGAGCTACGTGGAGGGTGGGGGGCGGTGTGGGGGAGTTGGATCACTGTTAACTAACTTGCTGTTACCCGACCACAGAGAGAAGATTAGACACGAAAGGGCCAATCTTCCAATTGAGCTAAAAGAAAGAACAACTTGCATTTCTATAGCGCCTTTCACAACGTCCCAAAGCGTTTTATAGCCAATGAAGTACTTTTGAAGCGTAGTCACTGTTGTAATGTAGGAAACACAGTGGCCAATTTGTGCACAGCAGGATCCCACAAACAGCAATGTGATAATAACAAGTTTTGGTGATGTTGATTGTGGGATAAATATTGGCCAGAACTCCCCTGCTGTCCCTCGAAATAGTGCCGTGGGATCTTTTACATCCACCTGAGAGGGAAGATGGGGCCTCAGTTTAACATCTCATCCGAAAGCCGGCACCTCTGAATATATTCAAGGTGGAGATTGACAGACATTTGAACTACAAGGGAGTCAAGGGGAGTGGGGAGAGAGCGGGAAAGTGGTGTTGAGGCCAAGATTGGATCAGTCATGATCTTACTGAATGGTGGAGCAGGCTCGAAGGGTCGATTGGTCTATTCCTGCTCCTGTTTCTTATGTTCTTATGACAGTGCAGCACTCCCTCAGTACTGCAGTGGAGTGTCAGCCTAGATTTTGTACTCAAGTCTCTAGAGTGGGACTGGAACCCAAGACCTTCTGACGTGAAGGCAAGAGTGTTACCACTGAGCCATGGCTTGCCCATATGTCAGAAGTGAGAGAGAAGAGACAAGTGATTGCCTTCACACACCATATATGGTATGAAGAAGCCCAACCAGTCCTTTCAGCCTCACTTCAGAGAGAGAATTTAAACTGAGGTCTTGTCTACCTGTCCAGGTGGATGTTAAAGAACCCTTGCAACCATCTGAAGTAGAGCAGGGAGATTGCCCGGTGTCCTGGACCACATTTATCACTTGGCTAACAGCACCGTTGCCGCTTGCGGGATGTTGATGGTGGGAATGGTCGCCACATAACAAGTGGTTACCACACTTCAAAAAGTAACGAATTGAACGATGAACTTTGGGACATTGTGAGGACAGAGGCTGTACAGTTGCAACAAGAACTTGCATTTATATAGTGTCTTTAACGTAGTACAACACTCCAAGGCACTTCACAGGACCGTAATCAGACAAATATTGGCACTGAGTCAAAGAAGGATACATTCGGACTGGTGACCAAACATTTGGTCAAAGATGTAAGCTTTAAGCAGAGTCTTAAAGGAGGAGAGGGGTAGAGAGGCGGAGAGGTTTGGGGAGGGAATTCCAGAGTTTGGACAGCTGAAGGCATAGCCACCAATGATGGAGTGATGGAAATCAGGGATGCACAAGAGGCCAGAATTGGAGGAGTGCAGAGTTCTTGGAGGATTGTAAGGCTGGAGGAGGTTACAGAGTGGCGAGGCCATGGAGTGATTTGAAAACAAGGATGAGAATTTTAAAGTGGAGGCGTTGATAGACCGAGTGCCAATGCAGTATTATTATTGTATTGGTTATGACAAGGCCATGTTCTAAGCATTTCGTCAGGAGGAGAGTACCATTGGAGTTGGTTTTCCCTACCCCCTCTCTGCCGATCACACCTCCCCACAGGTTTGTGTCCTTTCCAACTCTGGCATTAAAGTCACCAAGGAGGATCAGCTTGTCACCCGTTGGGACTCAGGACAGGGATTGTTTGAGGCTGGAGTAGAATTCCTCTTTGGTCTCGTCTGTGGCTTCCAGTGTTGGGGCGTACGCACTGATGACCGTAGCGCACTGGTTCCGGGCTAGGGTGAGCCGAAGAGTCATGAGGCAGTCATTTATTCCACAAGGGGAGTCTCTGAGACGTTCAACTAGCTCATTGGCAGGATAGGTGCACCAACGTCAGTGTTCTCGCTCAGGCCAACATCCCCAGCATCGAAGCTTTGACCACACTCGATCAGCTCTGATGGACGGGTCACATCGTCCGCATGCCCGATACGAGACTCCCAAAACAAGCGCTCTATTCGGAGCTCCGACACGACAAGAGAGTCCCAGGTGGGCAGAGGAAACGCTTCTAGGACACCCTCAAAGCCTCCTTAAAAAAGTGCAACATCCCCACCGACACCTGGGAATCCCTGGCCCAAGACCGCACAAAGTGGAGGAGAAGCATCCGGGAAGGCGCCGAACACCTCGAGTCTCTTTGCCGGGAGCAAGCGGAAGCCACGCGCAAACAGCGGAAGGAGCGCACGTCAACCCAGGAACCCCACCCACCCGCCTCTTCAACCACTGTCTGCCCCACCTGTGACAGAGACTGTAGGTCCCGCATTGGACTCATCAGTCACCTAAGAACTCATTTTTAGTGTGGAAGCAAGTCATCCTCGGTTCCGAGGGACTGCCTAAGAAGAAGAAGAATTATTGTATTGACACTCAGTATAGCAGTGCTATTTACCTGAGTAGGGAGTTCGCTCACTGGCAGTGATAGACAGGAGAGAATGACTGTCTCAGTGCAAGACATGACATCACTAGAATCCAGTCAGTGGCCCACAGTTTCTTGCTTCTTCAGACACAATAGTTACACAGATGGAGGTAATTGTCAGAATTCCTACACCATAAAATCATTTTGTTATGTTTCAACCACACGTCAAATGCTTGCTCAGTGACAACGCAACTCCAAATAGTTTTTCTGCAGATAGTAACATAGGAACATGGGCAATAAATGAAGGCCTTGCCAGCGACGCCCACATCCCATAAACAATTTTTTTTTAAAGTAGGCCATTTAGCCTATCGAGCCTGTTCCACCATTTAGTAAGAGCATGGCTGATCTGTGACCTAACTCCATATAGCTGCCTTCGCCCCAAATCCCTTAATACCTTTGGTTAACAGAAATCTATCAATCTCCGATTTAAAAGTAACAATTGATCTAGCATCAACTGCCATTTGCGGAAGAGAGTTCCAAACTTCTACCACCCTTTGTGTGTAGACGTGTTTCCTAACTTCACTCCTGAAAGATCTGTCTCTAATTTTTAGACTATGTCTCCTAGTCCTAGATTCCGCAACCAGCGGAAATAGTTTCTCTCTATCTACCCTATCAGTTCCCCTTAATATCTTGAAAACTTTGATCAAATCACCCCTTAATCTTCTAAATTCCAAGGAATACAACCCTAGTTTGTATAATCTCCTCATAATTTAAGCCTTGGAGTCCGGGTATCATTCTGGTAAACCTACGCTGCACTCCCTCCAAGGCCAATATATCCTTCCTAAGGTGTGGTGCCCAGAACTGCTCCACAGTATTCCATGTGTGGTCTAACCAGATGCTTTCCTGCGGAGAACGTCCCAAGAGCAGTAAATATACAAAAAGTCCTGTCTTCTTAATGAAGTGGCCTGCATCCAGCTCAAGTGTTGTAACTGGTATTATGTGAAAAGCTTGTATTTGTTTGTGATAATTGCTTCCAGCTTAGTCTGTGGTTCTGTAGACATTATGCTGGAACATTCTACTTGAGAGGCGGCTCCATGGTTGGCCCAGGCTGCTGGAATGCACTGATAACGGTTTCACAAAAAGTGCAAACCCAGCGCTGGGGTTCATTTCTGGAGGGATAGAATTGAAAAGCAGAGAAGTTATGCAAAACTTATATAGATCTTTGGATAGACCGCACTTGGAGTCCTGTGAGCAGTTCTGGTCTCCATATCACAAAAAAGAATATAGAGGCACTGGAGAGGGTGCAAAAAAGATTCACAAGGATGATAGTAGAACTGAAAGGTTATACCTATCAGGAAAGACTGAACAGGCTGGGGCTCTTTTCTCTCGAAAAGAGAAGACTGAGGGGTGACCTGACAGAGGTCTTTAACATTATGAAGGGGGGCTTGATAGGTAAACGTAGAGAAGATGTTTCCACTTGTGAGGGAGTCCAAAACTAGGGGCCATAAATATAAGATAGTCACTAATAAATCCAATTCAGGAGAAACTTCTTTACCCAGAGAGTGGTTAGAATGTGGAACTCACTACCATATGGAGTGGTTGAGGCGAATAGCAGAGATACATTTAAGGGGAAGCTAGATAAACACATGAGGGAGAAAGTGATAGAAGGGTATGCTGATAAGGGGAGATGAAGTCGAGTGAGGGGAGGCTCGTGTGGAGCATAAACACTGGCACAGACCAGTTGGGCCGAATGGCCTGTTTCTGTGCTGTACATTCTATATAATTCTGTGTAATACTCTAGTTACACGCTTCTATGTTGTGCCAACTTTTATTTGGCACCAGAGGTGATTTGTGGCTATCTCCTGTTTACATGTCTTTGTGCATGTTTTAAATTATTTCCACTGCAGTGTTAAAGGGGTTTTGCCATTCCTGCCATTATTTCTTATCAGTTTGAGTCTGCAATTTAGAGACGTTCCCTTAACAATCAGTGACTGATAATGCATCAATTAAACAACCAGTTTGAGCCAGATTGCTCCAACAGAACAGCTGAATGCTGCTATATGTCATGATGTTTTAAACCTTAGTGAAGATAGTCCTTTTTACTTCAATCAGGACTTACAAAGAACCTTAAAAGAGGGTCAAAATAAGAACATTACTAAAACCAACAAGTATGAATATGTTAGTAGCAGCTGTTGTGCCAGTGGCTCAGTGGGTAGACCTCTCGCCTACTGAGTCAGAAGGTTGTGGGTTCAATTTCACTCCAGAGACTTGAGCACAGAAATCCAGGCTGACACTCCAGTGCAGTACTGAGGGTGTGCTGCACTGTCGGAGGTGCCGCCTTTCAGATGAGATGTGAAACTGTGGCCCAGTCTGCCCTCTCAGGTGGATGTAAAAGATCCCAAGGCACTAATTCAAAGAAGAGCAGGGGAGTTCTCCCTGGTGCCCTGGCCAATGTTTATCGCTCAACCAAGATAACTAAAACAGATTATCTGGTCATTATCACATTGCTGTTTGTGGGACCTTGCTGTGCACAAATTGGCTGCCATGTTTGCTACATTACAACAGTGACTACATTTCAAAAAGTACTTCATTGGCTGTAAAATGCTTTGGGACGTCCGGTGGTCGTGAAAGTTGATAAATAAATGCAAGCCTTTCCTTTCTTATGTTGCACCAATAACAACAACTTGCATTTATATAGCGTCTTTAACACAGTAAAATCCAACGTCCTTCACAGGAGCATTATCAGACAAAATTTGACACCGAGCCACATAATGGCCCTGGAAAACTAATTTAAATTTTGTGGGGAGTGTCAAATTTCTCCATTATGATAAAAATTACAATTTTTAAGAAACTTAAAAAAAATTATTTTTTAAAAAGTTTGTTCATGATATTTCAGGTTCTACCTTATCTCCCATGTGAGAGCTCCGACCTTTGTTTTGCTCTCTAACATTTTTTAAAAGTTGGGATAAAAGCAGCTTCTCATTTCCTGATTCCTTGTCTTTGAGAATTCTGCAATGTGATTGGCTGCTTAGGCAGCTTGTTGACGTCACAGCAGATCGCACTAGGGAATTCCCACTACATTGCGCTGAAATCAATTGAACGTCGAAAAAGGCAAACTTCTCACCACAGAGATCGTGAGATTCCGGGCCATTAGAACAGGTGATCAAAAGCTTGATCAAAGAGGTAGGTTTTAAAAAGTGTCTTAAAGAGGAGAGAGAGAGGTAGAGAGGCAGGGAGGTTTAGGGAGGGAATTCCAGAGCTTAGGACCTAGGCAGCTAAAGGCACGGCCGCCAATGGTGGAGCGCTGAAGATCGGAGATGCGCAGGAGTCCAGTATTGGAGAAACACAGAATCCTCCCCTCCCAAAACTCCTCCAAACCATAGGAATGCCCCTTTAATATCAAAATATTTCTTGAAAACTTTATTCTAGGATGTTCACAGTTAGAATTACAAGACGTCTGTCTGCATTCCCAATACACAACAGCTGGATTCTTACTGTCACCACTTGTCAGTGCTCTAACTGTCCTTGTGGTTGTTGCTTTTTTTGTAATCATTCAGGTGTCTAACACATGCAGAAACCCATCATAGTGCAACTAGGCTGTTGAGTAGTGTCTGTTTACCTAACATGGAGTGCATATTCTGTCTGAGTGTCAGCCTTGGCTCATAGCGCTCTCACCTGCGAGTCAGAAGGTCATGGGTTCAAGCCCCTACTTCAAAGACTTGAGCACATAATCTAGGCTGGCACTTCGGTGTTGCACCCGCGAGGATAGTGTGTTCAAATCCCTCCGTGGCCTTGCCCCTCCCTACCTCTGGAACCTCCTCCGGCCCTACAACCCTCTGAGATCTCCGTGTTCCTCCAATTCTGCATTCTTGTGCACCCCCGATTTCCTTCACACCAGAATTGTCGGTCGTGCCATCAGCTGTCTCGGTCCTAAGCTCTGTAATTCCTTAGATGCTCCTTAAAACCTAACTGTGACCAAGCATTTGGTCACCTGTCCTTCTATCTCATTTGGTCACCTGTCCTTCTATCTCATTTGGTCACCTGTCCTTCTATCTCATTTGGTCACCTGTCCTTCTATCTCATTTGGTCACCTGTCCTTCTATCTCATTTGGTCACCTGTCCTTCTATCTCATTTGGTCACCTGTCCTTCTATCTCATTTGGTGGCAACAAGGTATCAAATTTTGTCTGATAACGCTCCTATGAAGCACATTAGGAAAGTGTTATCCAAAGGGAATGGTAGCATAGTGGTTATGTCACTGGACTGGTAATCCAGAGGTCCTGGACTAACGATCTCAGAGATGTGAGTTCAAATCCCACCACTGCTGGGGAATTTAAATTCAGTTAATTAAATAAATCTGGAATAAAAAGCTAGTGTCAGTAATGGTGACCATGAAACTATCGGATTGTTGTAAAAACCCATCTGGTTCATTAATGCCCTTTAGGTGAAGGAAATCTGCTGTCCTTACCTGGTCTGGCCTCTATGTGACTCCAGACCCACAGCAATGTGGTTGACTCTTAATTGTCCTCTGAGCTGGCCTAGAAAGCCACTCAGTTGTAACAAACTGCTACAGAAAACAATAGTAAGAATAAAACCAGATGGACCACGTGGCATCTGACTTGTGAACATGACAAAGGCACACCCAGCCCAATTGACCCTGCAAAGTCCTCCTCACCAACATCTGGGGACTTGGACTTGTGTCAAAATTAGGAGAGCTTTCACAAAGACTAGTCAAGCAACAGCTTTACAGAATCATACCTTTCAGCCAATGTCCCAGACGCCTCCATCACCATCCCTGGATATGTCTTGACCCACCATGGGAGGAAGGGAGTGGCCCTGGGAGTCCTCAACATTGACTCCGGACCCCATGAAGTCTCATGGCCCCAGGTCAAGCATGGACAAGGAAACCTCCTCCAGGTGGTGAGAGAACCAACACGAGGGGAAAAACCTACTTGACCTCGTCCTCACCAATCTACCTGTTGCAGATGCATCTGTCCATGACAGCATTGGTAGCAGTAACCACAGCACAGTCATTGTGGAGATGAAGTCCTGTCTTCACACTGAGGACACCCTCCATCGATTGTGTGGCATTACCACCATGCTAAAAGGAATAGATTCAGAACAGATCGAGCAGCTCAAAACTGGGCATCCATGAGGCGCTGTGGGGCAGCAGCAGAATTGTATTCCACCACAATCTTGTAACCTCATGGTCTGGCATATCCCTCACTCTACCATTACCATCAAGCCAAGGGACCAACCCTGGTTTAACGAGAAGTGCAGAAGAGCATGCCGGGAGCAGCACCAGGCGTACCTAAAAATGAGGTGGGAAGCTGTAACACAGGACTACATGCATGCTAAAAAGCGGAAGCAGCATGCTATTGACAGGGCTAAGCGATCCCACAATCAACGGATCAGATCAAAGTCCTGCCACATCTAGCCGTGAATGGTGGTAAACAAGTAACGGGAGGAGGCTCCATGAATATCCCCATCCTCAATGATGGCGGAGCCCAGCACGCGAGTGCAAAAGACAAGGTTGAAGCGTTTGCAACCATCTTCAGTCAGAAGTGTCGAGTGGATGATCCATATCGGCCTCCTCCTGACGTCCCCACCATCACAGAAGCCAGTCTTCAGCCAATTCAATTCACTCTGCGTGATATCAAGAAACGGCTGAGCACACTGGATACAGCAAAGGCTATGGGCCCTGACAACATCCCAGCCATCATGCTGAAGACTTGTGCTCCAGAACTCGTCGCGCCTCTAGCCAAGCTGTTCCAGTACAGCTACAAAACTGTCATCTACCCGATAATGTGGAAAACTGCCCAGGTATGTCCTGTACACAAAAAGCAAATCCAATCCAGCTAATTAACGCCCAATCAGTTTACTTTCAATCATCAGCAAATTGATGGAAGGTGTCATCGACAGTGCTATCAAGTGGCACCTGCTCACCGATGCTCAGTTAGGGTTCCGCCAGGACCACTCGGCTCCCGACCTCATTACAGCCTTGGTCCAAACATGGACAAAAGAGCTGAATTCCAGAGGTGAGATGACAGTGACTGCCCTTGACATCAAGGCACCATTTGACCGAGTGTGGCATCAAGGAGCCCTAGTAAAACTGAAGTCAATGGGAATCAGGGGGAAAACTCTCCACTGGCTGGAGTCATACCTAACACAAAGGAAGATGGTTGTGGTTGTTGGAGGTCAATTATCTCAGCCCCAGGACATCGCTGCAGGTATTCCTCAGGACAGTGTCCTAGGCCCAACAATCAATGACCTTCCTCCATCATAAGGTCAGAAGCGGGGATGTTCGCTGATGATTGCACAGTGTTCAGTTCCATTCGCAATTCCTCAGATAATGAAGCAGTTTGTGCTCGCCTGCAGGAAGACCTGGACAACATCCTGGCTTGGGCTGATAAGTGGCAAGTAACATTTGTGCCAAACAAGTGCCAGGCAATGACTATCTCCAACAAGAGAGAGTCTAACCACCTTCCCTTAACTTTCAATGGCATTACTGTTGTTGAATCCCTCACCACCAACATCCTGGGGGTTACCATTGACCAGAAACTTAACTGGATCAGCCAAATAAATACTGTGGATACAAGTGCAGGTCAGAGGCTGGGTATTCAGCAGTGAGTGACTCACCTCCTGACTTCCCAAAGCCTTTCCACCATCTACAAGGCACAAGTCAGGAGTGTGATGGAATATTCTCCACTTGCCTGGATGAGTGCAGCTCCAACAACACTCAAGAAGCTCGACACCATCCAGGTCAAAGCATTTCTCTTGACTGGCACCCCATCCACCACCTTAAATATTCACTCCCTCCATCACCAGCGTACCGTGGCTGCAGTGTGTACCATCTACAAGATGCATTGCAGCAACTCGCCAAGACTTCTTCGGCAGCATCTCTCAAACCTGCGACCTCTTCCACCTAGAAGGACAAGGGCAGCAGGTGCATGGGAACACCACCACCTCCAAGTTCCCCTCCAAGTTACACATCATCCTGACTTAGAAGTATATCGCCGATCCTTCATCGTCACTGGGTCAAAATCCTGGAACTCCCTCCCTAACAGCACTGGGGGAGTACCTTCACCACACGGACTGCAGAGGTTCAAGAAGGCAACTCACCACCACCTTCTCAAGGGCAATTAGAGATGGGCAATAAATGCTGGCCTTGCCAGTCACCCCATATCCCGTGAATGAATAAATAAAAAATAAATAAATCCAAGGATCCCATTTGCCTTTTTAACAGCCTTCTCAACTTGTCCTGCCACCTGCAGAGATTTGTGTACGTACACCCCCAGGTCTCTCTGTTCCTGCTCCCCCTTTAACATTGTACCATTTAGTTTATGTTGCCTCTCATCATTCTTCCTACCAAAATGCATCACTTCACACTTCTCTGCGTTAAATTTGACCTTCCATGTGTCTGTCCATTTCACCAGTCTGTCTATGTCCTCCTGAAGTCTGTTACTATCCTCCTCAGTTATTCTAATACTGACCCCTGGGGAACACTACTGTATACTTCCCTCCAGTCTGAAAAATAACCGTTCACCAGGACTTTCTGTCCCTTAGCCAATTTCATATCCACGCTGTCATTGTCCCTTTAATCCCATGGGCTTTAATTTTGCTAACAAGTCTATTATGTGGTACTTTGTCAAATGCCTTTTGAAAGTCCATATACACAACATGAACCTCACTATCCTCATCAATCTCTCCGTTACTTCATCAAAGAGCTCAATCAAGTTCGTCAAACACGATTTGCCTTTAACAAATCCATGCTGACTTTCATTTATTAGCTCATAATTTTCCAAGTGCCAATTAATTTGTCCCGGATTATTGTCTCTAAAAGTTTCCCCACCACCAACGTTAGGCTGACTCGCCTGTAATTGCCGGGTTTATCCCTCTCCCCCTTTTTTGAACAGGGGTGTAACATTTGCAATCCTTCAGCCCCTGGCACCACTCCCATATTCAAAAAGGATTGGAAGATTGTGACCGGAGCCTCCGCAATTTCCACCCTTACTTCCCTCATTAACCTAGGATGCAGCCCATCTGGACCCGGTGACTTTTCTACTTTAATGACTGCTAACCTTTTTTAATTACCTTCTCTTTATCTATTTTTATCCTATACAATATCGCTACTACCTCCTCCTTCATTGTGACATTGGCAGCACCCTCTTCCCTAGTGAAGACAGATGCAAAATACTCATTCAGTACCTCAGCCGTGCCCTCTGCATCCACAAGAAGATCTCTCTTTTGGTCCATGATCGGCCCCACCCTTCCTTTGACTACACTTTTACTATTTATATAGAAGGCCCAATTCACCAACCTTCGCCCTGTACAAGCAGAGCTGCACACTGGCAGTGCAGGGACCCAGGAATTAGCCCAACAACTGAAGCACCGTTAAAACAAATTTTTAAAGGTTGTTTTTCTTTCTTTTCTTGCCAATTTTGCCCCTTTCCTTTATTCTGAAGTCATTGAGTCCTTGCTGGGGGAACAGCTCCATGGGCCGCACGTACACACATTGACCAGCAGGGGTCACTGGTTAGGGATCAGGAGCAGGAATGCCAGCTGATTTTCTTGGCCCTCTTCTTGGCCCTCAGGGTGTAACAACCCTGATAATGAAGCAGTCCATGCCCGCATTCAGCAAGACCTGGACAACATTCAGGCTTAAGTTGACAAATGGCAAGTAACATTCGCGCCACACAAGTGCTAGGCAATGACAATCACCAACAAGGGAGGGTCTAACCACCGCCCCTTGACATTCAACGGCATTACCATCGCCGAGTCCCCTACCATCAACATCCTGGGGTCAACATTGACCAGAAACTTAACTGGACCAGCCACATAAATACTGTGGCAATAAGAGCAGGTCAGAGGCTGGGTATTCTGCGGCGAGTGTCTCACCTCCTGACTCCCCAAAGCCTTTCCACCATCTACAAGGCACAAGTCAGGAGTGTGATGGAATACACTCCACTTGCCTGGATGAGTGCAGCTCCAACAACACTCAAGAAGCTCGACACCATCCAGGACAAAGTAACCCGTTGATCGGCACCCCATCCACCACCTTAAACATTCACTCCCTCCACTACCGGCGTACCGTGGCTGCAGTGTGTACCATCTACAAGATGCACTGCAGCAACTCACCAAGGCTTCTTCGACAGCACCTCCTAAACCCACAACTTCTACCACCTAGAAGGACAAGGGCAGCAGGCGCATGGGAACACCACCACCTCCAAATTCCCTCCAAGTCACACACCATCCTGACTTGGAAATATATCGCTGTTCCTTCATCGCCATTGGGTCAAAATCCTGGAACTCCCTCCCTAACAGCACTGTGGGAGTATCTTCACCACACGGACTGCAGCGGTTCAAGAAGGCGACTCACCACCACCTTCTCGAGGGCAATTAGGGATGGGCAATAAATGCTGTCCTTGTCAGAGATGCTCACCTCCCAGGAATGAATAATAAAAAAATTAGTCCCACTCCCCTGCTCTTTCCCCATAGCCCTGAACATGTTTCCCTTTTAAATAGAGATCCAATTCCCTTTAGAAAATTGCTATTAAATCTGCTTCCACCACCCTTTCAGGCAGTACATTCCAGATTGGGGTTGGCGTATAAAAAAATGTCTCCTCATCTCCCCCCTGGCTTTTGTGCCAATTATCTTAAATCTGTGCTCTCCTGTTAGTGGAAATAGTTACTCCCTATCTACTCCATCAAAACTCCTCATCATTTTGAACCCCTCTATTAAATCTCCCTTTAACCTTCTCTGTTCTGAGGAGAATAATCCCAGTTTCTCTAATCTATCCACATAACTGGAACCCCTCATCCCTGGTTTAATTCCACTAAATCTCCTCTGCACCCTCTCCAAGGCCTTGACGTCGTTTCTAAAATGTATTTTTAGTTTGTGCGCAAAATTACATGAAAGGTAGGAGTGCCTATATTTAATATGTTGCAAGCCAAATAGAGGTTGTTTGCGTTGGCTGTTAAATTTGTAAAACACACAAAATCGGTCAGTATCTGAACAGTTATTTTAAAAAACCAAAACTAAATAGGAAAAGCAGAAGGTAGACTCTTAAAAAAAACATAAGTTAAGTCGTGTCACTGTGGGTCTTGTGGCTCCGCTTGGTTGTAACATAATCTTTGCAGCGACTCCTCTACGGCCTTTGTGGTAGTTGGCAGAAGAAAGAGCCCTGTAAGGGCAAATTGCACCTGGTTACCACTCAGAAACCAGAGTTATACTTACAGCTGAGATAAGGCATTGCATAGTGAGAAATGGAAGGCAGTCCTGATGCTTGGTGTCTCATTCTTGGAGCCTCTGACTGGTTTCCTAAGGGATTCGAGCGCAAATTTTTCCCTATGTACCACTCACAGATACTCATACGTATTAAGGAAGACCAACTTAGCGAGTTTTGTCCGAATTTGGTAGCAGGTTTCGTTCAGCAGACACCACCTGGGCCTTCCACAGATGACAATTAAAGGGTTTTTCTTGGCGGGGGGAGGGGGGAAAGGGAGGATGGCCTCTTGGCATAAATCTGGGCAGGAGATGGGCCTTAACTGAATCAACCTTCTCAAGGGCAATTAGGGATGGGCAATAAATGCTGGTCTTGCCAGCGACGCCCACATCCCGTGAATGAATATTAAAAAAAAAATGGGGCACAAAAGGCATGAAGACCAACAATGCAGAAGGCACTGAAGATAACAAAAAAAACTCAATCTGGGAGAATGAACAAGTGCCAGGCCTGATTAGTCGGCACAACTGATATGAATAAACTAAGTGAGTGGGCAAAACTGTGGCAGGTGGAGTTCAATGTTTTGAAATGTGAGGTCATCCACTTTAGAGACGAGAAAGAAAAATTAGAATATTTTCTTCATCGCGAGAGACCATGAATTGAGGAGGAGCAAAGGGATTTGGGTGTCCATGTACACAAGTCACTGAAAGCTAGTGCACACACACAAGAAGTAATCAAAAAGGATAATGGAATGTTAGCCTTTATCTCAAGGGAGTTGGAATTGAAAGTTGAGGAAATGACGCTTCAGTTGTGCAGTGCCTTGACCAGACCACATCTGGAGTACAGTTAGGAAGGAAATATTGGCCTTCGAGTGGGTACAGCTCAGATTCACAAGAATGATAAAAGGATTGAAGGGTTCAATTATGAGGACAGGTTGCATAAACGTGGCTTGCATTGCCTTGAGTTTAGAAAGTTGAGGGGTGATCTAATTGAGGTGTTTTAAATGATTAAGGGTAGATAGAGAGAAACTATTTCCTCTAGTAGGGGAATCCAGAACAAGGGCCCAATCTTAAAATTAGATTGGCTATTTCGGAGTGAAACCAGGAAGCACTTTTCACTGTAAATCTGGAACTCTCCAAAAAGCTGGATTGTGGCACTGTCGGAGGTGCTGTCTTTCGGATGAGACGTTAAACTGAGGCCCCGTCTGCCCTCTCGGGTGGACGTAAAAGATCCCACGGCACTATTTCAAAGAAGAGCAGAGGAGTTCTTCCCGGTGTCCTGGCCAATATTTATCGTTCAACCAACATACACTAAAAAACAGATTATCTGGTCATTATCACATTGATGTTTATGGGAGCTTGCTGTGCTCAAATTGGGTGTCGCGTTTCCTACTTTACAACAGTGACTACACTTCAAAAGTACTTAATTGGCTGTAAAGCACGTTGGGACGTCCTGAGTTCGCGAAAGGCGCTATATAAATGCAAAATCTTTCAACCTTGTGTTCCAACGACCTCAGAATGCCCGCACTCAGCCTGTTAGTGGCAACATGCTAGTTGACCGCGGCAATTGCTGCCTAAATGCACATGCAAATAGTGGGCAGTTGGAGGGTGCTTGGTACCTGGGCAACTGTACCTCATCAGTGGGGTAAATAGAAAGATTATTGGAAGATAAAAGTTATTGGAATATATCAATAAATAGTGCCTGTAGAGTACAAGGCAGAATTCCTCGACTTCTGCCTTAATTTGCAGTTACCAAAGTTCGGCACATCGCACTCGCCAACAGCACTTTGCTTGCATAACATTGCTGCATCATTGTCCCCTTTGGAAGTAACTGGTCTCGTCTAGACGGAATTAACTGAAAGAGGCCTCTGAAGTGTGTCTGAGGTAGAGACGGCCAAGTCAAGCATTCTATCGTCAAGCTAAGCCTTACTCAAGCCAAGGTCTAATTTGGATCACTGCGTAGGAACCTCAACTCAGCCAAGTTAAATTTTTTGCAAGTCACTGCAACCTTTTAAGTGTCCAAAAACCTCCACTCACCTAAACATTAGCATAAAGACGGATTGCAAAATAAGACCAGTTCTTCAGCACGATTGCAATTTGCACCTAGGACGTCCGCAAAGCCTCGAAGCTTTCCAACTTTGAGATCTTGTCCTTCCTTCTAGAGGCACAATTCCATTGATACAGCCACCAGTATCTCACCAAAGTGGCCATTGTTTATGCAACATTCAGAGTTACTATAATGAGTGAAGCTACTTGACTGTGGGGGCATCACAGCTGATCCCTGAATGTGGCAGGACATATTGAGAAAGTGGTTAGCAAAGCATATGGGATCATAAATAGAGGTATTGAGTACAAAAGTAGAGAAGTTATGCTAAACCTTAATAAAGCGCTGCTTAGGCCACAACTGGAGTATTGCATCCAGTTTTGGTCACCACACTTTAGGAAGGATGTGAAAGCCCTTGAGAGGGTGCAGAGGACATTTACCAGAATGGTTCCGGGGATGGGTGATCTTAGCTACAAGGACAGGTTGGAGAAGCTGGATTTTTTTTCATTAGAGCAAAGGAAGTTGAGGGGTAATTTGATAGAAGTGTACAAGATTATGACGGGTTTGGATAGGCTAGACGGGGAAAGGCTGTTCCCACTAGTTGATGATACAAGGACTAGGGGAACACAGATTTAAGGTTTTGGGCAAGAGATACAGGGGGGATGTGAGGAAAAACTTTTTAACGCAGCGAGTGGTGAGGACCTGGAACTCGCTGCCGATGGAAGTGGTGGAAGCGGAGACACTCAATGTTTTCAAGGGGAGACTGGATAGGCACTTGAGGGAAATAAACTTGCAGGGCTACGGGGATAGAGCAGGGGGAATGGAACTGACTGGATTGCTCTACAGAGAGCCGTTATGACTCTATGACTAAACCCATCCTCATTTGATATCCACAGTCCCACATTTTCCAGCGTTCACCGCATGGCGATCAGGAGCGGGGCCCCTAGCTGATGCTTCCATCCCTAGCCAGAGTGGGGAGGCCAATTGTAGCATCTTCAACACCGTGCCGCAGCCCCCCCCCCCCCCCCCCCCCCCGACTAAGATGAGTTAGTTCGGCACTGAGCAGGAATCAGAGGTGAGTCTGAGTCACACATTGTGTTAAAGTCAACAAGAAACACCGACCAGCAGAAATCCACACGAACCCACTTACAGTGTTACTACACATAGTAACCAGAGCAATTCTCTCCCCACTGCCCCTTAGGGAACTGCAGGTTCTCAACCAGTGTCTCCTCACTGTGTGTTGGGGTTGAGTCTGAAGATCGTGGGTTCAAGTCCCACTCCAAAAACTTGAGCACATAATCTAGGCTGACACTCCAGTGCAGTACTAAGGGAGTGCTGCACTGTAGTAGGTGCCGTCTTTCCGATGAGACATTAAAACGAGGCCCCGTCTGCCCTCTCAAGTGGACGTAAAAGATCCCATGGCACTATTGCGAAGAGCAGCAGAGTTCTCCCCAGTGTCCTGGCCAATATTTATCCCTCAATCAACATCACTAAAAACAGATTATCTGGTCATTATCGCATTGCTGTTTGTGGAAACTTCCTGTGCACAAATTGGCTGCCATGTTTCCTACATTACAACAACGACTACACTTCAAAAGTACTTCATTGGCTGTAAAGCGCTTTGGGACGTCCTGAGGTTGTGAAAGGCGCTATATAAATGCCAGTTCTTTTTTTCTGAAAGCTAAACATTATAACTGGGATTGTGGTCATGAATGACTTCATGGGAATGGGGTGTGAGACCCCACTGACTATCATAGAGATCTTGAGAAAGACAGAACTAAATCAGACAACCTTTGTTCTTGTGGTTGCTTTTTTCCTGACTGTGGCAAATAAGGGTCTCAGTGATTTAACAAACTCTGTCCCTGCCTATGCCAGTTGTTTCTGTGAGTGAAGTGTATTCCCTTGGAGCTCTAATCTGGCAGACCATGGCCAGAACACTAATGAGATGTTTCCTTTCAGACTCAAGAGTTGGAGCTTATTTTCCGTCGAACCCAGACTCCAGGGAGTGTGTTACATGTCTGATGTTTGGTTTGCTGATGCAGGCAGTTCAAAGGTTAACTCCAACAGATTCCAAACATAGAGCTCCTCCTTGTGGTGTTTCTATCTAAAGGACAAGGTAACTTGCAGTCAGCACAAGTTTTGTAGAAGATTAAGGAGTGTGTTTTAGATGATTAAGGGAGTTGATAAGGTAGATAGCGAGAAACTATTTCCTCTGGTAGGGGTGGGAGTCCAGAACAAGGGGGCATAAGCCTTAAAATTAGAGCCAGGCCATTCAGGAATGATGTCAGGAAGCACTTCTTCACACAAAGGGTAGTGGAAATCTGGAACTCTGTCCCTAAAAATGCTGTTGAGGCTGGGGGCCAATTGAAAATTTCAAAACTAAGACTGATAGATTTTTGTTAGACAAGGGTATTAAGGGATATTGAACCAAAGGAGTAAATGGAGTTGAGATATAGATCAGTCATGATCTAATTGAATGGCGGAACAGGCTGGAGGAGCTGAATGGCATATTCCTGTTCCTATGTTCCACAAGACTAATTCATGTGGATGCAGAACCTTTGCTATTTTCCTACAACCTTTGTCTCTGTGGCTCCCTGTTTGAGGTGAACAGCTTAGAGCCTTTGACTTTCTACCGTAGCCAGGTTGGCTGATAGTTCTCAATGTGCAATTCTACGGCTCAAGTTAAAATAGGTAGTACAACCCATAATGTTTAACCCGTTGATTATGATTCATTGCAAATTTAAAGAAATAACTTGCATTTATATAGCACCTTTCACAACCTCAGGACCTCCCAAAGCACTTCTCTTTTGAAGCGTAGTCATGGTTACAGTGTAGGTAACCGCGGCAATGACTACACTTCAGAAGTAACTCATTGGCTGTGAAGTGCTTTGGGATATTTTCACCCTAGATGTTTATCTAAATCTGCACACACTAGCTCCTCCCGACATCCTCACTGTGTTTGGACTTTGGCACAGAGGTTCCTAATGTAACTCATTTTCTCTCAGATCCGTGGTGGTCCTTCTCTCCCTCAGACTTTCCTTCCTCCCACAGTCTTCAGCCTTTTAAGACCCAAGCTTGGAGCCACCTAATCACTACTTCTGACTTTACTCATTGTCTATCCTGCTTTTTTCAACCTTGGTGTTGTCCCGCACTATGAACCTTGACTCATCACCTTGACTTTCTGGTCTAGAAATTTGTTGGTGCCATGCCTGTTTTTCAGGCGTGAAATGGACACCTAAGCATCCAATATGGCGGGCGGGCGGGGCGCACACGCTCATTCTGCGCTGGAAGTGCGTCAACAAACCAGACCTGTTCTGTTCCTGTCTAGCAACAGGGCTGGGAAGAGGCCAGGAAAATCTGCCCTTTAATCTGTGTCCATTTCTCCCTTTCCCCCTCAAGGGTGCTGGCACTTGCTGGGATACAGTTCCACAGGTACATGGCCATCCTCCAGTACCATGTCGAAGTAGGCATTCTTCAGGTGAGCCTAGACAGTGAATGCTGACTGGCTATTTGACACTCAAAGTCATCACAGCAGAGCTTAATTCTCTCCTCACTCGAATGGCCACATGGAAACACATTCTGAGGTGGGGTGGGTCACTGGGTAGAATTCAGGAGCAGGCACCCTGGCTGATTTTAGCCCTGCCTAACCCAAGGCCAACTGCAGCTGGTCAAAGATCAGCTAACGGATTGAACCAGGGTCTGTTTCGTTTGGTAACATGGCAGGTGGTGTACTCAGCTGTGGCTCAGTGGGCAGCACTCTCACCTCTGAGTCAGAAGGTTGTGGGTTCTAAGCTCCACTCCAAGGACTTGAGCACAAAATCTAGGCTGACACTCCAGTGCAGTACTGAGACAATGCAGTAGTATCGGAGATGGCCGTCTTTTGGATGAGACGTTAAACCGAGACCCCGTCTGCCCTCTCAGCTGGACGTCAAAGATCACTATGGTACTTTTTGAAGAAGAGCAGGGGAGTTCTCCCCGGTGTCCTGGCCAATATTTATCCCTCAACCAACATCACTAACACAGATTATCTGGTCGTTATCACATTGCTATATGTGGGACCTTGCTGTGCGCAAATTGGCTGCCGCGTTTCCTACATTACAACAGTGCCTACACTGATCATGGAAGGTGCTATATGAATGCGGTTCTCCGAGCAGATCTGAGTGATAACAGGCCACTTGCACGACTGCGCACAAGGACGTCCTTTTCTGCTGCCCACTGAGCCACACTGACACCAGAGACATCAAATGCCCCCCGGGACTTTGATGTTAAATCCTTTATGAAGCGCTTGAGGCCGTTTTCCGTGCACAGCAAATGTAGGACGTGAGCAACAGGACGTAGGTTCAGAAATAGTTTCAGTGCTTGAGATCTGAAAGTGGATCCCAGCTCTTTGCAGATGGGAGAGTGAAACCTTGGCTGCACGTGCCCGCGTCCCAGGGTCGCCAACCCTCCAGGATTGCCCTAGGGTCTGCATAAATAAAACATTAATTGCGCACACCCTGCTGCGAGCAAAAACCCGGGAGAAAATCATTGGGGCATTAAAAATGCTTTTGTGTTACTTTCAGTGTGGGGGGCGGGGCGATTGGAGGCGATGAAACCTCCAGGCATGTGTCTATCCAGGGCTGGCAAACGAATGCGCGACTGGTCTGGGGCTGGTGCTCGGATCACAGCCAGCGCCAGCCCATTTATGCCCCGGGTCCCCATGAGTAACCCGTGTGTGCGTGCTCACACTGCGAGTCAGTGAGTGCTCCGAAGGCATCGTGAGGTCCAAACAGGTCATTTGAGCATGCTTTAAACTCGGCTTCACACCACCCTGAAACGACACGACAGAGGTTTCCAGTGTGGGTCAGAGACAGGGGTACAGTCCGCTTCTGTTGCTGTCTGAAAAAAAAGCACGCGAATTGGTGTGGTAATAGCCAGCTGCTTTTATTTCCAGACCCTCTCGAATATTCAGTCAGCGAATAACAAAGGAAGACAACGAGAGGCTTCAGAGTGCAATTGCTAAAATGTGCTTACGCCCACCAGAGGGCCATCTAGTGTTCAGCTGCACAATATGCAAGTACCAGACATGCCAACCATGCCATGCACACGCGTGGCAACCAGAGCAGTGAAACCTCTCAATTTCTGCCCTAGCTTTTCATGTAGCATCAAGCCCAAGTGGTCTCTGGGATGACCTTGTAACCTGCTCCACTCCTACGGCAGGTGGGGACACACCTGCAGAGTTATACTGCCACTCTCATGTCGCTGTGAACCTGAAGCCAGTTCGCAGCGATCCAATAGTGACGGTATAACTGCTCCTTGAATCTCCTAGATTGATGTTTCACCAAAGGTGTTGAAACAGTTAAGTGCTTCCCTTGATATAACTGGTCTGAGCATATTTTAAGTGTGATAAATTGAGGTAATGACTAAAAATATTGTACAGCATCATGCTTGAAATTATTGTTTAACCTCAAGAATTCATGAGGGAAAGAAAATGGATGAGATAACTGCAGCTCCAGCAGCCAGACACTGAACCACTTCACCCTGGATTTTCCCTTTTGGGGAAAGGCAGCTTGCAGTTACTAACCCACGCAGATCAGAAGGTTCCGGAACCAATCCCCAGCCTGTGCCTGATCTCATCCGAGGCAACGGTTGTGTCCTACAACTGGGCTCAGGGCCGCATGGGAAAAACGGACCAGGGAAGGTTTCCACTCACGTGAGGACAGAGTTCGGGCATGACCCTGAAGCCTCCTGCAGTGAAATAGCCAGGCGACGACTAGTGCATAGGTTCACACGTGGACAGATGTTTGAAAGCAAGAGTCAGGAGCGGAGAGGAAGGGAAGTAGGGAAAATGAAAAAAAAACCTTGGGGGGGGTGGGGGGGGGGGAAACAAATTGTCCGAAATTCAATAAATCCTCAGTCACAGCTCCGACAAACAAACGTGGGAAGAATTTCTTGTTTTCACACACGGGATCCAACGGTTGGGAGTTCTTCAATTCCCAGTGCGCACTCCTAACCCTGCTGCCTGCCCAGTAACAAGACCCGTCTGCATTTAAACACAAAAGGATTTATCTGAATGTAAAAAGAAACAACTATTGGGCAAACAAAGTGCATGATGGGAAGGGGAATGGCCTGGGCTGGGTGTTACTTGTGTGATAAAACAACAGTATCACTTCATTTCTCATCAGACGTCCTCTTCAAAAACAGCACCAAATAACACCGGCAGGGATCATTGGCTAGGGATCAGGAGCGGGAATCCCAGACGATTTTATTCCTCCCTCTCCTTGGCCCTTATGTGGAACTCCCAGCCACAGGGAGTAGTTGAGGCGAATAGCGCAGATGCATATAAGGGGAAGCTGGATAAGCACATGAGGGGAGAAAGGAATAGAAGGATATGCTGATAGGGTGAGATGAAGAGGGGTGGGAGGAGGCTCGTGAGGAGCATAAACAACGACATAGACTAGTTGGGTTGAATGGCCTGTTTCTCTCCCGTACATTCTATGCTATTCTATGTAACCTTACAGTTAAGAATGTGATGAAATAGGAGATGAAGTGATGATTGAATCAACTCTAATCTGGTAGATGCGGCCAATAAGAACATCTGGTCGTGCTGGGGCGACGGAATGTCTATCATTACGTGGCTAAGCAGTCACTCTTCAGGTATGTAATAATCAAAATGACCTTAGATTTGAGCTTACTTGAAGAAAACTTTTCATTTCTGTGCCCATATGAAGCAGCGACACTAAGATCACGGGGTGGAGTTTTCCTCATCTCCTGTCAGAACATCAGTGAGAGATCGATGTAAGCCCTGCAGAAACGGCTTGAAGCGGCCGTCTGTGCCGTTTCACCAGGCACCCCCCCCCAGAGATGTGGCGGGAGTTCGGGAGAAGCTCTGAGTGAAAGTCCAGATGCAGCAGATAAATGTGGACGAGGAAAGAAGGATCTGCATCCCAGCTTAGCTCATCCATCCAGAAAAATCTATAATTCTGGCCTCTTGTCTATCCCCGATTTTCTTCGCCCCACCATTGGTGGCCGTGCCTTCAGCTGTCTAGGCCCTAAGCTCTGGAATTCCCTCCCAAAATCTCTCCGCCTCTCTCTCCTCCTTTAAGATGCTCTTTAAAATCTACCTCTTTGACCAAGTCTTTGGCCACTAATATCTCCTTACGTGTCAAATTCTGTCTGATAACGCTCCTGTGAAGTTCCTTGGGACATTCTGAGGTCATTAAAGGCGCTATAGAAATCGTAGAATTATTGAATGATGCAGCGGAGAAGGAGGCCATTCGGCCCATTGTGCCTGTGCCAGCTCTTTGAAAGAGCTCTCCAATTAACCCCACTCCCCTGCCCTCTCCCCATAGCCCTGAAAATGTTTCCTTTTCAAGTATATATCCAATTCCCTTTTGAAAGTTACTATTGGATCTGCTTCCACCACCCTTTCAGGCAGCATATTCCAGATTACTGTAAATTGTTTTTCCTCATGTCGGCTCTGGTTCTTTTGCTAATCACCTTAAACCTGTGTCCTCTGGTTACCAACTCTTCTGCCACTGGAAACAGTTTTTCCTTATTTACTCTATCAAAACCCTTCATGATTTTGAAAATACAAGTTCTTTCTATTTTCTTTCCTGTTAGGAGTGTATGGTATGGATATCAGGTGAGGACAGAAACGGGCGTAATGATGATGTTATCATCCCACCCACTCAGGTCAACTAGCCCACTGACACTTTACTGTCTGGGCTCACATATGAAGATGGACGTTGGACGGGATATTCTTCTTCTTAGGCAGTCCCTCGGAACCGAGGATGGCTTGCTTCCACACTAAAAATGAGTTCTCAGGTGACTGATGAGTCCAATGCGGGACCTACAGTCTCTGTCACAGGTGGGGCAGACGGTGGTTGAAGGGGCGGGTGGGTGGGGTGCTTGGGTTGACATGCGCCCCTTTCACTGTTTGCGCTTGGCTTCCGCTTGCTCCCGGTGAAGAGACTCGAGGTGTTCGTCGCCTTCCCAGATGCTTCTCCTCCACTTTGTGCGGTCTTGGGCCAGGGATTCCCAGGTGTCGGTGGGGATGTTGCACTTTTTCAAGGACGCTTTGAGGGTGCCCTTGAAGCGTTTCCTCTGCCCACCTGGGGCTCTCGTGACATGTCGGAGCTCCGAGTAGAGCGCTTGTTTTGGGAGTCTCGTATCGGGCATGCGGACGATGTGGCCCATCCATCGGAGCTGATCGAGCGTGGTCAAAGCTTCGATGATGGGGATGTTGGCCTGAGTGAGAACACTGATGTTGGTGCGCCTGGATTTGCAGGATCTTGCGGAGGCAGCGTTGGTGGTACCTCTCCAGTGCTTTGAAGTGCCTGCTGTACATGGTCCATGTCTCTGAGGGCGGGTATCACTACTGCTCTGTAGACCATGAGCTTGGTGCTGGGTTTGAGGTCCTGGTCTTCAAACACTCTCTTCCTCAGGCGACCGAAGGCTGCACTGGCACACTGAAGGCGGTGTTGGACTTCGTCATTGATGTCTGCCCTTGTTGACAGTAGGCTTCCGAGGTATGGAAAGTGGTCCACGTTGTCCAAGGCCTCGTCATGGATTTTGATAATCGGGGAGCAGTACTGTGTGGCGGGGGCAGGTTGGTAGAGGACCTTTGTCTTACGGATGTTTAGTGTAAGGCCCATGCTCTCGTACGCTTCGGTGAAGGTGTTGACAATGGTTTGGAGTTCGACCTCAGAGTGTGCGCAAACGCAAGCGTCGGCTGCATACTGTAATTCGATGACAGAGGATGGGACGACCTTGGATCTGGGCTGGAGGCGACGGAGGTTGAACAGTTTCCCGTTTGTTCTGTAGATTAGCTCCACTCCAGCGGGGAGCTTACTGAGGGTGAGATGGAGCATTATAGCCAGGAAGATCGAGAAGAGCGTTGGTGCGATGACACAGTCTTGCTTGATCCCGGTCTGTACGTGAATTGGTTCTGTGGTGGATCCGTTGGTCAGGATCACGGCTTGCATATCATCATGAAGCAGGTGGAGGATGGTGACAAACTTTTGAGGGCAGCCGAATTTGAGGAGGACACGCCATAATCCCTCACGGTTGACAGTGTCGAAGGCCTTTGTGATGTCAAAGAAGGCCATGTACAATGGTTGGTTCTGTTCCCTGCATTTCTCTTGTAGTTGACACGCGGTGAAGATCATGTCCATTGTGCCCCTTAGTGGGCGGAATCCACATTGCGACTCTGGGAGGAGCTCTTCAGCCACTGGGAGAAGGTGATTGAGGAGGATTCTTGCAATGACTTTCCCTGTGGCAGACAGCAGGGAGACTCCTCTGTAATTACCGCAATCAGACTTGTCACCTTTCTTGAAGATGGTCACGATTACAACGTCTCTGAGATCCCCTGGCATGCTCTCCTCCTTCCAAATAAGAGAAATGAGTTAATGTATTTGCACCAATAGTGCTTCTCCGCCATGTTTTAGCGCCTCGGCGGGGATTCCATCTGCTCCTTAGGCCTTGTTGTTCTTCAGTTGGCCTTTTCAACCTCATGCCGGGCTGGGGTTTTGCTGAGGTGGTGGTGGGTAGCATGCTGCGGGATGGAGTTGAGGACACTCACGTCGAAGACAGAGTCTCGGTTAAGGAGATCTTCGAAGTGCTCCTTCCAGCGGGCACTGACTGCCTCTCTCTCCTTGATGAGTACCTCTCGTTCTTGGCCCGCAGTGGGGTTGGACCTTGGGTGCTTGGGCCGTAGGTGGTCTTGACTGCGCTAAAGAATTCACACACGCCGTGGTTGTCGGCTAGCTGCTGGATCTCCTGCGCTTTCTCCACCCACCATCTGTTCTTTAGGTCGCGAGTTTTTTGTTGGACCTCGGCCTTCAGGCGTCTGTAGAGCTGCTTTCTTGCTCTCGAGTTCTGTTGCTGTTTCCAGATCAGGAATGCCTTGCGCTTGTGGCTTATTAGCTCCTGGATCTCCTGGTCGTTCTCGTTGAACCAGTCTTGGTGTTTCCTGGTCGAGTCACTGAGCGTCTCTTCACAGGTGCTGATTATGGAGGCCTTGAGTGCAGACCAGGCGCTGTGGACACTCTGTGTCTTTGAATCACTGGGAGTCGTCAGGTTGGTTGTGCGGCGCAGGCTGAATAGGGCTTTCTTCGCAGGGTCTTTGAGTGCTCCAGCATTGATTTTCCTGCGGCATTGCTTCTGTTGCCGGTGCTATTTTGGGGCTATGGAGATGACAGAGCGGATTAGGCGGTGGTCTGTTCAGCAGTCGTCAGCTCCTGTCATGGCGCGGGTGATGCGAACGTCCTTGCGGTCCCTCGCTCGGACGATGACGTAGTCCAGCAGGTGCCAGTGCCTGGAGCGAGGGTGCTGCCATGAAGCCTTGTACTTGTCTCTCTGACGGAACAAGGTGTTGGTTATGACAAGGCCATGTTCTAAGCATTTCATCAGGAAGAGGGTACCGTTGGAGTTGGCTTTCCCTACCCCCTCTCTGCCGATCACACCTCCCCAGAGGTCTGTGTCCTTTCCAACTCTGGCATTAAATTCGCCAAGGAGGATCAGCTTGTCGCCCGTTGGGACTCGGGACAGGGATTGTTCGAGACTGGAGTAGTATTCCTCTTTGGTCTCGTCTGTGGCTTCCAGTGTTGGGGCGTACGCACTGATGACCGTAGCGCACTGGTTCTGAGCTAGGGTGAGCCGTAGAGTCATGAGGCGTTTGTTTATTCCACAAGGGGAGTCTCTTAGACGTTCAACTAGCTCATTTTTTATGGCGAAGCCTACCCCATGGAGGCGGCGTTCTTCTTCAGGCTTGCCTTTCCAGAAGAGGGTGTAGCTACCACCTTGCCCCTTGAGCTGGCCTTCCCCTGCCCGCCGGGTCTCGCTTAGGGCGACGATGTCTATGTCGAAACGTCTGAGCTCCTGGGCAACAATAGCAGTACGGCGTTCCGATCTGTCGCTGTTGGGGTTGACCATGAGGGTCCTGACGATCCAGGTCCTGAACTTCATTTTAAAGGGTGGTAGATGCCTGTGTGTGAATTCTTTTAACGTGGGGTGGCCGTTGCACACCAGCTACCACACGGGCTTGACAGAGCAAGGTCTTGGTCCAATGGCAAGGGGATCCAAGATGATTGGAGACCAGGCTTTGCTACAACGGCCTAGCACACACACACAAACATAATGCTACTGTCCTCCTCCCTCCTTCCCGCAGGTCCTCTCTGCCTGGGTTTCATAAGCTGCAGTGTGGTCCTCATGACCCCGCTGCTGGTCCACGCTGCGCCACTCCTGGGCCTCGACCTCGCTGCTGGGCTCGTCCTCACTCCTGGGCCTCGTCCCCGTCCCTGGGCCTCGTCCTCGCTCCTGGGCCTCGACCTCGCTCCTGGGCCTCGTCCTCACTCCTGGGCCTCGACCTCGCTCCTGGGCCCCGTCCTCGTCCCTGGGCCTCGTCCTCGCTCCTGGGCCTCGACCTCACTCCTGGGCCCCGTCCTCGCTCCAGGAGCGAACGGGATATTGAAGGGCAGCTGACACCCACGAAACGGTACCCCAAGTAAGGATTTTGTTTTCTTTATTCATTCTCAGGATGCAGGCATCACTGGCAAGGCCAGCATTTATTGCTCATCCCTATTGGCCTTGAGAAAGTTGTGGTGGGCCTTCTTGAACCACTGGTAACAGTTTGATCTGACTGAATTGTTTAATTAGGCCACTATAGGGCTGGAATCACATATAGGACAACAGGTTTCCTTCCACTAAAGGACATAAATGAATCAGTTGGACAATCCAATAGCTTCATACTTCATCATTTATTTATTTCCATATTTTATTGAATTCAAATTCTCAAACTGCCATTCAACTGGATTAGTTAGTCCAGGCCTCTGGTTACTAGCCCAATAACATAACCACTACACCACCATACCATTAATTGGGATATAATGAGAAATAAAGCTGGCTTGGCTGGTGATGGACTGACCAGTGCTGATTATTACAAACCTCGGTAGTAACGGGATCCACGGCCAATGATTCAGGGCAATGTCACGAAGCCAGTAAAATGGTAGTCGCTTTCCAGCTTTAAAAAAATTCGTTTATGGGATCAGGGCGTCGCTGGCAATGCCAGCATTTATTGCCCATCCCTAGTTGCCGTTGAGAAGGTGGTGGTGAGCCACCTTCTTGAACCGCTGCAGTCCGTGTGGTGAAGGTACTCCCACAGAGCTGTTAGGGAGGGAGTTCCAGGATTTTGACCCAGTGATGATGAAGGATTGGCGATATACTTCTAAGTCAGGATGGTGTGTGACTTGGAGGGGAACTTGGAGGTGGTGGTGTTCCCATGCTGAGGTTCTTGAAGGTGCGCTGACTGAACAGAGGCAGTGTCCTGACAGACGCATGAACCTCAATACCTTTGATTCATAGAGATTTAGTGGGGCTGCCCAACACATTACTGAAAAGTCAGCTCGGGCTGCTGCCAAATATAGCCGCGCATTCTGTCAGAGGTCAGAGGTCAGACTCTCGACCTTCAGCGAGCTCTGTGGTTTCCTGTCCAGTCAGTGCAGCCTGGGAGCTGACAATCGCTGTTTATATCCACTAACGAGCTCACCTCAGAATTTGTTCTTGCAAGGGATTTTTCGGTTGAATGTGGGCGTGAAAGTGGACCTGGAACTACATAGGATTACATAGTATATACGGCACAGAAACAGGCCATTTGGCCCAACCAGTTCATGCCTGCATTTATCCTCCTCCCAAGCCTCCTCCCATCTTTCCTCATCTTACTCTATCAGCATAACCCTCTATTACCTTCTCCCTCATATGCTTGTCTAGCCGCCCCTTAAATGCATCTATACTATTGGCTTCAACCGCTCCCTCTGGTAGCGAGTTCCACATTCTCACTACTCTCTGGGTAAAGAAGTTTCTTCTGAATTCCCTATTGGATTTCTTGGTGACTATCTTAGATTAATGGCCTCTAGTTTTGCTCTTCCCCACAAGTGGAAATACTGTCTCTGTCTCTACTCTATCAAAACCTTTTATAATTTTAAAGACCTCTATTATATCACCCCTCAGCCTTCTCTTTTTAAGAGAAAAGAGACCCAGCCCGTTCATCCTTTCCTGACAGGTATAACCTCGTATTTCTGGTATCATTCTTGTAAATATTTTTTGCACCCTCTCCAGTGCCTCTATATCCTTTTTGTAATATGGAGACAAGAACCATACACAGTACTTCGTGTGGTCTAACCAAGGTTTAATACAAGTTTAGCATAACCTCTCTACTTTTGAATTCTATCCCTCTAGAAATAAACCCTAGTGCCTGGTTTGCTTTTTTTATGTCCTTATTAACCTGCGTCGCTACTTTTAGTGATTTGTGTATTTGTACTGCCAGATCCCTTTGCTCTATTACCCCATTTAGATGCTTACTTTCCAAGTAATAAGTGACCTCCTTATATTTCTTACCAAAATGTAATACCACACACTTATCTGTGTTGAAATTCATTTGCCAATGATATGCCCATTCTGCAAGTTTGTTAATGTAATTTGTTGTAGTCCTCCTCAATATCGACTATCCCTCCCAATTTGGTGTCATCTGCAAATTTAGAAATTGTGTTTCTGATTCAAAAGCCTAAATCTTTAATATAAATTGTGAACTGCAGTGGTCCCAGCACTGATCCTTGTGGGACCACACTTTCCACCTTCTGCCACACTGACTAGCTACCCTTTACCCCTACTCTCTGCTTTCTGTCTTGCAGCCAGCTAGTTATCCATTCCGCATTCTGCTAGTTATCCATTCTACAGCCAGCTAGTTATCCATTCTGCAGCCAGCTAGTTATCCATTCTACAGCCAGCTAGTTATCCATTCTGCATTCTGCTAGTTATCCATTCTACAGCCAGCTAGTTATCCATTCTGCACTCTGCTAGTTATCCATTCTACAGCCAGCTAGTTATCCATTCTGCAGCCAGCTAGTTATCCATTCTGCACTCTGCTAGTTATCCATTCTACAGCCAGCTAGTTATCCATTCTGCACTCTGCTAGTTATCCATTCTACAGCCAGCTAGTTATCCATTCTGCAGCCAGCTAGTTATCCATTCTGCACTCTGCTAGTTATCCATTCTACAGCCAGCTAGTTATCCATTCTGCACTCTGCTAGTTATCCATTCTACAGCCAGCTAGTTATCCATTCTGCACTCTGCTAGTTATCCATTCTACAGCCAGCTAGTTATCCATTCTACAGCCAGCTAGTTATCCATTCTGCACTCTGCTAGTTATCCATTCTACAGCGAGCTAGTTATCCATTCTGCATTCTGCTAGTTATCCATTCTACAGCCAGCTAGTTATCCATTCTGCAGCCAGCTAGTTATCCATTCTACAGCCAGCTAGTTATCCATTCTGCATTCTGCTAGTTATCCATTCTACAGCCAGCTAGTTATCTATTGTACAGCCAGCTAGTTATCCATTCTGCAGCCAGCTAGTTATCCATTCTGCATTCTGCTAGTTATCCATTCTACAGCCAGCTAGTTATCCATTCTGCACTCTGCTAGTTATCCATTCTGCAGCCAGCTAGTTATCCATTCTGCAGCCAGCTAGTTATCCATTCTACAGCCAGCTAGTTATCCATTCTGCATTCAGCTAGTTATCCATTCTACAGCCAGCTAGTTATCCATTCTGCATTCTGCTAGTTATCCATTCTACAGCCAGCTAGTTATCCATTCTACAGCCAGCTAGTTATCCATTCTGCATTCTGCTAGTTATCCATTCTACAGCCAGCTAGTTATCCATTCTACAGCCAGCTAGTTATCCATTCTGCAGCCAGCTAGTTATCTATTCTACAGCCAGCTAGTTATCCATTCTACAGCCAGCTAGTTATCCATTCTACAGCCAGCTAGTTATCCATTCTACAGCCAGCTAGTTATCTATTCTACAGCCAGCTAGTTATCCATTCTACAGCCAGCTAGTTATCTATTCTACAGCCAGCTAGTTATCCATTCCACAGCCAGCTAGTTATCCATTCTACAGCCAGCTAGTTATCCATTCTACAGCCAGATAGTTATCTATTCCACAGCCAGCTAGTTATCCATTCTACAGCCAGCTAGTTATCTATTCTACAGCCAGCTAGTTATATATTCTACAGCCAGCTAGTTATCCATTCTACAGCCAGCTAGTTATCCATTCTGCATTCAGCTAGTTATCCATTCTGCAGCCAGCTAGTTATCCATTTTACAGCCAGCTAGTTATCCATTCTGCACTCTGCTAGTTATGCATTCTACAGCCAGCTAGTTATCCATTCTGCATTCAGCTAGTTATCCATTCTGCAGCCAGCTAGTTATCCATTTTACAGCCAGCTAGTTATCCATTCTGCACTCTGCTAGTTATCCATTCTACAGCCAGCTAGTTATCCATTCTACAGCCAGCTAGTTATCCATTCTGCACTCTGCTAGTTATCCATTCTACAGCCAACTAGTTATCCATTCTGCACTCTGCTAGTTATCCATTCTGCATTCAGCTAGTTATCCATTCTACAGCCAGCTAGTTATCCATTCTGCATTCTGCTAGTTATCCATTCTACAGCCAGCTAGTTATCCATTCTGCACTCTGCTAGTTATCCAGTCTACAGCCAGCTAGTTATCCATTCTGCACTCTGCTAGTTATCCATTCTGCAGCCAGCTAGTTATCCATTCTGCACTCTGCTAGTTATCCATTCTACAGCCAGCTGGTTATCCATTCTGCATTCTGCTAGTTATCCATTCTACAGCCAGCTAGTTATCCATTCTGTATTCTGCTAGTTATCCATTCTACAGCCAGCTAGTTATCCATTCTACAGCCAGCTAGTTATCCATTCTGCATTCTGCTAGTTATCCATTCTACAGCCAGCTAGTTATACATTCTGCATTCTGCTAGTTATCCATTCTGCAGCCAGCTAGTTATCCATTCTGCATTCTGCTAGTTATCCATTCTGCAGCCAGCTAGTTATCCATTCTGCAGCCAGCTAGTTATCCATTCTTCATTCTGCTAGTTATCCATTCTACAGCCAGCTAGTTAACCATTCTTCATTCTGCTAGTTATCCATTCTACAGCCAGCTAGTTATCCATTCTTCATTCTGCTAGTTATCCATTCTACAGCCAGCTAGCTATCCATTCTTCATTCTGCTAGTTATCCATTCTACAGCCAGCTAGTTATCCATTCTACAGCCAGCTAGTTATCCATTCTTCATTCTGCTAGTTATCCATTCTACAGCCAGCTAGTTAACCATTCTTCATTCTGCTAGTTATCTATTCTACAGCCAGCTAGTTATCCATTCTTCATTCTGCTAGTTATCCATTCTACAGCCAGCTAGTTATCCATTCTGCATTCTGCTAGTTATCCATTCTACAGCCAGCTAGTTATCCATTCTGCACTCTGCAAGTTATCCATTCTACAGCCAGCTAGTTATCCATTCTGCATTCTGCTAGTTATCCATTCTACAGCCAGCTAGTTATCCATTCTGCATTCTGCTAGTTATTCATTCTACAGCCAGCTAGTTATCCATTCTGCACTCTGCTAGTTATTCATTCTACAGCCAGCTAGTTATCCATTCTTCATTCTGCTAGTTATCCATTCTACAGCCAGCTAGTTATCCATTCTACAGCCAGCTAGTTATCCATTCTTCATTCTGCTAGTTATCCATTCTACAGCCAGCTAGTTATCCATTCTGCATTCTGCTAGTTATCCATTCTACAGCCAGCTAGTTATACATTCTTCATTCTGCTAGTTATTCATTCTACAGCCAGCTAATTATCCATTCTGCACTCTGCTAGTTATCCATTCTACAGCCAGCTAGTTATCCATTCTGCACTCTGCTAGTTATCCATTCTACAGCCAGCTAGTTATCCATTCTACAGCCAGCTAGTTATCCATTCTACAGCCAGCTAGTTATCCATTCTACAGCTAGCTAGTTATCCATTCTGCAGCCAGCTAGTTATCTATTCTGCAGCCGGCTAGTTATCCATTCTACAGCCAGCTAGTTATCCATTCTACAGCCAGCTAGTTATCCATTCTACAGCCAGCTAGTTATCCATTCTACAGCCAGCTAGTTATCCATTCTGCAACCAGCTAGTTATCCATTCTGCAAAATCAGCTTATGCGAAGTAGTCCGAGCTACAGAATGGCACGGTTTGAGAAATTTGACTCGGTCGATCTCAGCTGTTGCACTGAAAGGGGCGGCAAACCTGCCCTCAGCACTCTGAGGGCCAAGGAGAGAGCCAAGAAAATCAGCTGGCATTCCTGCTCCCTGCTGGTCAATGTGTGTACATGCGGCCCATGGAGCTGTTCCCCCAGCAAGGAGTCAATTACTTCAGAATAAAGAAAAGGGGCAAAATTGGCAAGAAAAGAAAAAAAAACAACCTTTAAAAATGTGTTTTAATGGTGCTTTAGTTGTTGGGGTAATTCCTGGCTCCCTGCACTGCCAGTGTGGAGCTCTGCTTGTTCAGGGTGAAGGTTGGTGAATTGGGCCTTCTATATAAATAGTAAAAGTGTAGTCAAAGGAAGGGTGGGGCCGATTATGGACCAAAAGGAAGATCTTCTTGTGGAGGCAGAGGGCACGGCTGAGGTACTGAATGAATACTTTGCATCTGTCTTCATTAGAGAAGAGGATGCTGTCAATGTCACAATGAAGGAGGAGGTAGTAGCGATATTGTATAGGATAAAAATAGATAAAGAGAAGGTAATTAAAAATGGTTAGCAGTCCTTAAAGTAGAAAAGTCACCCGGTCTGGATGGGCTGCATCCTAGGTTAATGAGGGAAGTAAGGGTGGCTCTGGTCATAATCTTCCAATCCTTTTTGGATATGGGAGTGGTGCCAGGGGCTGAAGGATTGCAAATGTTACACCCCTGTTCAAAAAAGGGGGAGAGGGATAAACCCGGCAATTACAGGCGAGTCAGCCTAATGTTGGTGGTGGGGAAACTTTTAGAGACAATAATCCGGGACAAATTAATTGGCACTTGGAAAATTATGAGCTAATAAATGAAAGTCAGCATGGATTTGTTAAAGGCAAATCATGTTTGATGAACTTGATTGAGCTCTTTGATGAAGTAACAGAGAGGGTCGATGAGGGTAGTGAGGTTCATGTTGTGTATATGGTGGTGAGTCGCCTTCTTGAACCGCTGCAGTCCGTGAGGTGAAGGTACTCCCACAGTGCTGTTAGGGAGGGAGTTCCAGGATTTTGACCCAGTGACGATGAAGGAACGGCGATATATTTCCAAGTCAGAATGGTGTGTGCCTTGGAGGGGAACTTCAAGTCGGTGGTGTTCCCATGCGTCTGCTGCCCTTGTCCTTCTAGGTGGTAGAGGTCATGGGTTTGTGAGGTGCTGTCATAGAAGCCTTGGCGAATTGCTGCAGTGCATCTTGTAGATGGTACACACTGCAGCCACGGTGCGCCGATGGTGGAGGGAGTGAATGTTTAATGTGGTGGCTGGGGTGCCAATCAAGCGGGCTGCTTTGTCTTGGATGGTGTCAAGCTGCTTGAGTGTTGTTGGAGCTGCATTCATCCAGGCACGTGGAGAGTAATCTATCACAGTCTTGACTTGTGCCTTGTAGATGGTGGAAGGCTTTGAGGAGCCAGGGGGTGAGACACTCGCCACAGAATACCCAGCCTCTGACCTGCTCTTGTATCCACAGTATTTATTTGGCTGATCCAGTTAAGTTTCTGGTCAATGGTGACCCCCAGGATGTTGGTGGTGAGGGATTCAACAACAGTAATGCCATTGAAAGTCAAGGGGAGGTGGTTAGACTCTCTCTTGTTGGAGATGGTTATTGCCTGGCACTGTGTGGCGCGAAAGTTACCTGCCATTTATCAGCCCAAGCCAGGATGTTGTCCAGGTCTTGCTGCATGTGGGCACAAACTGCTTCATTATCTGAGGAATTGCGAATGGAACTGAACATTGTGAATTCATCAATGACCATCCCCACTTCTGACCTTACGATGGAGGGAACGTCATTGATAAAGCAGCTAAAGATGCTTGGGCCTAGGACACTGCCCTGAGGCCAGGTCAGATGGTTATAGAAAGAGAGATAGACAGACAGACAGACAGATAGATAATATATGTTAATAAAGCACAGAGTACAAAAGCAAGGAAGTTATGTCAAACCTTTATAAAACACTAGTTAGGCTTCAGCTGGAGTATTGTGTTAAATTCTGGGCACCACACCTTAGGAAGGATGTCAAGGCTGCAGAAGAGATTTACTAGAATGGTACCAGGAGTGAGGGACTTCAGTTATGTGCAGAGACTGGAGAAGTTGAGGTTGTTCTCCTTACAGCAGAGAAGGTTCAGAGGAGATTTAATTGAGGTGTTCAAAATCATGAAGGGTAAATAAGGAGAAACTATTTCCAGTGGCAGAAGGGTCGGTAACCAGAGGACACAGATTTAATGTGATTGGCAAAAAAAACAGAGGCGACATGAGGAAACATTTTTTTTTGCAGTAAGTTGTTGTGATCTGGAATGCACTGCCTGAAAGGGTGGTGGAAGCAGATTCAATAGCATCTTTCAAAAGGGAATTGGATAAATAATTTAAGGGAAAACATTTACAGGACTATAGGGAAAGAGCAGGGGAATGGGAGTAATTGGATAGCTCTTTCAAAGAGCTGGCACAGGCACGATGGGCCGAATGGCCTCCTTCTGTGCTGTATGATTCTATGAATCTATACATAGTAGCCCTATCTTCAGTCTGTACTCCCTGTGAATGAGGCTGCACTGGGTGGGAGCTGTTATATCCATCAGGCCAAATATTCCTTTGGAGTCACACTGACTCCCAGGAGGAAAGGCCGGATGAGGAGCCCATTTTAAATTTTATTAAAACATTGGCCCAGAAATTCGTCCGAATATGGGAAAGTACGCACTGTGTACTCACCCATATTCGGTCCCGAAGTGCTGGTTTCCTGCATGCACTGCGCATGCGCGGGAAACCGGCACTTCCGATATTGCGAAGGGGGCGGTTCCTAAGTGAACCGCGTGCGCACTACAGGCTGTGCGCACGCAGCACACTTAGTTTTTTTTTCAGGTTTGAACGCGAAGGTAAGTGTTGAAGATTTTACACATGAAAAAAGCAGGCGTAAGACCCCCTTTTAACAAGGTAAGTAGTTAATTAAGTATTATTTTAAATTTTTTTCAACAGGTTTATCTTTTTTAGAGACTTTAAAGAAAGGTAAGTTTATTTTTATAACTTTTAAAAAGAATTTAAATTTTTTCAAAAATTTAAATTTTTGTTTAAAGTGGTTAATTTATTTAACTATAGTTATTTTATTAATGTGATGGTTTTTTAAAAAAATTTTAATTGAGGTTTAGCTGTTCTTTTGGGGGCAAGTTGTATTCATAGCTTTGACAGCTCTTCCTGTCAAAACTATGAATGAAAGATGGTGTGCTGCCATTGGCTCTAACTGGCTCACGTGATCCCAGAGGTCGCATCGAACTAACTGCGCCTCTGGGACACGCACACACTGCGCGCCGGCACCAGGGAGAGGCCCAGGAACTGAAGTTCGTGTGGGCCAAAACCATAAAGGCAGGCGTGGAGTGCGATATCGCGGGGGATCCTTACCCCCGCGGCAACCATCGAAGTCCAATTTCTGGGCCATTAAATTTTCTAAGGCTGCCCTAGAGGCCAGGTCACATGATTATTTAAAGAGAGATAGATAGATAAATAAATACAAAAGTGACATCGCTGTCAAGATACAACAAATGGTAACATTACTGCAGGTAAGATTAGTAGACTCCAGAGAATTTGCCATTCGTTACTTTAATTTACATCGGGTCAATCATGAATTATTTTAAATAATAAAACTTGTATTGTAACAGCTTATCAAACTTAGATGCCTCAAAGCACCTCACCCTGATTTACTTTCTGTACAGCAGCCAATGTGCACACATCAACCTGCCGGAAACAGCAGTGAAATGAAAGACCAATTTATCTGGTTTTGATGGTGTTGTTTGAGGGAGGACTGTTGGCCACGACACTGGGAGGACTCCCTGTTCTTCTCTGAATCGTATTTTGGGAACTGCTGGCCGACAGGGCCTCGGGTTAGCATCTCCTCCAAAGGGGCCAGGATTGTCAGCCTACTTTATCAGCATAAGCCCATGGGATGGGGCTTAAAGCCACAAGCTTCAGACCCAACATGGAGCGTGCAACCAAGGGAGCCACGCAGTCACTCTTCAGATACCTAATAATCAAAATGACCTTAGATTTGAGCTTACTTGAAGAAAACTTTTCATTTCTGTGCCCATATGAAGCAGCGACACCAAGATCACGGGGTGGAGTTTTCCTCATCTCCTGTCAGAACGTCAGTGAGAGATCGATGTAAGCCCTGCAGAAACGGCTTGAAGCGGCCATTTCACCAGGGGTCCCCTCCAGAGATGTGGCGGGAGTTCGGGAGAAGCTCCGAGGGAAAGTCCAGATGCAGCAGATAAATGTGGATGAGGAAAGAAGGATCTGCATCCCAGCTTAGCTCATCCATCCAGAAAAACCTATAATTCTGGCCTCTTGTCCATCCCCGATTTTCTTCGCCCCACCATTGGTGGCCGTGCCTTCAGCTTCCTAGGTCTGGAATTCCTTCGCTAAACCTCTCCGCCTCTCTCTCCTCTTTTAATATGCCTTTAAAACCTACCTCCTGTCCTAATATCTCCTTTTGTGGCTTGGTGTCAAATTTTGACTGATAACGCTCCTGTGAAGCATCTTGGGATGTTTTACTACGTTAAAGGTGCTATATAAATGCAAGTTGCTGTTGTTATCACCAACTTGAACATGTGTCCTGTTGTCCTATGGTTTAGTTTGAAGTAGTTTTAATTTTAATTTGTCACCCGTGGCTCCGTGGGCAGCACTCTCGCCTCTGAGTCAGAAGGTCACGGGTTCAGAGACCCATTCCAGAGACTTGAACACAAAATCCAGGCTGACACTCCAGTGCAGTGCTGAGGGAGTGCTACACTGTCTGAGGTGCCATCTTTCAGATGAGACGTTTAATTTAGCTCAGGCGGGTGTAAAAGATCCCACGGCACTATTTCGAAGAAGAGAAGGGTCGCTCTCCCTGGTGACCTAGCCAACCAACATCATTAAAAACAGATTATCTGGTCATTATCACATTGCTGTTTATGGGAGCTTGCTGTGCGTAAATTGGCTGTCGTGTTTCCTGCATTACAACAGTGACTACACTTCAAAAGTACTTCATTGGTTGTAAAGTGCTTTGGGACATTCTGAGGTCATGAAAGGCGCTATATAAATGCAAGATCTTTCTTTCTTTAGTGTTCCAGGTATACTCTTTCTAGATCATGTCCTATCTTATATACCTCTATAAAGTCCCCCCTTATTTGCCTCGTATCGTTCTGAAGAGGTCACATCTCTCCACTCTTTCCTCACAACTCTGATCCTCTGATGCCATGGGTCAGACTCCAAGAAAAACATCGCAAGTCTCCGACTTTCAAAATGGACTTGGCCAAGTGGCTTCATGTAGTCAATATGTAGAATGCAAACTTTATGCTGCAAATCAACACAAAATCGGTTCCAAAAAGTTAAAATGGGGATATAGTGGATAGGGATAAAGTCCTATTCACCCTTTTTTTTGTATGGAATGTTTTCTTTGGTCAGGTTCCATGAGCAAGCACTGTGGATCGGGAATGAATGTCCCCATTAAGAGGGTGCTCATTACAAGGCAAGTACTTTAATAGCACAGTCAAGTTCTTTAGTTTCTTCTTCTGTATTTCTTTCTTGAAGTACAGTCACTATTGTTACAGAGGGAGCCGCATTATCACTGTTACTGATCTCACCCAATTTTATAGCACTAAAACTTTAGCACTAAGTGTTCTGAGTTGTCTGTTTTCTGAAATTAAATCCTTAACATCCACACAATTAAAGAAAAGAAAGAACTTGCAATTATATAGCACCTATCACGACCTGATGATGTCCCAAAGTGCTTTACACTACTTTTGAAGTGTGGTCACTGTTGTAATGTAGGAAACGCGGCAACCAATTTCCGCACAGCAAGGTCCCACAAACAGCAATGTGATAATGATCAGATAACCTGTTTTTTACTGATGTTGGTTGAGGGATAAATATTCGCCAGGCCACTGGGGAGAATTCCCCTGATCTTCTTCGAAATAGTGCCATGGGATCTTTTACATCCACCTGAGAGAGCAGACGGGGCCTCGGTTTAACATCTCATCTGTAAAAATGGCACCTCTGACAGGGCTGAACTGGGAGTTTTGGTCTAGATTTTATACCCAAGCTTGGATTTTATATCCAAGTGGGGCTTTCTGATTCAGAGGCGAGGGTGCTACCACTGAGCCATGGCTGACATCTAGTGGAATTTAACAGGGAAAAAATAATAGAACTTCTCACTGTAAATTCAATGACTTAAGACAATAAAGGTGAACAAGAGTTCGGGTAAAAGTATAGGCTGCCATTGTAGAACTGGATGGAACATTTCAGTTTGTTGACAGGTTCCTTACCCCTCTGAGATCACCTTTGTGCCAAGATCATCCATTCAACACTCATCTAATAAAGAGGCAGGGGAGCGACAGTAATAAGTCACTGATGTAATGGATTCTCCCCCTCATCCACCTACACCTACAAGCAAGGCACAAGAGAGCCTTATATCAGAGAAGCGTTTAAACAGCCAACGACTGCAGTGTGTCAAACCATCAAGAAAAGAAAGACGTCAGCTGGAATTTAGATCTCAGAGTTCTGTTTATTTTGAGCAATTGGAATATCCCTGGTTATTTTCTTAAAGCGGGTGCAGGACAGAATCTCCATGGGGTTAAATTGGGGTCATCTGAAAATTCCAGAGCTCACCGAGTCCTTTAACTCTCGGTTGGTGATACTATTCCTGTGAGACTTCAGGTGGAGCCTCTGCCAGGTGTGCCACTTCCTGCTTAAATGTCTACGCAAGCAGCAATGCCTTGGTGTCAGCCGTGGCTCAGTTGGTAGCACTCTCGCCTTAAAGTCATGAATAGTTGTGAGTTCAAATCCCACTCCAAATATGTGAGCATGTAATCTAGGCTGACACTCCAGTGTAGTACTGAGGGAGGTGCTGTCTTTCAGATGAGATACTAAACTTTCAGGTGGACACAAAAGATCTCATGGCACTATTTTGAAGAAGAGCAGGGAGTCCAATATTTATCCCTCAACCAACATCACTAAAACAGATTGGGGGTTAAATTGGGCTGTGTAGCACCTGTTTTTTTAGGTGCTACGCAGCCACCTAATGCTCGAAAATGGGGTTCAAGATGCGCGCGCACACTTCCGGAGGGATGTGCGCTAGATGCTATCTAGGCACGCACACCTAACGACCACCAACAGCATGCAGAGCAGGCAGATCATGATACGAATCAGTGTGCAATGCTGATTTGACGCCAGTGCTGCCATTTTCCAACTGCACACTCCAGCCTACGCCCTGTCTTAACCTCGCACAGCTGAACATCACATTAAATGCAATGAAGGACCCCCCACCAGCACTATTTAAAGGGATCATGAACTACTTACAGGTTAGTTGCTGGATTATTTCTTCTGGATGCTGGTGCAATTGTACGTGTTTTTGGGGCTTTGCTTCTCCTTGGCTAACATTTCAGTAGTCGACAGAGAATGGTCTGGCTGGTGCTGAAGTATTTTTCTGCTCATTTAGAAGCTTGTGCTGAAAGAAGTTGCTTCCAGACGTGGGTGGCCTGGTAGGGCTTCCTCTAGGAATTGAGCATAACTGGGAGAATGATGAGAGGCCATGCAGAGCAGGACAAGCTGCTAGAAGAGGGAGGAGGAGGGGGAGAAGGGCTCTCAGCAGGAGGCTATATCCGCCGAGGATCTTTAGGAAGCAACTCTCTTGCCTTATCTTCAGCGATGACCAAGGCATCTTCACTTCACAAAAGAGGTCATGACTGAAATCTGCCAACTGCTGCAGCCATGACTGCAGCCTCAAAGCAGGGCAAGGACAGCATTGCCTGTGGCTATCAAGGTGACCATGGCTCTGAACCTTTATGTGTCTGGCTCCTTCCAGGCTGCTGAAGGAGATATAAGCAACATCTCGCAGTTTGCGGTACACTGCTGCATAAGGGACGTCACTGAGGCTCTCTATACACAGAACAACGGTTCAATCTCATCCTCTCCCGCCAGAGACAAGCAGGTGGTGCGAGCATAAGGGTTTGAAAGGATTGCAGGCTTCCCCAAGGTGCAGGTTGCCATTGACTGCATGCACATTGCCTTGCGTGCGCCTCATGTGAACTCGGTCATTCTCATGAACCAAAAGGAGTCCACTCCCTCAGTATGTAGCTGGTGTGTGACCACAGGCAGCCTTTAGGGAAGAGTGACCATAATATGATAGAATTTTATATTGAGTTTGGAAGTGATTTAGTTAAATCTGAAACTAGGGTCTTAAATCTAAACAAAGCAAACTACGTAGGTATGAGGGGCGAGTTGGCTAAGGTAGATTGGGAAACTACATTAGAAGGTATGACAGTGGACGAGCAATGGCTAGCATTTAAAGAATTAATACATAATTTACAACAAATATATATTCCTTTAAGGCACAAAAATCCCACAGGAAAAGTGGTCCAACCGTGGCTGATGAGAAGTTAAAGATAGTATTAGATCAAAGGAAGAGGCTTATAATGCTGCCAAAAAGAGCAGTAATCCTGAGGATTGGGAGGATTTTAGAATTCAGCAAAGGAGGACCAAGAAATTGATAAAGAAATAGAATATGAGAATAAACTAGCGAGAGACATAAAAACAGACTGTAAAAGCTTCTATAGGTATTTAAATAGGAAAAGATTAGCGAAAGTAAATGTGGGTCCCTTACAGGCTGAGACAGGAGAAATTATAATGGGGAATAAGGAAATGGCAGAAAAATTAAACAAATACTTTGTGTCTGTCTTCACGGAAGAAAACGCAAAAACGTCCCGGAAATAATGGACAACCAAGGGTCTAGTGAGAATGAGGAACTCAAAGATATTAGTATTAGTAAAAATGTAGTACTGGAGAAATTAATGGGACTGAAAGCCAATAAATCCCCTGGACCTGATGGCCTACATCCTAGGGTTTTGAAAGAGTTGGCTACAGAGATAGTGGATAGTTGTCATTTTCCAAAATAGATTCTAAAATGGTTCCCGTGGATTGGAAGGTAGCAAATGGAACCCCAGTATTTAAGAAAGGAGGGAGAGAGAAAACGGGGACCTACAGACCAGTTAGCTTCACATCAGTAGTAGGGAAAATGCTAGAATCTATTATCAAGGACGTGGTAACAGGGCACTTAGAAAATAATAATAGGATTGGGCTGAGTCAACACGGATTTATGAAAGGGAAATCGTGTTTGACAAATCTGTTAAGAGTTTTTTGAGGTTGTAACGAGCAGAATTGATAAGGGGGAACCAGTGGGTGTGGTGTTTTTGGATTTTCAGAAGGCATTCGATAAGGTGCCACACAAGAGGTTATTAAACAAAATTAGGACTCATGGGATTGGGGGTAATATACTAGCATGGATTGAGGATTGGTTAACGGACAGAAAACAGAGAGTAGGAATAAACGGGCCATTTTCGGATTGGCAGGCTGTAACTAGTGGGGTACCACAAGGATCAGTGCTTGGGCCTCAGCTATTCACAATCTATATCAATGATTTGGATGAGGGGACCAAATGTAATATATCCAAGTTTGCTGATGATACAAAGGTGGGTGGGAATGTAAGTTGTGAGGAGGATGCAAGGAGGTTTCAAGGGGATATAGACAGGCTAAGTGAGTGGGCAAGAACATGACAAATGGAATATAATGTGTAGAAATGTGAAGTTATCCACTTTGGTAGGAAAAATAGAAAAGCAGAGTATTTTTTAAATGGTGAGAGATTAGGAAATGTTGATATTCAGAGGGACCTGGGTGTCCTTGTACACAAATCACTGAAAGTTAACATGCAGGTACAGCAAGCAATTAGGAAACCAAATGATATGTTGGCCTTTATTACAAGAGGATTTGAGTATAAGATTAAAGACGTCTTACTGCCATTATATAGGGCCCTGGTGAGACCACACCTGGAGTATTGTGTACAGGTTTGGTCTCCTTATGTAAGGGAGGATATACTTGCCATAGAGAGAGTGCAACGAAGGTTCACCAGACTGGTTCCTGGGATGGGGAGATTGTCCTATGAGGAGAGATTGAGTAGACTAGGTCTATATTCTCTAGAGTTTAGAAGAATGAGAGGTGATCTCATTGAAACATACAAAATTCTTACAGGGCTTGACTGGATAGATGCAGGGAGGATTTTCCCCCAGGCTGGGGAGTCTAGAACCAGGGGTCACAGTCTCAGAATAAGGGGTCGGCCAGTTAGGACTGAGATGAGGAGAGATTTCTTCACTCAGAGGACGGTGAATCTTTGGAATTCTCTATCCCAGAGGGCTGTGGAGGCTCAGTCGTTGAGTATATTCAAGACAGAGATCAATAGATTTTTAAATATTAAGGGAATCAAAGGATATGGGGATAGTTCAGGAAAGTGGAGATGAGGTAGAAGATCAGCCATGATCTTATTGAATGGCGGAGCAGGCTCGAAGGGCCAAATGGCCGACTCCTGCTCCTGCTCCTATTTCTTATGTTCTTATCATGCAGGCGAATGCCCGTTATCCTGGCAGTAGTCAAAATTCCTTCATTCTGCCGCAGTCCTCTGTGCTAGCTGTATTTGACCCATCACGGCAAGTCAAAGGCTGGCTATTGGGCGACAAGGGTTACCCACGCATGACATGGCTCATGACTCCAGTCCAGAAACCACGCACATGTGCACAGTAGACCTACAATGAGAGCCATGCTGCCACAAGGCACACAATAGAGCACACCATCGGCGTCCTCAAGCAGCATTTCCGCAGCCTGGAGGAGCCCTGCAGTACTCAGCTGAGCGGCTTTCAAGATTTGTGGTGGTCTGCTGCATGCTGCACAACCTGGCCATTGTGAGGAAACAGCCCTTCCCACAACCTCTCAGGCAAGAAGCTGAGGAGCAGGAGCATGAGGAGGAGGAGGAGGAAGAAGTGGTGAAGGAGAAGGAGGAGGAAGTGCAACATGAAGTGGAGCAACAGGAAGAGGAAGGGAGGCTACAATGTAGACAGCCCCTTTCTGCCCAGGCTCTACGTGATCAAATAATTCAGGAGCGATACCAGTAATCTCAACCGCATCTCCCCATTCACCAACAGTCCCACACTCCTCAGGGCAGTGTCGTAGGCCCAACCATCTTCAGCTGCTTCATCAATGACCTTCCTTCCATCATAAGGTCAGAAGTGAGGATGTTCGCTGATGATTGCAGTGTTCAGTTCTATTTGCAACTCCTCAGATAATGAAGCAGTCCATGCCCGCATGCAGCAAGACCTGGACGACATTCAGGCTTGGGCTGATAAGTGGCAAGCAACATTCGCGCCACACAAGTGCCAGGCAAACTATCTCCAACAAGCGAGAGTCTAACCGCCGCTCCATGACATTCAACGGCATTATCATCGCCAAATCCCCCACCATCAACATCCTGGGGGTCACCATTGACCAGAAACTTAACTGCACCAGCCACATAAATACTGTGGCAACAAGAGCAGGTCAGAGGCTAGGTATTCTGCGGCGAGTATCTCACCTCCTGACTCCCCAAAGCCTTTCCACCATCTACAAGGCACAAGTAAGGAGTGTGATGGAATACTCTCCACTTGCCTGGATGAGTGCAGCTCCAACAACACTCAAGAAGCTTGACACCATCCAGGACAAAGCAGCCGCTTGATTGGCACCCCATCCACCACCTTAAACAATCACTCCCTCCACCACCGGCATACCGTGGCTGCAGTGTGTACCATCTACAAGATGCACTGCAGCAACTGACCAAGGCTTCTTTGACAGCACCTCCCAAACCCACGACCTCTACCACCTAGAAGGACAAGGGCAGCAGGTGCATGGGAACACCATCACCTGCAAGTTCCCCGCCAAATTACACACCATCCTGACTTGAAAATATATCGCTGATCCTTCATCGTTGCTGGGTCAAAATCCTGGAACTCCCTCCCGAGCAGCACTATGGGAGTACCTTCACCACACGGACTGCTGCGGTTCAAGAAGGCGGCTCACCACCACCTTCTCAAGGGCAATTAATGATGGGCAATTAATGCTGGGCTTGCCTGCGATGCCCAACATCCCAGGAACGAATAAATAAAACTCCTTAACTTTCCTCTGTCACTGATCATCACATTGTCCTCTTTCAACAATACAAAAATAAAAACTACCAGGAAATGAACATTTCAATCCAATTTTATGAATTCAATCATGATATAATGTATACAAAAATAAACAAACCACCCTTGTGAATTCTCCTAATGACTGTCTCCCATGTGTCTTTGCCTATCCTAGTGCTCCTGTGAGGTGCTTCCCCAATGGCTGCAGCATGGGTAGTGGAAGGTTGTTGACTTTCAGTGGGAGAGACTGCAGATGACCTTGGATAGTGACCTCGAGCAGCTCTGGGCCTAGAGGGCCCGGCTTCAGACTTCCATCTCAGTCTGGGCAGCAGCTGTCTGGGCTGACTGGCTGACAGGCAACACCAAGGGCAATGGTGGTGTGGCAGGGATGGGAGCAGGAATCCTGAGAGAGGGCAGCAGGTTCGTGCTCCATGGAGCCGCTGCCAGTCTCCTGGGGCAACGTCACAACAATCCTACCGATCTGTTGGAGAACAAATTGATTGACTGATATGACGCTCTGGAAGCCCTTTTGAACAGTGATATCCAGAGCCACGATGGCTGCAGTCTGAGCTTGCAAGGCAGCAGTCTGAGTTTTCAATACAGCACTCAGACCTTTGATGGAAGCAGTTTGTGCTGCAATGCAAGCTGTGACATTGGTCATCAGATGCTGCATCATGGTGGGTTCCACAAGTGTGCTAATGGAGAGCACCACCCGTTTCATGCTGGAAAGGATGGGCCCCAAGCTTTGCGTAAAGTCCTGTGCCAAGTTAGTGCTGGAATCCTCTATGCTTCTTGACATTGAGCACAGGCTTTCTGGTAGGCTTTCCAGTGCATCAAGCATTTGGTTATGTACACCCATCAGTCTTCTTCTGTAGCCTGCCCCATCAAAGTCCTCATCTGAGTCCTCTGCAGCAGAGCTAGTGTCCGACCTCGCCCACCTGCGAGCTGGCACCTGCGCTATCCTTTACCCCCACCCTGGCTCCTGCGCGCTTGTGCCCGTTTCTGACCACGTGCTGATCCCTCCTCCGTCCTAGCCTCTAAAGTACACGCAGTGCCAGTCTCTTAGCTTGTGCCTGCGAGTGTAAGATCGAGTGAAGGTGTCTATTCACCATCACCGTCTCTTCCTCTTCCTTCACTGACTGGGAAGGTTCCAGTTCTTGGGTATCTGAAATGAACAAGTGCCAACTTTGGGTTGTGGTGAGGGGAGGGGAGGGGAGAGGAGAAAGTGCGTGCTTACACCACCTGCAGCTTGTGAGTCAGAAGTGATTGTGGGATGAGAGAAGGAGGATTAGGTATGCAGATACCCTCATCATCGATCCCTCCAGCCTCGCCAGTGGCCACGGCCTCAGCGCTGCCCCTTCTTATGATGGCCAGCACTGTCTCCTCCATGGGGGTTAAAACATGTCCTCCTCCAGTTCTTTCCTGCTGCCTCCTGTTATGCTCCACCTTCTCCTGCATGAAAGAGGGAAGTGTGTCAGTGAGTGTCCTGCAATATGGTTGGGTGATGTGGCTGTCATAGTTGAATAGCTGCCAGTGTGTGCGAGCTGTGAGTTGTGGGTGCGAGGCTAAGTGTGTGAGAGTGAGGTAAAGCATATGAATTACGTGTTGAGTACTGATCGATAGAGATTGTTGATAGATGGGTGAGGGGAGTGTAGCGAATTGAGCAGTGGATGAGGCTTGTGGTGTAGTTGGTAAGATGTGCCATTTGAAGGTTGAACTCACACTCCTTCACAACTCATATCAGATCGTTAAATTTCTTCCTGCACTGCATCCATTTTCTTGGAGCAACATTCCTGGCATTGACCTCCGCCGATACTTCTTTCCACTGCCTCCTGATCACATGTCGGTATTGCCTCCTGCCCCCTGCGGATATAAGACATCTCTCCTTGTTTCCACCTCTTGCACCAAGACTTCCATTGTATTGGTGCTCGCTCTCTCACATATTCATCCATTCCTCAAAGTATCCCAGCTCTTATTCACTTTGCAAAAAGCTCCCACCACTTCTTGCGGCCCCGATGCACCGCCCCTTTAAGTGGTACAGGCCGCCTTTAATATCAGGCTACTTGTTGATCCGCGCAGCCAATGAACAGCGCGGGTAGCGCGGGCTACACACAGCAATTCTTTAAACCAGCAGGCAGCCCGCATTTAACACGCTGCTTGCAATGCAATAAACCGGCGTGGGTTAATTGTGTACCGCGATCCCCGGTACACAACGGGGTTAGCCAATTAAACCCTCGGTACCTGGTCGCTATCAGATTGCTGTTTGTGGGAGCTTGCTGTGCGCAAATTGGCTGCCATGTTTTCTACATTCTACAACAGTGACCACACTTCAAAAAGTACTGGGATCAAGAGGAAGGAAGCGCTGCTGTTATCCACCTCATGGGTTAGAGATCTGGTAGAGATTGTGGCTGGGGGGGAGGGGCGAGGAGTCTGAAGATAGTTCCAGTAAATGGTGACTAATGCCTGCTGACTCAGCCCACACCTGGCTTCCATTAATCCAGTCACAACAGAAGTTCCGTCTGGGCACCTTCAGACCCAGGCCGTGAGATAGCTTCGCACACAGACCCCCAGGTACAGACGCACCTCATGCCGCCCTGCGCTGACTGGCCGAGGTGACGGGTTGCCATGGAAACGAGGGGCCCTGCATCAAGTTACCCCCCTCAACGCAATGTCAGGAACCCTGTGACCGCACCAAAGAAAAAAGCTCAAAGGAGACACCGCAGCCTCTAGTGGATTTACCTAGGGTAGTCAACCCTCCAGGAGTTAAAGATTAATCTCCTGGACACTGCTACCAAGAAAAATTATAGAGGCGTTAAAAAACTGGTGTGTGATTTTTTTTCATTTTCTTTGAACACTTTCGTTTATTAGTTGTAAAAGAATTGGAGATGGGGAACAAAGGCTATTTGACCGGGCAAGGCGATTGGAGGGGGGAGGTTTTTTTTTAATCGTTTGTGGGATGTGTGCGTCGCTGGCAAGGCCAGCATTTATTGCCCTTCACTAACTGCCCTTGAGAAGTCGCACAACACCAGGTTATAGTCCAACAGTTTTATTTAAAATTACGAGCTTTCGGAGCTCTGCTCCTTCTTCAGGTACAGGTACAGTGTACCTGAAGAAGGAGCGGAGCTCCGAAAGCTCGTAATTTTAAATAAAACTGTTGGACTATAACCTGGTGTTGTGCGACTTCTCATTTTTATCCACCCCAGTCCAACACCGGCATCTCCGCATCATGCCCTTGAGAAGGTGGTGGTGAACCGCTGCAGTCCATGTGGTGAAGGTACTCCCACAGTGCAGTTAGGGAGGGAGTTCCAGGATTTTGGCCCAGCGACGATGAAGGAACGGCGATATATTTCCAAGTCAGGATGGTGTGTGACTTGGAGGGGAACTTGGAGGTGGTGGTGTTCCCATGCGCCTGCTGCCCTTGTCCTTCTAGGTGGAAGAGGTCGGGGGTTTGGGAGGTGCTGCCGAAGAAGCCTTGGCGAGTTGCTGCAGTGCATCTTGTAGATGGTACACACTGCAGCCACGGTACGCCGGTGGTGGAGGGAGTGAATGTTTAAGGTGGTGGATGAGATGCCAATCAAGTGGGCTGCTTTGTCTTGGATGGTGTCAAGCTTCTTAAGTGTTGTTGGAGCTGCACTCATCCAGGCAAGTGGAGAGTATTCCATTCACACTCCTTACTTGTGCCTTGTAGGAGGTGAGACACTCGCCGCAGAATACCTAGCGTCTGACCTGCTCTTGTTGCCACAGTATTTATGTGGCTGGTGCAGTTAAGTTTCTGGTCAATGGTGACCCCCAGGATGTTGATGGTGGGGGATTCGGCGATGGTAATGTTGTTCAATGTCAAGGGGAGGTGGTTAGACTCTCGCTTGTTGGAGATAGTCATTGCCTGGCACTTCTGTGGCGCGAATGTTACCTGCCACTTATCAGCCCAAGCCTGAACGTCATCCAGGTCTTGTTGCATGCGGGCACGGACTGCTTCATTATCTGAGGAGTTGTGAATGGCGCTGAACACTGCAGTCATCAGCGAACATCCCCATTTCTAACCTTTGAAGGGAAGGCCATTGATGAAGCAGCTGAAGATGGTTGGGCCTAGGACATTGCCCTGAGGAACTCCTGCAGCGATGTCCTGGGGCTGTGATGATTGATCTTCAACCACCACAACCATCTTCCTTTGTGCTAGGTATGACTCCAGCCAGTGGAGCATTTTCCCTCCGATTCCCATTGACTTCAGTTTTACTAGGGCTCCTTGATGCCACACTCTGTTAAATGCTGCCTTGATGTCAAGGGCAGTCACTCTCACCTCACCTCTGGAATTCAGCTCCTTTATCTATGTTTGGACCAAGGCTGTAATGAGGTCGGGAGCTGAGTGGTCTTGGCGGAACCCCAACTGGGAATCAGTGCCGCTTGCTAGCACTGTCGATGACACCTTCCATTACTTTGCTGATGATTGAGAGTAGACTGATAGGGCGGTAATTAGCCGGGTTAAATTTGTACTGCTTTTTGTGGACAGGACATACCTGCGCAGTTTTCCACATTGTCGGATAGATGCCAGTGTTGTAGCTGTACTGGAACAGCTTGGCTAGAGGCGCAGCGAGTTCCGGAGCGCAAGTCTTCAGCACGATAGCCGGGATGTTGTCGGGGCCCATAGCCTTTGCTGTATCCAGTGCGCTCAGCCGTTTCTTGATAACACGTGGAGTGAATCGAATTGGCTGAAGACTGGCTTCTGTGATGGTGGGGATCTCAGGAGTAGGCCAATATGGATCATGCACTCCGCACTTATGGCTGAAGATGGTTGCAAACGCTTCAGCCCTATCTTTTGCACTCATGTGCTGGGCTCCACCATCATTGAGGATAGGGATATTCATGGAGCCTCCTCCTCCCGTTAGTTGTTTAATGGTCCACCACCATTCACGACTGGATGTGGCAGGACTGCAGAGCTTTGATCTGATCCGTTTATTGTGGGATCGCTTAGCCCTGCCTATAGCATGCTGCTTCTGCTTTTTAGTATGCATGTAGTCCTGTGTTGCAGCTTCCCCTGGTTGGCACCTCATTTTTAGGTACGCCTGGTGCTGCTCCTGGCATGCTCTTCTCCACTCCTTATTGAACCAGGGTTGGTGGTAATGGTAGAGTGAGGGATATGCCGGGCCATGAGGTTATAGATTATGGTGGAATACAATTCTGCTGCTGCCCCACAGCTGCTAGATCTGTTCTGAATCTATCCCATTTAGCACGGTGGTAGTGCCACACAACACGATGGAGGTTTGAAGACAGGACTTCGTCTCTACAAGGACTGTGTGGTGGTCACTGCTGCCAATGCTATCATGGACAGATGCATCTGCGACAGGTAGATTGGTGAAGACGAGGTCAAGTAGGTTTTTTCCTCGTGTTGGTTCTCTCACCACCTGTCGCAGGCCCAGACTGGCAGCTATGTCCTTCAGGACTCGGCCAGTAGTGATGTTACCGAGCCACTCTTGGTGATGGACATTGAAGTCCCCCACCCAGAGTACATTCTGTGCCCTTGCTACTCTCACAGTTCTTCTTTCCAAGTGGTGTTCAACATGGAGGAGAACTGATTCATCAGCTAAGGGAGGGCGGTAGGTGGTAATCAGCAGGAGGTTTCCTTGCCCATGAGACTTCATGGGGTCTGGAGTCAATGTTGAGGACTCCCAGGGCCACTCCTTCCCGAATATATTCCACTGTGCCTCCACCCCTGGTGGGTCTGTCCTGCCGGTGGGACAGGGATGGTGATGTTGACTGAAAGGTCTGATTCTGTCAGGCTGTTGTTGCTTGACTAGTCTGTGGGACAGCTCTGCCAATTTTGGCACACGTCCCCAGATGTTGGTGAGGAGGACTTAGCAGGGTCGACTGGGCTGGGTGTGCTGTTGCCGTGTCCGTAACCAGTGCCGAGGTCAATCCGGTTTGATTCATAGCGGTTAGTGAAAACTGAGTAACTTATGAGGCCATTTCAGAAGGCAGTTAAAGAGTCAACCACATTGCTGTGGGTCTGGAGTCACATATAGACCAGGTGAGGACAGCAGATTTCCTTCTCTAAAGGACATTAGTGAACCAGATGGGTTTTTACAACAATCCGATAATTTCACAGTTACTATTACTGATATTAGCTTTTTATTCCAGATTTATTTGATTAACTGAATTTAAATTCCCCAGTTGCCATGGTGGGATTTGAACTCACATCATTAGTCCAGGCCTACTGAATTATTAGCCTGGTGACATTACCACTACGCTACCGTCCCCTTACAGGTGCCAAAATCTCCAGGAATATGTCCAACCAGAGTTGGCAACCCTAGAATGACATGATGACTAAGCTCGGTGAAGCCGGGACCTGGTAGCCCAGCTCGAGCTGACGGGGGTTTACACTGCAATTTACACCAGCAATAATTTGGAAACGTGTAATCCCAACCATTGCAGATTGAGCTCTGTGAAAAGGGCGTCGGTAATGATCAGCAAAGAGTGCTGTTCATTCTGCGGAAACCTTTGCTCACTGGCGTTCATATTTCAACAGAACTGTCAAACGATAAGCGCAGTCAGGGAATGTGACTCAAAGCTTCCCCCACATCAGACTGAAGATTCTGTTGCATGTTTCATATGTTTCCTTCCTTCCTTTCACCACCCCCTGCAACCTCCGCTGTCAAATTTCTCCCCCCACCGCCCCCCCACACATTCCCCTTCTCTCTTCAATTCATCATGATCAAGTCAGTGACAGCTTTGGTCTTTTTGTGAGGAGTTGAGGAGGTCATTACAAGCTGATCCTCTGCTCTTTTTAGCAGGTTCTTCATCACGCCAGCTGTGCTCAACTTTAACACCCTGCAAGCTCGAGGCTGAGAGAGTCATCGGGACATTTACCCCTGATATCAAAGAGACGTCACTCACGGGCTCAGTGTCCAAACGAGAACAGTTTAGTCACCAGCTCGCTGCCTCACCTCTCCTCAACTCTTCACAATAACTAGTGCGATATATATATGCATACATATTACGTAGCATTACAGAGAATGTACAGCACAGAAACAGGCCATGTTGGCCCAACACCTATGCTGGTGTCTATACTCCACACCAGCTTCCTCTCACCCCACTTCATCTCACCTTATCAGCATACCCTTCTATTCCTTTCTCCCTCATGTACTTATCTAGCTTCCCCTTAAATGCATCTATTCCATTTGCCTCAACCACTCCATGTGGTAGCGAGTTCCACATTCTAACCACTCTCTGGGTAAAGAAGTTTCTCCTGAATTCCTTATTGATTTATTAGCGACTATCTTATATTTATGGCCCTTATGTATACAACTGCTCATCCTGTACACCAGATGGCACTGCACTAGGAATCTATATCTAAGATAGTTGTTGGCTGCTTCACCTTCGCAGTTCACCTTGCTACACTGGCACATGTCCACACAAGGGGACCTGGACAGACATCAGGATGGTGAATCTGGCTAATTTTTCTCTGCCATTGTTTTCCTCCATTGAGTGTGGATAAGCTCAGCAAATGACCGGACTGAGATCCGGCACTCGTGCTGAATAAAAACTGAGGAGGAAAATGTCACAGCGTGATTAAAGAGCCTGAGGATGTGTGGGAATATGATAACTAACAATCATCTGACTGCAAATATCTCCAGGCTAGTTAGATCGAAGTTTGTAGAATTACAGAAGCTTACAGCACAGAACGAGGCCATTCGACCCATTCTGTCGGTGATAGGTCAATGCTCCAAAAGAATTTGTTGGTGATTTTACTAGAAACAGGAAATCTTCGAAACACCTCCACACATGGCAACCAGAGGAATTCCTACTCGACCGGGTACTAATATTGGAGCAAATATTTTCCTTTTAAAGATGGATGAGAACCCACTCTGAAGGGAAAGAAATCCATTGGAAAAGATTGGCTTGTATCTCTGCCTTTTCATGGTATGGTCATACAGGAAATTGATGTGCAAGAACTAAAAGGTAGTCTGAAGGAACCGATACAGTTACATTGTGCTCATGGCAGAGAAGCACTTTCCATAAGCAGACCTAATCTCTTATGAACCACGACCTGTGCCTTTACGTGTTGAATAGCATTCCACGGGGCTAATTCTTCCCCATTGCTGGAGATCACATGGGATGCCCGGCATATCCCCCATCTCCTCCAGAAGGCAGCAAATACCACACTGTCAGACCAACGCGGATAGACCTACACTAATAGATTTATTTACCAGTAAGAGCATTACACAGAGGCAGTAAGACATAGCAAGAACTAATAGTACAACACTTGAAACAATAAAGATAAAGTTAGGAGTTAAAATACTGTCTTCTAGAATGTACCTCTTCTGCAGTTTGTTAAGCGACAAGGCTTTTACCTAGAATTACATAGAGCACAGCAACAGGCCATTTGGCCCAACTGGTCTATGCCAGGGTAGGCATCTCATGGTAGACCACTAAGATGAAACAGTCCTAGTCCTTCACAATGCAATGTTGTATATGAGTGATGTCATTCCCAGTCAACTGCACGGAGGCCAGATGTGGAATCAGAACTGATGTTCAGCAGCTTAGAGCAGTGACTTACGCCAAAGAGAAGTTTATCATGTGGCAGGTGTTAATGTTGAGATATTAACCGCCTTCCTCACAAACATCCCCTTGACGGTTCATCCAGTAAGAGAGAATGAATTAGGCTTCTCCTCTTCTCCTATGTTCCGCAGCAGAGCTTGAAGTGCCAAGTGCTTTCAGATGTTTCAACAACATGAGGAGCCACACAAAACAAAATGGAAGTATTTCTTTCAGATGTTATATCGCTGTGTAATATCAGACCTCCCTCAACTATCTCTGCCTGCTGGCCACACTCCCTCAACCCTTTGCTCTTCTCCCACTCCAATGGCAGTTTGCCTTTTCAGACCAATTTGCTAAGTATCGCAATTCTTCCGCTGTTGGCCTGTCGAGCTTCTATCCACTTACCAGCACCGCTCACAATACACCGCTTTAACCCGTCAGTCTCCCTGCCATAGGAGAGCTGTCCTCGTACGCAGCAAGTTTTAAGGAGTTTTCTTTTTCTATTGCAAAGAAGAATTCTTGTGGTGGGAGTTGTGGCCCTCAGCCCATGACACTCCGAGCAGCATGATCTCTCAGTGCTTAAAAGGAGTAGGAGAAAGAAGACAATGATGAATCAGAAAAAAGTGATTTGGTAACACTAAGACTGGGTTTCATAAAGAACGTGGATCAAGTATCAGCCGTGGCTCAGTGGGTAGCACTCTCACTTTTGATTAAGAAGGTTGTGGGTTCAAGGCCCACTCCAGAGACTTGAGTACAAAATCTAGGCTGACACTCCAGTGGGAGTGCTGCACTGTCGGAGGTGCCGTCTTTTGGATGAGTTGTTAAACCGAGGCCCCGTCTGCTCTCTCAGGTGGGTGTAAAAGATTCCATGGCATTATTTCGAAGGAGAGCAGGGAAGTTCTCCCCGGTGTCCTGGCCGATACTTATCCCTCAGCCAACATCAATAATACAGATGTTCACATTGCAGTTTGTGGGACCTCACTGTGTGCGAATGGAGGGGTGCGGGGAGGCCATTTTGTGTACAGCAAAATCCCACCAACACCACCGAAAACAGATTAAATGGTCATTCATCGCACTGCTCTTTCTGGGATTATCTTGATTATGGGATTTGAGGGTAAAGTAGTATAGTGGTTATGTTACTGAACTAGTAATCCAGAGGCCGGGACTAATGATCCAGAGATGTGAGTTCAAATCCCACCACGGCAGCGGGGGAATTTAAATTTAGTTAATTAAATAAATCTGGAATAAAAAGCTAGTATCAGTAATGGTGACCATGAAGCTATCGGATTGTCGTAAAACCCCATCTGGTTCACTAATGTCCTTTAGGGAAGGAAATCTGCCGTCCTTACCTGGTCAGGCCTATACGGGACTCCAGACCCACAGCAATGTGGTTGACTCTTAACTGCCCTCTGAAATGGCCTAGCAAGTCACTCAGGTGTAACAAACTGCTACGAAACAAAATAATAAGAATGAAACTGGACGGACCACCCGGCATCGACCTCGGCACCAGCTATGGACACAACAACGGCACACCCAGCCCAGTCAACCCTTCAAAGTCCTCCTCACCAACATCTGGGGACTTGTGCCAAAATTGGGAGAGCTGTCGCACAGACTAGTCAAGCAACACCCTGACATAGTCATACTCACAGAATCATACCTTTCAGCCAATGTCCCAGACTCCTCCATCACCATCCCTGGGTATGTCCTGTCCCACCGGCAGGACAGACCCACCAGGGGTGGCGGCACAGTGGTATACAGTCAGGAAGGAGTGGCCCTGGGAGCTCTCAACATTGACTCCGGATCCCATGAAGTCTCATGGCTTCATGGACAAGGAAACCTCCTGCTGATTGCCACCTACCGCCCTCCATGTTGAACACCACTTGGAAGAAGCACTGAGAGTAGCAAGGGCACAGAATATACTCTGGGTGGGGGACATCAATGTCCATTACCAAGAGTGGCTCAGAGGCACCACTACTGACCGAACTGGCCGAGTCCTGAAGGACTTGGCTGCCAGTCTGGGCCTGCGACAGGTGATGAGGGAAAAACCTACTTGACCTCGTCCTCACCAATCTACCTGTCGCAGATGCATCTGTCCATGACAGTATTGGTTACAGTGACCACTGCACAGTCATTGTGGAGACAAAGTCCTACTGAAGACACCCTCCATTGTGTTGTGTGGCACTACCACCATGCTAAATGGGATAGATTCAGAACAGATCTAGCAGCTCAAAACTGGGCATCCATGAAGCGCTGTGGGCCATCAGCAGCAGCAGAATTGTATTCCACCACAATCTGTAACCTCATGGCCTGGCATATCCCTCACTCTATCATTACCATCAAGCCAGGGGACCAACCCTGGTTCAATGAGGAGTGTAGAAGAGCATGCCAGGAGCTGCACCAGGCATACTTAAAAATGCGGTGCCAACCTGGGGAAGCTGCAACACAGACTACATGCATGCTAAAAAGCGGAAGCAGCATTCTATAGACAGAGCTAAGCGTTCCCACAATCAACAGATCAGATCAAAGCTCTGCAGTCCTGCCAAGTCCAGTCGTGAATGGTGGTGGACCATTAAACAATTAACGGGAGGAGGAGGCGCCATGAATATCCCCATCCTCAATGATGGTAGAGCCTAGCACATGAGTGCAAAAGACAAGGCTGAAGCGTTAGCAACAATCTTCAGCCAGAAGTGCTCAGTGGATGATCCATATCGGCCAATTCCTGAGATCCCACCATCACAGAAGCCAGTCTTCAGCCAATTCGATTCACTCCATGTGATGTCAAGAAACGGCTGAGCGCATTGGATACAGCAAAGGCTATGGGCCCCGACAACATCCCGGCTGTCATGCTGAAGACTTGTGCTCCAGAACTAGCTGCGCCTCTAGCCAAGCTGTTCCAGTACAGATATAACACTGGCATCTATCTGACAATGTGGAAAACTGCCCAGGTATGTCCTGTCCACAAAAAGCAGAACAAACCCAATCCAGCCAATTACTGCCCCATTAGTCTACACTCAATCATCAGCAATCAATCAGCATTTACTCACCAATAACCTGCTCACTGATGCCCAGTTTGGGTTCCGCCAAGACCACTCGGCTCCAGACCTCATTACAGCCTTAGTCCAAACATGGACAAAAGAGCTGAACTCCAGAGGTGAGGTGAGAGTGACTGCCCTTGACATCAAGGCAGCATTTGACCGAGTGTGGCATCAAGGAGCCCTAGTAAAACTGAAGTCAATGGGAATTGGGGGGAAAACTCTCCACTGGCTGGAGTCATACCTAGCACAAAGGAAGAGGTCAATCATCGCAGCCCCAGGACATCGCTGCAGGAGTTCCTCAGGGCCGTGTCCTAGGCCCAGCCATCTTCAGCTGCTTCATCAATGACCTTCCCTCCATCATAAGGTCAGAAGTGGGGATGTTCGCTGATGACTGCACAGTGTTCAGTGCCATTCGCAACCCCTTAGGTAATGAAGCAGTCCCTGCCCGCATGCAGCAAGACCTGGATGACATTTAGGCTTGGGCTGATAAGTGGCAGGTAACATTCGCTCCACACAAGTGCCAGGCAATGACTATCTCCAAAAAGCGAGCGTCTAACCACCACCCCCTAACATTCAACGGCAATACCCTCGCCGAATCCCCCACCATCAATATCCTGGGGGTCACCATTGACCAGAAACTTAACTGGGCCAGCCACATAAATACTGTGGCAACAAGAGCAGGTGATAGGCTGGGTATTCTGTGGTGAGTGTCTCACCTCCTGACTCCCCAAAGCCTTTCCACCATCTACAAGGCACAAGTCAGGAGTGTGATGGAATACTCTCCACTTGCCTGGATGAGTGCAGCTCCAACAACACTCAAGAAGCTCGACACCATCCAAGACGAAGCAGCCCGCTTGATTGGCACCCCATCCACCACCTTAAACATTCACTCGCTCCACCACCGGCGTACCGTGGCTGCAGTGTGTACCATCTACAAGATGCACTGCAGCAACTCGCCAAGGCTTCGTCGGCAGCATCTCCCAAACCCGTGACCTCAACCACCTAGAAAGACAAGGGCAGCAGGCGCATGGGAACACCACCACCTTCAATTTGCCCTCCAAGTCACACACCATCCTGACTTGGAAATATATCGCTGTTCTTTCATCGTCGCTGGGTCAAAATCCTGGAACTCCCTATCTAACAGCATTGTGGGAGTACCTTCACCACACGGACTGCAGTGGTTCAAGAAGGCAGCTCACCACCACCTTCTCAAGGGCAACTAGGGATGGGCAATAAATGTTGGCCTTGCCAGCGACGCCCACATCCCAGGAACTAATTTTAAAAAATGGCCGCCACGGTCCTCTCCATAACAATAGTGACCGCAGTTCTAAGTAATTCATTGTCTGTGAAGTACTTTAAGATGTTTCTGAGGGTTTGTGACAGGATGCTATGGAAATGTCAGCCTTTCCTTCACTAGACTCGAGTCTAATGGCAGCGAGTTACTAAAACTGGCTGACATTCTTATGAGGTTTAAAAACAGATCTGCTAATCCCAAGTAGTAACAGGTTTGGAATGAAGATGACCACAACCTTTGGGAAGTCGGAGCTGGCAAAGATTATGCTCCATTTGAATCAAACCAATTAATAGACATGGAGTCCAATACCAACAAATGACTTTGCAATTATTACCCAATTTCTCCATTTTTCTAATGTGTTGCCACATGAATACACACAATAAAAGTAAGGTATCAGCTGTGGCTCAGTGGGTAGCGCTCTCATCTCCTGAGTCAGAATGCCGTGGGTTCAAGTCCCACTCCACAGACTCGAGCATAAAATCTAGGCTGACACTCCGGTGTAGTACAGAGGGAACGCTGCATTGTCAGAGATGCCATTTTTCAGATGATACATTAAAGCAAGGCCCCGTCTGGCCTCACAGGTGGGTGTAAAAGTTCCACTATTTCAAAGAAGAGCAGGGAAGTTCTCCCTGGTGTCCTAGCCAATATTTATCCCTCAATCAACATCACTAACAGACCTGAAACATTGGCCCGAAAATTAGACCTAATACACGAGAGTACGCATTGTGTACTCTCGCGTTTTAGGTCTCCAATTGCCGGTTTCCAGCATGCACTGCGCATGCGCAGGAAACCGGCACTTCGTGAACTCAAAAGGGGGCGGTTCCTAAGTGAACCGCGTGCGCGCTACAGGCTGCGCGCACGCAGTGCACTTAGTGCTTTGAACGCGCAGGTAAGCATGGAAGATTTTGCACATTAAGAAAGGAGGCGTAAGACCCTCTTTTAACAAGGTAAGTAGTTAATTAAGTATTATTTAAAAAAATTTTCAACAGGTTTATCTTTTTTAGAGACTTTAAAGAAAGGTAAGTTTATTTTTATAACTTTTAAAAAGATTTTAAATTTCTTCAAAAATTTAATTTTTTTGTTTAAAGTGGTTAATTTATTTAACTATACTTATTTTATTAATGTGATGGCTTTTTTTTAAAATTTAATTGAGGTTTAGCTGTTCTTTTGGGGGGGTATAGATTCATAGCTTTGACAGCCCTTGCTGTCAAAACTATGAATGAAAGATGGTGTGCTGCCATTGGCTCTAACTGAATCACGTGATCCCAGAGCTCGCACGAACTAACTCCGCCTGTGGGATACGCACACACTGCACAGCTGCAGCCTTGAAACTAAAGTTCGTGTGAGCTCAGAGGGAAAAGGTAGGCGCGCAGTGAGATATCGCGGGGAAGCCTTACCCCCGCAGGAACGCTCCGTCTTTAATTTCTGGGCCACTAACCCTGTTTCTCGCTCCACGGATGCTGCCTGGCCTGCTGAGTATTTCCAGCGTTTTCTGTTGTTACTTCAGATTTCCAGCATCCGCAGTATTTTGCTATTGTATCACTAACAAAAGATTGTCTAAATGCTGTTTGTGGGATCTTGCTGTGTGCGCATTGGCTGCCACCTTTCACTACATTATTTATTGATATATTTTTTTATTCGTTCCTGGGATGTGGGCATCGCTGGAAGGCCAGCATTTATTGCCCATGCCTAGTTGCCCTTGAGAAGGTGAAGGTGAGCTGCCTTCTTGAACCGCTGCAGTCCGTGTGGTGAAGGTACTCCCACAGTGCTGTTAGGGAGGGAGTTCTAGGATTTTGACCCAGCGACGATGAAGGAACGGCGATATATTTCTAAGTCAGGATGGTGTGTGACTAGGAGGGGAACTTGCAGGTGGTGGTGTTCGCATGCGCCTGCTGCCCTTGTCGTTCTAGGTGGAAGAGGTCGGGGGTTTGGGAGGTGCTGCCGAAGAAGCCTTGGCGAGTTGCTGCAGTGCATGTTGTAGATGGTACACACTGCAGCCACGGTGCGCCGGTGGTGGAGGGAGTGAATGTTTAAGGTGGTGGATGGGGTGCCAATCAAGTGGGCTGCTTTGTGCTGGATGGTGTCGAGCTTCTTGAGTGTTGTTGGAACTGCACTCATCCAGGCAAGTGGAGAGTATTCCATCACACTCCTTACTTGTGCCTTGTAGATGGTGGAAAGGCTTTGGGGAGTCAGGAGGTGAGACACTCGCCACAGAATACCTAGCCTCTGACCCGCTCTTGTAGCCACAGTATTTAACAGTGACTACACTTCAAAAGTACTTGATTTGCTGTGTAGCACTTTGGGATATCCTGAGGTCATGTACAGCACATATAAGTACAAGTTCTTTCTTTTCGTTAATTTGCAGTTGTCTGAAAACATCACTCAATGTCTAGAAAACCAGATTTAGCTGTCTTGTAAAACACCCTGCAACCACAGCCTAGCTACCACAGAGGTTGCTCACCAGGATCACCGCCTTGTTAATGCTGTGTCATTAAATGCTGTATTATACTCTATTTACTTTGCCTCTGACAGAACAACTGGTGTTGAAGGCAACTGTAAATGGCCCAGTTCCAATTGGAACATAGGAACTGGAAGATGCCATTCATCTCCTCGAGCCTGTTCCACCATTCAATTTGATCATGGCTGATCTGTATCTTAACTCCAGCTACCCGCCTTGGTTCCGTATCCCTTAATGCCCTCACCTATCAAAAATCTTTCAACCTCAGTTTTTACATTTTCAATTGACCCCCAACCTCAACAGCTTTTTGGGGGAGAGAGTTCCAGATTTCCACTGCCCTTTGTGTGAAGAAGTGCTTCCTGACATTACCCCTGAATGACCTGGCTCTAATTTTAAGGTTATGCCCCCTTGTTCTGGACTCTCCCACCAGAGGAAATAGTTTCTCTCTAGCTATCCTATCAAATCCTTTGATCATCTTAAACACCTCGATTAGATCACCCCTTAATCTTCTATACTCGAGGGAATACAAGCCTAGTCTACGCAACCTGTCCTCATAATTTAACCCTTTTAGCCCCGGTATCATTCTGGTGAATCTGCGCTGCACCCCCTCCAAGGCCAATATATTCATCCTGAGGTGCGGCGCCCACAATTGAACACAGTGCTCCAGATGGGGTTACCATCTCCGGTAACCATGAAATCGCCTCCCCACCCCTATTTCTAGTGAATTGCCACTGGAGTGTGCTGAAACCTTTCTCGGCGGGTGGGGTTACGCTGGGTACCTCATTCAGCTGGGTGCTGGCTGGATGCTCTAAGCCTGCCTATGCAGGCCGCTGAAGTAGTTTCCCCCTGAGGATCTGCTCCTGGCTGGATTGACCTGTGCACATGCAGTTGTTCTGTTGCTGGGGAATAGGCCCCGCAGTATAAACAGGAGAATTCGAACCACAGTATATTACAATGTCACTTCCCTTTGGAGCGGGTGTATAAAATAAACGGAATATCAAACTGCTTTGCACCATATCTCCAATCTCTCCTCCGTATTAGAGTACAGTGTCCCAGAAACCCCGGGGCTGGAAATGGCTTATCTCACCATTATGCCTGGAGGAGGCTTGTAATGTGGTCTGGATCCTAGCTCCGCTGGGATTCTGCCCAATTTGGACCAATGGGGCAAGTCCATCGGTAGAGTTCCTGAGCTTCCCTGGAAAATTCATCCATTTAGGCTTTTAAAAGGCCTCAGCAGTACTCACGCTGACGTAAGACCCTTCGAGACCTTCTATAAGCCCCACCCTTCATTGGCTAAGATAAGGAGACCAACTTTGGTTGGACATATTCCTGGAGGTTTTATCACATGACCAGCAGCCTCCAACCGCCCCGCTCCTGCCATTGGTCGCCCAACATGTCCATCCTCGCAGCATCCCGCCTTCCCAGGCCAATTGGGAAATTAGCAGGCTGTTCATTACCTGATTGGATGATCTTTGACTGTCAGTCAAACAGCCTTTCCCCACCCTCCCATCTCCAATATATTTATAACTAATAAACAAAACTGTTCAAAGAAAATGACAAAAAACCCCACAATTTTTTTGACTGGCCCTATGATTTTTCTCTCCGGTTGCTCACAGCAGTGACCTGGAGATCGGTCTTCAATTCCTGCAGACTCAGGGTCAATCTTGAAGGGTTGGCAACCCTAGGCTAAGGTACTCGGTCCTGGAGAGACTTGGTTTCCTTCTATGGTTGGAGTGGCTCCGGTGGGAAGCCCAATTCATCCAAAAGGCCTCGGGAACACTCAGCTCCATCTTCAAAGGGCCTCACTTACGTCGTTGGAGATGAGCCCCCAGAAGTTTCCAGACCAGTGTTGGGAACGTGATGGTGCAAGTCAGCTGTGGGAAGCGGGATACAGGAGCTGAAATATCTAAAGACACATAAGGTCAGTACAGATGTGCTGAAGCACCTTCCGAGGGGAGTTATCACATAGGCGCTCTACCTGAAAAGGATGTAGTAGAAAGGATACTTAGATAAGCCAGAGAATAGAATATGGGAATACCAGGTCCTGTCTGACATGGACGTTTTCAACCTTTATAAGACACAGAACATAATAGAAAAGTAAGACTTGCATTTCTATCGCACCTTTCGTGACCTCAGGATGTCCCAACGTGCTTTACAGCCAATGAAGTACTTTTTGAAGTGTAGTCATTGTTGTGAGGTAGGAAATGTGGCAGCTAATTAATGTACAGCAAGATCCCACAAACAGCAATGAAATAATGACCACATTATCTGTTTTTTTTGTGATGTTGGTTGAAGGATAAATATTGGCCAGGACATCGGGCAGAACTCCGCTGCTTTTCATTGAAATAGTGCCATAGGTTCTTCTACATCTGCCCTCTGGGTCCTCGGTTTAAAATCTCATCCGAAAGATGGCACTTCCAATGATGACGAAGTCGCAAGGTCCTTCACAGAGGCATAAGGAAATCAAACACTGAGTCAGAGATGGGGAGATTGGGAGGGGTGACCAAAAGCGTGGTCAAACAGGCATGTTTTAAGCAGGAGAAGGAGGTGGAGAGGCCAGTTGATTTCATCGGCACGCACTATTCTTTAAGATGCTTTAATCAACTTGGGGCAAGTTTTATGAAGGTGGAGACTGAGCAGAGTGCTGAAGTTACATGGGAGGAGCTGTAGGCCTTGAGACATTCGAGGGAGCAAATGGCCACTGACACATCTGTTATGTCAAGCTTAGTGGAGTGCAATCAACAACAACTTGCATTTATATAAGGCGTTTTTAATGTAATAAAACGTCCCAAGGTGCTTCACAGGAGCGTAATCAGACAAAATTTGACACCAAGTCACATAAGGAGATATCAGGACAGGTGACCAAAAGCTTGGTCAAAGAGGTAGGTTTTAAGGAGCGTCTTAAAGGAGGAAAGAGAGGTAGAGAGGCGGAGAGGTTTAGGGAGGGAATTCCAGAGCTTAGGGCCTAGGCAGCTGATGGCACGGCCACCAATGGTGGAGAGATGAATTGGGATCATGGATTGGTTGGATGGATAATTATGAGGTGGAAAAGTATTGTCCATATGGCTTACAATCAGGATTCATAGGTCCCAAAATTCCTGGGGTCATGCTTCACCAGTGCAAGTGTGGTGGAATGGAAACCCTATTCAAGGATGCAGAGCCCTATTCCTAATTAATCTGGAATCAATTACATTTGCCTTAGGTTTTGGGTCTACATACGGCCCTCAGTGGGACTCAGGCCAGCTTTCAGCTCTCCACTGACCAGTTCTCCCTGAGGCCTGATAAGGGCGGAATGAGTGGAATTGCTTGGGATAACCCAAGGATCTCCAGACACACCACCTTAGTGTGGGAGATAGGTGTAAAATCTATCAACATTCACACACAGCTCGCACTGTATTTTAAAGTAACACTGTAAGTGGGACACAATCCCGGGGAACTGCCCCAAATCCCTGCCCTCCCAGGCGGGAATCGTTTTTCCATTTTACCCCAAACCAGGAATTCCACGGGCCACAGTCCAGACTGGCAATAACAAACCCGAAATCTTTCACTTCATTTATTCTAGCTTGATAGAAAAGATAACCAGCAAATTGAGAAATGAGGTAAGTGAATGTCCATTAAGTGGGACGGGAAGGCTGTGAGTGGGTGATTTTTTTTCTCTCTCACAGTAATGAAGGTGGTGCCTTTGAAATGAGGCCCAGTTGAGAGGTCTGTGTTGCTTGGATCTGGAGACATGAGCAGGATTTATGGAGCTTTTTGAATATACCAGATAAGTCAGCAGACTCCTTTACAGCCATCCTCGCAGTCAAGTTTCCCTCTGGCTCCTTTCCATACCTCACGATGAACAGACAGTACCCACTTGTTAAAAGATTTGACATGATCCATAATTACAGAGATTAAAAGTAAGCAGCCTGCCCAGTGCCTCACAGATGGAGAAAAAAAATGCTGTAATAGTGAAAGTATGATTCTGGCAGATTCAGCTTGGAAATAATATCACTTGTTGTTTTCCCTCTATACCAAAAAACGGTAACAGATGTTGCACAAGGATCCCAATTTTGCATTAACTCTGGTGCAACCACAATTTTTGATATGAGAGATTACTGGACCTATTGGTGGGGCATTAACCAGGAAAATCCAGTCCAGTAACGTAGTTGCTGAGTGAATAATTCTATCAAGGCCATTTGCTCTTTCCATGTGTGAGGCTGAATTTGATCCCCTCCCCCCCGAGGTGGTGAGAAAGTGAGTGAAATGTTCTGTGCAGTGGAGCAGGTTTCGTTTCCTCAGCGTAACCATGCACAAGGCTGAGGATCAAGCTGTGCATCCTTCTCATTTCCCCATCCTCTGGTTTGTAGACAGTTGCCCTTCTTAAGTGGTGTCTCCTTGTAAGGGAGTCCAAAACTAGGGGCCATAAATATAAGATAGTCACCCTATGTAGAGGTAAAGCTCTGTCAAGAGCAGTCTTTTGTCTTCCAGGGGCCAAGGTGGCTGATCTCCAGGACTGTGTGGATGACTTAATGAAAGGTGCGTGCCAAGGTACTGCAGTAGGTTTACATATTGCTACGAATGATATAATGGAGAGAAATCCATTTGTTTTGCAGGATTTCTACAAGGACCTCATTGCTGATCTCCAGAGTAAGGGTGCGAGGGAAGTCGTCTCCGGGCTATAACCAGTCATGTCCAGATCACAGGAGAGGAACAACCAAATCATAGGATTCAACATCTGGCTTTGGGATCTTTGCAAAACGAAGAAGCTCCACTTTGTTGACAATTGGGAGGTGTTCGCTGGATGAGGTAAGTTGTTTAGGAAGGCCGGCCTCCATCTAAACTTCCTGGGAGTACAAAGGCTGGCAGAGGGGGTTGAGCTTGCTTTCAGAAAGCAATTAAACTAGATCAGCATGGGGATAGTGCAGATATGTTCAAAGACAGCTTTACCGACCTTGATCACTGCATAAATTCTACACCTGCAGTTAAACTAGGTAGGGGGGCATACAGGAATAAGTAACTCTAAGAAGGTAGATGAGAGACCTTTGAATTGTTTCAATGTAAATGCGAGGAGTGTTAGAAACAAATTGTTAGAACTGCAATCGTGTTCGGTGTTGGAAAATGTAGATGTTTTGTGTATTTCTGAGACGTGGCTAGATGAAAGTGATGGGACAGAAATTCATTAAAAGGCTACAAGGGATTGTGAAAGGATAGAGTAGGTCAAAGAGGAGGTGGGTTTGCTATTTTTATCAGTGAGAAACTAACAGTTAGAGAGAGAGACTTGATTTTGCCTCATTTGGTCAAAGCTGAGGCTATCTGGGTTCAAGTGGACCGAGCTCATGGGCAGGGATTTATTATTGGTAATCGTTTATAGACCCCCAGGTCAGACAACTGAACATGATCAGTTACTATGGAAACAGATTTCTAATTCTTATTGGTTGATAACTTTGATTGGCTGGTGCCATCACCAATAAAAAAAAGGGGCACTATCAATAAAACTGTAACTTAAACCGAATTTAAAGGAAACTTAGCAAATTAAATTAAAATTTGGTTTCTGGGGCAATGAAGCATTTCAGTTCCTCCGGTGCCCATCAGTTACAGAAGGGAAACAGATTTCTACTCTTCTGATTGGTCGATCAGGGTGGTACCCTGTCACCAATCAGAAATCAATTTAACAAAAGTGCCCCCTTTAAAGGGGCACAAACAATAAATTATAATTATAATTAAAGCAAAAGGAAATGTATCAAATCAAATCATAATGATGCTCCTTGTGGCGACAGGACTCCAGTCCCTCTGGTGCCCACCGGCTGTGGAAAGCCTCAAGCGTACTGACGGACGCTGCGCGCTCCTTCTCCGGTCACGGACATAGCCGAGAGGCAGGCGGCCGGATCGATTACTCCCACCTACCACGTTCTGCCTGGACCTGTGGATGGCCACCATGGCCAGGCCCAGGAGCTGTCCCACGAGGAGGTCCTCCGACGTGCTCACTCACACCCCCCTCACCGGGTGGCCAAAGATCAGGCTGGTGGGACTGAAGTGCAGCCGGAAACAGAGGAACCACCCCTTCAAATCGTGGAAGAGGGGCTGCAACCCCTCACACTCCATGTAGACGTGGAGCACGGACTCATCCAGGCCGCAAGAGATACAGGCAGCCTGGGAGTCCATGGGAAACAGATTTCTAACACTTCAAAAGCATGCCACCTTTGTTTGATGGGTGACTTTAATTTTCCTGGAATTCAGTGGCACGATGGTTTACTCTCTGTTGTGGTGGGAAGTGCAGCTGAAAAATTTGTTGAGAATATACAAGACTGTTTCCTGACTCAATGGTGGGGAATTTTAACATGGGTGAGCAGGTGGGAGTGGGTGCGGGAGGTGGGGTTAAATGGGCAAAAATTCCAAGCGTGTCGGGAAGCCGGCTCCAACTCGCCGACTTCCGGGTCTTACTGAAGCAGGACAAGGAGCGGGCAGCCAACCCACTCCCAGGAGGCGGGTTGGCATTTTAAATATGCTAATGTTGGATATTACTAAAGAAGAAAGTAGTGTGTTGGATATTACTAGAGAAGAAAGTCGTACTAAAGGCGGAAGTAGTACCATATTAGATAGGAGCAGACTTAGAAAGACTATGAAAAATTCAAAAATGGGTTTAGAATGCATGTACGTAAATGCACAAAGTGTGGTGAATAAGGTTGGTGAGCTACAAGCACAATTAGCTGTGTGTCAATATGATGTCGTGGCAATAACGGAAAAGTGGCTTAAAAACGGTGAGGACTGGGCACTTAATATTCAAGGGTACAAGGTGTTCAGAAAAGATAGGGAAGGAAAAAAGGGAGGTGGGATGGCAGTGCTGATTAAGGAGGACATTGTAGTATTGGAAAGGGAGGATGTTCTTGAGGGGACAAGGACAGAATCCATTTGGTTAGAGTTGAGGAGCAAAAAGGGAATGATCACGCTATTGGGGGTATTCTATAGGCCTCCAAATAGTGAGAGGTAGGTAGAGGAGCAAATGTGCAGGGAAATCGCAGAGATATGCAAGAGCTATAGAGTGGTGATATAGGGGGACTTTAATTACCCAAAAATCGATTGGGATAATGCTAGGGTAAAGGGAAAGGAGGGGGAGGAATTTCTGAAATGTGTTCAGGAGAATTTCCTTGACCAGTATGTTCTTGGCCCTACTAGGAAGGAGGCATTGCTGGATCTGGTGCTGGGGAATGAGGTGGGCCAGGTCGACCAAGTGTCTGTGGGAGAACACTTGGGTACGAGTGATCATCGTATCATAAGATTTAGATTAGCAATGGAGAGGGGCAAGGAACAATCTAGAGTGGAACTTCGAAACTGGAATAGGGCTAACTTCAATGGGATGCAAAATGATCTAGCCAGGGTAAAATGGAACCAAAGACTGACAGGAAAAACTGTAACGGAACAATGGGTGATCTTTAAGGAGGAAATGTTCCAAGTACAGGCTAGGTACATTCCAACAAGAAGGAAGGGTAAGGGAACCAAAGCAAGGGCTCCTTGGATGGCGAGGGAGATAGAGAAGATGATGAAACAAATAAAGAGGGTGTATGATGCATGTCAGGCGAATTCTTCAAGGGAGAACCAGACCAAATACAATAAGTTGAGAGGGGAAGTGAAGATGAAAATAAGATTGGCAAAGAGAGAATATGAGAGTAGAATGGCGGTTAACATAAAAGGGAACCCAAAAATCTTCTACCGGCATGTTAACAGTAAGCAGGTAGTTAGAGGCAGAGTTGGGCCTATTAGGGACAAAGAAGGTGTTATATGCTTAGAGGCGCAGGGCAAGGCTAGAATACTCAATGAATACTTTGTATCGGTGTTTACTAAGGAGGTGGATGCTGACAAAATATCGGTAGCAGTGGAAAAGGTAGAAGCAATGGAAGGGGTGAAAATTGATAGACAGGATGTACTAAAAAGGCTGGGTACGCTTAAAGTGGCTAAGTCGCCTGGTCCAGATGGCTTGCATCCCAGATTGCGAAGGGAATTGGGGGAGGAGATAGCGGAAGGGCTTGCCATAATTTTCCAATCTTCCCTAGATGTGGGGGAGGTGCCTGAGGATTGGAAAGTGATAAATGTGACCCCATTGTTCAAGGAAGGGTGTAAGGACAATCCTAGTAATTACAGGCCGGTCAGTTTAACATCAGTGGTGGGTAAAGTTTTAGAAACAATAATCAAGGAAAAAAGTAACGGGCACTTGGAGAGGTTTAAGCTAATTAAGAAGAGCCAACACAGATTTGTAAAAGGCAGATCATGTTTGACTAATCTAATTGAATTTTTTGATGAAGGGAGGATCGATGAAGGGAATGCAATGGATGTTGTCTACATGGATTTTAGGAAGGCGTTTGACAAAGTATCACATAGAAGGCTGGTTAACAAAATTGAGGCTCATGGAATAAGTGGATCAGTGGCAGATTGGATAAGGAATTGGCTTAAGGACAGAAAATAGCAAGTTGTGGTAAATGGCTGTTTTTCAGACTGGAGGATGGTAGATAGTAGTGTTCCCCAAGGGTCAGTGCTGAGACCACTGCTTTTTTTTGATATATATAAATGACCTGGATATTGGAATACAAAGTAGAATTGCTAAATTTGCCAATGACACCAAACTTGGGGGTGTGGCAAACAGTGAGGATGATACCAATCGACTGCAACAGGACATAGAAAGGCTATCAGAATGGGCAGACAAGTGGCAGATGGAATTTAATACAGAGAAGTGTGAGGTGATGCATTTTGGCAGAAGGAACAGGGAGAGGCAATATACACTTAATGGCACAGTTTTAAAGAGTGTGCAGGGACAGAGGGACCTGGGAGTTAATGTGCATAGGTCCCTGAAGGTGGCAGGACATATTGAGAGAGTGGTTAGCAAAGCATATGGGATCTTGGGTTTCATAAATAGAGGTATTGAGTACAAAAGTAGAGAGGTTTTGCTGAATCTTTATAAAGCGCTGGTTAGGCCACAACTGGAGTATTGCATCCAGTTCTGGTCACCACACTTTAGGAAGGATGTGAAGGCCCTTGAGAGGGTGCAGAGGAGATTTACCAGAATGGTTCCGGGGATGAGGGATCTTAGCTACAAGGACAGGTTGGAGAAGCTGGATTTGTTTTCATTAGAGCAAAGGAGGTTGCGGGGTGATTTGATAGAGGTGTACAAGATTATGATGGGTTTGGATAGGCTAGACGGGGAAAGGCTGTTCCCACTAGTTGATAGTACAAAGACTAGGGGACACATATTTAAGGTTTGGGCAAGAGATACAGGGGGGATGTGAGGAAAAACTTTTTTACGCAGCGAGTGGTGAGGACCTGGAACTCGCTGCCGATGGAAATGGTGGAAGCGGAGACACTCAATGTATTCAAGGGGAGATTGGATAGGCACTTGAGGGAAATAAACTTGCAGGGCTATGGGGATAGAGCGGGGGAATGGGACTGACTGGATTGCTCTGCAGAGAGCTGGCATGGATTCGATGGGCCGAATGGCCACCTTCTGTGCCATTATGACTCTATGGGGGAAAAATTCAGCTGCTTGCGCCTCCCGTTAGCGCCTTAAGAGGGCACTAATGGGGCGTAAAGCAGCTAACGCCCGGGCGCAGCGCCGCCCACGCCTCCCGCAAAATTCAGCGGGAGGTTAGCGGCGGCGCCAGCCGGTAGCGCCCTGTGGCGCTGCGCCGCCGGCGATGACGTCATCACCGTGCGCAGCACCCCGCTCGCGCTCCAGCCGCGATCTTCAGTCGCGCCCCCTGATTTACCGCCAGACGCTATGTCCGACGGGTTCAGGGAGGCGTACGTGCGGCCGGGGCGGCGATATTTAAAGGGGAGGTGGCAGGCGGCCATTTTTGTTGCTGGCCACCTGCCAGCACCTGCCCCCGTTGCTGTCCCCGGCCCCCGTGAAGCCCCCCCACCGTGAAGTGCCGGCTGCGCTCCAAGAGCCCGGCACTTCTCTTGAGTGCCGGGCTCTTTTGCCGGCACTCCCGATCCCTGGTTCGCGCTGCGCAGGGTCCCTCCCCTTTAAGAAGGGGAGGAAGGCCTGCAATACCGCGGCGCGACGTGCCGCAGCGCCAGCGCCAGGATATTCCCTCGCAGCGCCCCAAGAGGGATGCAGGGTGCTTCCAGTGGCGCCCCGCTTCCCTCTTGGGGCGCAACCACTGAAGTTCCGGCGCGGGGCCGCTAATTTTTTCGGGGCGCTAAAAGTAGCGCCCCGGCGAGGTTAGCGCCCCAAGACTCTAATGTGGCTGGAAGCCTCAGATTTAACCTGCTTTGCAGGTTTTACTGTGGCCAGCCAGGTTTCCCGGAAACCCGGCAGATGCAGCGAGGCGAGAACAGCCTCAGGGAGCACTCCTTGTGGTCCAGGAGGAGGAAGAGTGCTTCCTCCCGGCCCCCCATAGAAGCATAGAAACATAGAAGATAGGAGCAGGAGTAGGCCATTCGGCCCCTTGAGCCTGCTCCGCCATTTAATGAGATCATGGCTGATCATCCAAATTCAGTACCCTGTCCCTGCTTTCTCCCCATATCCCTTGATCCCTTTAGCCTTAAGAAATATATCTGTGGTAACACAATACAGCTTACTTTAAGTTCACCACACGTAAGGCTCATTCTTACGACAATTTAATCAACTTTGAAAAACTTCGCACTCAAACTTTTTGGACGCTCGGAAACGGCTCTGCCACAGCCCTGCCCGACACCCGTTCGGGCACCAGTACACAGTCAGGATCGTCCTGACCCCTCACAGAGCGGGCTGGATCACTCGGACTCTGGTCCACGGCCCGCGGCGGGTAAACGGGCTAGGGGCCCTCTACCGCTACGAGAACCCAAACGGGTGCGGCTCTCCCTCGTCCAGCGGCTACGAAATGGAGGGAGAATGTGGTAACACAATACAGCTTCCTGTGACTCGAACTTCATCCCGGCCTCCTAATCTTTTGGGGGGGGAGAATGTGGTAACACAATACAGCTTACTTTAAGTTCACCATGCGTAAGGCTCATTCTTACGACAATATCTATCTCCTTCTTGAATATATTTAATGAATTGGCCTCAACTGCCTTCTGCGGTAGAGAATTCCACAGGTTCACCACTCTCTGGGTGAAGAAATTCCTCCTCATCTCAGTCCTAAATGGCTTACCCCTTATCCTTAGACTGTGACCTCTGGTTCTGGACTCCCCCGCCATCGGGAACATCCTTCCTGCATCTAGTCTGTCTAGTCCTGTTAGAATTTTATAAGTTTCAATGAGATCCCCTCTCATTCTTCGAAACTCTAGCGAATATAAGCCTAATCGACCCAATCTCTCTTCATACGTCATTCCTGCCATCCCAGGTATCAGTCTGGTAAATCTTCGCTGCACTCCCTCCATGGCAAGAACATCCTTCCTCAGTAAAGCTGACCAGAACTGCAAACACAATACTCAAGGTGTGGTCTCACCAAGGCCTTGTACAACTGCAGCAAGACATCCTTGCTCCTGTACTCGAATCCTCTCGCTATGAAGGCCAACATACCATTTGCCTTCTTAACCGCCTGCTGCACCTGCATGCTTACCTTCAGCAACTGGTGCACAATGACTCCCAGATCTCATTGCACTTCCCCTTTTCCCAATCTACTGCCGTTCAGATAATAATCTGTCTTCCTGTTTTTGCCACCAAAGTTGATAACCTCGCATTTATCCACATTATACTGCAGCTGCCATGCATCTGCCCAATCACCCAACCTGTCCAAATCATACTGGAGTTTCTCTGCATCCTCCTCACAGCACACACGCCCACCCAGCTTTGTGTCATCTGCAAACTTAGAGATATTACATCTAGTTCCCTCGTCTAGATCATTAATATATATTGTGAATAGCTGGGGTCCTAGCACCGATCCCTGTGGTACCCCACTAGTCACTGCCTGCTACTCGGAAAAAGACCCGTTTATTCCAACTCTTTGCTTCCTGTCTGCCAACCAGTTCTCTATCCAAATCAGTACCTCACCCCCAATCCCATGTGCTTTAACTTTGCACGCTAATCTCTTATGCGGGACCTTATCGAAAGCCTTCTGAAAGTCCAAATACACCACATCCACTGGTTCTCCCTTATCTATTCTACCAGTTACATCCTCAAAAAATTCCAGTAGATTAGTCAGGCATGATTTCCCTTTTGTAAATCCATGTTGACTTTGTCCGATCCTGCCACTGTTTTCCAAGTGCTCTGCTATTACATCTTTTATAATGGACTCTAGCATTTTGCCCACTACCGATGTCAGACTTACCGGTCTATAATTCCCCGTTTTTTCTCTACCACCATTTTTAAATAGTGGGGTTACATTAGCTACCCTCCAATCCATGGGAACTGTTCCAGAGTCTATAGAATCTACTATTTCTAGGGCCACTTCCTTAAGTACCCTAGGATGTAGATTATCAGGCCCTGGGGATTTATCGGCCTTCAATCCCGTCAATTTCCCAAACACCATTTCCCTACAAATACTGATTTAATTCAGTTCCTCCCTCTCATTAGACCCTATGTTCCCCGACATCTCTGGGAGGTTATTTGTGTCCTCCTTTGTGAAGACAGAACCAAAGTATGTATTTAATTCGTCAGCCATTTCTTTGTTCCCCATTATAAATTCCCCTGATTCTGACTGCAAGGGACCTACGCTTGACTTCACCAATGTTTTTCTCTTCACATATCTATAGAAGCTTTTACAGTCAGTTTTTATGTTCCCTGCAAGCTTACTCTCATATTCTATTTCCCCCCTCTTAATTAATCCCTTTGTCCTCCTTTGCTGAATCCTAAACTGCTCCCAATCCTCAGGTTTGCTGCTTTTTCTGGCCAATTTATATGTCCTCTCCTTGGATCTTATGCTATCCCTAATTTCCCTTGTTAGCCACGGTTGAGTCACCTTTTTTGTTTTATTTTTATGCCAAACCGGGATGAACAAATTCTGTAGTTCATCCATGCGATCTTTAAATGTTTGCCATTGCCTATCCACCCTCAACCCTTTAAGTAACGCTCCCCAATCCACCCTAGCCAACTCGCGCCTCATACCATCGTAGTTTCCTTTATTTAAATTCAGGACCCTAGTCTTTGAGTCAACTACTTCACTCTCCATCTTAATGAAGAATTCTATCATATTATGATCGCTCCTCCCCAAGGGGCCTCGCACAACAAGATTGCTAATTAATCCTTTCTCATTACATAATACCCAGTCTAAGATGGCCTGATCTCTAATTGGTTCCTCGACATATTGGTCCAGGAAACCATCCCGTATACACTCTAGGAATTCCTCCTCCACAGTATTGTTACTAATTTGGTTAGCCCAATCTATATGTAGATTAAAGTCACCCATGATAACTGCTGTGCCCTTATCCCCACCATCAGACCCCCACCCCCATACGAACCCTCCTCCGGGGGTTGTGGATCGGACCCCCCTTGGGATCGAAACCTCTCCCGGGGGTCAGGGATCGGACCTACCTGGTCCTGCGACCTCCTCTGAGTGCTCCCCGCCCAATTGGAAGCCAAGCCTGTCAATCAAGCAGGCTTCTGGGCAGGAAACCTGTCAGGGCCAAGAGTCTCGTGCTGTGGAGATAAATCTCCACAGCTTGCGGGCAAACCCTGACTTCTGGGCTTCCTGTCCAAAATGCCACACCCCCTGCCTATGCAACCCACTCCAGTAAATACCCAGCCCAACATTTCAGTGAAGTAACCAGGAATAATCATATATTCAATCTAATGTTTAGTAGTGAGCCTGACATTGTATCGGGCCTCCATGTGGAGGAGCATCTGGGCAACAGTGACCACAACATTATATGGCTTCAATTGGTTGGCAGAACTAAAGGTACTGAGAGGGAAAATTCGGTTGCTTTGCGCCTCCCGTTAGCACCCTAAGAGGGCGCCAACGGGGCGCAAAGCAACTAGCACCTGGGCGCGGCACTGCCAACGCCTCCCGTGAAATTCAGCGGGAGGTTAGCGGCGCTACCTGGGAAAATCGGTCGCGGGGGCGCTAATTATTTCTGGGGCGCTAAAAGTAGCGCTTCGGCAAAGGTATCGCCCCAAAGGGGGCACAACTCAATTTTTCCCCCTGAGAATCTACAACTCGTGCCAGGTTTCAGAAGGGCAAACTTTGCTAAAATGGCAGAGGATTTGGAACAGGTAAATTGGCTAACCCTACTGGGTGGTGATCAGACTGATGTAGAATGCAAATGGAAAGTTTTTAAGAACAAGATAAAATGCCTAACATGTACCCAAAGTCAAAAGAGGGGAGTGTGGTAAGAAAAAAACCCAAAGGGGCTGACTGGTCATGCACAAAGACAAGATGTAAATAAAAATGTTTCTGGCATCTAATACTCAACTAAACAAGAGTTGAGTATAAGGAACAGGTAAAGAAAACGAAGGCTGCTATTAGTTCAGCTAAAAGGATAATGGAAAGGAGAATTGTAGACAACTGTGGAAGTAATGGGAAAAGCAGTTTCAGTTATGTGACGAGTCCGAGAACTGTCAAAGACTGTATTGGGCCAACGAAGGTTGTTCAAGGACAGGTTACAAAGGACTCACTGGGTATGGCGGAAATATTAAAGGAGCACTTTGCTCCTTGAAGATGATGCTCGACTGTTAGAATTTAATGATGATTTTAATAATAAAACTAGTAATATTAATATATTGTTTTAGATAGAATTAAGAACCTGAAATTAGATCCGGGTAACTATAGGCCCATTAGTTTGACATCAGTAATAGGAGAGATGCTTGAGAGTGTCATTAGGGATGTAATATATGATTGCTTAGATAAAGAAGGACATATTAGGGACACCCAGCATGGCTTCATAAAAAGGAGGTCATGTCTTACAAATCTAATTGTATTTTGTGAAGAAGTCTCCAAGATGGTGGACGAGGGAAGCCCAGTAGACACTGCTTTTGACAAGGTACCGCATAAGGTTCTCTACAAGATCGAAGCCTCTGGTATTAGTGGTAATATATTGAGCTGGATTGAGAACTGGCTGGAAGGATGTAGGCAGGAAGTAGTTATAGATTGATTTGGATCTGTTTGGAGACCGGTCACCAGTGGTGTCCTGCAGGGATCGGTGTTGGGACCATTTCTCTTTACTACTTTTATTAATGATCTAGATGTAAGTGTTGGGGACACGATCTGCAAATTTGCAGATGGTACTAAGATTTGTAAGAATGTTAGGACTGTAGATGATGCTCAATGGCTTCAGACGGATCTTGATGTGTTGGGAGATTGGGCTCATGACTGGCAAATGATGTTCAATTTTGTAAAGTGTTTTGCATGTGGGCAGGGGCGAATGCTCAACATTCATACACCCTTCAGGGAAAAGCATTAAAGAAGCTGGAGAAAGAAAGAGATCTGGGCATTCTAATGTGTACATCTCTAAAGGTACATGAGCAATGCCATGAAGCGATAGCTAGAGCGAATAGTGTGTTGGGATGTATCCATAGGACAATTGAGTACAAGACGAGGCATACTGTTTTGTCCTTGTACAAGACCTTAGTCAGGCCGCACTTGGAATACTGTGTCCAGTTTTGGTCTCCTCACATGGTGGGTGATATTGAGGCTTTGGAAAGGGTGCAGAGGAGGAGCCACTAGACTAACACCCAGTCTAAAGCATCTTAGTTATCAAGATAGGCTAAAAGAGTTGGGACTCTGCACTTTAGAGAAGCGTAGACTTAGAGGTGATCGGATCGAGGTTTATAAGATAATGAAGCGAATAGATTGGGTTCCAGTTGACAGTTTGTTCCAATTAAACAGGTTAGGCAGGACCAGGGGTCACAAATTTAAGTTGTGTAAGGCTAGATTGAGGTTAGATGTCAGGAGGTTCTTTTCCCAGAGAATAGTGGACCTCTGGAACAGGCTGCCGGCTTGTGTGGTTGACTATCTTTCGCTTAATTCCTTCAAGCGAGAGCTAGACCTGTTTCTGGCTGGGGCGGAGATCACCTCTTACAGAAGGGAGGTAATTCAGGGAATTCAGGGCTGAGTGATCTCCTGGACTAGTTTTGATCGCCTACATGGATCGGAGAGGAATTTCCCAGATTTTTCCCCAAATTGGCCTGGGTTTTTATCTGGTTTTCCACCTCTCCCAGGAGATCACATGGTTTCGGGTGGGGTGGAGTGTATTTGTTGTGATACACAAGGTATCGCAATTGTGTGGGACAGGCTGGATGGACCAGAGGGTCTTTTCCTGTCCATCATTGTTTGTATGCTCATATGTTCATAAATCCAATAGGGAATTCAGGAGCAACTTCTTTACCCAGAGAGTGTTGAGAATGTGGAACTCGCTACCATTGGTAGTTGAGGCAAATAGAATAGACACACTTAAGGGGAAGCTGGATAAGTACATGAGGGGAATAGAATAATATGTTGAAAGGGCAGATGAATAAGGTGGGAGGAGGCTCATGTGGAGCATAAACACCAGCATAGACCAGTTGGGCTGAATGGACTGTTTCTATGCTGTACATTCTATGTAATTCTATGTGCTGTCTCCTTTGTTCAGACCATGGGCTGACACTGGAAGCAGTTCTGTTGCTTACACAGACGGGTAACACACCCAAAGCTTGGCCGCCAACTACAGATGTTGTGCAGTTAGACCACAGGTATAAGTGACTCACGTCAGCCCTAAGATTTAGTCATTTCATGGTCTAATAAATAATGCAATCACCACAGATGTTTGAGACAGGATATTATGTCATTACACTTGGTGCTAGAGTTACACATATCGACACAGATTTCACCGGTCTGCCGCCAGCAAATGGTATCAGGCTGTCTCTGAAAGGCATAGGGTAGATGGTTGATCACAGCACTGTCGTCGTTCTGATCAATGTCATAGAATGATACAGCACAGAAGGTGACCATTCAGCCCATCGTGCCTGCGTCGGCTCTTTGAAAGAGCTCTCCAATTAGTCCCACTCCCCTGCTCTTTCCCCATAGCCCTGCAATTTTTTTCCTTTTTAAGTATATATCCAATTCCTTTTCGAAAGTTACTGTTGATGGTTTGAGTGACTGGACTAAAATCTTTAAGCAAAACACAAGAAAATCCCCCACTGATTCCTCTGTTATAGAGCCCACATTTGGGCTGTGCAGCCGAAAGCCAGAGATATTACTGGGCCAAATACTCTTAGTTTTTCAAGGAATCTTAGTCATAAGAGTTGAAGGGATTGCACAAGCGTTGGGATGGAAACAAGTTTCCATTAGTTTTGATTAGTTGGGCAAAGTTGGGAGTTACGTACACTCTTGTCTCGGAGCTCAGCTCCCCTTCCACCCAAACAGAAAGCTAGCTGAGGAATTTTTGGTTTGTTCCTTTTCCAACTTTCTCCTCTTCTTGATGGGGTAGTGTCTCAGGTGGCAGCAGACTCCGGTACTTAAGGCATACTTCACACATCACCCTAGGGAGTGAATTTTGAAATGAGTGTTCAACCTTAATGTCATCCATGGCTCAGTGTGCAACACCCTCACCTCTGAGTCAGAAGATTGTGGGTTCAAGCCCCACTCCAGAACATTGAACACACAGTAACTTTAGTGCAGTACTGAGGGAGTGCTGCACTGGTGGAGATGCTGTCTTTTGGATGAGGTGTTAAACCGAGGCTCTGTCTGATCTCTCAGGTGGACATAAAAGATCCCACGGCATTATTTGAAAGAAGAGCAGGGGAGTTCCTCCCGGTGTCCTGCTCAATATTTATCCCTCAACCAAACAGACATTACTGTTTGTGGAACCTTGCTGTGCGCAAATTGGCTGCCGCATTTCGCTACATTACAACAGTCCTTCATTGCTTTGGGAAGTCCTGAGGTTGTGAAAGGCAATATAAATACAAGTGCACGTTCTTTCGCTTATATGGGTTATCACAGCCAGGCTCAATCCGGTCCTTGGCCTATGGCCAGCAAGGGTAGCAATCAGGAATGGTAACCCTTGCTGATTTCCCCTCCAACCCTCCACCCCTCACAACCCAGGGACGCTGAGGCCAATTGTGGTGCTCCAACTGCCTTTAACTCGCCTGATCTGTGAACACAATTTACTGGCAAACTGATCATTGGCTTTGCAGCAATTAACTGAAGTACGTGTGATGTTTTTTCCCAGAAATAAAATTGTTAGAAAACATTCTCCAGAGTCAGATGCTTATGCCTGTGCCAGACGGGTTGCCTAAAGACACCATCCCTTTTGGCAAGTTCCGCAGCCGTATGTCAAAACTATTAAAGGGAACATTTGATTTCTTCTTGGCTTCCCTTTTCTGTAATGTAACAAAAAATGTACAAGGTTCATTGAGCGACCTAGTTCAAATGGCTGCTTCACTATCTAGGTGTTAGCCATGGTTCAGAAGGTTGTGGGTTCAAAGTTCCACTCCAGTGACTTCAGCACAAATCTAGGTTGACATTAGTGCAATACTGAGGGAGCGCTGCACTGTCGGAGGTGCCGTCTTTCAGATGAGACGTTAAACCGAGGCCTCGTCTGCCCCGGTGTCCTGGCCAATATTTATCCCTCAACCAACATCACTAAAAATCAGATTAACTGGTCGTTCATCTCATTGCTGTTTGTGGGAGCTTGCAAATGGGCTGTGTTTGCCTACATTACAACAGTGACCACACTTCAGAAGTACTTCATTAGTCGGGAAGCACTTTGAGGTGTCCTGAGATTGTGAAAGGCGATATACAAATGTAAATTCTAAAAAGCCAGCAGGATGATGTTGACACTCGGGGTGTGGGGGGAGGGGCAATTCGACACAATTTTGCATCCATAATGGATGGATATTCCCCCTCCCGAGTGAATGCCATTGTTTCTGTCTGTTCACTGCCTGCCATTTTGTTTAGGCGGACAGTGGAACCTCCAGTTTCCAAGTCCCAACTTGCACCCTCGGGAGATTTTGCAAGATAAGACCTTGAGTAAGACGTCAAACCTGCATAGATGTTTAAGTTGCTCTTAGTGCACTCATTATGTCATCAAAGAGAGATGATTTCCCCTTTTTTTAAAGCACATTGGCTCACACCCCATTTCTTGGAGATCAAGTGTATTACACCTAATGTGCAGCTGAGCAGCCAATCAGAATTCACCCGCATTAATGCTGCTGAATCATCCATCATGCCCTTGATGAGACAAACAAAACTTAGAAAGAACACACAGGGCATCAATCAAGCAATATATTTCAAAGCTTAAATCTGTACAAACTTCCTATCGACCAAACCTTACTTCCTATCGTCGTGTCCTCATTGCACTTTTTGTGTCAACATTTTCCCATTGTAAATTCCTATTTCCAAATTTATAATGAAAACTGCCACTGTTCCAAATGATGAGGGGTTTTGATAGATTAAATAAGGAGAAACTGTTTCCACTGGCAGGAGGGTTGGCAACCAGAGGTCACAGATTTAAGATAATTGGCAAAAAAGCCAGAGGGGGAGATGGGGAGAATTTTTTTTATGCAGCGAGTTGTTAGGATCTGGAATGCACGGCCTGAAAGGGTGGTGGAAGCAGATTCAATAGTAACTTTCAAAAGGGAATTAGATATACTGTATTCTTAAAAAGGAAACATTGGAAGGGCTATGGGGAAAGAGCAGGGGAGTGAGACTAATATCAAATATTATATAAAAATAAGGACATAATTATGACTTTAAAATGAGGACTGAACTATGTCCTTATGCTTCTGTCCAATTATTCCTTGCTCTTTAACCCTGCTTTACCTGAAGACCACACATGTCTTGACTGCCTATGCTCAATGACGAAGGGAATCGATATTTATATTTAGTTTATATTCTTTCTTGGTGTTCCATCATTCTCTCCTTCAGAATGTCCTCTGCAGATGTCACATTCCCCCCTTGTTGGACACCAATCCTGTTTTCAATGTCTGCTCTGTGGTCTGTTTCTAGGCATTCTGCAAACAAGGGATATCTGCAGGGGATGTTGAGTCCAAGATGTGATACAAAGTCCAGGTTTAATACTCTTGGAAACACTATCAGGATAGCCATCAGGAAGGGACTCATAGACCTGGTAGCAGTGGAGTCACATCGGCCTACAAAGATTAGTGGCCTCTATCAAGAGTTAGTTTCACACTGTGATATGCATGCGGAGGCACAGATATGAGCATGTGGCTCTCAATTCACTGCCATTCTCTTGAGCACGTGACAGGTCCCCTACAGCCATGTTGTCCTTCACTTTCTTCCTGGGGCCTGGCTTATTATAGCTCATCCATAGCAACCAGGCACATGCCTCTTTCAATGGTGATATTGTGCAGCATACTACAATTATTCTAGAGACTCGCTACTGGTTATGCTGAAGGCCACCCTCAGAGTGGTCCAAACATTGGAAATTTTAGTAAGGAAGAGGCCATTTCTATTATATTTTTGCCTCACTAATGTGTGTCATTGTTGACCCTTTCTTGAAGGGGATAGAGTTGGAGTCAGCTACATTTGGGGCCAAGCTTGCATTCCATCTGCATGTTGAGGCTGCCGCGAAACACGAATTAAGACTGAATCCATGTGTGGAAAACAAAGGCTTTTTAATACAACTGCATGGTCCAAAATGGCTGAAACAAACTGCTCCCAGAATTCTCTGGAAAAACTCTGAGGCCCCGCCCACTCCTTTTCTCCTGCCTTAAAGGCAAGGTGCCTTAAAGGCAAAGTGCCGATATTTTGTCCACGGACGGAAAAGTGGATAATGCCCATTTAGGTGGCGATCCGCCACACAGCTCCCCCCAGAATCCACTTAGGAGGTGTGGACGAGACGGTGCGGCGGTCTGATGGGCCGGCCGGAGCGGCTCTTGTAGGACGCCGGTGGACGTGGAACGGCCGGGCATGGAGCAGCCGGGTGAACCGGCTTGAGGGCAGGTCGGCCGCGTGGTGGTGGACGAGCTACAGGGACCTGCTCACCGGGCTCCGAGTGTGCTGGCTTGAGTCGGTCAACCGACACTTTTTCGGTCCTGTCGCCCAACTGCAGGGTGAAAAATTTGTCCCCAGCCTGTAGCACCTTGTAGGGCCCGTCGTACGGGGTCGTGCCGGACGAAAACGAACCGTGCCTGGTGCAGGCTCAGTGGGACGTGTGAGGTGGATTCGCCGTGTCGGGCAATGGGCACCGGGGCGAACTGCAGCGCCGGTGAGGCGAAGTCGTGGCGTTGCTGGTCGGCTGACCAGGGTGTCGTGGCGGTAGGCAGGAACTCGCCGGGTACGCGCAGCGGCTGACCATACACGAGCTCTGCTGCCGATGAGTGGAGGTCTTCTTTAACCGTGGTACGCAGGCCGAGGAGGACCCACGGAAGTCGGTCGGTCCAGGCACCGTCCTGTAGGCTGGCTCGAAGAGATGCCTTCAAGGATCTGTGGAACCGCTCACACAGTCCGTTGGCTTGGGGGTGGTACGCTGTGGTACGGTGAATGGTCACCCCGAGATTGCGTGCGACGGCGGTCCAGAGTTCAGAGGTAAATTGCGGACCTCTGTCCGACGTCATGTCGGAGGGGACGGCGAACTGTGCGACCCAGGTGCTGACGAAGGCTCTGGCGATGTCGGCGGTGGTGGTAGAGGTCAGTGGAATTGCCTCGGGCCAGCGCATGGTGCGGTCAACGATCGTCAGCAAGTGCGTGTGGCCTTGCGACGGCGGCAGGGGCCCGACGATGTCCACGTGGATGCGGTCGAATCTACGCGAGGGGACGGTAAACTCCTCGAGGGGTGCTTTCGTGTGTTGCTGTACCTTGGCCCGTTGACAGACTAGGCAGGAGTTGGCCCAAGTATGCACATCCTTGCGAAGGCCGCGCCAGACAAAGCGGTTGGCTACCAATTTGATGGATGTGCGGGCGCCGGGGTGGGAGAGGTTGTGGAGAATGTCGAATACCCGGCGGCGCCAGGACGCTGGGACGACGGGCCGAGGTTGACATAGGGATATGTCGCACTTGACCGTGACTGCGGTCGGGCCACAGGCGACGTCGGCCAGGCGTAGCCCTGGTAGGTTGGTAGGTGCGGAGAGCAGATCAGGGTCGGTGATCTGGTTTGCTGCGAGTTGCGCGTAGTCAACTGCCAGGTGTGCGGCGTGGATGGTGGGGCGGGAGAGGCAGTCGGCTACGACATTGTCTCGGCTGGAGACGTGTTGGATGTCCGTGGTGAACTCGGACACTGCCGCGAGCTGGCGCTGCTGCCTGGTGGACCAGGGGTCGGTTGTCTTTGCCATTGCGAATGTCAAGGGGCTTGTGGTCGACAAGTGCAGTGAAGGGGTGGCCCTCAAGCAAAAACCGAAAATGGCGGACCGCCAGGAACAGCGCGAGGAGCTCGCGGTCGAAGGTGCTGTACTTGACCTCCGGGGGGGCGTAGTTGGCGGCTGAAGAAGGCAAGTGGTTGCTAGGCGCCGTCGACCCACTGCTCATACACGGCGCCGACCGCGTGGTCGGAGGCGTCCGTGGTGAGCGCTACCCTGGCATTGGGCCATGGGTGCGCGAGCAGGGTGGCGTTGGCGAGCGCGGTCTTGGTGGAGTCGAAGGCAGCAGACGTGTTTGTCGTCCATTCGACCGCCATCTTGCCGCTCCTGCCCCAGAGGGCTTCATACAGGGGCCTCATGAGGGACGCCGCTTTGGGGATGAAGCGGTTATAGAAATTCACCATCCCGAGAAACTCCTGGAGGTCTTTGATGGTGGTGGGGCGGGGAAATTGTTGGACGGCCTGCACCTTGGTGGGCAGGGGAATGGCCCCAGCATGGGTGATGTGGTGGCCAAGGAAGTGGATCTTGTCCAGGCTGAACTGGCATTTGGCTGGGCTGAGGATGAGCCTGTGGTCGCTGAGGCGCACGAACAGGATGCGAAGGTGTTCGAGGTGTTCCTGCTTGGAGGAACTGGCTACCAGGATGTCGTCCAGGTAGACGAACAGGAACTTCAGGTCCCGAAGGACCGAGTCCATGAGCCGTTGGAATGCCTGGGCCGCGTTTTTGAGGCCGAAGGGCATCCGCAGGAACTCGAACAGGCCGAAGGGGGTGATTACGGCCGTCTTGGGGACATCCGCGGGGTGGACGGGGGCTTGGTGGTAGCCGCGCACCAGGTCGACCTTGGAAAAGACTGAGCGGCCGGCCAGTCTAGCTGAGAAGTCCTGAATGTGCGGCACGGGGTACCGATCAGGGGTGGTGGCGTCGTTGAGGCGGCGGTAATCCCCACAGGGGCGCCAACCCCCACCTGGTTTGGGGGCGATGTGGAGTGGGGAGGCCCAGGGGCTGTTGGAGCGGCAGATGATGCCGAGCTGTTCCATGGTGGCAAACTCGGTCCGCGCGATCTCCAGTTTGGTCGGGTCCAGCCTGCGGCCGTGGGCGTACACTGGGGGGCCTGTGGTGGGGATGAAGTGTTCCACCCCGTGTTTGGTGGCCTCCGCGGAGAAGGTCGGATTGGTAAGGGCCGGGAATTCGGCCAGGAGTGCCGAGTAGTCATCCATGGCCTGGGCGTGGCACTGTGACGCCATGTCGGCGGGTTGACGGGGGGCCATGGCGCCCAGGATGGGGGACATGGTGTTCATGTCCACGAGGCGGTGACGAGGGATGTCTACCAGTAGGCCGTGGGCGCACAGGAAATCTGCGCCGATGAGAAGGGAGAGCACCTTGGCAGTGATGAACTCCCATCGGTAGTGGCGACCAGCGAGGTCGAGGGTGACTGTCCGGGTGCTGTATGTCCGGATTTCCGAGCCGTTAGCCGCAGCCAGTGCCGGTGCTCGTTCGCCCTTTTGGATGTCGAGGGAGGAGGCCGGGATGATGCTGTGCTGAGCTCCAGTGTCGCACAGGAACCGGCGGCCGGTTTTGTCATCCGTGACGTACAGCAGGGAGCCCGCATGGCCCACGGCCATCGCGGGGGCTGGTACGGGGGCGGACTTGAAAGAGCAGGGAGGTGTGCACCGTTGTGCCCTGGCGCCGAACCGTGCATGGTAGTAACAGTGGCCCGGGTTAGGGGGGCGCGAAGGCCCCATGGGCCTGGTGGCTGGTCCTTGTGGCCGCGTGGTGGCCGGTGAGGGGCGCCACATGCCCATTGATAACCCTCAATTCCCTTATGATGTGTGCATCACGAGCACTCCCTGTAAAAAGAGCATTAACTGGCACAACAGTCTACCTTGTTGTAAAAGAGGGCATCTGTCAGTTCTGTGATGCAGTGATACTGGTTGATGTTAATGTCTCGGACTGGTGCCTAGAAGGTAGCTGGAGGTGACAGGCTGCAAACGGAGCATGGAAATTAGCGGCTAAGTTGAGTGACCCTGTGCTCCCGATGGGAAGCTTCACCTTGGGAGCACGTGTCAGAGAATTGCCATTTTAGTGCTGCAGCCCTATTCCAAACCGGTGCTCCTGTCTAGTGAGGCTCCAAGCCGGAGCCCAAGGCCACTGAATTTACCTGCAAAATTGCCATCTTAATACGAAAGCAGAGTGACTGAATGGCTTCCGTTACATAGAATTACACAGAACTTACAGCACAGAAACAGGCCATTCAGCCCAATTCAGCAGGTGTTTATGATCCACACGAGCCTCCTCCCACTCTATTTACTTCATCTCACCCTATCAACATATCCTTTATTAATTTCTCCTTCATGTGTTTAACTAGCTTCCACTAAAAAGCATCTCTGCTATTCACCTCAACTACTCCATGTGGTAGCGAGTTCCACCTTCTCACCACTCTCTGGGTAAAGATGTTTCTCCTGAATTCCCTATTGGATTTATTAGTGACTATCTTATATTTATGGCCCATAGTTTTGGACTCCCCACAAGTGGAAACACCTTCTCTACATCTACCCTGTTGAAGCCTTTCATAATTTTAAAGACCCCCATCAGGTCACATCTCAGCCTTCTCAAAGAGCCCCAGCCTGTTCAATCTTTTCTGCTATTTGTATCCTCTCAGTATTGGTATCATCTTTGTAAATCTTTTTTGCACTTTCACCATGAGTTTTAGAGATGTTGGTTATGGCGTAACTTTTGGCAAGGAGAAATAGTGCCATGGGATCTTTAACATCGACCTGAGTGGGCAGATGTAATATGAACCAGCAAACTCAGTTTAATGTCTCATCCAAAATGTGGCATCTCCGACAGTGCAGCGCAACTCTGAGGCAAGAGTGCTCGCACTGAGCCACATTAGGGTTGAACATTTGTTCAAAAATCATTGCCTAGGATGATGCCTGAAGTACTGGAGGTCTGCTGCTACCTGAAACATTACCCCAGCAAGGAAAAGAGAAAGTTGGAAAAGGAACAAATGAAAGCAAACTTTTTGTTTGGGTGGAAGGGGAGCTGAGCTCAGAGACATTTGTCCAACTAGTCAAAGCCAATGGAATCTTGCTTCCTTCCCAAGGTTTGTGCAATCCTTTCAACTCTTATGACTAATCTCTCTTGAAACACTGTAGTTACATTCTGCCAGACTACTTTACAGCAGCTGTATATACAAATGTATTGGCTCACACAACCATCCAGGACAAAGCAGCCCGCTTGATTGGCACCCCATCCACCACCTTAAACATTCACTCCCTCCACCACTGGCGTACCGTGGCTGCAGTGTGTACCATCGACAAGATGCACTGCAGCAACTCGCCAAGGCTTCTTCGGCAGCAACTCCCAAACCTGCGACCTCTTCCACCTAGAAGGACAAGGGCAGCAGGCGCATGGGAACACCACCACCTCCAAGTTCCCCTCCAAGTCACACGCCATCCTGACTTGGAAATATATTGCCATTCCTTCATCATCGCTGGGTCAAAATCCTGGAACTCCCTCCCTTACAGCACTGTGGGAGTATCTTCACCACACAGACTACAGCGGTTCAAGAAGGCGGCTCACCACCACCTTCTCAAGGGCAACTAGGGATGGGCAATAAATGCTGGCCTTGCCAGCGACACCAATATCCCGAAGAATGATAGCAAATGCTTCCTGCGGTGTAGTCAGCTGCTCACACTTGTTGCACATAAACTCCTTGCCTTTCGAGATTCACCTTTACCTCCCAGGCCATCAGTTCAACTGTAAAATTATCAATGACAACAACTTACTTTTACACAGCATCTTCAACTTGGAACATTCTAAGTTGCTTCAAAGAGGAAAACAGGAATTGTTGCGGGCGGGGAGTGGGTGGGTGGTTGTGGGGGCTGGCCACAGAGCAGTAGCTTAAGAGAGTTGACCAAAGGCTTGGTGAGAAGCTAGGAACTGTGGAGGAGCAGAGAGATTTAGGGGTCCAAGCACAGAAATCATTAAAAGCTAATGGACAGGTGCAAAAATAATGATAAAGGTCAATGGAATACAAACAAACAAAAATGACGGGCAGGAAAAGACCAGCTGATCCATCCAGGCTACCCCATACCACGATGGCTGGACCATCATGGCTAAACAGCCCCTCCTGCTCACACCCACCCCCTCCCTCTCCCGCTCACACCCACCCCTCCCCCTCCCACTCACACCCACCCCCTCCCCCTCCTGCTCACACCCACCCCCTCCTCCTCCCGCTCACACCCACCCCCTCCTCCTCCCGCTCACACCCACCCCTCCCCCTCACACCCACCCCTCCCCCTCCCCCTCACACCCACCCCCTCTGGAAAATTCCTCTCCGACCCCCTCAGGCGATTGAAACCATTCGAGGAGATCACATGGGCCAAGTGTTCTCTGTAGAGACACTTACCTTCAATATGATACGATCTCTGCCCCAGTCAGGAACTAGCCCAGCTCCCTCTTGAAGACATACAGAGAGTCAGGACCCATCGTACCAGCCGGCAATGTATTCCAGAGGCTCACTGCTCTCTGGGAAAAGAAGAACCGCCTAACATCCAGTGTAGAAATAATAGGGTAATAATAGTAGGGGATTTCAACTTCCCCAATATTAACTGTATGTAGAAAGTCCTACAAGAGAGGGGGCGGTACTGGACCTAATTCTAGGGAATGTAGCCGGGCAAGTAGTAGAAGTGTCAGTAGGAGAGCATTTTGGTGACAGTGACCATAATTCAGTGAGATTTAAGGTAGTCATGGAAAAGGACAAAGATGGACTGGAAATAAAGGTTCTAAATTGGGGGAAGGCCGATTTTAATATGATAAGGCAGGATCTGGCCAAAGTGGACTGGGATCAGCTACTTGTAGGAAAATCCACATCAGAGCAGTGGGAGTCTTTCAGGAAGGAAATAGAGAGAGTACAACGTCAACATGTTCCCGTAAAGGTCAAGGGTGGGACCAACAAGCCCAGGGAACCCTGGATGTCAAGGGATATACAAGAATGGATTAGGAAAAAAAGGAAGGCTTTTGGCAGATACAAAGGACTAAAAACAGTGGAAGCCCTAGAGGAGTATAGAAAGTGCAGGGGGGTAATTAAAAAAGAAATTAGGAGAGCGAAGAGGGGGCATGAAAAAACATTGGCGGGCAAAATAAAGGAAAATCCCAAGGTGTTTTATAAGTATATTAAGGGCAAGAGTATAACCAGGGAAAGAGTAGGACCCATTAGGGACCAAAGTGACAATCTGTGTGTAGAGCCGAAAGATGTAGGTGAGGTTTTAAATGAATATTTTGCATCTGTGTTCACTATGGAGAAGGACGATGTAGGCATAGAAATCAGGCAGGGGGGATTGTGATATACTTGAACAAATTAGTATTGAGAGGGAGGAGGTACTAGTGGTTTTAGCGGGCTTAAAAGTGGATAAATCCCCAGGCTCAGACGAGATGTATCTCAGGCTGCTGTGTGAGGCAAGGGAGGAGATTGCAGGGGCTCTGACACAAATTTTCAGAACCTCTCTGGCCACAGGGGAGGTGCCAGAGGACTGGAGGACAGCTAACGTAGTACCATTATTCAAGAAGGGTAGTAGGGATAAACCAGGGAATTACAGGCCAGTGAGCCTAACATCAGTGGTAGGGAAATTATTGGAAAAAATTCTGAGGGACAGAATTAGTCTCCACTTGGAGAGGCAAGGATTAATCAAGAATAGTCAGCATGGCTTTGTCAGGGGGAGATCATGTCTAACCAATTTGATTGAATTTTTCAAGGGGGTGACTAGGTGTGTGGATGAGGGTAGTGCAGTTGATGTAGTCTACATGGACTTCAGTAAGGCTTTTGACAAAGTCCCACATGGGAGACTGGTCAAGAAGGTAAAAGCCCATGGGATCCAGGGCAATTTGGCACATTGGATCCAAAATTGGTTTAGTGGCAGGAGGCAGAGGGTGATGGTCGAAGGTTGTTTTTGTAACTGGAAGCCTGTGTCCAGTGGTGTAATGCAGGGATCGGTGCTGGGTCCTTTGCTGTTTGTAGTGTACATTAATGATTTAGATATGAATGTAGGAGGTATGATCAGTAAGTTTGCAGATGACACGAAAATTGGTGGAGTGGTAAATAGCGAGGAGGGAAGCCTCAGGCTACAGGATGATATAGATGGGTTGGTTAGATGGGCAGAACAGTGGCAAATGGAATTTAACCCTGAAAAGTGTGAGGTGATGCATTTTGGGAGGACTAACAAGGCAAGGGAATACACAATGAATGGTAGGACCCTAGGAAGGACAGAGGATCAGAGGGACCTTGATGTACATAGATCCCTGAAGGCAGCAGGACAGGTAGATAAGGTGGTTAAAAAGGCATATGGGATACTTGCCTTCATTAGCCGAGGCATAGAATATAAGAGCAGGGAGGTTATGATGGAGCTGTACAAAACGCTAGTTAGGCCACAGCTGGAATACTGTCTGCAGTTCTGGTCGCCACACTATAGGAAGGATGTGATTGCATTGGAGAGGGTGCAGAGGAGATTCACCAGGATGTTACCTGGGCTGGAGCGCTTCAGCTATGAAGAGAGACTGGACAGGCTGGGGTTGTTTTCCTTACAGCAGAGAAGGCTGAGGGGGGACCTGATTGAGGGTTACAAAATTGAGGGGCATAGATAGGGTAGATAGAAAGGAACTTTTCCCCTTAGTAGAGGGGTCAATAACCAGGGGGCATAGTTTCAAGATAAGGGGCAGGAGGTTTAGAGGGGATTTGAGGAAAAACTTTTTCACCCAGAGGGTGGTTGGAATCTGGAACTCACTGCCTGAAAGGGTGGTAGAGGCAGGAACCCTCACAACATTCAAGAAGCATTTAGATGAGCACTTGAAATGCCATAGCATACAAGGCTACGGACCACGTGCTGGAAAATGGGATTAAAATAGACAGGGCTTGATGGCCGGCGTGGACACGATGGGCCGAAGGGCCTCTTTCTGTGCTGTATAACTCTATGACTATTCCTACTCTTACATAGTTTAAACTCGTGTCCCCTGGTTCTCCCCAATCTGTTAAACTGGAATAATCTACAATAGGAACTCTATCCAGCTCTTTAATTGTTTTATAGATCTCTATCAGGTCACCTCTAAGTCTTCGCTGCTCTAAATTAAATAGACCAAGGTCCTTGAGCCTAGCTGAGTAGCTGAGGTTCTTTAAGCTAGGAATCATTCTTGTAGCTCTCCTCTGGACCTTGTCCAAGGCCACTATATCACCCACCATGTGGGGGGAACAATACTGAGCACAGTATTCTAGATGCGGTCTGACCAGCGACCTGTATTCTAGATGTGGTCTGACCAGCGACCTGTATAGTGTCAAAATGGTGTCCTTTTATTTATATTGAATGGTTCTATTAATACATTATTAGCTACAGTTTCTCTACAGTGGCCATGAACCTTCTGTGATCTGTGCACAATAACACCTAGATCTTTTTCTTTCTCAACCTCTCTCAATATTCGTCCCTGCAAATAATACGTGTATTCTGTGTTGGCCCGATCAACATGCACGACACTACATTTATCTAAAGTAATGCCATTTGCCAATGTGTGGCCCACTCCCCTCGCACATCTAAATCTTTTTGGATTTGTTTGCACTCCTCTACTGTCTTAACCCTTTCATAGATTTTGTTGTGATCTGCAAACTTACTGACCATACACCCAACACCACTGTCCAGGTCATTAATAAAGACCATGAAGAGTCGTGGGTCTAGGACCGATCCCTGGGGGACACCACTGGTAATGTGTCTCCAGGGCTGAACCACATCCGCTGACTACAACTTGGAGACAATTCCTAATCCAATGTTTCAAATTTCTACTGATACCACAAGATTCTATCTGGTGATGTAACCTATGTGAGGTACCTTATCAAAGGCTTTCTGAAAGTCCAGGTAGACAATATCAACCGGATTTCCCTTATCCACTAACCTAGTGACTTCCTCAAGGGCTCTGATTCACCCCCTTTTTTGAAAATAGGAACTACATGAGCTAGCTTCCAGTCTAAGGGAACTATCCCTGACTCTATTGAGCTATTGAAGATACGGGCAAGGGGCTCACAGAGCACCTGTCTCATCTCCTTAATCACACTTAGATGGACATTATCCAGTCCTGGAGCACTATCGATTTTGAGCTTCCCTAATTTATCCAAAATGACATTATTACCTATTTTAATATTAACAATAATAAAAGCAGAAAATTCTGGAAATACTCAGCAGGTCAGGCAGCAACTGTGGAGAGAGAAAGAGAGTTAACGTTTCAGGTCAATGACCCTTCGTCAGAACTGGAAAAAGCTGGAGCTGGAACAGGTTTTTAAGCAAGTGTAGGGGCAGGGAAAGGGGGAGGGGAGGAAAGAACAAAAGGCAAGGTCTGTGATAGGATGGAAGGCAGGAGAGATTAAGAGAGATTAAGAGATGCTGCAAGGCAAAAGGAGATGGTAATGGGACAAGTTAAGAAACAAAAGATGGCTCTAGATGAAGTGTAAATGGCACTGGCAGAATGAAAGACAGCTGCCATGTGGGAGAGAGAAAATAAAAATGGATAAAAAAAGGATAGGGGCCAGGTTATGGTCTGAAATTGTTGAACTCTATGTTGAGTCCAGAAGGCTGTAAAGTGCCTAATTGAAAGATGAGGTGCTGTTCCTCGAGCTTGCGTTGAGCTTCATTGGAACAATGTAAGAGGCCGAGGACGGCGAGGTCTGAGTGGGAGTGGAGCGGAGAATTAAAGTGACATATTAATTTAATATTAACAATGTTGTTCAATGCTGAGCACCCCCTTCAAGAATATAAGCATCACCTGCAGGAGTACAGACTAATGCAAAATAGTAATTTAATGAATGTTGGTCTTTATCTCAAGACGACTGGAATACAAAGGGGTGGAAGTTTTGTTACCATTGTATAAAGCGCTGGTAGATCCAACTGAGAGCACTGCATTCAATTCTGAGCACCACACCTCAGGGAGGATATATTGGCCTTGGAGGGGGTGCAGCGCAGATTCACCGAATGATACCGGGGCTAAAAGGGTTAAATTATGAGGACGGGTTGCATAGACTAGGCTTGTATTCCCTTGCATATAGAAGATTAGGGGGTGATCTAATTGAGGTGTTTAAGATGATTAAATTATTCGATAGGGTCCATAGAGAGAAACTATTTCCTCTGGTGGAAAAGTCCAGAACAAAGGGGCATAACCTTAAAATTAAAGCCAGGCCATTCAGGGGTGATGTCAGGAATCACTTCTTCACACAAAGGGTAGTGGAAATCTGGAACTCTCTCCCCCAAAAAGCTGTTGAGGCTGGGAGTCGATTGAAAATTTCAAAACTGAGATGGATAGATTTTTGTTAGGCGAGGGTATTGAGGCATATGGAATCAAGGCTGGTAAATGGAGTTAAGATACAGAGCAGCCGTGATCTAATTGAATGGGGGAACAGGCTCGAGGGGCTGAACAGCTTCCTCCTGTTCCTATGTTTTTATGGTCGATGAGATGGGCTGTAAGGAGGTTTTTAAAGGTGGAGAGGAGCCGAGAAGCGGAGGTGGTTTTGGAAGGGAAGTTCACAGAATAAAGCTAAGATGGCTGATGGCTCTGCTATCGATGGTAGACTGGAGGGAGGCAGGATTGCACTCAAAGCCTGAGTCAGAGGGCCGGAGGACATAGGAGGGTAGGCAAGGCTGTAGATGGTTGCAGAGTTAGGGTGCGTTGAGTCTGCGAGGGGTGTGTAGCTCAGGTTGAGAATCTTAAATTTGACATATTGAAGGATAGGAAGCCAGTGTATATCAGGGAGGAATGAGTGGGGCGATGGGCAAGTGGGACCTATTGAGGGTTAGGAGGTAAATGGCTATATTCTGGGCAAGTTTATGGAGGCTAGGGGGATGGGAGCCCAGTGAGGAGGGCATTGGAGAGATTGCGTGTAGAGGTGAGGAAGGCAATGGGTAAGGGTTTCAGTGGCAGTGAGTGAGGTGGGGGCAGAGGCGGCCATTTTTTTTGCATTGGTGATGTTAACAGTCTTGACAGCGAATTGGATATGGGGTTGGAAGCCTACCTCTGGGGATCCATCAGGACACTGAGGTTTTGTGCAGTCTGGTTCAGCCGGAGTGAGCAGTCAGGAGAGGGCAATGGAGTTGTGCTAAGGGAGTGGAGTTTTTAGCCGGGGGAGGGGGGGGGGGCGGTGCAATTGGTAGTTCCTTTACCCAGCTGGTGACATTCTCACTTCTTAAAAGCTCCTTACATCCCTCAGTCTTCCTCCTTCAATCTGCAGGTCCGTGGTTTCGGTTTAGCTGGTGTCGCGCATGATCGGCCCTGACCCTTCACCTCACTTTCTCAATCAAAAAAAAATGGAATCAGATAAGGAACCTTACTCTACTTATTATTATGACAGAAACTCCTGGCCACAAACTCCGTATTTAGCTTCAAAGAGCAGGGAAGTAACAAGGCAGACTCTGGCAGTCAAAACCTAACTGGTCACTGGAGGGCATTTTGTGTCTTTTAATCATTGCCGTGGCAATGCTACCTGTAACTTAGATGCAAATCATGCTGGAAAATTATTAATAGGTTGGGGCTCCCTGGGGCTTGCCTGGTCACCTATGAAGAATTTCTGACAGGGTTAGGGTTAGGAATTGGTTGCTGATCTCTGTGTTTCTCTCTCTCTCTCTCTCTCTCTCGGGTGTTGGAAGAGTTGGTACAGAGAAAAGCAATCAGCTGAGGGAGAGGCGGTGAGCGCGCATGGGCTGGATACATAAACATAAACAGTTTTGTGGTTGCAAAATTCTAGACTGTCTGGGGCGGTGGGTCAGAATTTGTTGGTGCAGCAATTAATCGAGGGTTTAATAGTTATTCAAGGAGTGGAGCAAGGGTCAGATGATGGTTAAGGTTAGTAGTAAAATAAAGAACTAATAGAAGCAGTTAAATTTTTTTTTAAATCTCCACTCCCACAGTTTTCTACCTTGAAATGTGTCTCAATTTCTTTTGTCCCCTTGTTTTTCTCCCTTCGTCTCCCGGAGACGCTGATTTCTCCTGGGGTACAGTTCCACGGATGCTGTGGGCCCTTTAACACCTTGCCCAAGCGACTGACTGCGGCTGGGCTGTTTGACCAGGGGGAGCGTCACAGCCGACCCGATCCTTTCCTCGCTCGACACCCACGCTTCCCAGCAAGGGTTGCCGGAAAGCAGTCAGGCATGGGGGAACGGTGCCCCAATGGGGAAATCTCCTCAGCCCAGACTGACACACCAGGGCAGTGCTGAGGGAGTGTTGCACTGTCAGAGGTGACGTCTTTTGGATGATACATTAAATTGAGGCCCCCGTCTGCCCTCTCAGGTGGACATAAAAGATCCCATGGCACTATTTCGAAAAAGAGCAATGGAGTCCTGGCCAGTATTTATCTCTCAATTAACGTCACAACATTTTTTTATCTCATTGCTGTTTGCGGGAGCTTGCTGTGCGCAAATTGGCTGCCGTGTTTCCTACATTACAACAGTGACTACACTTCAGAAGTACTTCATTGGCTGTAAAGCACTTTGGAACATCCTGAGGTTGTGAAAGGCACTATAGAAATGCAAGTTCCTTCTTTCGTTTATATTCACGGATCACTTCAAGGCCGCAATGTTATTTAGATAAAGTCTACTTTGTAAAATTTGTGATGTGCTATAAGCCAAATTTCAATTAGTTGAATTTTTTTATAAGGTTCCTCATACCCTGGATATAGAAAACTTTCAATATAGTGTCAAAGAAAATGCACTGGTGATGAAATAAGCAGCCATGAATCATTAGGGTGAACTGAGGGCAGTTGGAGAGCCCCTCATTACTAATGGGAAAGTAATCTGTTCTGTTATTTTAAGCAACTGTTCAGTTTCAGTGTTCAGGAACATAAACTGCTAGACAACAGCTGGCATTTATATAGTGGCCTGGAGTTTGCGTTAGTTTGCGTTGGTTTTATCAGCGCAGTCTGGCCTCAAAAGGCCGAACCAGTGTAAAAGATCACACAAACTGAAGCGTAAATTACATCGAGCATAAATCGAGTTTCCGCGCTCTTTACCGCTGGTTTCAAAATCATTGCGGCCGCAGCTGGTGACACCCACAAAACTGGCCACGAAACATGAGCATGGCGCGTTTCCGCCAAGCATGCCCGTTTGCAGCCGTTCGAGGAGGCTCTTCAAATGAAGTTGTTTTTTTTTTGGTGCGCAGGCATTAGTCGACACGTTTTAAAAGTTTTTACATATTAAAAAATATTTAATTTACTAAGAAACTGTCTCATGTACACCAATGAAAGCAGTAACTGGTTCAGTAGAGTTTTTTATTAAGTGATTTTCAGTGATTTAAAACCGGGTTACTCACGGGTGGTGGACTGGACACTCTTATTAAAAATGTTTATTTTTGGTGATAAACCCATTTTCAGCTGTATTAATCAAACTGCACCAGGTTACCAGTCTTAAATATATCAAGGAATATTTTTTAATGCGAAGGAAAAATAATAAACGATTATGTTCTATTAGGCGGACTGATTGTGCTGGTTCATGGAAGATTTTACGCTTGTGATTAAGCAAATGCATTTTTGCGGAAACTTGAACTGTAAACTAACCGACGCAATTTCCTGATTGCGCCAACGCGGAAATTCTGCCCCAACGCCTTTAACATGAGAAAATGATCCAAGAAGATTTATACCGGAGAGAATGGGCTTAAACGGTACAGAAAGGTCAGGAGCGATGACCCAAAAAGCAAGCGCGCAGGTCTGAGGATGCTTTTAAAGGCAGGGAGAGAACAGCAAGTTAGGGAGGGGATTGGGGAGCAGGCCAGGCAGAGTCATTCTACAGATATGTCAGGGATTCGGGGAAGAGAGTAGTGAGAATGTCTCAGTTGCTTGTAGGTAACAAGGCTTTGAGTAACCTGCCAGGTTCCAGTCCACAAATAATAATGCATAGCTTTCTGTTCCTTTTTTTACAAAAAAATCACCCCTCTTCACATCAGGCATTTTCAAAGCTGGCAAAAGAGCTGTTTTAAACCATCCAGATACATTTCTCTTATTAGCTACCATTCCACCACTACAGTTTATCTGTAACATTGCCCGTCTCCGCCCCGCCTCAGCTCATCTGCTGCTGAAACCCTCATCCATGCCTTTGTAGCTTCAGACTCGACTATTCCAACACTCTGTTGGCCGGCCTCCCATCTTCCGCCCTCCATAAACTTCAGCTCATCCAAAACTCGGCTGCCCGTGTCCTAACTCGCACCAAGTCCCGTTCACCCATCACCCCTGTGCTCGCTGACCTACATTGGCTCCCGGTCCAGCAAAGCCTCGATATTAACATTCTCTTCCTTGTGTTCAAATCTCTCCATGGCCTCGCTCCTCCCCATCTCTGTAACCTCCTCCAGTCCTACAACCCTCTGAGATCTCTGCGCTCCTCTAATTCTGGCCTCTTGAGCATCCTCGATTTTCATCGTTCCACCACTGACGGCCGTGCCTTCAGCTGCCTGGGCCCTAAGCTCTGGAATTCCCTCCCTAAACCTCTCTGCCTCCCTACCACTTTCCTCCTTTAAGTTGCTTCTTAAAACCTACCTCTTTGACCAAGCTTTTGGTCACTTGTCCTAATATCTCCTTATGTGGCTCGATGTCACTTTTTGTCTGATAATGCTCCTGTGAAGCTATTGGGACGTTTTTACTATGTTAAAGGCGCTGTATAAATGCAAGTTGTTGTTGCTGTTGGACCTTGGACCCTTAAGTGCTGTTTTGTCTCACTCCAATCTTCCCCATATCTCCGTAGTGGAGTTGGTTGAAAGTATTGTCCAAATAGATCAGATGGTTGGTGTTACTGAATTACTAATTCCTATCAATGTTAGGTTTTCAAGCTACCAGTGTAAGATTAGACACTTGCATCTAACTGCGTCCTCCAACAATGCTGACTGTTCAGGAATGTCCCCAACACCGGCATTCTGTAAATGGTAAACCTGATACCTGTTTCCCTTAAATATATTTCAAAGCCCTTGTGACACTCTTCTGCCTTTTTAAAGCACCACGGTTAGAGATGTGAGTTCTATTACAATAACTCTTTCTATATCTATGGTGGTAGCCGTGACTCACTTCAAAGTCAGAAGGTTGTGGGTTCGACTTCCACTCCAGAGACTTGAGCACAAAATCTAGGCTGACACTCCAGTGTGGTACTGTGAAAGTGCTGCACTGTCAGAGGTGCTGTCTTTCAGATAAGATGTCTGCCCTCTCAGCTGGTCGTAAAAGATCCCATGGCACTTTTTGAAGAAGAGCAGGGAAGTTCTCCCCGGTGTCCTGGGCCAATATTTATCCCTCAACCAACATCACTAAAACAGATTATCTGGTCATTATCACATTGTGGGAGCTTGCTGTGCACAAATTGGCTGCCGCGTTTCCTACATTACAACAGTGACGACACTTCAAAAGTACTTCATTGGCTGTAAAGCACTTTGGGGGCGTCCTGACCTCGTGAAAGGCAGGATAGAATTGCAAGTCTTTCTTTATCATCAAGTTCTTTCTTTTCACTTTAGAATCATAGAATGGTTACAGTACAGAAGGAGGCCATTCAGCCCGTCGACCCGTGCCGGCTCTCTGCAAGAGCACTTCAGCTAGTCCCACTACCCCGCTCTTTCCCCGTAGTCCTGCAAATTTTTTTCCTTCAGGTACTTATCCAATTCTCTTTTGAAAGCCGTGATTGAGTCTGCCCCCACCACCCTTTCAGGCAGCACATTCCAGATCATAACCACTCGCTGAGTAAAATTTTTTTTCCTCATGTCGCCTTTGGTTCTTCTGTCAATCATCTTAAATCTGTGTCTTCTGGTTCTCGACCCTTCTGCCAATGGGAACAGTTTCTCTCTATCTACTCTGTCCAGACCCCTCTTGATTTTGAACACCTCTACCAAATCTCCTCTCAATCTTCTCTGCTCTAAGGAGAACAACCCCAGCTTCTCCAGTCTATCCATGTAACTGAAGTCCCTCATCCCTGGAACCATTCTTCACCCATTTTTGTCCCATTTCGCAATGGTGGGTTTAACTGACTATCACTCATTGAAATACAAATTGCTCTTTCTGAACATTCTTTGCATGTTTCCCAATCTCAGCACATTTCTGCTTTATCAGTCACTGCCTAGCCTGGCTGACTCCCTTCACGTCACAGCCTAACTGGATGCAGTGCTCTGTCTACTGATATCTGCATTCTTTGACCATGAGCTCCTCATCAGACAGCCACAATATCCTCACGCATTTTGTCCTGCTAAGTATTTTCTTCAGCCTTTTGCTTAACGTTGGCCCTGAATTCGCGGTCGGTGGCATAGCTAAGGAGTACGCTGCCGACATCCAAACAAAATCCGCACTTATCTCGTGCGAACCCCCCTTCGCAAAGTTGCTTTCAGACGCTGCGGAGTTGTGCGCAGTGTAGTGGCCCACGGATCCCAGGGCGCACCGTTGTGCGTATGTCACTTCCTGACTCTTAGCCAATCAGGAAACAGAGGAGATTGCCGATGTGTCCACAACTCCTTTTAAATAATGTAGCAGCCAGAAATGCTATTTTATTAATAAATTACAATCATTGCAATAGTATTTAATACACAAACCAAGATTATAATGTACAAACCTATAATTACAGTCTTATAGTCCTACCGAATTAGTTTCTCCTCTATTAAGACTAACTAACTTTTGATTAATTTATATAGTCTAAAATCGAGAGTTTAAATGTCTGATAACATGAGGAAATCATGAAAGTGAATTAAATCCTATTTAAATAGAAGTTGGGAAATAATTAAACTGAACTAGAAAAGGCTTTTGGGCAGCAAAGACAGTGACACAAAAAGGCCCTGTTTTCAAACTCGAACAAATTAAAGTTTCTTTCAAGGTTTGTATCCGCTCAGACATGAACCAGTGCCTCACTGTAGCATAAACTAATACAATTTTCTCACCCTCCCTCCCCTTACGCTGTGCAACAGGCTCCTGCGCCTGTTTGCACCAGACGTAAAAATTTTCAGGGTAATTAATGCGCAGTAGTTCGCCCAGCTTTTCTCCAGCATGTTGATTTGAATGGGTCGGTGAAACGTGCAGCAAAGCTGATGCACAGTCGGAACTTGCCAGATCGCAAGTTCGGGATTGAGCGCAAGTGCATGCGGAATTCCCGAACTTGCCGTCAAGTTCAAAGGCGGTATGACGGCGTACTCTGAGAGTGAATCCAACATGATCAGAACCTGGCCCACTCCAGGCAGTAAGCAATTGACCAGAAACTGTGCGATTTGGGTCATCTTTGGATCCCGAGCTCAGTTTCCTGTCTGTCATTAGTTCCTTTGTATTAACAGGTCTCCAATACCAGCCTGGTCTTAAATTCAGTGGGCTCGCTTTTTGCTTCCTTTGCCTGGCATAACGGACTCAAAATGGCCTTACCAGCCCCCGCAACCCCCCCCCACCCTCACCCCCGCCGTTAACACCAGCGATGTGGCCTGCACCATTTTGAAAGGGGTCGACCATCGGGCGTCCAAAGCGTCCGCCTGTTTCCAGAAGGTTCCATCTTGTTGAGGTGCTGCGTGCTGAACAGCGTCTTGATTATTTGTAACATGTCCAAAGGAAGCGGGGAACAGTGGCGGGGAAATGGAAATCTGCCCAAACGTAGCACAAGACAAATGGAGATGTTGGAACAAAGATGCAGCAAAGCATCCGCTGCCTTTCACTCCTGCAGCCCCTGGGATTTCCCACCGCAAATCCCAGGATCAAAGAATTGGCCTGGATCAGAGATCCGGGGTACCCCGCTTGCGTACCCCACCTTTCCCTTCACTTTGACGGAAAGCGAGCCTGACAATGAAAAAAAACCGACTTTAATAAATCACCCCCAAGTCCAATGTGCCATTCAGTGGGATTGGATTGACTGCACCCAATGTCTCTTGAGATGGGCCCTCTCTTGCTGAGGAGTTCTGGATACTTCGTACTCTTGACTGTTTCACGTGACTGGCAAGTTGCTCTGCTCCATGTCCCGGCTGACCCTTCACCTTTGCTCTCGCTGATCTACATTGGCTCTCAGTCCCCAAAGGCCTCAAAATTTAAAGTTTTCATCCTTGTGTTTAAATCCCTTCATGACCTCGACCCCTCCTTATCCCTGTAACCTCCTTCAATCCCATGGGCTAGGCTGGAATCACCGCCCTGGCCTGTCAAACCATTACTGTCTCCTGCCCGTTTCACTGTGCGAATCAGACAGGGACGAGGCTTTACGTTTTGGGGAGCTCGCTGGGCAGCGTGTCAATATTGACCCTTATGTCGTACCATCCAGTGCAGGCGTAGGAACATTTTATAAGAGTCTCGTACATGTGACCCCTCTGTAACCCCTGGGTCAGCGGCTTGCCACACATATAATAGCCCTGCTTATATCGATACCCTAGCAGTTGGCACCAGTTCTGGCCATCCGTCTGGCCTATGTATGCCTGGTACAAAAGTGCCATTTTTGCCCTGATGGTACAGTGCCATTCAAAACAAACCTCAAAAGATTCCCTTTGGTCCACTTTTCTTGGCAGGCTTTGCTCCACCTACACACCCATGTTTAGACATTGCACGTTTAGGACCGTGTCAAGTTCACCGAGGAGATGAATCTTTGTCATTGGACTTCTACGAACCCCCCAGAGTGCCTTCCTCCTCTGTGCCGTGCTAGGGGCCGATTTTCCCCCAACTTTTCTTGGGCTGCGCGGCCCCTTTAACGGGCTGCGCAGCCCATTCAAACTTCCGCGCATACGCGTTTTTTTGCATTGGGAAGTCGGTTCGCGGGCTGCGCGGGACCTCGAGACAGCTGCACGGCTACGCAGCTTAAAGGGAACGTTGCAAGGGGCCCCTTCCTAAGTTAAAGGCACTACACAAACACATGCTGTTTTGGAACTCTGCTCCGAAATGAGAAATAACGTGCCCTGTCCGTCAATGTTCCTACCATTCCTTTCATAAAGGGTTCAGACTCCTTTTCAGACAATCTGGTTCCATTAAGATGGAAAATGCATTTCCAGTCTTCCGATTGTCCACCCTCCTCTCCTGACCCTCGGCTGACCCTCGGCTGCGATATGGCCCTCTGGATGCCAGATGCACACCGGTTCTTTATAGAATGATACAGAAGGAGGTCATTCAGCCCACCGTGCCTGTGCTGGCGCTTTGAATGAGTTATCCAATTAGTCCCAATCCCCTGTCCTTTCCCCATAGCCCTGCAAATTAGTCCTTTTCAAGCGTATATCCAACTCCCTTTTGAAAGTTATTATTGAATCTGCCTCCACCACCCTTTCAGGCAGTGAATTCCAGATCACAACAACTCGCTGCGTAAAAAAATGTTCTCCTCATCCCGCCGTTGGTTCATTTGTCAATTACCTTAAAGTTCTTCACCCGCTCTTCCTGTGTGAGCCTAGACGTTGAGTGTTGGTGGGATATCCAGCCATAGAGGGCTTCGTAGCTGAGTGTGAGCCAGTCTTTCCCTGATGTCTAAGAGGCCACATTCCAGCAGCAGTCACTCTCTCTCTCTCTCTCCATGAAGACCATCACACGTCTGAGCTTCTAGTGGCTGCTACACATGGGAGATCTCCCCTGTGGACACAGCTATGTTTTTACTGATTGCCATTAACGTCATTTTGCATTGCTGCAAGTAACGTTGAGACCACGCGGCTTGGCTCAGTCAGTAGCCAAAGCCTCCGATCTTCTGCCTATTGTCAGACATTCATAGTTAAGAGGAACATGTCCTTGGCAGCCCAGTGTGTAAAGGCATAAGCAGCGTGGCAGAAGGCCAAACGTTCTGGCCCTAGTCTGTGCTGAATTAGCCATTCTCAGTTGGGGAAGCTGCCAGGAGGGAAATCAGCCAGCTCTGTCTGCCTGTCACTCTCAACATAGTAGTCAGCCCTGGAACAGCAATGTTAGAAGCCTGTGACTAGACAGCAAGCCTTCAGGGCTGGTGGATACAAGTGAGCATCTAAAAAGGGAGGGGAGATGGTATCTTTATATAGGGTGGAAAGTGTGAGTGCGCATGTGTCTATGTCTGTGTGTGTATCTATACGTGTACATGCATGTGTGTCTATGTCTGTGTGTGTATGTCTGTGTGTGCATGCGTGTATGTATGTGTCTGCTTATGTGTGTGTGCCTGTGTGTACATGCGTGTGTACATCTGTGTGTATACGTGTGCATGCTGGTGTGCATTCATACATGCATGTGTGTGTAAGTGTGTGCATTCATGCATGCGCATGTGTGTAGGTGTATGCATGCGCATGTGTAAATGTGTGCATGCCTGTGCACATAAGTGTGTGCATGCATGCATGTGCAAGTGTGTTCATGCATGTGCGTGTGTGTAAGTGCGCACGTGCATGCTTACCTGTGTGTAAGTGTGTGTGTGCGGACACTAGGTGAGAACTGGATCTCTCTCACAGTGAATAGCCCACCAACATTCAACTGTTTCAGTTCATACGTGAAGAAGGACCACTCGGGTGAGGTACCGGGGAGGGGTCAGCACAACCAAGCCAAACCACAGCAGATAAAAGCCCCCCAAACAATAATGTGCTTTAATTGAATGAAACCTAGCCAAGTAGTCAGAGCAACATGCTGCTGCATTTATCCCAACATTGGCCGTTGAAACTCAGCTCGCTGCCTGCAGGTCTGATTAGTTCACTTGGGCCTAGTTTCCCCATGAGAAGGGCCCCAGGTGGATGTATTATTGTGGCCACAATCACATAATCAGGCTGAGAGAAAGCAAGGAATTCATGTTCCTTCACAGCACAACTCAAAACAGTTGGCAGAAGAATTAGGAGCAAATCAAAGATTGAAACTGGTCTCATTTCAAAATAAGGTCGAGGTCCCCTTAATCATTTCCATGTTTATGATACCGAGTCAGGCTGTTACCTGATTCGGCTCTTATCTTGCATATTTTCTTAGTATAGCAGTTCTGGCCATTCCCATAAGCGGTCTGATCGTCTTAAGTTCGGGAGTGCACCTATGCTGCTCAATATCTAATCTTCATATGGAGTAACCTGGGGGTATAACAGTAGACCCCCCTTGTGATCTGAACTGAGTATCGTACCTTTCTGAGGGTGAACTGAGAAACACCATAGTGGCATGAGGCCAGATATGAATTGTTAAGCTGCTTTATTTTATAGACAAGAAGTGTGCAGGCCTGGAGTTTCCCCCGCAGAGGGTCATGGAATCTGGACACAAGCCAATTCTATTGCTTAAAAGATTGCAAAATTTTGGGTGTGAGTTATGTGCATAACTACAATTCGCCTAAATCTCTTCCATCTTTTACGTCTGTCCATCAAACCCTTTGTCCCAATGAATCTCCGGCCACAAAACTGGCCATGCCCCCCGACTCCCAAATGTGAGCATTGTCCTGCAACTCCCGGCTCCATGTTCAGGTAAGTTTTTTTTTAAATGGTGGGGAATTACGACCTCTTGCACATCCCCAATTTTCATCGCTGCACCATTGCTGGCTGTGTCTTCAGCTTCTTAGGCCCTAAGTTTTGGAATTCCCTTCATAAAGCTCCGCCTCTCTACCTCTCTCTCCTCCTTTAAGTTGCTCCTTAAAACCTACCTCTTTGACCCAGCTTTTGGTCACCTGTCCGAATATCACATTATGTGGCTGGGTTTCAATTTTTGTCTGATTCTGTTCTTGTGAAGTGTCTTGGGACGTTTTACTATGTTAAAGGCGCTATATAAATGCAAGTTGTTGGTGTTGGTCTATGAGGGTGAGCCCTAAAGGTAGCACCTCTACATAGTAGACAACTCCACCCAGAAGGGTGGTCTTACTAGCAGTTGGTCCTGACGACTCACCCAGCTCTCACTCGTGGCTCCAAGTGCCACACCTTGCCTCAGTTGGGATGCTGAACCCTAGTGAGAGTAGTCAAGGGGTAATGGGTGGGCACTTGGTGAGTTCCAGGCCTCTGAACGCGCATGAACCAGGGCAGAGAAGGTGACTGCAATGCTCTGGGCATGTTTCAGGAATGGAAACAGCTAGAATACGTTTCATGGCCCTGAACTCAAAGGTACATGGAGCAAGAAGTCGAGGAAGACCTAGGAAGCGCCGGATAAACAACGTCAAGAGCGACTTGTCACAGAAAGGGATACAGATGACTGGAGAAACCAGGCTAGTTCAGAACTGACAACAATGGAGGGAATGGGCATTAATTCGGCCCTAGTGTCACTGCGGAGCTGACTGACGGGAATTTGCTACGACTCTCAAAAGGCCTTCGATAAGGTCTCATGAATAAGGTCAGAACATGTGGAGTCAGGGGACAGGTAACAGAATGGATAGCAAGCTGGCTACAAAACAAAAAACAGAGTAAGGGTTAAGGGTCGTTACTCAGATTGGCAGAAGGTGGGAAGTGGTGATCCACAGGGACCGGTGCTGGGACTACTGCTGTTCACCATTTACATCAACGATTTGGACTCGGGAATCGGAAGTACTATTTCAAAAATTGTGGACAACACCAAATTGGGGGGTGTAGTTTAATACAGAGGAGAACTGCGACAAAATACAAGAAGACGTTAACAAACTTGCATAATGAACGTGTAAATGGCAAATTAATTTCAATATAGAGAAGTGTGAGGTCGTACATTTTGGTAGGAAGAATAAGGAAGCCACATACTCCTTGCAAAGTAAGAGTCTAAATGGGGTAGGGGAGCAAAGGGATCTCGGGGTACAGATACACAAATTATTAAATTTAGCAATGCAAGTTAACAAGGCCATAAAATAAGCAAACAAAGCGCTGGGGTTCATTTCTGGAGGGATAGACTTGAAAAGCAGAGAAGTTACGATAAACTTGTATAGAACCTTGGTTAGACTAGACTTGGAGAACTGTGAACAGTTCTGGTCTCCATATCACAAAGAGGCACTGGAGAAGGTGCAAAAAATATTTACTAGGATGGCACCCAAACTGAGAGGTTATAACTATCAGGAATGACTGACCAGGCTGGGGTTCTTTTCTCAGGAAAAGTGAAGTCTGAGAGGTGACCTGATTCAAGATTCTGAAGGGGTTCGATAGGGTCGACATAGAGAAGATGTTTCGATTTGTGGGGAAATTTAAAACTAGGGCCTAGAATTGGTGTGCCGCTGAAAACGAGTGCTGGGCTCGCGATGCGCCAGCAATCCGCGCCCGTTCGGAGGACTGCAGGTAGCACGGGAACTTTGTGCTGCCTGCACAGTTGTATGATTGTAACATTCAGCCCAGCGCTGATCGTGCTGCTGAATGGCTGAACACTCAGTGGGGGGCCCAATTTGTGCGATGCCAGCACCACTTAAAGCTAGCCTGCACTACTTAAAGGTAGTCTGCACTTCTTAAAGGGGAGGTGCATGCTGCCTGCAGATCATCATTCAACTGGCACTACAAGGGGGAGAGGGTGCACCAAGGTTCTCCGATGCAGCTCTGGAGGCCTTGGTGCAGGAGGTGAACTCAAGGAGAGAGGTCCTCTTCCCACAGGGGGCCAGGAGGCCCTCCAGGCAATGGACAAAAGTGCAATTGGAGCAGATAGCCAATGTGGTGAATGCCAGTGGTGTTGCCCCGAGGACGTGGACGCAGTGCAGGAAGAGGCTTAATGACCTTACACGAGTGGTCAAGGTCAGTGAATGCATTTTCAAATGCCATATTCCACCACTAGCCTCACACACTGCTCAATGCACCACACCCCCATCACTCACCTACCAACAATCTATACCAATCAGGACTCATACCTCACATTCATAGCTTCACCTCACCCTCACACACTTAGCACTGCTGCAAGTCTTACACCCACATCTCACAGCTTGCACACACTGTCAGCTATTCAACCATGACAGACATACCACCCAAACACATTGCACCACATTCACTGACACACTTCCCTTTCTCTTGCAGGAAATGGCGGTGCATAAACCACGCCAGCAGGACCTAACCGACGGGGGACAGGATCGCCTGCATAACCTGACCCCCATGGAAGAGACGGTGCTGGCCATTCTTGGGAGGGGCATCGCTGAGCCCATGGCCAGCGGCGGGGCTGAAGAATACAAGATGCCGGTATCCTCAAATGTAATCGTCCATCTCATATCCCACTTCCCCCTCATCCCACAATCCCTTCTGATTTACAAGCTGCAGATGGTGTAAGCATGCACCTCTTGCTTTCCCCGCTCCCCTCACAACCCTACCCTTGTGCCTTTCTCATTTCAGAGACCTAAGAAATCCAACCTGCCCACCAGTGGTGCAAGAAGAAGAGGGAGAGGAGAGTGATGATGAAGAAGAAACACCGTCAATTGATCTGACACTCGCAGCCACCAGCTCAGATACAGGCACTGTGCGGACTTTAGAGGGTAGCTTAGAGGTGGGATCTGCACACGGTGAGTCACCAGGCATGAGCGGGCTGCAGCCAGGGCAGGGGGAAAGGATAGTGGAGGTGCCAGTTCCCCGAAGGACAAGATCGCACATGAGTTCTGCTACAGAGGACCTGGATGAGGACATCGATGGGGCGGCCTACAGAAGAACACTGATGGGTATGGACAGCTAAATGCTTGGTGCATTGGCAGGCCTGCCAGAAAGCCTAAATGCAATGTCAGGAGCATGGAGGAGTCCGGCACCAACCTTGCACAGGGCTTTGCACAGGACTTTGCACAGAGCTTGGAGCCCATGATCTCCAGCACGGAAGGGGTGGGCGGATCCATTAGTGCACTTGTGGACCCAACCATGATGCAGCGTCCGATGGCCGAAGTCTCAGCTTCCATTGCAGCACAAGCACAAGCCACCCAATGTCTGAGTGCTGCCAAGCAAGCTCAGACTGCTGCCATCGTGGCTGCGGTTACCAGTGTTGAAAGGGGCTTGCAGGGTGTCACAGCAGTCCAGCAATCTGTCCTCCAGCAGATGACTAGGATTGCTGAGGCTCACCCCGGGGGAGTGGCAGTGGCTCCGTGGAGGCCGACCCTGCTGTCCTCTCTCAGGATGACAGCATTCAGCCTCCCACCACTGCCACTCCGCCAGTGCCCTTGCTGTTGCCTGTCAGCCAGCCGGCCCAGACTGCTGCTGACCAAGCCAAAATGGTGCAGTCCGAAGTCGGGCCTTCTCGGCCCAGAGCTGCTCGAGGTTGTCCTCCAAGGCCCTCTGCAGTCTCCCCCATTGAAGGTCAACAGCCTTCCACCAGCCATGCTGCAGCCATGCATTGAGAACGAAAATGACAGCGCTGATGCCAAATCAGCGTTGCATGCTGATTGACGTCACGATCTGCCTACTCTACGTACTTCTGGCACCGCTCACAGGGCCGACGCTACCGCCCTCACCAAGATGGCGTCCAGCGCAACTCGCACCAGAATTGTGCGCACGCGGCTCGGAGCAATTTTCGACCCAAAACGGCACCCGTAGCACCCAAAAAACGGGCGCTACGCAACCAAGTTTCTAAACCTAGGTGTCATCAATATAAGATAGTCAGTAATAAATCCAATAGGGAATTCAGGAGAAGCCTCTTCACCCAGAGAGTGGGGAGAATGTGGAACTCCCTCCCACAGGGAGTGGTTGAGGCGAACAGCATAGATACATTTAAGGGGAAGCTAGATTAACATATGAGGGGGCTTAACACCTGTTTGAGGCACTCTGTGCAAAATTGGGTTGCCCTGAATGCAGATTATCCCGGGTTTATATGCGGTCCTTAAAGGGACAGTTGCAGACCACAACCAAAATGTTTGTTAAAAATACTTGCTTGAACGTGGAGCTGGGACGTGTACTATATAAATACACGTTCTTTCTTCAAATTCTCTTTTTGCCTCTTTGGTTACATCATGTTGACATGCATTATATTCATAGCAGAGGCTAGAAGGAGGCCAAGTGTAAATGATTTCCTCTTGTAAGCACTAGCCGCCGCCCTTTCATTTTAGGCACCATTAACCCCTGCTCAAAAACCCATCCTCGGTCCCTCTGTCCTCACTGACTACCATCCCATCTCCAACCTCCCTTTCTTCTCCAAAGTCATTGAACATGCCAATCTCTTCCGCAAATCCATGTTTGAATTGCTCCAATCAGGGTTATGCCCCTCCCACCGCACTGATACAGCCCAATCCAAAGTCACCATGGTGCAACGCCCTCCGCGTCCTGCTCCACCTCCGCGCCTTCGACACGGTTGACCACACCATCCTCTTCCTATGCCTTTCCTCCCTTGTCCAGCTGAGTGGGACAGTCCTTCCTTGTTCCACTTACCTGTTCAATCATAGCCAGAGAATCTCCTGAAGTGGCTCTCTTCCCGCTCCCGCACCGTCACCTCTGGTGTCCCCCAAGGATCTATCCTTAGCCAGCTCCTATCCCTCATCCACGTGCTGCCCCTCGGCGACATCATCTACAGACATGGGCTGATGACCCCCCCAGCTCGACATCTCCACCACCTCTCTCCACCCCCAGCCCTACATCTCCACCACCTCTCTCCACCCCCAGCCCGACATCTCCACCACCTCTCTCCACCCCAGCTGCACATCTCCACCACCTCTCCACCCCCAGCCCTACATCTCCACCACTTCTCTCCACCCCCACCTCTCCATCTCCACCACCTCTCTCCACCCCCAGCCCTACATCTCCACCTCCTCTCTCCACCCCTACATCTCCACCACCTCTCTCCACCCCCAGCCCTACATCTCCACCTCCTCTCTCCACCCCTACATCTCCACCACCTCTCTCCACCCCCAGCCCTACATCTCCACCTCCTCTCTCCACCCCAGCTGCACATCTCCACCACCTCTCTCCACCCCCAGCCCTACATCTCCACCTCCTCTCTCCACCCCTAGCCCTACATCTCCACCACCTCTCTCCACCCCCAGCTCTACATCTCCACCACCTCTCCACCCCAGCCCTACATCTCCACCACCTCTCTCCACCCCAGCCCTACATCTCCACCACCTCTCCACCCCAGCCCTACATCTCCACCACCTCTCTCCACCCCAGCCCTACATCTCCACCACCTCTCCACCCCAGCCCTACATCTCCACCACCTCTCTCCACCCCAGCTGCACATCTCCACCACCTCTCTCCACCCCCAGCCCTACATCTCCACCACCTCTCTCCACCCCCAGCTCTACATCTCCACCACCTCTCCACCCCAGCCCTACATCTCCACCACCTCTCTCCACCCCCAGCTCTACATCTCCACCACCTCTCCACCCCAGCCCTACATCTCCACCACCTCTCTCCACCCCAGCCCTACATCTCCACCTCCTCTCTCCACCCCAACATCTCCACCACCTCTCTCCACCCCCAGCCCTACATCTCCACCTCTCTCCACTCCAGCTCTACATCTCCACCACCTCTCCACCCCAGCCCTACATCGCCACCACCTCTCTCCACCCTCAGCCCTACATCTCCACCACCTCTCTCCACCCCCAGCCCTACATCTCCACCACCTCTCTCCACCCCAGCCCTACATCTCCACCTCTCTCCACCCCCAGCCCTACATCTCCACCACCTCTCTCCACCCCCAGCTGTCTCTGTGTTGTCGCGCTGCTTTTCCAACATTCAGTCTTGGATGAGCAGCAGTTTCCTCCAGTTAAACATTGGGAATACTGATGTCATCGTATTTGGCCCCCGCCACAAACTCCGTTCCCTAGCCATCGATTACATCCCCCTCCCTGGTCACTGCCTGAGGCGGAACCAGACTCTTTGCAATCTCGGCATTCTATTTGATCCTGGGCTGAGCTTCTGACCCCATATCCTCTCCGTCACCAAGATCGCCTACTTCCACCTCCATAATATCGCCTGTCCCTGACCCTGACTCTGCTCATCTGCTGCTGAAACCCTCATCCATGCCTTTGTTACCTCCAGACTCGACTATTCCAACGCTCTCCTGGCCGGCCTCCCACCTTGCACCCTCCATAAACTTGAGCTCATCAAAAACTCAGCTTCCCGTGTCCTGATTCACACTAGTCCTGTTCACCCATCACCCCTCTGCTCCCTGACCTACATTGGTTCCCGGTCCAGCAAATGCCTCGGTTTTAAAATTCTCATTCTCATGTTCAAATCCCTCCATGGCCTCGCCCCTCCCTATCTCTGTAACCTCCTCCAGCCCTACAACCCTCAAGATCTCTGCGTTCCTCTAATTCTGGCCTCTTGAGCATCCCCGATTTCCATCGCTCCACCATTGGCGGCTGTGACTTCAGCTGCTGAGGCTCCAAGCTCTGGAATTCCCTCCCTAAACCCTCTCCGCCTCACCCCCACTCTCTCCTCCTTTAAATCACTCCTTAAAAGCTAGCTCTTTCATCTATCCTAATATCTCCTTCTTTTGTTCGTTGTCAAATTTTGTCTGATTAGGCTCCTGTGAAGAGCCTTGGGACGTTTTACTACGTTAAATACAGATGCAAGTTGTTGTTGTACTGTGCTACAAGAGTGAGAAGTCGCACAACACCAGGTTATAGTCCAACAGTTTTATTTGAAATCACAAGCTTTCGGAGCGCTGCTCCTTCGTCAGGTGAAGTAGTGTTGTGCGACTTCTCACATGTTCTACAAGAGTCAGTGGAATGGTCATCTAGCGCCACCCCGTGGCTACGTTCTGTTATTGCACATTGAAATAAATTGTTTCTCCAGTGCAGTAAAAAGAGAAAAAGGGGGAGAAATTGGGTCCTTTGTGCCTCCCGTTATCGCCTCCGGGGGGCGATATCGGGGCACTCATCACTTACCGACCGGGTGCAGCGAGCAGATTGACTCGCTATATTCGGCGGGAGGTTTGCGGTGGCGATATGGCGGTGTTGCGCCCCGATTTCCTTCGCCCAGAGATCGTGACGTCATCGCCGTGCGCATCGCCCCAGACCCGAACTTCGGTTCTGCCCCCTGCAGCGTCGCTGGGCAACAACACCGGCAACTGCAGGAGGCGTTCATCGGGATGGCCGGGCGCTTCGGGGGCGATTCTTAAAGGCGAGGTGGCCGAGGTAAGTGGAAAAAATTCTGAAATGCTCTTTCTGGGTTTTTTTCATTTTTCTTCGCCAGCAATCGATAGCCCGGCACTCTGCTGCAGTGCAGCGGGCTGATCGGGCCGGATGGCGGCTGCCGTCGGGGACCAGGTAAGTTTTGCCCTTGCAGAGCCTGCAGCGATGGCCCTTCCCTTTAAGGGAGGGAAGGAGCCTTCCAACGCGGCAGTGCTGCACGGCCCATTGAGCAGCGCTGCTCACCTACCGCCCCGCCTGCTGCCTGCTGCGCGCCAGGAAGGAAGTGGACGCTTGATTTAGGGCTCCACTTCCTTCCTGGACCGCAAACCCCAATTTTTTAAAAGTTGAAAGACATTAGTGCCCGGCGCTAATTTCATCAACTTTTAAAAGTTAGTGCCCCAAACAGGGCTATGATGAATTTCTCCCCCAAAGACTTGCATTTATATAGCGCCTTTCACAACCTCAGCCAATGAAGTATTTTTGAAGTGTAGTCACTGTTGTAATGTAGGAAACGCAGCAGTCAATTTGCGCACAGCAAGCTCCCACAAACAGCAATGTGATAATGGCCAGTTAATCTGTTTTAATGATGGTGGTTGAGGGAATAAATATTGGCCAGGACACCGGGGATAACTCCCCTGCTCTTCTTCGAAATAGTGCCGTGGGATCTTTTATATCCACCTGAGAGGGCAGACGGGGCCTCGGTTTAATGTCTCATCTGAAAGACGACACCTCCGACAGTGCAGCACTCCCTCAGCACTGCACTGGAGTGTCAGCCTGGATTATGTGCTCAGGTCTCTGGAGTGGGACTTGAACCCACGACCTTCTGACTCTTAGCTGGCATGGGTTCCACTACTCCGATTGGTGGCAGACCGGGTGGAATTCCCAGGATATCTTGGAATCACCCCTCAAACGCCCCCCCATCCCTGCAAATCAGTGCCTTGACGTAAGTGTGGGGGGGGGGGGGTGCATGAGGTGTGCGGCGGGGGGGCGGCTCAGGCACTAGACTCACTCCTGCCCTCCGGAGACTGGGGCGCTTTTTACACAGGACGGGTTTAAGTCCAAATAGCAAGGGCAAGTCCGCTCAACTTGTGCCCTCGACCTCCCACCAGGATTTTCAGGCCTGCGACTCAACGAGAAGGGAGGCGGCGACGGCAAGAACCAGGTCCTGGTTGATCCTGAAGGAGGGAGACAAACACTCAAAAAGACTGAGGGAAAACCTTGAGTAAACACGTGCCCAGATCCTTTCAATTGGGAACGGGTCACAAGTTCAAAGCAACGTTCGAGCAGCTGAGGTTTTCGATGAAGCCCTCCCATTTGATGCCTGATTGAGCTCTTGGGCCGGTGGGACCAGTCGCACCACGACGGGCTGTGTCACTCAGGCGGAGAGGCTGCGTCTTTTGGCCACACTTTCGGAAAGTTAGACGGTTGCGCAGCAGGTACAAGCTCCGGCATTCCGGCGGGGGGGGGGGGGTGGGTTCTATTCACCGTCCTTGGGATATCTCTGGCTAGCCTTCACAAAGAAATCCTCAGCAGCATCCAGAGCAAACAGCCGGTCCTGTGAACAGTAAGGCACTTTATTACGTTGCAATTGTCCTCGGGCTACAACAAGTTGACACACATCGTAGTCATAGTACAGCAGTACACATGGTCATTGTGGGAGCTTCACTGAGAGGCTGAAGCTGTGGCCTAACCTACGATAAATAACTTGCATTTATAAAAATATCACAATTTGCAAATATACATGCTACAATGAAGAAAGAACTTGCATTTCTATAGCGCCTTTCACAACCTCAGGACGTCCCAAAGCGCTTTACAGCCAATGAAAACATGGATGAGAATTTTGAAATCGAGGCGTTGCTTAACCGGGAGCCAATGTAGGTCAACGAGCACAGGGGTGATGGGTGAACGGGACTTGGTGCGAGTTAGGACACAGGCAGCCGAGTTTTGGATGACCTGAAGTTTACGTAGAGTAGAATGTGGGAGGCCAGCCAGGAGTGCGTTGGAATAGTTAAGTCTAGAGGTAACAAAGGCATGGATGAGGGTTTCAGCAGCGGATGAGCTGAGGCAAGGGCGGAGACGGGCGATGTTATGGAGAAGTAGGCGGTCTTTGTTATGCTGTGGATATGTGGTCGGAAGCTCATTTCAGGGTCAAATATGACACCAAGGTTGCGAACAGTGTGGTTCAGCATCAGACAGATGTTGGGGAGAGGGATGGAGTCAGTAGCTCGGGAACGGAGTTTGTGGCGGGGACCGAAAACAATGGCTTCGGTCTTCCCAATAGTTAATTGTAGAAAATTTTTGCTCATCCAGAACTGTATGTCGGACAAGCAGTCTGACAATTTAGACACTGTGGAGGGGTCGAGAGAAGAGGTAGTGAGGTAGAGCGTACATGTGGAAACTGACGCTGTGTTTTCGGATGATGTCGCCAAGGGGCAACATGTAGATGAGAAATAGGAGGGGGCCAAGGATAGATCCTTGGGGGACACCAGAGGTAACGATGCGGGAGCGGGAAGAGAAGCTGTTGCAGGTGATTCTCTAGTTACGATTAGATACATAAGAATGGAACCAGGCGACTGCAGTCCCACCCAGCTGGACGACGGTGGAGAGGCGTTGGAGAAGGATGGAGTGGTCAACCGTGTCAAAGACTGCAGACAAGTCAAGAAGGACGAGGAGGGATAGTTTACCTTTGTCACAGTCACAAAGGATGCCATTTATGACTTTGATGAGAGCCGTTTCGGTACTGTGGCAAGGGCGGAAACCTGATTGTGGAGGAATTCAAACATGGAATTGCGGGAAAGATGGGCATGGATTTGGGAGGCGACAACATGTTCAAGGACTTTGGAGAGGAAAGGGAGGTTGTAGATGGGGCGGTAGTTTGCAAGGACGGAGGGATCAAGGGTTGGTTTTTTGAGTACTTTTTGAAGTGCAGTCACTGTTGTAATGTAGGAAACGTGGCTGCCAATTTGCACACAGCAAGGTCCCACAAATAGTACTGAGGTAATGATATATCATATATATAATATTGGCCAGGACACTTGTGGAAAACTCCCCTGCTCTTCTTCGAAATAGCACCACGGGATCTTTTACATCCACCTGGACCGCCACACGGCATTGCATAATCCCAGAAGGATGAAGACACAGAGGTCGGTTTGCTTGTAGCTCTCTTCAAACCTGGAGGCAGGTATCAAACATGCCTCAAAGCTCATAGCTTGGCCAAGTCCAACAAGAACCAGGGGGAGATGAGGAGAATTTATTTACTCAGAGAGTTGTTATGATCTGGAATGCACTGCCTGAAAGCAGTTTCAATTGTAACTTTCAAAAGGGAACTGGACATATATTGAAAAAAAGTAATTTGCAGGACTAAGGAGAATGGGACTAATTGGACTGATCTTTCACAGAGCCGGCACAGGCACGATGGGCCGAATGGCCGCCTTCTGTGCTGAATGATCCTATGAAGTTCATAAACTGGTTGTGTCACAGATATTCGAATCAGCACAATCCAGACAGATCGATATTGCTGCATTAAAGAGCCAGAACCGGCCTGAATGATTCTGCACAATATTTGAATTTGGTGTGTTATTAAAGAGCTTGTCCCCTCCGTTCACAACCTTGGCATCCCCTTCAATCCCAAGTTGAGTTTCTGACTCCATGTCCTCTCCATCACAAAGACCAGCTACTTTCACCTCCGTGACATCGTCTGACTCCTCCCTACATCTCCAGCTCCCTCTCCTGCTTTAAGATCCTCCTTCAAATGGACCTCTTTGACCAAGCTCTTGGCCATCCCCCCCCCCCTCCTAAGCTCTCTTCCTTTGGCTGGGCATCTATCTTTACTCCCGCCTCAGGGAAGTGCGTTGGGCATTTGCGAACATTATATGCGTTATATGAATGCAAGCAGTTTGTTGTTCTGTTATACCAAATAATCGGAGAGGGAATATTCACTGTTGCATGCTTTGACTTATAGCCGTATTGGTAAGTAAACTAAGGGTCAACTGATAACTCTTTTTCAGCAAGAGACATTACCCATGATCCTCTTCCCTGAATCATCACCAGAAAGTTGTTAGCTCAATGATTTCCCAATCAATCTTTCATTTTCCCTTCAGTGAGTGACTTTTCCAAATATTTATAGGAAAAAAAAAGAAAAGAAGAAGGGAAGAAAGTCTTGCATTTATAACACCTTTCACAGCCTCAGGATATCTCAAAATGCTTCACAGCCAATGAAATACTTTTGAAGTGTAGTCACTGTTGTAATGTAGGAAACACGGCAGCCAATTTGTGCACAGCAAGGTCCCACAAACAGCAATGTGATAATGACCAGATCATCTGTTTTAGTGATAAATATTGGCCAGGACACCGGGGAGAACTCCCCTGCTCTTCTTCGAAATAGTCCGTGGGATCTTTTATGTCCACCTGTGAGGGCAGACGGGACCTCGGTTTATCATGCAAAAGTTGACACCTCCGACAGTGCAGCACTCCCTCAGCACTGCACTGGAGTGTCAGCCTAGATTTTGTGCTCAAGTCCCTGGAGTGGGGACTGTGAACCCACAACCTTCTGACGGAGAGGCGAGAGTGCTGCCCACTGAGCCACCGCCGATACCCTATGAACTACAGGTTTGAGCAGCTCTCCGTCTCCCTTTTACCAAAAAGTTTTTAGAATAAAAACACTTACCAGCACAAAGAGATAGCTCTCTGGCACTTGACCTTCATTCAGGAAGATGCTGGTTTCTTTTGTCAGTCTGTGTAACATCTCTTGGACTGTGTACAGGTTCCAAGAGTGGATTGTACTCGATTTGGTCACAAACAGCAAGGTGTCAGCTTCATTCTGAAAACCTGAAGAAACAGTCAACTCAAACACAGGGACAGGAGGAGGCCATTCAGCCCCTCTGGCCTGTTCCGCCATTCAATTAGATCATGGCTGATCTTTAACTTAACTCCATTCACCCACCTTGGTTCCATATCCCTTAATACCCTTACCCAACAAAAATCTATCAATCACAGTTTTGAAATTTTCAATTGACCCCCAGCCTCAACGGCATTTTGGGGGAGAGAGTTCCAGATTTCCACGACCCTTTGTGTGAAGAAGTGCTTCCTGACATCACTCCTGAACGGCTTGGCTCTAATTTTAAGGTTATGCCCCCTTGTTCTGGATCTCTATCTTACAGAGTTATATTGAGTATACAGCACAGAAATAGGCCAGTTTGACCAAACTGATCTATGTTGGCATTTTTGCTCCACACGAGCCTCCTCCCACCCCTCTTCATCTCACCCTATTAGCATATTCTTCTATTCCTTTCTCCCTCATGTGTTTATCTAGCTTCACCTTAAGTGCATCTACGCTATTCGCCTCAACCACTCCCTGTGGTAGCGAGTTCCACATTCTCACCACTCCCTGGGTATTGAAGTTTCTCCTGAATTTCTTCTATACCCTCTTTGTAATACAGAGACCAGAACTGTGCACAGTACGCCAAGTGTGGTCTTAACAAGGTTCGATAGAAGTTTAAAATTAACTTCTCTGCTTTTCAATTCTATCCCTATAGAAATGAACCCCAGCGCTTTGTTTGCTTTTTTATGGCCTTGTTAACCTGCGTCGCTACTTTTAGTGATTTGGGTATCTGTACCTCCAGATCCCCCAGATCCCTCTGTTCCTCTGCCCCATTGAGACTCTTACTATCCAAGGAACATGTCGCCTCTTTATTCTTCCTACCAAAATGCACCACCTCACACTGAGCTATATTGAAATTAATTTGCCAATTACACGCCCATTCTGCAAGTTTGTTAACATCTTGTATTTTGTTGTATTCTTGTATTTTGTATTAACTATATCCTCCAATTTGATGTCACCCGCAAATTTTGCAATTGTACTTCTGATTCCAGAGTCCAAATCGTTTATGCAAATTGTGCACAACAGTGATCCCAGCACCGATCCCTGTGGAACACTTCTTCCCATCTTTTGCCAGTCTTAGTCGCTACCCTTAATTCCTACTCTCTGCTTTCTGTTGTGTAGCCAGCTTGCGATCCGTTCTGCGACTTGTCCCCTGACTCCACATGTTCTGACCCTAGTCATGAGTCTATGATCATCAAAGGCCTTTTGAAAATTCAAGTATATCTACCCTATCAAATCCTTTAAGCATCGTAACCATCTCAATTAGATCATCCTTTAATCTTCTATACTCGAGGGAGTACAAGCCTAGTCTGTGCAACATGTCCTCATAATTTAACCCTCTAAGCCCTGGTATAATTCTGGTGAATCTGTGCTGCACCCACTCCAAGACCAATATATCCTTCCTGCGGTGCCCAGAACTCAATGCAATTCGCCAGATGAGATCTAACATGAGCTTTATATAACTGTAACATAACTTCCACACTTCAACCCTCCGAGATAAAGGATAACATTCCACTAGCAAAACAGGCTCAACAGTGCAGGCCTATCAGCTTTTCCCATTTAAGAACATTGTGGGGACAGAGAATGAACAAACTCGGCATCACCATGGCAATATGGAACTAGAACAGAGGTCGAGGGGAGATGTGACAGAGGTGTTCAAAATGATGAGGGGTTTGATGAGATAAATTGGGAAGACCTATTTCCACTGGCCAGTGAGTCGGTAACTAGACAGCATCAATTTGAAGTCACGAGGGGAAGCAGATTCTATCATAGCTTTTAAAAGGGATGTGGAGAGATATTTTGAAAAGAAAAGGGTGATGGGAAAAGGGCAGGGGAATGGGACCAAGTGGAGAGCTCTTTCAGAGAGAGAGCGAGCTCAGGGACGATGGGCTGAATGGCCTCCTTCTGTGCTGACAAAATTCTCTGAGATAACTGTTTTTATTAGCAGCAGCCAGGAACATCTGAAGACTGCCCTTGTGACAGTGGGCAAGGGGCTGCTCACCCAGCCTGCGGCCCCCTGCTCCCCTCATTCACCCTCCACAGACAGGACAATCATTGTCTGCATCTCTGAAGGATACCAGGAATGGACCCCAAGCCCGCTGGTGCCACCAGTGCTCACTACTAGTTGTATCTCACTGAGAGGAAGCTGCGGCTTCACGCCAACCATTCTGCTGTTAGCACAAGGACGCATGGACCGGTTCTGTAGCTTAATTATATTTGCCATGCGACCTCTGGGGACAACCTGAATTCAGAAGGCAGTGCTGCAATACTGATGAGGCACTGTACAGGAGTGGGCACTCCACCCCTTGGGGGTGCTTTTGTTTCCCGCCTGGGGAAGGGGGAGTGGGGGGGGGAAGGGAGCAAAACGTCGGCAGCGGTAAAGGAAAATAATGGGCGGCAACATGACTCTCCTGCAGGCCAGCCATTTTATTCTGGACACCCAGTGCCGTGATTCTAATGTAGCTGCCCTGTTATGGGCCTCACCCGTCCCCTGCTCCTCTCCCCCCTC